>OU744736.1:17397066-18082746 GCA_916613615.1 Steromphala cineraria | reverse complement strand
TCATTTTATCCTCAAACCCGAGAATTACCTGAGGCTGACCAGTTCTATTTGGGGAAGAAAAGCCAAGAGAAATTGTTGTAAAGTCCCGCATAAAGCGGACAAGTTTATTAACATATATATAGAAAGATACCGCCTTTGAGCGGCACTTATAACAATATATAATACGAGTAAATATGTAATATTTACCATTTTGAACTTGAACATTTAAAATAGGTGATTGACAAATTTATTCCCCAAAGGTGGGGGTAAATTAGCGCCCTGACCAAATATAAAGATATATACATGTTAAACATACAGGTAAGAGAAGAGGAGGAGGCTGGGGAGGCGGAGGTCTAAAATCCAATTTTGAAGCGTCCTGACGCTATGAAATCCGAAATTGAAGTGCGTAGTATTAGCGTTACAAACAGGGCTTAGACAAAATGACGTCATTTAAATAACGTCATATCCGCTTTGCGCGTGACAATTGCCGCGTGAAGCGCAACGTAACGCATCACGAAAACCAACTATTATTTTAATGACTGGTTCTCGCATAAAGAATTTTAAGTTGTAAAATTGTATTTATCCTCAAACCCGAGAATTACCTGAGGCTGACCAGTTCTATTTGGGGAAGAAAAGCCAAGAGAAATTGTTGTAAAGTCCCGCATAAAGCGGACAAGTTTATTAACATATATATAGAAAGATACCGCCTTTGAGCGGCACTTATAACAATATATAATACGAGTAAATATGTAATATTTACCATTTTGAACTTGAACATTTAAAATAGGTGATTGACAAATTTATTCCCCAAAGGTGGGGGTAAATTAGCGCCAAAATAGTGGAACACTATACCCCACCCGACGACAGCCTTAGGTAAAACGCGTAATTATAAAGCAAGCCAACCTCCTCAGAATTGAATTGTTTAAAACAATTAATGATATACAATGTATGTTTCTCCACATACATGTGCTATTAATTATACCTTAGACCAAGCCTTGGAAGGGAATCTTAACCACTTTATTAAGCAAAATTTTTTACATATTAAGCACATTTTCCACACTATTCGAAGTCCACGGACTTCCGCGAATGTCTGCCAGTGTCTGTAACTTCGCACGGCCGTGCGTGAGTTCAGTTCAGTTCCTGGATATTCGCAGCTGTGGCCTGAAACCAATAGCACACAGCAGAAAGGTTGTCCCGATAATGGAACTAAGTACACATGTTATAATATATGATGAACTATTTGAACTACAATGACAAAGTAAATAAAACTGTCATAACATATTTACAGTTTTCCCGAAAGGGAAGATAGATTACCATCAGACCCCTTATGTGAATTACTATTGAGGCTAAAACTAAGCTGTAACCCCGAACTCCTATTGCACATGCGAATAGAAACTCGTGAAACAACAATAACAATGGAATTTCAACCATTTTTGCACATGCGAAAAATAATTGAAAACCAAATACCTTATTAGCTTATAGTAAGCAACTAACTGATCAGGTGAGTTGGCGTACCGATAGCAGCATTTTGAGTTTAAGATTTACAACTGCCCCCGTATGTATGATTTAAAGGCATCCGAATTCCAGCGCCCTCTTTGTCTAATTTTAGCGTCAGACCAGCCTCTCCGAGCTGCGGAACTTGCAGCGCCAATTCTAAAGCTATGCCCTTTGTAACGTGAGGAATCTAAACGGATGAATTTAAGAACGTTCGTTAAGGTTTGATTGAATTTTGATCTCAAGATGGGCCGGAAGTTTCGGTCACAAAAAAGCGGCCCCGTTGTCGGAGACCTTACCTTTAGGTATTCTCTTAGCGCTGTGGCCGGACAAATCTGATCGTTAGAGCGTTCCAAAATAACAACTTTTGTTGAATTAGAAGAATTGTGCTTAAACTTGGAAATGTTGATACGCGCTGCATCATCGGAGAATGATACATCTTGCACATGCAAAGACGATTCCAATCCCTGACTCTGCACGGTAAGCTCCCCGATACGGAAAAACCCGTGAAAAGCTGTAAGGAACATTGCCCTAAACAATATCTGCTCAAACGGTTTACTGATGACCGCGCTTATCGCTCTTATCATACTGACCAAAATCTCCTCAGTGATGGGCAATCTATTTTCAACACGACCTTGCAAGCGACTAGCTCCTTGCAGCAATTTTTGCACAACAAAAGCATTTGACTGATCATTCATACCGCGTATTTTGTGTATGTAACCGAGGGCAGATATGTAAGTTTTCATCGTTGCTGGGGATAATCCCCTATGAAACATGTATGCCACGAAAAGTGACCAATCAGCTGCTGCTATCGGTAACTCAGGTTCTTTCTTTAAACAAGTTCTACAGAACTCAACAAATAGTTTCCATGCTCTAGCATACGTTGACTGACTATTAGCACTGAGTGCTGCCCCCAACAAAGTGCCTACGTGAACCGAAAGTTGTCTGGGAGAAGGGATAGTGGAATTTGCGTTTTGGACTTGTCTGCCCAGGCTGCCTGGGCGAGGAATTTTGTGATCTGTAACCGAGAAAGCAGATCTGCTGAAGTGTTGAAACGACCCGGCACGTGCTCTGCTCTGAACTGGATATTGTATTCCATACAAGTTAAAATCAAAACCCTAATGACTGACATAACCATGGGATCTTTTGAGGATTGCTTGTTAATGATATACACTAAGGCCATGTTGTCTGTGTGAAATACGATGCACCTATCCCTCAATTCCGCGCGCCAAAGATTTACGGCCAACATGATCGGAAAAAGTTCTAAGAGCGTAATGTTAAACGATTTCCAATTCTCCGGCCAAATGCCAAACGACCACTTTGATTTGAATACCACGCCAAAACCGGTGGATGCAGCTGCATCGGTAAACAAATGGAGGGAGGTGTTCGATTGCCACATTCGTTTTAGCAATATCGATTTTCCGTTATGTTTGCTTATGAAATTCAGCCATAACCCCAAGTCAGCTCTTGCTTCTTTGTTAAGCCTTATTCTATGGTGTGGCTTACGCACCCCGCAAGTCAAATCAAACAACCTACGCAAAAATGCTCTGCCTGGCACGATCACCTTACAGGTAAAGTTTAAGTAGCCTAGAAGAGATTGAAGCATACTGAGTTTGACTTTCCTCTTCTTGTATACCGCGAGGACGCTCTCCCGTGCCTTACATAACTTATCCCCGGGAAGTCGTGCCTCCATTGTCAAACTATCTAGTTCTATGCCGAGGAATTGTAAACATGTAGACGGACCAAAAGTCTTATCCTTCGCCATAGGCACACCGATATCCTTGCACAATTCCAAAAATGAATTCAATTGAGTATGACAGTTTTCCCCATCCCTTGCAATTATCAGAAAATCATCCAAAATATGAAGCATATTCTCTATACCTAATTTCTGAGTAGCAATCCAATTCATGGCCGTACTGAATTTCTCGAAAATTTGACACGAAGAGGATCCCCCCATAGGCAGACATTTGTCATAGAAAAATTCCCCGTTCCACTTAAATCCCAGCAGATGATAATCATCAGGGTGGATGGGCATGATTCTAAACGCTGATTGTATATCTGTTTTCGCCAATTGACACCCCATGCCTAATTTTACCATAATATCCATGGCCTCGTCTAATGAGGTATATTGTACCCGACTGGCCGCTTGAGGTATACCGTCATTAATTGAATATCCCGCAGGGTAGGATAAGTTATGAATCATTCTATATTGGCCTGGAACTTTCTTAGGACACAGCCCTAACGGAGACAAGTGTAGGTTTTCCAGGGGGGCGTGTTTAAACGGTCCTGCTATCCTACCTGCTACCAATTCTTTATTCAATTTTGTCTGAACGGCCTGGGGGTCGTTTTTAGCACTTTGGAGAGTATACTCCGAAGAAATTAACTGCCCACCAACATAGTCTAATTTAAAACCCTTTCTAAAGCCCTGAACTAGGTAGGCTGATAACTGGGGGTCATAACCATCTAGCCAGTATTCCAATCTATCTGCGTTTATTGGGGTAGGGAGACATTTTTGTTCCGTTTTGAGAGGGAAGGAGGTCTTTGCCTTTATGATTACATTTGATTGCACTGTGGTTGCTTCCACACTGGGGACATGCGTGACTGAATTTGCACGATTGTGGGTCAAAACACTGGAAACCCCTGTGGAATTTAAAACAGAAACCTCTTGGAAGGGACGGTTTTGCTGATGACCTGATTCTAGGGAAATTTGACTGCCCGTTGTTGGCACGAAAAGAACCCTTCCCGAAAGTTACAGATTGAAACCATAGCTCCCAATGGACCGTATCCCAATGCAAATTGTTGCTAACACGTAATGTTCTAAAATTGACATCGTATGAATGCCAGTTTCCTCCTTTCTGGTTCAAATCTCTGACAATGCTGATATACTTCAACATAGCTTGTGTCTCTTCTGGATATTTATGAACATATATGGCCATATAAATGTGGAAGGCGGTGAGCCATCTGTCCATAGACAAAGCTACGCTTTTAGCGGGGCCAGGAAAACAAATAGATTGACCCTGCACTGTTATCAACAACTTTTGTGATTTGCCATCATCGCCTAACAGAGTGGACAATTCTACGTAATCTCTATCCCATATTTTAGATTTCACTTTATCTGCAACCCCGGTACCTAACGGGATTGAACCTGATTTAAATTGTTGTAAGTCATGATTGCTCAAAGAGACAGTGACGGGAGCCACGGGACTCTGTACGGCAAAGGGATTAATGATTGCCTCACCGTCGTCCACATTGAATGCTGGGGCCTGTTGAACTTCCGCGAATTCCGGTTGAGACAGACTGCCGGACGGAGCTGTGATGAAGCCTTCCAGCGCAGTACTCGGAGTCCGCTGCCTCTTGGGTCTCTTGTTAGAAGGACCTGACGAATTTTCTGTCACGGCTGGCACGTCAGCATCGTTGACCAACACCACAGCGCCACCCCGTTTCTTGCTCCGTGATTGACGGGGCATTTCCGAGATCTAGTAATAATAAATCATAGGAAAGAAACCAATCTCTATTCATTATAATATAGCCTAGCTATACGTTTAAACCGTAGTGAAAGGTTCATTTCAATGAAATGTATAATCAAGCACTAAGCAGAAGCCTTAGTTGATAAAATGTGGGACAAAAACCCAAAAATTAGTAGTGGGAATTACAAGACATGTTACAAAGCCGCCTGATTTACAAGACCCGCAGGTACTATACCTAAGATAGCACCTACACATGTGTAATCAACCACTATAGGAACGAACGTATCAAATACAGATGGGATAAATAACAAGGCAACATTGGCATCAGACATGATTTACCAGTTATACACATCATGACATGTTAAGACGCCACCTTGATTCACAATTTTAACCCACCAAGTACTATACCGTAAATAGCACCGAGGTAAAAGATATCGAACACTATATGGAAGACATATAAAGCGGGATTTACATAACAAGGCATAATTATGGCATGAACATGAAATAACACGACCCACCTAGCGATAAGTAATGTGCAGTGAACATATGAGATTAAGAGAGCCGGGTATACATGTCGGCTCAATAAATTATGTTACAAAATTAAGGCACGACGCCTTACAATCAAGGATAAATAGGTTCACGGTTTTATTATTGCACGTATACTGTTTAAGTGTTAAAACATGAGTATTGTAGCATTATGTGTCTACACTGACAGTTACTACCTGGGATAAAGGGGACATTTGTAGGCATTACAAAGGAGAGCGAGCGCTGCTTGATAAGTTATAGGTAAACGTGAATGCTGACATAACTGAATACGTGCTCACCACTTGATCAGTTATAACTATGAGGGAGATCACAAAGGAGAGCGAGCGCTGCTTGATAAGTTATAGGTAAACGTGAATGCTGACATAACTGAATACGTGCTCACCACTTGATCAGTTATAACTATGAGGGAGATCACAAAGGAGAGCGAGCGCTGCTTGATAAGTTATAGGTAAACGTGAATGCTGACATAACTGAATACGTGCTCGCTACTTGATCAGTCATAAATATGAGGGAGATCACATCTGGGTAAATCTGAAACATTGATAATACACCCCCGCAAACTGCGATACAATTTGTAGGTACCTTCCTGGGACAAATGTACGCCATCAGGACGGAACAGAGAGAGGGAAGAATTCGAGAATTTTTTATGTTCCCAAAAAAAAACATTCCCCGTTCAGGCAACATAACTTTTAGATACTGGTTAAATTGCCGCCTTTTCTCCTCATACCCGCTAGCTGTTGTCCTATCAGTAAACCTGGGAAATTCCTCACAGATAACGAGTTTTGGAATGTTGAATTTCTCTTTCACGTGGAAGAAGAAATCTTCGAACTCACCGGCAATCTTCACCGGGTCAGCATCAGCAGCACACAAATCATTCCCACCTAGCTGTACTACCAGAATTTCGGGGTTTAACCCGGTCATGAGATAGTCGAAATCTCCCAACATTCCCCCCATGAAATCCCTTTTAAGTTTATCTAACGTTAGCCCCCCGATCCCGAAATAATTAACGCTTCTGTTCCAAAAGCCAAACTGATAATGAAGTCTACCAGTACCAAAACCAATATCCCTCTTCAGTCTCTTGACGAAGGAATGGCCCAAAATTACCACACTTTCAGAATGGGGCACTCTGTGCCTCGGGATTTGTCTATACATTATTAGAAGTGATAAGGTATAAAATAAGAAGGAAAGAATTTTAACAACTTGAAAATACTACTGCAAAAAGTATTGCAATATAGATCTACACCTGTATCCCTTACATAACAATGCAAAGTAATGTCCTATATAGGAATTATATTAATAAAACATACAAGTTTATGAAGAAATCACATGTCACTCAATACTAAATGAACAAGTGCAGACGTATTTATCAAATTATCAAAGCATAACTATTTGAAAATACTACTGCATACCGTATTCTACTGCGTACAGTATTACATATTAGCAAATATCCGTAAGCCAAAATGCATCAACATGCATGACTACGAAAACACTACAAAATGAAGCAACTTCAGACGTATTTATACAAATAATATTAAATATATATACTGATAACTATAATTGTATAGTTAACAATCACCACTTTACGTCCGTAAAGATAAAATATTGAGTACTTACATGTAAAATGACTTCCTCTAAAATCCAATTTTGAAGCGTCCTGACGCTATGAAATCCGAAATTGAAGTGCGTAGTATTAGCGTTACAAACAGGGCTTAGACAAAATGACGTCATTTAAATAACGTCATATCCGCTTTGCGCGTGACAATTGCCGCGTGAAGCGCAACGTAACGCATCACGAAAACCAACTATTATTTTAATGACTGGTTCTCGCATAAAGAATTTTAAGTTGTAAAATTGTATTTATGTAAGAAAAAGGAATCGTATGGCTAAACTTTACATTATATATTTGATTTATTTCTGCTCCGTTTAGTTTAAATGCATTGTCTTTCAATTGGAACCATTAATTTTCATTTTCCTGACATCACCTTATATTCCCCCTAAAAACGTGCTACTGCCCCTTTAAGTCCTTTCAGCACTCACTCACATCTTTACTTTTCTTATCTCATTCTATAATGCTATCACCTTCTATTTCTTCCGTTTTTGCCTCTTGCCTTTTCTCTTGTCATCTTTGAACATAGGTTGATTAGAAACTTGTATATACATGACATATTCTTACCATTTTCTTACAACCCTGATTAGATGCTCTGAAAATTTTTATACCAATTACTTATCCTAAATTTAAGAACTAGTTGGCATTGGCATTGCTGTCGGCTTTCCAATTGTTTCCAGGATAAAACTCTAAAACAATTTATCCTCTTAAACCAAATTTGTTATACTGTCCTGTTCTGATATCATGCCTTAAATGGCCCATTGTCATACAGGGATTGGGAAAGACATCTTTGACAATGGGCCATTTTCAGGGTTTTTTGGTAATATTTTGAATTTCAAATGGACTATTGCCCATTATATCAATAGTAAACTTCTAAATTTTAATGGGCCATTTTTTCATCCACTGTGCAAAATGGCCTTTGGCCCCTTCCTTTCCCAATCACTGGTCATAGATGTCTTCCAATCTCTGCCATGGCAGCAATGAAATGATGATAAGAACAGTTTACAGAGTTAATATTAGGAAACAATCAAGGCTATTATGGATTCATTATCTATTTATTAACCTATTTGTTCAACTAACCAATAGTTATAAAATTAAAATTCAAAAATTGCATCTTGTAAATGAGAAGATCTAAAAGAGCTAAGATTGAAAAAGGTTTGTGAATGTCACTCACAAGAAAATAGGATGTTTGTTCGACTTCAACTGCATGTTGTGTTGGAATGTGCTTGAGGGCATGTTGTCCAACCCGTCCGATAGGGATATTGATTTCCTGCCAAGGCAACTGTGCTCGTTTTATTAGGCCTACATTGCTTCAGGACAGTGCCAAGATTGAAGGCTCTCATGGGCTGTTTTCGGTGAATGATTTTGTAAATCTGTGATTGCCTATGGTTCAACAACTATAGGGTTAAATCAGGAACTCTTGTTAGCTTAATTAAGGGGATGCACCTTCTACAGCTAGCAGATTTTTGAAAATTTTATATTTTTCAATTTATCAATGATAATTGTACCTTAATGCTAAATGAATTATTTTGATAGTGTCATTACACAAACCAATCATCCCTAGTCAGTAAACAATTATACAGATTCACATAAAGTCCATTGGAGGCCATTTTTGTGTGAACACTTCTTCATTTTGTGTTAAGAAAAAGGCTGAAATTCACATTACATGTTTGATTCTTTACTGCTTCATTTAGTTTAAAAACATTGTCTTTCAATTGGAACCATTTATTTTCATTTTCCTGTCATCACCTTATATTCCTCCTAAAACGTGCTACTGCCCCTTTAAAGATATGTGTTTGCATTGGTTTGCAATGTTAATTTCTTTTGCTTGTTTATGACATTTGCATTGATTATATTATATCTCTTTACAGTTATGACCAACATTCTCATCTATATTCCTGTGCTGTCAGGAAATGTCTTTTTTTTGTTATTTCATAACTGATTTGTTTTGTTATCAGATATGGGTTGACATTGATCAATTACAGGACCCTTACTTTTAACAGTCACATGTAGAAGAAAACCAGAGTTTAAATCAAAGTTTTTAACACATAAGATTTGTTTGCTCCCTATCAGATTCTTCATATTGGTGTCACAAGATCACAACCATATTGTAACAGGTGCTTTGTTTAAAGATTGCTTCCTAATATAATGACTATTACAGTGATACATTTACCTGCGAGCTCTGCTTCAAATACTCATGAAATTTAGAAAGGACTCAAGGAAATTTAGGCTGTTAGTCCTGGGACTCAAAGTTTTATGGTGGTATCTTTTGCTTCCTTATTATAAGACTCATTTAAATCTGCTAAAACTCGCAAGACCTTTTGGGAGAGTCCCTTGACTCAGAGGGTCACATCTGAAGATTGATCACTGCTATTGTTAAAAGCCTTACATCATCAGATTGCTGTGTTAAAGACTCATCATTGAGAGTAATACCCGGGGGTTAACAGATTTACAGGACTTTGGCCCTGAAGGGTGATAAAAGTTAATTATTTGAAACAAATATCTTTTATTCTTTATTAAGCTGTTGAAAGTAGATGCTTTGATTTGAAGGACTCCTTTGTGAATTGTTGATTGGGAGATGTAAGAGAAACGTAACCAAAGTATACATACAGTAGAACACGGATATAACGAACTCCAAGGGACCAAAGAATTAAGTTCGCTATATCCGGTGTTCACTACTCACGTTTGGCCGCCATGCTTAGGGCTTTTGACAGGACTTAGAATGTGTTCACTATATCCGATGTTAGCTTTATCCGTGTTATCAATGATGTGTACTTAGAAGTACTGTAGCCATGACTTGATATAGACATGTGTACAGGGTGATGATATCATCGAGGAAGGATTTTGGTTCATTGTCAATAAGATGAGTTGATATTCAGGTAAAAATTACCCGTATAAATCTTATTACAAAATAAAATAAATCATCAATGTAATCCTTAATTTGATTATTTGGAACAATTTCTGCACACAAGTGGTGGATATGGAAGATGGCCGCCTTAGCCCATTCATATTGTAGAGCAGACGCGAAAACAGGTGCATAATGGGAGCTTTTTGTGTGGTTGGAAATAGAAATAGGTAAAAGCGTGGGTGATGCATATATGTCAGTGTGCCATTTCTTGTGCAAAGGGAAATCTGTTTACTCTCTCTCAGGTTTACGTGCACAAGTGGTTTCTGTATCACAAAGTTGCATGGTTCACTGTTAAACATGAGCTTATTCGCTGATACTGCTCGTAATCTTGCTTTGATTTGAAATGTTGTGTAATATTGGACAACTTCCAGACTAAATATTTGGAGAAGGTTTATGTATATATGGCGGAAACATAGTCCTTTTGACATGTTTATCGTTTCACTGAGTGAATATATGTAGTGCCTCGCAATAGAATTAAGAATATCACAGATAACGGCATATCTTATCATGTTATATGTTTGCATGGTATTGATTATTTTGATAATATGTGTTTCCCAGAATTGGTTAAAAAGTTACATAACACAGATATTGTCGGACAGATATCTCAATTATTTGTTTTATCAGTTTTTGTGAAGTTTCCATCGCCGCCGCCGCACTCGTACTACTAGCTATAACTTTTTTCCACTAAGCTTTCCAGAACTCTTATACCTTACTACTCATACCTCGGGGGAACAATTTTGACACGTTCACTTTCAAGGTCAAAGGTCAAGGTCACGGGATATGTATTCACTCTAAGAATTCCTTGTAAACGCGATTACTTGAAAAGTTTTTGTGCTATGAAGCTCTAACTTGGTATATATCATCCTTGGAAAAGTAAAAAACTTTGAAAAGGTTTTGGCTACAATCCGTCAAAGGTCAAGGTCACAGCAAGGTCATGACGTAAGCATGTTTAAGCGAAAATGCTTTATTTTAACTATGAACACTTTTAATCAATACATGATTGTTATACTCAATAAAAAGTGTTCAATGATTGTGTGACCTTGAAGGTCAAAGGTCAAGGTCATGAGATATGAGTTATAACAAAATGCACTAAATTTGGGTATAACTTTATCCCATTTAGCTTTTCAGAACTCATGAACATGTCTAAATGTTAATACTTCCAGGGAATCATTATGACATGTTCACTTTCATGTTCAAAGGTCAAGGTCACGAGTTATAAAATCACAGCAAAATTCTTTGTAAACACGGTAACTTGAAAATTTTTTGTGCTATGAAGCTCTAACTTGGTATATATCATCCTTGGAAAAGTAAAAAAAAATTGAAAAGGTTTCGGCTACAATCCGTCAAAGGTCAAGGTCACAGCAAGGTCATGACTTAAGCATGGTTTAGCGAAAATGCTTAATTTTAACTATGATCACTTTTAATCAATACATGATTGTTATACTCCATAAAAAGTATTCAATTAGTGTGTGACCTTGAAGGTCAAAGGTCAAGATCATGAGATATGAGTTATTGCAATTCCTTGTAAACACAATAACTTGAAAAGTTTTTGTGCTATGAAGTTTAGATTTTGTATATATTATCTCTTGAGAAGTACCAAATTTTCAAAAAGTTTTGGGTACGAAATGTCGAAGGTCAAGGTCACAGCAAGGTCAACATATATGGAGAAAATGGATTAATTTAATTTTTAGCTCATCTCGCCTGTAAGGCCCGATGGGCTTATGGCATGGCATGGTGTCCGGCGTCCGTCCGTCCATCCGTCCGTAAACTTTGTGGAATTTCGACTTCTTCTCCAGAACCATAAGGCCTGGAAAGCTGAAACTTTGTGTACAAACTCCTTGGCTAGTAAGGATTATAAATTGTAGCTTTGGTGGAGCTGTGGCCCCTAATAAGGGCCACAGGGGCCACACCCTAAAAACCTATTTTCATCTTCTTCTCCAGAACCATGAGGCCTAGAAAGCTGAAACTTTGTGTACCGACGCCTTGACTAGTGAGGAGTATAAATTGTAGCTTTGGTGGCCCTGTGACCCCTAATAAGGGTCACAGGGGCCACGCCCTAAAAACTTATTTTCATCTTCTTCTCCAGAACCATGAGGTCTAGAAAGCTGAAACTTTGTGTACAGACTCCTTGACTAGTGAGGAGTATAAATTGTAGCTTTGGTGGCCCTGTGGCCCCTAATAAGGGCCACAGTGGTCACACCCTAAAAACCTATTTTCATCTTCTTCTCCAGAACCATGAGGTCTAGAAAGCTGAAACTTTGTGTACAGACTCCTTGACTAGTGAGGATTATAAATTGTAGCTTTGGTGGCCCTGTGATCCCTAATAAGGGCCACAGGGGCCACACCCTAAAAACCTATTTTCATCTTCTTCTCCAGAACCATGAGGCCTAGAAAGCTGAAACTTTGTGTACAGACGCCTTGACTAGTGAGGAGTATAAATTGTAGCTTTGGTGGCCCTGTGACCCCTATTAAGGGTCACAGGGGCCACGCCCTAAAAACTTATTTTCATCTTCTTCTCCAGAACCATGAGGCCTAGAAAGTGAAACTTTGTGTACAGACTCCTTGACTAGTAAGGAGTATAAATTGTAGCTTTGGTGGCCCTGTGACCCCTAATAAGGGGCACAGGGACCACGCCCTAAAAACCTATTTTCATCTTCTTCTCCAGAACCATGAGGCCTAGAAAGCTGAAACTTTGTGTACAGATTCCTTGACTAGTGATGATTATGAAATGTAGCTTTGATAAATTGATGGCCCTGTGACCCCAAATAAGGGCCACAGGGGCCACACCCTAAAAACCTATTTTCATCTTCTTCTCCAGAACCATGAGGCCTAGAAAGCTGAAACTTTGTGTACAGATTCCTCGACTAGTGATGATTATGAAATGTAGCTTTGATGGCCCTGTGACCCCTAATAAGGGCCACAGGAGCCACGCCCTAAAATCCTATTTTAATCTTCTTCTCCAGAAGTATAAGGCCTAGAAAACTGAAACTTGTTGCCTTTATAAGGGGGAATCACATTGGCCACACTCTACAGCATAATTGATTATGAAGCCTGATGAGCTACAGAGCCAATGGATCTATTTTTAGCACTTTATTTCATTACAATGATGTTATACTCAATGAAATGTGTTCATTGATTGTGTGACCTTGAGTGTCAAAGGTAAAGGTCACGTGAACATTCCCAATTTGGTGAGGCCTGTAAAAGGCGGAACAGGGTAAGGTGAAACCCCAAGTTCCGGGGCTGCTCTGCTTTTGCGGTATCCCGCAAACGCTAATCTAGTCTGTAAGATGTTTTACTTCAGTAAAATATTGGTGTTATTTGTTACACATCATGCTCATTTAAGGAAAGAAAAAACACTTGAACCTTTACTGCAAATAGATGTGGAATATCATTCACTTTTTCTCAATGGCTGAGTAGATCTTAGGGATTTCTAACAATAAAATATCTGAGATGATTATGTTTCTATATTTCATGTAGAAAGAAAATCACTTTGTTATCAACTTTGCACTTCCAGAGAGGCATTCTTTAAACATACTCCAAAGTATTCATTATGTTACCTTGTTCTGAATAAAACTTGAATTTTCAAACTGAGACAAAATATGAGAAAAGTAAAAAGAATCTCTGCCCAATCACTGACATGTTGTCCTTACTTTCCAGGCCTGGTGAAGCTTGGGGTCCACTGTATGACTGGAAAGAGAGTAGCCATCAAGATTGTCAACAGAGAAAAGCTCAGCGAGTCCGTCCTTATGAAGGTGAGAAGGTTGTCAGGGGAGATAACTTTTGTTTTGTATCAAACATGTACAGTCACTGATGAAGGGGAATAACTCCTGGAAGGAGATATAAATCTTATTGTTAATGGGAGATAAAATTCTATTTACTTAAGGCATTTTCGGTCAGTCATAAAGGGAGATAACTCATGTCAGGGGATATAATTAGTCTTCTCATTATTAAGGGGTTATACATTGTATCTAGGTCAATAAACAGTTATTCTTGTTACTGGTTACAGATTGTGAAAGATCGTCAAGATCTTTATTTAAAACGAGATCAATAAAAATAATACGTTTCGGAAGAAAAAAAGCTAATTTTCCTCTCCTCAAATCAGAGAAATATTCAATAAATGGTTGTTGCCATGGTAATTGTTTCTTTATTAGTTTAGTTATAACAGTCATGAACAGCTGAAATGTGTGAGACAAAAAAGTGCACTCATATGGAAAAACTACTTTTATTTTTTGTGTGGTAATTGCACTTATTTGTTCTGAAATAACTCAATTTTGACAAATGATGAAATCAGTAAATGTAATAAAGAAAATGGCTGTTGATTGTACCACTATTTCAAGTACTTGTTATCTTCAAATCAAGATTTTTGATAAAAGTAATGCAATTAAATCCATTTTATGACTTGACAAAGATACAGAAAATCCTTTATCATGATGATAATTGAATAAACAGCTTATGTGTAATTCTTTATAAAATTATTTGTTTTTAACTCATATTCATATTTAACCATTGATATATTGATGAAATTAAATTGAATTATTTGAATTTCTAACTTCTTATGCCAATAGATGCTGATACAACTTGTTCTGTAAGAAAGCATTTTAATCTGAACTACCATATTTTCCACCTCTTTTATAAAACTTCTGTAACCTTATAAAAATACATTTTCATAACTGTAATAAGTCAATAAATTCAAAATCAATAAGTTTATGTAGTATAAACTAATGTACCTTGATTTCCATTTTTTTCTAGAAACCAAGGATTTTCTATCTGTTGCCAATCTTTCTTTAGTTGAACATTTTACAAGATATTTTCATTGGAAAGATAAACCAAAGACAAAAGGATGTGGACTAAAACTTATGTCATCAGTGTGTCACAGGAGCACTGTCCGAAATAACCACTAGCCCGGTAGCCCGATGCTAGTTGAAATTTGCCTGGGCTAGTAGAAAAATAGTAAAGATAGCCCGGTTGGCTAGTGTGGATTGGTATATCAAAAATGTTTTGACTTTTTTTCATTCAATTTTGTAATCAATTCAGTTACTATTTTGTGTCGGTTTCTGATCACCCCAAGATATCTTGAGCAGATATGTGTTTGATTTTAAAACAATGAATGTCAGAAAACATTGGTAAAGTTTTTACTGAGTTGGGCTAGTCATTTTTCTTTTGGGCTAGTTACTTTGAAATCTTTCTAGCCCGGTTCGCTAGTGATCTTGATAAATTATTTTATACACTGGTGTGGAGATAAGCTTGAAAGTACCATCGCAATGTAAGTTTTTGTATTCTCTCCCTACAGAGGTAGATCAGATATCTTGTCTTATTTGATCAGAATTTTATAACTTGAATTACCCCTTTGGGGAGAGAATGCAGATTTGCTTTCGAAAAGACAGAAAAATCCAGATAAATAGTTGCTAGGCTCTGGTGTTGACTGTTGTCAGACAGGTTTGATTTCATACCCTGATACTGAGGGTCAAGAACTTGCTTACTGGTACTATTTCAAACTTCAATATTTAGGAAATATGAAATAATATAGAAATACAGCTCTACACTTAAGTTGGATCTTTGAACTCCACACTTTTCAACCGCAGGGTCTCAATGAAAAGACGATTGGCTGAAATATCCCATTTGGTCTATTTGGTAAAGGTCTCAATGAAAAGATGATTGGCTGAAAAAAAGATGATTGGCTGAAACAAATCCATTTGGTCTATCTAATAAAGGTCTCAATGAAAAGATGATTGGCTGAAAAAAGATGATTGGCTTGCAAGGTCTCAATGAAAAGATGATTGGCTGAAATATCCCCATTTGGTCTATAATGGTTCACTATATGTTTCAGGTGGAACGAGAGATTGCCATAATGAAGTTGATAGAACACCCGCATGTACTAGGATTATACGATGTCTACGAAAACAAGAAATACTTGTAAGTACAAAATTTTATTAAAAATATACTCTCTAAGTTTTTTGTTCTGATCGACATGGAAGCTCACCATTTACCATTCAACATTTGCAGTGTTGAATATTTCTACATGCAGTTTGATATTAATTCACTTATTTGTGTGTTATTAGGTATTTACATATAGTAGAGCCCATGTACTCGAAAGATCCAGAATAGTTAAAGGGGCAGTAGCATGTTTTTTGATAATTATTCACTGATAATTGTACGTTAATGCTAAATGTATTATTTTGATAGTGTCAAAAATCTTCTTACACAAGCCAATCATCCATAATCAGAGGACAAAGTATGAAGATTCACATAAAATCCATTGGCGGCCATTTGTGTGAACACCTTTAATTTATTTTGTGTAAGAAAAAGGAATAGAATGGCTAGACTTTACACAATACATCTGAATTATTACTGCTTCATTTAGTTTAAAGACATTGTCTTTCAATTGAAACCATTATTTTTAATTTTTCTGACATCACCTTATATTCCCCCTGAAAACGTGCCAGTCTGCCCCTTTGAGGCTTTGAAGTGCAGTTAGGAGTAGAGTGTATACGTAGCAAATTTCCTAGATCACAACTTTATAATTGTGAGAAAACAAACATCTTTTAATGTGTGCTTGCTTGTTCAACAGTAAACATAGGGGATATTTGACATTATTCATCCAATGGCAACCAACCAATCAATCATTGACTTTATGTCTCATAATATTATGATATCTCAATCATCATTGAACTGAGTAGAAACTTCTTGATGAGATACACATTGTAAGTTGAATAAAATGTCCTCTTTTTTATTCTTGATATTTTAATAGCATATTTGTTTATATTACCAATTGTTAGTGTTGTTTCATGGATGTTATTTGACAATGTGAAAATAATTATTATACCCCCGCCTTACAGCGTAAGCGGGGGTATATAGCGTTCATTCTTTCCGTCCGTCCGTCCGTCTGTCCGTCTGTCCGTCCGTCCCAAAACTTTGTGCGGAGCAGATCTCCAAAACTATGCATGCTAGCTTCTTCAAATTCATACAGATGTCAACCATGATCCCTAGTTGTGCCTTTTGAGGGTTAGAACTATTTCTGAATTTTCATTTTTGCGGTTTCCATGGAAACGTGACTAAAAAGTGACTCTTTGAGGAAGTCGTTTTGTGCGGAGCATATCTCCAAAACTATGCATGCTAGCTTCATCAAACTTCATACACATGTCAACCATGATCCCTTGTTGTGCCTTTTGAGGGTTAGAACTATTTCTGAATTTTCATTTTTGCGGTTTCCATGGAAACGTGACTAAAAAGTGACTCTTTGAGGAAGTCGTTTTGTGCGGAGCATATCTCCAAAACTATGCATGCTAGCTTCATCAAACTTCATACACATGTCAACCATGATCCCTTGTTGTGCCTTTTGAGGGTTAGAACTATTTCTGAATTTTCATTTTTGCGGTTTCCATGGAAACGTGACTAAAAAGTGACTCTTTGAGGAAGTCGTTTTGTGCGGAGCATATCTCCAAAACTATGCATGCTAGCTTCATCAAACTTCATACACATGTCAACCATGATCCCTAGTTGTGCCTTTTGAGGGTAAGACCAACAAATTATTTTTATTTTTTGCGATTTCCATGGAAACATGACTAAAACAGTGACTCTTCGACCAAGTCTTTGGTCCGGAGCATATCTCCCAAACTATTTATGCTAGCTTCACCAGACTTCATACACTTATCAACCATGATCCCTAGATGTGCCATTTGAGGATTAGACCATCACATTTTTTTAATTTTTGGAAACATGAGTAAAACAGTGATTCTATGATAAATTACTTTGTCCTGAACATATTTCATGAAATATACATCTCAGCTTCACCAAATTTGCTACATATGTCAATCGTGATTGCTGGATATGCCTTGTGAGAGTTAAACGATATATATGGATTTTCTTCTCTGTGGTTTCTTTGGAAAACATAACTTACAAAGTGACTCAAAAAAAATAATTTTGTCCTCAGTGCATCTCGTAGAATATTCATGATAACTACCTCAAATTTGAAACAAAGATCAACCATTATCTCTAGATGTACCCTTTTAATTGTAAAACCTATTAATGAATTCGGTATTTGGGTTTCAGTTGAAAGAAGACTTACACAATGACTTACTGTATACTCAACTATCATACTTTAACCAATATTAATCAGTGGGGAGCGGGGGTATGTGAGCTTTGCTCGCTTCTTCACTTGTTTATATTACGACAATGACTATTGTATTTCACCACTGAAAGATGATAATACTTATTGTTACTTACAAGGGTGTCAGTTGGTTCATTAAACAAACCTATCCTCAGCGTTACAAGTGATATGCTTACAGTCCATGAACTTCAACATTCCTACTGCATCAGAATCAGTATGCAAGTCAGATACAATACACAGTGGACTGATGATGAGTGTCCCTTCTGACAAACTTCATTAAATCATTAGGGAGCGACATGTCAATTAGTCATAATTGCTTCCGCATGCTGAGCAAGCCATTATTCCAATAGGTTTCATCATTGTTCTATATGAGTTCATATATGTTGAGTGTTGCTGGAAGGTTTGTAGGGCTTCTATGGGTCCTCAAGTACTTGAGCCTGAGTTAGGTTCAACTGGATTCAAGTCCATTTTCTTAAACTCACAAAGGGGAGGTCATTCATACTTATTTATATTATCTCAGACTGATTTTTTTTTATGTAGAAAGTTAGATGATCAACATGGCCATTTTAAGATAAAAAGGTCAAAATATATCGCATATGACCATGTATAAGTCGACATCAATATGCATAACATCTAGGCTTTCCAACAATAATACATGGTATCTTTAATAAGGATAAGAATTCGTATACTCAACAATATTACATGGCATCTTTAGTAAAGATAAGACTTCGTATTCTCGTGTCAGAGTCAAGTCTGACCCCTCAAGTAATCGATTCAAATTTTTTTTACCCGTGGAATCCCCAATGGGTTACAATATGGACATACAGTTTCACAAGTCAAATCTGCAATGGATTTGTGTTAAGTAATAAAATCTGACCTATTGCAGATAGTTATTCCATTACTATGTCTTTTCTTCAATAAATAGATCACATTTACTTGTGATTGTTGTGATATTATTGACATGAACCCAAATTAATGTCAGAATCACAGAATGAAAGAGTATGAAATTACTTCAATGTTAATTAGTGTCACATATGTTCACAATTATGAACTTTCTGCTTTACTGCATCCTTTATTCATATTACATGGATAACCTTCAAATTAGGTTGTATTTGATTTCATTATGATTCAATTATCAGAGTTTTGGCTTGCCTGAAACTTGCAAAGGCTCTTGGGTAAAAAGTGACAAAAACACTTTTAATCAAGTTGATTTCAGAAGGTCTTAGTTTCCATTGATTATTCATAGGGGGTTTCACCACATTGTTATTTCTCCCCCTCTTGTTTATATCCGTTGATTATTATTCAAAGAGGCAAAAGATTGATAGACTCTTAACATTGACACAGATAATTGGCATTTAAATGGATTACTTTCCTAATCTCAACTGACATATTGTAATTTAAATTTTCATTACATTTCATTTCATTACCCGAGGCGAAGTCCTATTTAACAGTTTCCTTAACATTGCTTCAGCTCTTCCAAACCAACCTTCTCAAGACAAACTGCACCAAACTGATTCTGATTTACATTTAAGTCTATATCCTAAGCAAATCCTCATTTCAGATCTACCCAAATTGTCTCCAGTTATTTCTAATCCACACTGAAATCTACTCCAGACAAGCTGCTTTAATTGATCCTTCTTACCTCCTGTCAGTTGGTGCTGAGCCGTCTGCTCAGGGGAGGAACTCTTCTTTCAAGAAGATCAATTTTTATCTGGCTCTGATCTAATTGCCTTCCAAGGTCAATTCAGCTCAGAGGCCCATCACTCTTAATCAAATTTCCTTTAACATATTCCAGGAAAATCTTTGAAAGGCATATAGAAGCGGTATACATTTGAACAACAAGAGTTTGGATAACAACTTTTTGTAGAAAAAAAACGCATTATTAAATGTCTTAATCTAGAGGGATGTAGGGAAAATTGGGAGACATATTTAACTAATTTCATAGCAAAGAATGCATGTAACACAAAATCAAGGAACCTAACTAATAAATTAAGTTTGTAAGGCTGTTTCTAAGTGTTTCAAAATGAGTCTAAGTTACGATGTTGTTACTAGCTTTGAATAACAAGCACCAGTCAGTTTATGATATGAAATGATGGCATGCTGTTCATGCCATCTTGATAATGATGAAAAGTGAAAGAATTGATGTTTAACTTCTCTTATTGTTCCATTACAGCATCATTGAATTAACAATAGATCAGAAAACCAAACACAACAGTATGCTTTAAGAGATCTGCTGAAATTTAAATTCAACAACACACCATGAAAATGCCTCTCAAAGAAATAACACATCATTAAGTCCTAGTCAGTTTTGTAAAGATCTATGAATATTTTCAATCTTTACATTTATGCATTGATAGATTAAGAGACAAATGAAAGAAGTAGAAGACTAAAAAGAGAAGTATTTTTGTATCATTCATGAAATAAAAGTCATTTAATGCTCCTAATGGGTGCTCCTGACTTCAAGGTATGCTTAAAGGGGGTCTGCAATCCGAATTTTTAATTTCCAGAGTTTTATTAGCAGGGCCCAGAAATAGTCGTAAATACTCGGTAGGGACGAAATCCTTGACACAAACTTGCTACTGGTTGTCAGCTGTAAGCGGTTCGTAACCAAATAATTTTGTCCCTACTGAGCATTTACGACTCTTTCGGGGCCCTGCTAATAAAACTCTGGAAGTTAAAAATTCGGGATGCAGACCCCCTTTAAGACTAAGTCATGTACAGTGTTGTTCCTAGAGGGGGTTCATAGGGACATTTACCAACCCTTTTTGTTTGGAGAAGAAGGCTCAAAATTACCCCCTTAACTGACACCTAGGAACATCATTGCATGCACATTTTGAACAACCTGTATAATCAAATTGACTACAATGGGCTAAAGTCCCTTTGCTCAGCTGAGCACTGTTCTTAATCAGGATATACAATATGTCAGAGGCCATTGTCCATCTTCATTACTATTGAAGGTTCAGAACAACAGTTAACAATCAATTAACATTATTGCATCATTGTCAATCCAGGAAATAAGATTGATATAAGCTCAATAATTTTTTTCGATCATTTTGAGTCTGCACAATTTGAGATCAGTGAGTTGAATCTCATTTTGAAAAAAAGGAGCTACTGAGCTTGGTGGAGTATGGTGTTCTTCAACTGTAGTGCTGAGATAAAATGATATAGCAGATCTAATTCCTGCAGTTATACTAGCTGCCATGTGATGAGAGACATATTCTTGACAATTACATCATCCTTTTCTCACTTTACCTGAGACCTGAATCATATGTTGAGTCATTGTTGACTGACATTTACATTTGCAAAAATTGAATGAAAATGTAAGAGGAGTAGCTAAGATATAAATCATTATTATTTATCTTTCTAATAAAAACTTACATTTATTTTTCTACATGTTATTGTTAATACATATATTATTAGGGAAATGACATGTTTATGAATCATTTGTGAAAGACTCTTTTAATTACCTTTTCAAGATTGAAAATATTGAAACTGAATCCTTACCTTTTTCGGCTGTGATTAATTTTATGTTTTCAAAGCTATTACAAGAACAGAGGAGGAACAAACAGCTTGTTAGTGACAAATAAAGCCAAGTTGAGCTCAACCAGAGTTAAAAGTTGCTCACAAGATGAACAAACTTTGTCAACATGAACAAAATACCATGGCCAGAAATTGGGTTTTCCGCTATTATCATTATTATTATTATAATTTACATTCATATTTCCATATTGGTCACTATGTTTTCTAAAAATTATCAATAATAAATTAAAGCCAAACTTTACTTTATGGTCATTTGATTTCCACAAGTTTTAATTTCTTATTTTATAGCTGCTCAAATTGGTTTTGCAGTCTTATTCAGGATTTGACATCTTCTATATGAAGTGACATTAAAAAAGGATCTGTTCAGTGAAACAGTATCAGTTATATCAGTAGTCCTTTGATACATGCTTTCTTCTTTGTTTGATCTTTTTGCTCTTGAAGTTCTCTTTGAAAAATTATGCTCTTATTAATTAGGACATATAAATAAGTCATCGATGGTATGTTTGATGTGAGAATTTTCAAATTTCAACTTGTCTACTGAAGTATTATATCTCTTTCATCAAAGGTCATGTGAACTGATACTCAAGATGAAAATGATGAGATTTAGGGCCTGTTTATTAGCTTTCATTTCTTTTTTCATCAACAATCTTTCGAAGCTCTCAAAAACTCTTGAAGTAGTTTTGGATTAAAGTTATTATCAATTAGTATCATATGAGGTTAAAGGAAAATGGTCTACACAAGGTAAATTCGACACTGATTCGTCCAATAATTTGTTCCTCATTTGTACTCATACATGTATTCATTTCTTCCAAAGTAAAGTAATCTCCATCTCATGTAATTAGCAGCCCCGTCTAAGGACGGGGCTGCTATCAGTTTTTGTGAAGTTTCCATCGCCGCCGCCGCCGCCGCCGCCGCACTCGTACTACTAGCTATAACTTTTTTCCCCTAAGCTTTCCAGAACTCTTATTCATACCTTACTCCTCATACCTCGGGGGAACGATTTTGACACGTTCACTTTCAAGGTCAAAGGTCAAGGTCACGAGCTATGTATTCACACTAAGAATTCCTTGTAAACGCGATAACTTGAAAAGTTTTTGTGCTATGAAGCTCTAACTTGGTATATATCATCCTTGGAAAAGTAAAAAATTTTGAAAAGGTTTTGGCTACAATCCGTCAAAGGTCAAGGTCACAGCAAGGTCATGACGTAAGCATGTTTTAGCGAAAATGCTTTATTTTAACTATGAACACTTTTAATCAATACATGATTGTTATACTCAAAAAAAAAGTGTTCAATGATTGTGTGACCTTGAAGGTCAAAGGTCAAGGTCATGAGATATGAGTTATTACAAAATGCACTAAATTGGGGTATAACTTTATCCCATTTAGCTTTTCAGAACTCATGAACATGTCTAAATGTTAATACTTCCAGGGAATCATTATGACATGTTCACTTTCAAGTTCAAAGGTCAAGGTCACGAGTTATAAAATCACCACAAAATTCTTTGTAAACACGGTAACTTGAAAAGTTTTTGTGCTATGAAGCTCTAACTTGGTATATATCATCCTTGGAAAATTAAAAAATTTTGAAAAGGTTTCGGCTACAATCTGTCAAAGGTCAAGGTCACAGCAAGGTCATGACTTAAGCATGGTTTAGCGAAAATGCTTAATTTTAACTATTATCACTTTTAATCAATACATGATTGTTATACTCAATAAAAAGTGTTCAATTATTGTGTGACCTTGAAGGTCAAAGGTCAAGGTCATGAGATATGAGTTATTGCAATTCCTTGTAAACACAATAACTTGAAAAGTTTTTGTGCTATGAAGTTTAGATTTTGTATAATAATCTCTTGAGAAGTACAACATTTTCAAAAAGTTTTGGGTACTAACTGTCGAGCTCAAGGTCACAGCAAGGTCAACATATATGGAGAAAATGGATTAATTGTATTTTTAACACTTTATTTCATTACAATAATGTTATACTCAATGAAATGTGTTCATTGATTGTGTGACCTTGAGTGTCAAAGGTCAAGGTCACGAGAAAATTCCCAATTTGGTGAGGCCTGTAAAAGGCGGAACAGGGTAAGGCGAAACCCAAAGTTCCGGGGCTGCTCTGCTTTTGCGGTATCCTGCAAACGCTAATCTAGTTCTAATTAGACAAACTAATGACACTGATTTAATTATGTATCTTCCAAACATTCCCTTATACATGCACTGTAGTAAGTTAAGGAGCAGACAATGTGTAATCATTATTATATCATCAAAAGTATATTGTAACACAAAAAATGTGCCTATTAAAGGGGTGGTAGCACGTTTTTAGGGGGAATATGAGGTGATATCAGGAAAATAAAAATAAATGGTTCCAATTGAAAGACCATGTATTTCAACTTAATGAAGCAGTAATAAATCAATTATGTAATGTAATGTTCAGTCATGTGATTCCTTTTTCTTACACAAAATGAATTAAAGGTGTTCATACAAAAATGGCTGCCAAGGGACTTTATTTTGATTTTATATAATTTGTTGCTGCAATACTTTGTTGCAAATGAAAAGGTATGAATATTTCTATAAAAGTTTCTCATTTGAAACTGATACATTATATATGTCCACTCTTTAATCTAGCGACTGCTTGTCTTCCAAACTTGTGTTCATTTCTTGTTATTCCAAGTAAGCTGGAGACATTGAAATATTTCCTCTGGTCGTATAAAATGATATTGAACTTCTGAACATTATCTTCCAATCTTTGACAGTATACTTGTCATCTAACCTTTCTTTATCATGCTATTCAAAGTTAGTTGGAATCATCTTAGAGATGTAGATAATGTTTTTTGTTATCACAACGTTTCAAATATTCAAATGACACTTACAAACAGTATTCACATTCTAACCTCTTTGACTAAAACATCTTCTAACCTATGTTCATCATGTTATTGCAAGTAAGTGGAAGGTATTGAATCCAGCTTCAGACTGGTTGTACAAGTATTGATGTTATTCCAAGAGTGTTGTATAAACAGTTGCAAGTGTGGTCAGATTCCTCCCAAGGTTGCGAGGGGCGCCATGTAAATATGGGATCGTGTCCACAGGGCGACTTCCATGCGGTCATTACCAATATTGTGTTAGACAATGATTAGATTCTGGATAATGGATTAAGTATGTAGACACTGGATTAGAGGTTCTTAAAAAGCATGGTTAGTTCATGAGTTTTCCTCTTACAAACGCAATGGCAATTACAAAACGAAAAACGTACCCTGTTAGAAGATGTTCCCTGAAGGTTAGGCCATGCAGACCTTTCATATATACATTTTAAAATGATACATTTAAAAGTGAGGCAAAAAGTTCTGGTTTACAATTTTTTTTAAATTTTTAAATGGTGACATTTTACTGTCTGCTTTCAGGTTATGATTTTTGTTTATTTCATGTTTAAGATATTTTCAATCCTTTTCAAGTAATTTACAGCCATACGTATGCAGATAGAAATATATATGACCTATAATTTCTCTAAACATTATATGTCCTATTTCATTATCTAATGTTGATATTAATAACCATTTTGAAAATATGTTGGGGGTACACCAAACACCAAAAATATTGTAAAACACTGTCATCTTTGCATCAATTTGTTCCTAAAAGTGTAATGACCGGTTCAGCCGTAGCTTCCTCTCTACCCAACCCATTGTTTGAAGCTTCACAGAGCTGAATCCTCACAATTAGTAGGCTTGTCCATCAGTAGGCGGAACATGAAACTGATGAGGAGATTTCTGTCCAAACAAGAGGTTTGTGAAGATGTCTAAGACAGATGCGTGGCATCCCTTTAGAGACATCATAGTCTTTACACAAGGCTTAGCTTGTCTCATCAATAGGAGAACATTCTGGCAAGCTTGTTGCATTAAGATGTAGGATACTTAATTTAGAAGAACCAAAATTAGTGTACCTATTTGTAGAGTTTTACAGGAAAAGTAGCAGATGTAGAAAGGGATGTTTCATCTTTATTTACTCATCATATTACAAAAGGCTTAGTTTGTCTCATCAATACAAGCATATATCAGATACTAAATCTTGCAGAGCAGTTGCCACTAAAGGCTACAATACTGCCCAAGTGTCGCTAACAATAAGTCACCCACAATCAGAGCAGAACAAGAAAAAATATATCTATTTGAAGAATTCAACGAGCAGACTTTAAGCAGATTTTGAATATTTTCAGCGATTTTGAATCTTAATTCAATATTCAGTCCTTTGAGTCAAGCTTATTTTGTCCAAGCAATATTAAAATATAAACAAAGACAGAGGTAATGAACTTATAGACATTATGAAGAACCTTTATATGAAGGATTGTCACAAAGTCATGCACAGAGGCCACGCCCTTAAAATCTATTTTCATCTTCTCCAGAATGCCTAGAAAGCTGAAACATTGTGTATAGACTCCTTGACAAGTGAGGATTATAAATTGTAGCTTTGGTGGCCCTGTCGCCCCAAAGGAGGTGTATTTCACTGATCAACTGATAGTAAAATGATTTGGATGATTTCCTCCTAATAAGATGATATTGCATATTCAAAGATCAACAATGTTTAGTAATAGATATTCTGTAATATTTGCTGAGAATTTTATGGAATAAAACTTGTAATTGTCGTTGACTTGTGTCTTGTGCCACGAAAGTGAGAGATATGGTTGAAAATTCTCTTTGATTGATCATATTGTCAGTAAAAGATTTTTCAAATTTGCAAAGCTTGTGATTTGTATCACATTTCAGAGAAATTTCTCTATCTTCCCATTTGATCAATGTCACAAATTTTCTTATGAGTAAAAATATAGGTCAGCATGAACTTGATTCCAACAACTTGAATATTATATTTCATTCATTTCATTTCCCTTTTTAAAATGTCATATAGAACTCATTTGTTTGTCACATAATCAATCATGATAATTAATCTAACTTTATACATATTTTTCTATTAAATACCCGGAAAATAGTGTATCATGACGTGTAGTATTGAACTGTTCTTTAATATTGTGATACTCATCTTCAAGTTTCTATTGTCATTAGTTCCACATTAATAGTTGAACTTAGATTCAAGTATAAAAAATTCTGATGTATCATTTCTGTATCACCATCATGCAATTATTTCCTTTTTTAATACTAAGTTTAAAATTCAGGACAACTCTAACCAATAACTGTCTAGTTCCAGCCAACACTCCAGACTTTGCTCTTGCACTCAAGCTAGCTGCCATGTAGTTATGTAACCTGGAAGCAGTGTTAACCCAGGAACACCTCGTCCAACCTCCAGCGACCTATGTCTTTGATGTTGATGTACAACTCTCCAGACCCTCATCATAGACTGTCCAATAAAGGTTACAAAATCAGGACTAAAAGACACAGTAACATTTTCAAAAGGCTTTGAAATCTTCTTGTCAATGATCACACCAGCCATTAAAACTAAAGTGCAAGCTTACAGTAAGAACTGGAGTAGTTCATAAATTGGCCTGCTCTGAAGGATCGATCAATAAGTTCCTGCTCTGAAATCCTTTCATCCTTTGGTCCAAGCCCATCACCTCAGTGAATAAGTCTTCACATCAACATTAGGGAAGGCCTTAACAATAAGAGACCAGAAAATCAGCTCTGAAAAGACTTGTCCCTCAGTTTCCATAGCTGCAAGGTATTTTAGTAACACCCAAAGGTCTTTGCTAATGAAAATGTATCCACAAATGAAGGCCTTTTCAGTAGAGTTGACCACTAACTAAAAGCTTTCAAGAGAACATTACCTAGAGAATAGACTCTACCAAAAATATAAAAGTATTCCTCCCGAAGTAGGCTGCTTTACCCTCCCAAATGATGCAGAAATAAAAGGAAATCATTCATTTGCATAAAGGTCTGGAATATGGTTTGTAGATGATGCAATTTATGAGATAGCAACTTTTGAAGTAGACTGAATGCGTTGATAAAATTCCACAGCATCAATATCTAAGTTTCCCTTCATAATTAACCAATGTTGTAACCCTCCCATAGGATAAAGAATTCAATAGAAAACATTCTTTTAGTCATGATTCAGATCAGAGAAAAGATATGTAGATGACAGGATTTATATTTCTCCATAAATTTGACTTTCAAATCTGTCTGGTATTTTTAGCAGCAATTGTGTGTCTTCCCAACTGAATATTCTAATATTTGGAATAGCAAATAGACATTTATGGATATATCTATATCTTGATGTATTGCTGTAAATAAAATTCTTTTTTTATTTTTGATCAAACAGTTAATTGGAGATCAATTCTATGATAAAAATTGTCTTCTGCAAGAGTGATTTCATTTCTGTTAATATCCGTTGTTGATATGAAAGGAACAAAGAAAATCAAGCTTAATCTTAATCTCAAGCCTCTTTTAAACTAAAAACCAATCCAGACAAAGTGTACGGTTGAAAACTTATTTGCCTTATCTCAACAATTATACGCCTTGGATCCATTTCCTTTCACATTAGTTGCTATACAGGTATCACAGGCTACCTTTACCGTGTAGTGTTATAAGGGTATATGAGTGTTTATCACAGGATTTCCATCTATCTGACAAGATCAAAGAGTTCACCATTTTGTTATCTACTTAAGCATAAACTGAGGTGTGACAATGCAGATTTGTCATCATACGATACGTATCTTGATATCTCACCTTGGTATGATTCAATATGCTACACATGACAGTACGCTATTTCAAGGTTTTTGACTAAATAATATGTTAACTTTTGACAAATACTCTTATTTTTTAGGCAAAATAAGCCATTTTAAGATCTTGAAATCTTTCTTATTCCTACAATCAATTCTAAGATCTACTCGGTGATCTTGGACATTTTCAATATAATGTGGAAGTTTGCACTTAATGGCAAAAGCTGAAGACAGTAATTATAAGATGACAGATGACCAACAAAAAGCACTAAAAACTGCTCAATTGAAAAGATTTTTGTTAGGTTTATTCATTGACATTCTAAGCCTTTGGGGAGATCCCTGTCAGTTCCAGAAAAGGTCTATTTATCATTGTCACAGTTTTGGAAAATTGAGGGTCCAAAATGTAAGACTAAGCAAACAATTCTAGAATAAGTAAGTTATTCAGCAAAAGTACAAATTTTACAATTGATTTTAATAAGGATATTTTATGTTTGTTGTAATGAGAGTTGTCAATTAAATTTGTGTTGCTAGATACTTTATGAACTAGTTGTACTTCAATTTAACTGTACATTTTTCATGGCAAATCAAAGCATTGCATTGCATTGATGCCCTTTCAAACCCAGTCAAATGGCTGATGTGGCTACATCAATTTGATTATACATTAACATATACATATTTATGTTGCAACATAAGACATAGCAATCATCACAACAACAAAATAAAATATCTTTTAATGATTGACCACAGAAACCCTCTAGCCTCTCCTTCACTGATTGCCATATCACATACATTTTATTTATAAACAAACCAAATTCCTCATCATGAAACCTTTTTCAATGGTTAGCCTCTTGAACTGAATACTAGTTCAAATCTTAAGCCATGAAAAGATAATTAAATTGTCTTCAAACAACTTACACAACTGACAGAGAATGCAAAAATGCTGTGCCAGTTCTTCAAGGATATCCACATTGATTACCAATTTTCCGTTTGCTAATCTTGCTGATTCAGCTAATCTTCTGTATCAGGATATCGTCTTCATTAGAATCTCTGATAAGTTGTGTTTAATACGACTGATCAGAAGAATACATTCAACAGAAATCCTCATAAGCTTTCGGCTCAGTCAGACTATCAATATAATAGGTATGGCTAATCACCCCACACGCTCCTGCCTGATGGTTATAGTCAGGTAATGTTTGAAGTTGTGAACCAGTTCTACCTCCAGGGGTGCTCCATTCAGATGAACAGTTTGAGTTGTAGGTGTAAAACATCACATGGACTTATTTAGATGATATTCATTAGTCTACCAATTAGACTCTGAAATGTAATAGTCAACAAATCTAAAATTTGAAAAAAATTGAATAAAATGAAAAGGAAACTGAGTTTGTAAAACATCACATGGACTTATTTAGGTCATTTTCGTTAGTCTAACAATTAGACTCTGAAATGTAATAGTCAATAAATCTAAAATTTGAAAAAAATTAACAAATGAAAAAGAAAACTGAGTTTTCTTCATTTCCCCCTAAAATTGAGCTCTCAAGTCTTATATACTTGCTGATTGGCTTTTATTTTATTTCAGGGTCTGGCTGACAGATTAGATTTTCATGAAAATGTTCATTATGTCTCCCAGCGAGGGTTCTTGTAAGTGTAAGATATCAGAACAACCTGTTTAGAGGAATCTGATTTTCATGAAAATATTTATTTTACCATCAAGGGCGCTGCTTTTCAGGCATTGAAAGTTGGTCAGATGCAAGTTTGACTTGCTTAGATAAATGTGTTTAGAAATTTTGTTTTATCTGCTTCCAATGTTGTTTAATTCAGACCAAACATTTTGGTGTAAAGGTGTTCCCTTAATTAGCATTTAGCCTTTCATTGATTTTGTTTTCACTGCTATTTTTATCCTTTGTTATACCAGATGACAACATTCGGACAAGCAAGTTTAGCTTTTTGTGTGTAGCATATAAATTGGGCATGCTTGAAGTGATCCGATTTTCCTGAATATTTTGATTTTGCTTGCAGGGACTTTTATTGAGAGCAACCCAATTTTGTTTGTAGATGTTCAGACTCATTATAAGATCTTCCTAAAACAATAATGTTTTGAAAATGAAATTATTAACAGAAGAACTAGTGACAACAGACGGATCAGGCCCATCCTAAATGTGATTAATTAAAAAAATAGAAAGGCCTTTGCAAAAGAATTGGCAGACTTCTGTCACATATTTTTCAGAAAAACATTTACTTCTGTCTTAAATATGAGGGCTTTTTTCATGACAGAATGGTCTATAGTGTCTTGGTAAGTCAAAGCCTTAATGTGAAGCAGTTAAGATAGATAGTTAAGCTTGATGAATAACAGATATTCTTTTTGACAAAGAGAGTGCTGATTTTATAACAGAATGGTCACAAGGTAAAAGCAGGTGTTTAATTCTTCAACACATTTCTTAGTTAGGCTTGATGAATTAAAAGAATGTTTTTGACAAAATGGAGTGAGTGAGTTATTGTTTAACGCCGCTTTGGCAATATTGCGACCATTAGCATCTATATAACAAAATGGAAGAAGGTCGATCTTTCTCTAACACATTTCTTAGTTCGTCAGGCTTGATAGATTCATATGCTTGCTAATGAGCTTGTAGAACTAGTTCAAGGTTAGCCATGTGTTGATTAATATCGATATGTCATGCGAGAGACGTTATCAGAACCAAACGACCATTCTCATAATGAAACCATGAAAGGAATGGCTATGAACAGAAGTCATACTGATTAATATTTATCATGAAACTAATAATAACCTTCTGTGGAAATAACTTCCCTTAAAGTAAGCGGTTCATTTCAAAGCTGCGAAGACCATAAATGTATGATAATTTGATAAACTGCTAAGCTGTTCATAGAATAAAGTCTTGTTTACTAAATTATATTCAACTAACAATTTTGGGTAGAAGTTAAATGTGTGCTGTATAATGATATACTCATATGACAATGACATTTCATCAAGATATATAGTTTGCTGGACGGTATGTTTTTGGCTATATGTCTATATTGTCAGGAGTGGTCCTAATGGGTATAGAAGATGAAGGCAAGATAATGGATATACAACTTCTTTTTTCAAGTTTGCAACATTTTGACATAGGTACTAATGTTCTCATTAGCAAATGACATAGATACTAATGTCGTTCTCAAGCAAGTGATGATGAGAACGACATTAGTATCTATGTCACTTGCCTGAGAACGACATTAGTATCTATGTCACTTGCCGGAGAACGACATTTAAGTATCTATGTCCCTTGCTTGAGAACGACATTAGTATCTATGTCGAAACGTCGCAAACTTGAAAAAAGAAGTTGTATATCCATATTTTCATCATCACAACTTCTAGAATGCCCAACAAAAAACCCTAATGGATATGTTACAGAGGACATCATGTCCGAATGTATTTGTCTAGATATATGTCAGGATTGTGTTACTAATGAACTTGTTATAGAAGTCATCAAGTCTAAATATATTTGTCTCTCTCTCTCTCTAAATATATATATATGAATGTCAGTAGTGTGTTACTTATATGAAGAGTAATCTTGCTAGAAGCTTGGTTTGTGGACAAGGAATCAATAAACAGTGTAGGCAGCCAGCAGGCTTGGAACCTTTCAATATGGACTGTCTGGACTCTAGAAAGTTAGAAGAATTGCAAATGGTTTATTGTTTCATTCATCAAGCCTGTCATTGTAAATTTTCAACCTGATGCATTTTATCGTGGGACTTATTGCCTTTCTAGACTCTGAGACTTCTAACAGTTGTAAATCTGCTTCCCTATGTGGTACTGGCCTATATATACTGGTTGCAATGTTAGCATCGTGGCCAATTTTTTTACTGATAGGGACTGATCGGGCTCTGTGGATTTGATGACAGAGGTTAGGAGAAAATAACAATAATTTTTAGTTCTCATTTTGTAAATGTACTAGAATTCTGCATTTTGGCAAAACTGTCTGATAGTTATAGAAATCGATAGTAAAGCTCCGTGAATTTTATGACAGACATTAAAAGAACATTAGAATAACTCTTGATCTCATTTTGTAAATGTATTTGAATAAGTCTGCTTCTGGTTTGGTATATATATTGTACAATTTGTCATCTGGCACAACTGGTACATCATGAAAAATAAGAAACAAGAACTCAAGATAGTTCAATGGTACAGCATTATTGGTCTTTTGTTCCTCAATTCGACTGTTTCATTTTTCACTTTACCGTTCAGTCATTATCTTAATAACAAACTTTTGTTACAGTGAGTATAAAGTATTAAATGTAGGCAGTACTTGTTACTAAGTAAAGACTCTCTTAAAGTGGTCATGAAATAAGGAAGGAAAAGTTATTAGACTGGAGCCAAAAAAAGATGCTTCTAGTAAGGATATACTCCTAAAATATCATGTGGAAATAGCTTCCTTTAGATACACAAAATCTGACATCGCCAAACAAATCCTATTCTTGTTTATCCAAATGCCAAGTCCCCTGGCTAGAATAAAGCTGTAGATCATTGGGTATCCACCATTGACATTTCATCTCATTTCCTGCGAGATGGATCTTCTTATGGTTACCTGAGAACCCATTGATTAAACTACATCAGCGAATGAAACTGAGACTGTATTAGCTAGTAAACCCAGCCTTCATTCACCAGAATGCTTTACTTCATTCTTTACGGTCTCTAGGTAATGTTTGCGTCATAAAGTAATAATTTTTGGATTTGACTTGAAATATTTTTAAACTAACCTCAGTTACAATTCTTCCATTTAATTTGTGACGTAGTAAATAAAATTCTGATTCTTTGAGATTACAACTTCAAGTATGACATTAACTTTTGTCCAATTAAGTTCCACCTAAAAACTTTAAGTTACTTGAGTTGAGACATCCGTTATTGCTTTTAATCTGTTAAACATGTCATTCATTTCTGAAGAGATTCCTGAATGTTGATCACCCAGAATGGTTAAGTACTTGCATTATAGAGTAATCGGCAGCCCACAATACAAAAAATGAAGCTCTACAGGTTTCTTACCTGTTTAAGAAGACTTGATTTAAACAATATTTTATTTCCATAAGACATGTTAATGTGATACAAAACAAAAAGTATAATCTATATGGAAAAGGGATTAGCAAACAGGCTAATAAAGCCTATATAAATGCTTCTCCTTAAAACAAAATTGTTACATATATTTTGATGTCATACATGGAAATATAATTCGTTTCACGCCTACAAATGGTACAGTGAGTCAACATTACAACTATGGTATGTCGTTTAAGAAAAGCGATGAGATTCAGTTATAAACATGTGAACAGATTTTACCAACAGTTCATTATCTGGCCAGGACAATGATTCGTCGCCGTTTAAGATAACATTTAAAGGGACATTGTTTTGGAAGAATAACTTGGTCATTCTAAATCTGTCATATAGAGGACATTGAAGAAAATAATGGAATGGATCCTCTCGAATATTGCCACAGGAACAGGCACGGTTGTCAGATAAACATCTATCAAATAAATGAGAGTTTAAGTCACTGCAGCCAATGCGCAAGCGGCAGAGAAGAATTTGGCAGCGCCTAAGACCAAATGATACATACTTTTTGAATTTTAGAGACAACATCCTATCACCAGAAGTGAGCTTCTTAAATTGAGATAGCGATTCAGCATTTTTTATGTCTAAATCTAACAAATTCCATGCTCTCACGGTAGAGGGAAGAAAAGAGTTATTAAAGAGAGATGTGCGGCCTGTATTATTTTGGAGATCATTAGAATTTCTCAAGTTGTATCTACTCAAATTAGAAACGTTTGGGGGTACCAATATCGAAAGATATTGTGGGGTTAATCCATTAAACATTTTATAGAACATGCAAAGTTTGTGGTGCTGTCGCCTTTCAATCAGGGGGCTATATCCGGTTTCCGAGTAAAGCTTTTCATGACTGGTACCTCTTACCGCACCCGATATAGTTCTTAGAGCATCTAGGTGTAATTTCTCTAACATTAGAGCCTGATCCTTTGTACAATTGTCCCATATCGTGTCACAGTAATCAAAGATTGGCATTATAAAAGATCTGTACATAGTTTCAAGTGATATTCTATTCAATCTATATTTCAAACTTCTCAAACAATTTATTAGTGGGCTTGCTTTTCGTAGTATATAGTCAATATGTTTATGCCATTTTCCATCATCCTGTAAAATTAAACCGAGATGTTTATGTTCTTCAACTTCAGGAATTATCGAATTGTTGAGTTTAAGTTGTAATTTGGGACTTGCGTTGGTCTTATTTGAAAATAGCATAGCTTCTGTCTTTTCAGGGCTGAATTTAACCTGCCATTTGCTTGCCCAGTCGGAAATAAGTTCAAGGTCACTGTTGAGAAGAGTTTGTGCCTGGATTGGGTTCTCAATAACTAAATAAAGAGAAGTGTCGTCTGCGAAAAGTTTCACATTGCTTACAATTCCGTTTGTTAAGTCATTAATGTATATGAGAAATAAGAGAGGCCCAAGAACTGAACCTTGAGGCACGCCGGCTAATACAGATTTTGAACTTGACTTACGCCCATTGATAACAACTGATTGTTTTCTATCGTGTAAATAATGTTTAAACCAATCAAGCAAATTTCCAGTTATCCCTATAGATTCCAATTTTGCTAATAGCCCCTTATGCCAAACACGATCGAAAGCCTTGCTGATATCACAGAAAACAGCTCTGATTTCTTTACCTTCATCTAATGCCTTTGATAGTACATGATAAAGATCAGTTAACTGATATACAGTCGAGTCACCTGGCTTAAATCCCGATTGATGTACGGATATGATGTCATTGTCGACGCAAAAGTTGTACACGTGCTTAAATATACACTTCTCGAGTACTTTAGCCAAACACGATGTTAAAGCAACTGGTCTATAATTGTTACAAACATGGACAGTACCTTTCTTGTGTATCGGGGTGACCGCAGAGAATTTCCAAATATTGGGAAATCGGGAAGTTTTCAGAGATATATTAAATAACTTAGTAACAGGGCCATACAGTGCACGCGCCAATACCTTTAATAATTTATTACTTAAGTTGTCCGGACCCTTGGCTTTCTTTGTATCAAGCGAAAGTAAAATATCAAGGACTTCGCTGTCTGTAAGAGATAAGATATCTAGTTTGTTTTCACTGGAAGTGGGAGGAGTAGGTTCGATATTAGGTTCATTAACTTGAGCTTGATCTGTGAAATATTCGTTAAAAGCGTCTGCAATATCGTCAGGATCATCAAGAACGATATCATTATGAGTGATTGGAGGGAATGGTTTACCCGAGCTACTATTATTCTGAATATACTTCTTGACTAAACGCCACCATGACTTTGATCCCCGCTCAGTGTTAATAATAGTATCAAGTTTCAAGTCGTATGCGCGCTTAGCTTTTCTAACTTCAGATATGACTTTATTTCTAGCAGCTTTAAACCGGTCCCAATCAAGGCTATTGTTTCTTCGTTTAGCAAGTTTATGTAAGCGGTTTCTTGTCCTCATTAGCGAACGCAGAAAGCCATTCATCCATATGCCATCTCGTGGTCTTATAACAACTTCTTTATTAGGGATATAGGTATTGATCAATCTATTTAGGGTAGATGTGAAGATTTCAGAGGAGCTGTCAATATCGTCATTAAATAGCGAGTCCCAGTCGAGTGTTAAAATACTGTTACTTAACCCGTCATAATCTGCACGGTTATAGTCATAAATAGTCCTCTTGTAGGCACCTTTCGAACATTTTCCAAATTTTAATGAAACAAAGATTGGACTATGATCGCTGCAGATAGGAGTAAGGACGCCGGAATCAATGACAATGTCTAGCGATGAGGTAAGTATAATATCTAATAAAGTACTAGAGGTTTGTGTAACTCGAGTTGGCTCATCAATAATCTGAACTAGATCATACATAGTCAGAAGATTATTCATTTTATTGTTGCTAGTATTTATCATATTAGCGTTAAAATCACCGAGTATGAATAACCGTGTATTTTTACTTTTAGCCTGAGAAAATGCATTGTCAATCAAATCCCAATATCGATTGCTTAAGTCAGCTCTGTAGAATGATCCAATGAGAAGTTTACTATTACCATTTGCAATAACTTCAACCCAAATAGCTTCTAAGTCAGGAACATCCAGATCTCTTGCATGTTTGAAGTACAATTCATTCTTAACATATATCGCGACCCCTCCTCCCCTTGTTAGTCTATCTTTCCGGACTGGTGGGTGATACCCGGGTATAATTATATCATCATTTGAGACAAAAGGGCTTAACCAAGTTTCCGATAAACATATTACATCGTAGTGATTATACTCTGCTACAAGAAGATCAATTTTTTCCCTTAAGCTACGTATGTTCAAATGTATAATACTGAGGTCTGGGCCAGGGTTAGGATGCACATCTCCACAGCATATTAGAAATAAAGATATCAATAAGAAATAACGGACACCTAAGCATAAGCAAAGTAGTATACAGAAACATGTTAATTTGTCAAATCGGCGACTATTTCCTCTGGCCGTAATGCCAGCAAACAGCCCAACTGCCATCCTATACTGAGTTATATCAACCCCCATCGAACTGTCTTACAAAAAACACAAAGTAAGAGGCAGTGGGTGTAGCTGTCAGAATATATTGCTTAACATTGTGAATCATAGCTGTATCAGACGAATTTGAAGTACGACTAGCATGAAGACATAGAAGATATATGGAACCAAATTGCAGAAGTAACGTAGGTGTAGACATTTGTAGGCGTTGAACTGAAGTGGACGTTAAACACGTTAACTTGTAAGAAAACAAAGAAATAAGTAAAAATAATAGGACTCCATACAATGGAGTGAACAGAGGGAAAGTCATATTCGCAACCAGACCTTACATTAACTTATAATATTCTTAAGAAATGAACATAAATAAATTTGAGTTCACACAAACACAAACTCAGATATTTAGTTAACAAGCATATCCTTAAAGAATAGTGACAATGAAAAAATTTTATAAATAAAAACGTTGAAAATTCTTCCAAATCCGAGAATACCCAATAAAAGTACATAAAAAACTTTTAAAGTAATAGTTTGCTATCGATATAATAACTAAAGTATGATGGTATTTAATATGATTAATAGAAACAAATTTAGAAGCAAACATTGAATATCGTATATTCATCGATGTCGAGTCAGGGTGTTGTAAGCAGTTGCTGTGAAGCATGTTCTAAGTGAGAAGCCCGTGCAGTCAGTGATGCATGGTATGCGAGCAGTGTCGTGTAGACTGGCTTATACTCAATATGGATACCTGCATGTGGATAGTGGAAAAGATTGGAAATTTAAAGTAAGTAATGAGATAATGTTATGTTAGTTATGTAAATTGTATTTAGACTTTAAGTTGGCGACGATCATAGGGATAGAAGATAAACATATATTCTGAGTGTTTTGTTGTGAAGAATGATAGCACCGTAGTGTGTGAATTACAATGTAAAATTTGAGATGAGTCAGTACTACTAACTTCATGAATACTTCGGAGATAAAACTGAAAAATAATGTAACCTTTTGTTATGCAATTTAGTAGCCAATTTGGTGTTAAGGAAGAGATGTAAAATACAATACAAAAAGATGTATTAATGTATTGGTATTTTAGAATATAATAAATAATAGGGTTGAAAAATAGATAATCAATGTGTATCAATGAAAAATAATATTAACCACACTGAATGACCCAATGAGTATATGCATACTCACAATAAGACACGAAATAAGAATCAAATAAATCAGATAATGACTCTATATTCACACGTACTGATTCAACAAAAATGTATACATAAAGCAGAATGTACACATGGAACACCCGATCCAAGATACTGTATTACCTTTCACAGATTAAGATTGACTATATAACAGGTAATTGAGATAAATCTTTGGTTAACCACGGTTATCTATGGACATGTAACCATCTGCAAATAACGTTTGAATAGATGTTGTTTTATGAATAACATAATTAAATAAAATAAAAGGGGCGCACAACAGATGATCGTTTTCTGATTATAGCATCACGTCCTTGTACTGTTAGTGGTAGTGTTTATAATATAGACACACATTTAGATCAAAGTACACTTGTATAAGAGTGAGATGTAGGCATAGTATATGGGAGTAAATTATTTCACTGCAAAGCACATATGAATATTCGCCGGTCCACATGCAAGCAACTAATTGCCTGCTGGATTCTGACTTAGACTGAATGTAGTTATCAGTCGTGTAGCCTCATATATGTCTTGATATTGCGACATTGTTGACACCTTCTTCTGTGTACCGTCTTTCATTTTTACAATTACAACTCCTCCTGTGACCCATGACGATTCCAACCTTTTCTCCTTGACTAGATCCCGAGCATTTCGCGCCAACATTGCCCTCTTCCTAGTTAGGTCTTCATTAATAAAGACCTTACTGCCTGGCCATGCATCTTGATGTTTCAGCTTAGATCTGTTGGACATCAAGTTTTGTTTGGTTGAGTTTGCCCGAAGACGCACAAGAATAGGCCTTGCTTGAGATTGAGGTTTTGGGGGGAAACGGGGGACTCTATGACTGACGTCTATGTCTGTGGGCGTGATGACTATCCCAACTGCATTAGCGGCATCAACGATGAGTTGATTAGTGTCTTCTCCATGCTTTTCAGGAATACCTGTGACACGAATATTGTTACCCCTGGAGTGCTGCTCTAATCTGTCTAAACTATCAGCTAGAGTTTCGATAAGCTTATCTTTTTCGACTAGATTTTCCTTAAGGACTACGAGTTCATCTTCTAATTCTCTTGTTTTTTGGACCACAGCATGCATCTCCTGCTTGATAGTTGTGGCTATAGTTGGTGCAATGGCCTCACTAACAGCAGCTCCTATCAGAGATAGAATAGTCTTATCTTGCAAGGCCTCACGAAACTGACTAACAAGAGGGCTTTCATTTGGTTCCTCGCTATCGAATACAATATCATTTGATCCGTGCTCACTCATTATGGAGTTAGATAGTTCACTTGAGGTATCAGGACACTGACTACTGGGGCTCAAATTACACTGTCTTTTGGTCAAAGTGTCGGACTCGGTTGAAGAAGATACGTCCGATCTATTACGCTTTGATGACACTAGGTGTGTATCCATTAAGATGTCACAGGATTTAAGAGACACATATGAAGGTGTTACAGAAAAACATTCACAAAAGGTATGGTATTGTCACCAAATCAAGATGGCCGACATTCATGAAGGTTACCTCAAGTTCAACACTCACAGCATTTTGGAATAGTTTTCACAACTTCATTCAGGCATATAATTCAGATAATCACTGTTAGTATGCCATACCTGTTTTCACAACATTCATCCAATTTTGGCTTTAGTAAGGTCGAAGTAGTTGAGAATTCAGACGGCGTGGTGAGAGCCGAGAGAGCCGAGAGAGACACGTCCACTCCACATGGTGACGTCACCGGAAGAAGACTTCCATTGGAACATACAGCACCGTCAGATGAACTCGTACTAGAAACCTCACACATGTGGCCACTAAACAAACACATGCAGGAACGATCTGCTATACAGATTGTGCACTCCTTGAACCAGGAAACAAGTTTATTAGTTCATAAAGGTTACACGTACCTTCGTGTACTTTTAAAGACTTGAAAAGTAATGTTATTTAAAGATCAGACTTGAAGAAACTTGCAGTCAAATGACAATTTTGAAATATCTTAAATCTAACATTAAACGGTCAAATTTCACATCGTGAAATTCTAACTTTATATTCATTGAATCCATTAATTGAATAATTTTTTCATGATTATTAAACCATTTCTACCTGAATGTCTTAACCTGTTTTAAAGTTTAAACCAGGGATGCAGAAATCGGTCTATTTGCCGGACATGTCCGATTGGGAATCCAGTTTGACCGATTGGAAAAGTGACCAGTCGGACATTCAAGAAGTCATTTGACCGATTGAAGATAATCAAAGATTTACTAAACAAACAGATAAACAAGCCTGAGTTGACTGACAATCAATCAATAAAGGCCAAATGCCCCGCTTGTGTCGGTCATAATTGTAATGAAAACACGAACCGGTCATCAATGAAACAACTAATCCTGTATTCAAATGAGATAATTACCTTGTTATCTTTAATTATTGGATCATCTCAGTGTCATGTATTGAAACATGTCAATAAGGCCAAACTTTGTTTTTAAAATGACCTCAAGCAACTTCACATTGTTATTTTAACATGCTGTTACTATATCCTCCCTCCACTAACTTCACAAGCTCCATGCATCGACTTTGCATTCATTCTTCATTAACACAGTGTTTGGAGCTTGCATTATTGCAGGGAGGAGAAAGGAACAGCAGGATTACTGCAGTGATAGGGAAACGAAAACAGGCTGATCTGTTGGCAAGTTTGACAGGCTTAAAAAACTTATGCGGTGTGTGTCAAGTAGTTGATATGCATCATAACTTAATATAATTACATTTAAAACAGCCAAAGTACTTTTATTCTACTCAATGTTATGTATTTTCGTGTTTACTTTTGCTTGGTTATGTGTTGCTATAAATAGATTTGTACATCGTCTGCTTTCCAGTTAATATTAGATTCAAAGCACCTGGCAGTTATTTACTGAATAACTGACACTATTGAAACTTGATTATATATTGAAATTATAAACATATTCTATAGCTAGGCCTAAACATTAAAAAAATTGAATCTGCATCCCTGGTTTAAACCTTACAAACTTACAATGTACTATCCAGGTATATATTTATCCTTAGATCCGTGTATGTATAGCCTGTAAAAAAAAATATATATTACCATTTTTGCAAACAAATTATCATTCTCAATGTATGTTAAGCTTGGTTTTACTGTACAGGATTGAAAGAACACCTCTTGGATCATGTTATATTTCCTTAACAACCATTGTGTTTCTGCCCATAACCCAATTCTATCATTAATGTCTCCTAAGATTTATCTTTTGATCCAGATATATTGAAAAATCCTGGCAGATTTGTCTACTTTCCGGTTTTAAGGCCTATAATGTATTAAATCCCTGTGTGCTCTAAGGTTTTGTACATGATTTTACACTCTATGTAAAGTATGGTCCACTGTAAACCTCTAACTCCATGGACCTCCCTGCCTGGCAGTGGCTATCATGTGAGTTTTATGTGTCAATTGGGTCTATTCTGCAGCACCGAGTCACCTAGCTAATAGATAGCCAGTTGTCCAGTTAATTCCAGTCTTCATTAGCCCTGCTTGTCTAAGTTAGCTTCATGCCTATTCCACAGGGAGTAGACTAGTGTTCAGTCCCTGAAATAGAGCTCTATTGCTCCAATTTGACAAAGAACTCCAAAATAAAGTTCTCTGTGCAAAATCCTGCCAGAAAGTAATGCAATCCCAACTTGACTAATGCAAATCCTTCAAGAGACACTTATTTTGTTTTTGTCCTAAAGTTCAATTGTATTATATATATAAAAGTATTTTTGTATATATATATATTATATATTGTGCTTTGAGCAGGTTATTAGTACATGGATAAGGTGCCATATAAATATCCTCATTATATTATACCAATATATAGAACAAGAAGTCTTATAGCTAAGAGTTTATCCAGATTTAGCCAATTGTTCATGGGTTATATAAATGTCATTAACTCCATCAATTAGCATTATAATCAGTGTCTACAGGGAGTAGATTCAGTGTACTGTCTATGAATTACAGCTCTGTTCCTCAAATTTGAGAAAGATCTTCGAAAAAGTGATGGGTTGCAAATCTTGTCAGAGAGAAGTATTGAGACCCTGAAATAGAGCAAAACATTTTGGCAAGGAAATCTAACTTCAGTACTATATCCTGTTGGAATGTAATGGAACATTTTTTTACCTTAAATTCAATAAATTCTAATTTTTTGTCCCCATATTGCAAACATAAATAAAAAAATTTATCAAAGAGGTTGTCCAGGTTTAGACAAAGCATCATCCACATGTAGTTGGAGATGGGCAAGATAAAGAATAAAACTTATTAGGTTGCTCCAGTTTGAGAATGGATATCAAATAAAGTAATGAATAACAAGTCCTGTCTGAAAGTATTCAAATCCCACCTTGCCCAATCCAGTTCCTTTCAAAAGGTCATTATTATACTTACTTTAGTTCAATCTTGTCATCCCCATATCACAAACTGAAACAAGCTATAGAATATACAGGGGTTAACCAATGGTACTCTTTCTTTATTGTCTTAAGTTTCAATTCAATCATCCATTTTCACAAACTGAAACAAGCAACAAGACTTTACAGGTGTAGCCAATAGTACCTATTTTGTTACTGCCTTAAGTTTCAATTCAATCATCCAATACCACATACCGAAACACCCAGCACCAAGTTGTCCAGGTTTAGCCAAGGCCTCCTACGGTAAGTGATGGTTTAGATAAATGTCACACAGTTACAATTCCAACAAATACCAAGATAGTTGACCCAGGTAAAGAAAGGTCAGCCCACCAATCAGAAGAATGGAACTGGTGCCAGACCAAAATAGTATCTTGTTGCAGAGTTAATAGCTGTTGCCATCTGATACCTTTGTGTCAGCACCACGTATAATCTGAGGAATCGGACAAATATTTGCTTGTATTGTTGTGTCAGCTGCCATTTTGGGTGGCATTTCAAAATGCTCTGGTTATGTTGTATTTGAAATATTATAGATGGGGTTTTCTTCACCTTAATTTTGAAGAGAATGTCTGTATTGTCTTTTCTTAGATAGTTTATCTATTTTGTTTTAGACATTGTTATGTTGACGAAATTGCATTGACTGACTTGGGGATGAAACAATGATTTTTTTTGATTACGTGATGTTTCTTTTATATCCGTTTAGCACTCCTCCATTTCTGACCCTGGAAAATGGTCTGGTTTGTGTTATGAGAAACCAATCATGTTATTGTATGTAAATCAACATGTTCAATGAGGTTGAGATTTTTCCAATATTTTAAGATTATGCACAATAAATAGAAGAAAGATTTAGGACATATTTGATAAGACATTCAGAGGCATCATGTTGATATTGATTACAGATTCAAGCTGTTTAATTATGCTCTTTGAGTTAGTCTATGGGAAAGTTTGAAGGTTTAAATGCAGGAGAGTTCTTAATCTGAAGACAAACAACTTAGATTACCGGAATTTCAGTGTCGTTCTGTGTCTTGCATGAGGATACTGATTGAACAAAAATGCACCTGATGAAACCAGCAATGTACTGATTGCATGAACACGCTGTGCTATTAAAACATTGTTTGATGAATAAATAATCACAGAGAGCAGATGAAGACATAACTCAAGGCTGGAGAGAAGCTCTCTGGTTGTCCTGCTTTACTACTGTGTATTAGATAGGAGCCTTTATACAGTCAAGGTCCTAATTTTTAGCTCATCTGGCCTGTCAGGCCCGATGGGCTTATGGCATGGCATGGCATGGTGTCCGGCGTCAGTCTGTCCATCCGTCCCTCTGTCCGTAAACTTTGTGGAATTTCGACTTCTTCTCCAGAACCATAAGTCCTAGAAAGCTGAAACTTTGTATACAGACTCCTTGGCTAGTGAAGATTATAATGTAGCTTTGGTGACCCTGTGACCCCTAATAAGGGCCACAGGGGCCACGCCCTAAACACCTATTTTCATCTTCTCTAGAAGCATAAGGCCTAGAAAGCTGAAACTTTGTGTACATACTCCTTGACTAGTGAGGATTAAAAATTGTAGCTTTGGTGGCCCTTGTTTCATATGTTTATCCCTAAACCTTTTAACTTTAAACTTGTACATTTTTAACTTCTTCTCAAAACCTCTAGGAATTTGTAAGCAAGTTTGTGTAGTGCCCCCGTACCTGATGCTGATTATAATTTGAAGATTTGGTAAACCTATTTTCATCGTTTCCAGCATAAAAGGCTTATGAGTAAAAAAATCAACCTCCAACTCTTAGGATGGAGATTATAATCTAAGATTTGGTGGCTCTGTGGCCTCATTGTTATCTTATGGCCTCTCATATGACCTTTTGTATAATAAAGAATAGATAGCCTGATGAGCTTCAAAACCAATGACTCTATTTCAACTTGGATAATCATATATTAACTATTAGTTTACAGTATTGTTAAAACCAGCAGCCTTTGGCGCTTTGACCTTTTCAGGAGAACTTTCATTTTGTTTAATGTCAAATCTTAGAAATATATGTCTATCACTATGAAATTACTTGAGTCATTTTGGAAACTCTTGCAAAGCTCACATTGCCTGCCAAAAAGTGTACAATTAGGGCTTAGCACTAAAACACAGGGGAAGAATTGCACAACCATTAACAGTCCATTTTGCTATTGATTGTGGGACATCGGCTTCCAGCCAGACAGACAGGAGCTTCATGTTGCTCCAGGCCAATGTAGGCTAACGCACTTACCATCAAACAGGAATTACCTATCTCTTTTGGACTCTCCGCAGATATTGTGGCTGTCTTAAAAGCTCTATCAGTTGATCTTTTGGACTCTTACTAGAGAGCATTTCCGTCAGTGTGGTCAACCCCCATATTTCCATATTGATGTTCATTATAAGCTTAACCCTCATATAAGGACAAATATTTTATGGATAACAACTTCATTATTCTGAGTATATGATGAATTTTTATTTTATCCATTTTATACATAAAATATTCGTCCTTTTTTTACTTCCAACTTCTAAATGCCACTCAAAGAAGTTAACCCTCAAATATTGACTAATGACCCTTGTATTGAGATTTAAGTCCTTTCTTTATGTTGTATTTTTTTATAAGTCACAGTCACTTCGTACATGTTAAATTTGCTCTTAGTAACCGTATCCTGGAGTGGCTGTCCCGAAGAGAGTTGTGATAATTAAAATATATGTGTTATTGCATGTTTGATCTTTGGCCCAAAACTTTCATTACTGCAATAGTGCTGCATTAGTAGACGACCAATCAAATAAAAATTCCTCCCAGACATTTGTTGTTGTGCTTCTTGACGTTTCCCAAGGACAGTTATTATCTGGCAGTGAATCATTATAAAGGAAACTCTTGATACCAGTGACTTACTGAGAAGAAGCTGACTTCCTGTTGTTGCATGTTAGGAGTAGATTGTACCTGTAAGATTTATGAAAAGTTAGACAAATGATAACATTTTGACTTAGTTGACACTAAGTTACGAATCCATTTGATCTTCACTTATGGATAATCGCTAATGATGTACCTAAATGATTAACATATGTCAGCAATAATATCATTGTGTGTTTGAGTTACGTTTTAAGCATTTTGGATCAATTTTGATTTCATAAAATGTTAGGTGTCACCTTGGGTCGGTTATAATTTTCTTTGTTCATATTGACAATATCATGTAAAATGTGTGTTGAACGAATTGTCAAAAAGCTTGGAGAGTACCCAGCTGCCTATAAAGATTAAGAAAACTAAAAGTCTCAGGTTGGTGCCAGTGTAGCACAGCTATGTTCGGATCTCACTATCTTTAAAACTGATACTCTTTTACTTGCACTCCTCTTCTTTCAGGAGTCCCATTTAAACAGCAATTTCTCAGCAGCATGGACTGCCTGTTGAAGAATTGAGATTAATGATTTAAGGAACTTTGGTAGAGTCTAGCCTACTTGAGGCTTCACCAAGATAGATGATGTGTGATACGTGTTTATATTGCACTCTGTTCAAGTATCTGCAGCATTCACTGGAGCTGCCCGTATCTGGCGGCAAATTGCCGTGCATTATGTCGGTGTATTCAACAGGAAAGATTAGGAGATGTGCTGAATATATGAATATCTGGGTCTCTGGAGAATCGGTGGTGGTGAATTGCCAAGTTTGGCTCCACTGTGTCACATTTTGATAGCCTGTTTGTTTTGGTATATTCAATTGGCTGCAACTGAGATTTGATGATTTGAATTTTGTTCTGATTTCCTGCCACTTATTTAGAAACTACAGAACATTGGACATAAAGTGTTGCTGCACTTTTAGGTAGGAAACCTTATCTCAAATTACTCAAAGAAACATTTTGGCTGAACCAATTTAAGTTTCCAATTCACAGAGTGATTATTGCTTACAAGATGTTCTTTTTCTCAGTCTTAAATAAGAACATGTTCTTGTATCTTCCAATTTTCCAATCATTGATTTTCTAACTCTCACCAGATATCTAATCATGCATCTTTAAGGTTCAAGTTATCAGCCTAATATGGCAACTTTTTCATAATCATTCCAAACAGAGTTTGAAAAGCAAGCCATTTGCTGCCTGGTTGCAGATTGGCCTTGATGCTGAAATTGATGACCATGCAATTTAGTTCATTGTATTTTTGCTGACCTTTCAATATACACAAGCTTTTGGAAACCAACTTTTCTTTCAAATACAGGCTCATAGGAAGTAGAGTCGTATAGATATATTTTGCATCAGGGAATCAGATATCTTGATGCAGATTTCTGATAAAAAGTTTTATAGATATATATACAATTTACATATCAATTTACAGATTTAGAAGGGTTTTTTCAACGACAAACCAATAGCCAGTATACAACTTAACATGTTCTTTTTAGCAATTCCATTATCAACCCAGATCACTTGCATAGGTATAATTAGAATTTGTTATGTTCTTACAGTTTTCATATTATAGTTCCACCTTTAAATAATGTTTTATGACAAAATCCTACTGATTTTTAATGACCACAAACTCATGCTCAGGGGAAATATAAGATTATTCTTACGATGATTCCTACATATATTTGATGTTCTTGCAGATACTTGATTCTGGAGCACGTGTCTGGGGGGGAACTGTTTGACTACCTCGTGAAGAAGGGACGCTTGACGCCCAAGGAAGCAAGACGATTCTTCCGACAAATCATATCAGCACTCGACTTCTGTCACAGTCACAATATTTGGTAAGTAACTGCATGTTCAAAGTAGATATTATCAAATTTAACATTCTTTATCGTTTACCTGTAACGCTTTTATGGACCATAATGCTCTGTTGTTCCAATCAAAACAGTAAATTATATGTAAAATAAAAGAAAGGCAATGCATTGGACTTTAGCCTAAATAGTGCTTCAACAAACAAAATGTCCCTCATCTTCTTCAATTATGCTTTAACGTTTTTTTAAGACTTTTACCACTTATCTGCTTAGAAAGTAATCTAGTCAAGGATTATAATATGTATGCGGTACCTGCCTGCCAGTAGGTGTAGATTCCCTGTAGGTGTAGGTGTTTGCACCTGTCAGCGCCAGGTAAGAATAGGCTCGTTACCTGAGCAGGGGAGAGAATCCATCACTGTCAGCAAGTGCTGGGGAATCTGTCTGCCTGTCAGGATTTGGTTAGGAGGAGGAAGTGGCTCAAGGATACGCCAGCCGGAAATAATAGCCAAGGAAATGTTTTCCTGTCTTGGACGCAATATTTCCTTTGTATCATTGTCCTCTTGTTCAGTCCTGGTGGTCTGACGGGTCAACTTTCAACATGGCAAACCTTTATGTACTGTTTGAGTGGCATTCTAGAAGTTGGTAGTATAAGGAAGACAAAGGCCATAAAATGTCCTTGTCTTCCTTATAATTTTATCTGCTTAATATTAACTGTTACTTATGCTGTTCTCTAATAGACACTTAGAGGGGATATTGTGAAATGCTTCTTCTTAATGTGATCTGTTTCGTAAAAAAACTCAGTCCTGCAATCGAATCAGTTAGTTATGATCAGTTTAAAAATATAAATCATTGTTACTTATTTCTTGAGTTAATAATAAATTGTGACATGAATGAATGTTTGCGAAATATTCTATAAATAAGGCCTTAGGAATAATATTACAGGAGACCCTATGATCTTCCACCAATAAACAAGAGAATTTAAGATGGTACTGTTATACACAACTTAACATCTTACAATCTTTAGAAATCAGCAAGACAAATTTGGTTTGTTGTTATAATCAAGATAAAATCTTTCAATCCATGGAATTCCTTCATTATCTAAAATGACATCATCCGATCGATTAAGGACTTTTTTCAGGTCATGCTTTGGCATATATTGGCAGCAAACCGAAAAAATCGAGATCTAACTCCATTTGGGTGACCCAATATAGGATAATTAGACTGTAGAGAAGGAAACTAATTAAGTAACGAGGTTTTGAGTGAGTGCAGCTTCTACTCTTCTTTCTCTGGAGAATTACATTTGGGTTATTGCCATTGTTGAGAGCCATTTGTTGTACTTTCATTAACAAGCTTTTTTTAAATAAAAAAGAAATTTATTCATCTGCTGAGGGCATGAGGATTTCGGAATCTGAGATGATTTTCTATTCTCATGATTCCTTTGATAGCTAGGATATCTGTTCATATCTAATGAAAATATAATCTGTTCTTCAAAAAGAAGTATATTTTCGTTAGAAGATTTATTTTTTAATTTAAATTTCAATAAAACTGTACTGCTAGAACTGCAAAGTTTGAATACCAGCAACTTAATTATGTAGAACAAAACTGATCCAGATAGACCACAGTTCTGTGTGATGCTATCATGCAAATGAGTATAAATGGTTCAAAGTGTCTACTTTGTTCTTGTTGAAATTCATGGGTTCCATGGCAGACAGAGCCACCATTCAAAGACAGGCTTTCTTCCACTGTTGATAAATAACTCCACAATTTCAGTGAAATATTTAATGCATTCATTAGCCACCTCACCTACCCCAATTATTACTTTTCCTGCTTAGCATTGATTGCGAACCATTCTAAGTGGTGAACACTATATAAAAAAGCATAATTTGTTATTAAGGATGTAACATTATACTGATCAGGGTCTTCAAAAAGCTTTAATAGAAATAATAAAGATTTTAAGTAACATGTTACCGTATATGACCGGGTATAAGCCGACCCCGCATTTAAACCGACCCCCCTTTCTCAACCCCCCAAATTCCAGTCAAAACCTAGTATCTCATGTATAGACCGAACCCCTCTTCGCAGCTCTATTTTGCTGACAGTAAGTCGATATGATGCCCGTTGCATTGAAACTAAAAGCTCATGAATCATCAAATGACACGTTAATTTTAAGATGTATATTGTTTTTAAAAACTATAAAAAGAAATTTTAAGTGTTCACTTACGGTGTTTGTTGTTTGTTTTAATCATATAACATATTATTCTCGACAAATTGTTAACGAACGACAGTCAACAACCTTTGGTGCATGAAGTGTTTGCTGGAAATGAGATATTTGTTACAAGCCTTTTCATTGGCTAAATTATGTAGGTCAACCAATCAGCAAGTCGGTTTAAAAAAGATCTACCAAACATAAAACGTGGTCGTAATAATTTCATGACAACATTTTGTCGATACAATATTAAATGTGTAAATATATCAGATTTTCTTACACGTTTTCTATATTTTATTTTTTCAAAATTAACATGTAGTTAATTGAAATATTTGTGTATATAAAAGTCGAAGAATAATGATCAGAAATATAACCATGAGCAAAAAATTATAAAAGGAATGTTATTCATCGTCACGAAATTACGATTGAAATTCAAAGTAATGTAAAACATCGTGCTTTCACGAGTGTATCTTTGACAAAGATTTGATTGAATTTCGATCAGATATGATTGATAAGTTTTGAAATATGTCTTAATAATACTTTAAACTTTTTATACAATATCTACTGGACTTTTTAGCTCATCAAGCCTGTAAAGCCCAATGGGTTTATGACATGGCATGGTGTCCGGGGTCCGTCATTCCATCCGTCCATAAACTTTGTTTATTTTCAACTTCTTCTGATTGGACACGGTCCAGAGGCATAAGGGCTACATAGTCCTTGACCATTTTGGACCATAATTTATAGCTTCGGTGACCCTGTGACCCCTACAACGGGAGCTATTACAATGGCCACACCCTTAAGCAAAATCAAATATTAAACTTGATGAGCTACATAGGCAATGGCTTTTTTTTTTGTAAGCTGCTTGACTAGTACCTATTTCAGAACTTGACAGATATTCAAACAGGTGTTAAGTAACCGTGTTAAGAGATCACATAGTATAAAGATGTTAAATGTTCGTAAAATATGATTAACTGATTTATAGCTTCTTTTTAAAAGACAATGCAATGGTTTGCCAGATTGAAGGGTCTTCAGTATGAATCAAGCTTTAGGCAGAAATCCAGATTGTTTTATCTACAGTACCACAAGTCCAATCAGAATCTATCAACAAAACCATTTTGACAATGATTAAAATATTTAATTTCAATCAATATGTTACAAATGTTATTCGTATACATGAGAACTCAAATTTTTAAAACTTAATCCTTATTTCTTTTTTTCAGTCATAGAGATTTGAAACCTGAAAACTTATTGTTAGATGAAAAGAACAACATACGAGTGGCAGATTTTGGAATGGCGTCATTGCAGGTTGAAGGCTCCATGTTGGAAACAAGTTGCGGGTAAGTTCTTCTATACCATCCAAATTATTGAATCATAATCATCAACTTTATCATGAGAGCTGATAAATCATGCCTTTCTTTCAGCATAATACAAAAGAGGTTACATATTTTGATATTGGACATTTCCCTCTGTAAACCTCAAAAATACAATTGTTAGCATTTTTTGTTTTTTTATCCATTCGGTAGAGGTTCAAATCAATGGTATATGATTTGAGTGAACTGCTTGTGGATGGCAGATTTGCAAAAATAACTTTAAGAATTCACTTTTAAAACTGAGATCCTCGCTCCAAATTAAGAAATTATAAGTACCAAATACATCACTTCAATTCACACCTGAGGCACGTAAGTTTAAATTGTGGTACCATGCTATAACTAGCCAAAGGAAGGGCTCATCTACATCAATAAGAAATTACAGGTGTATCTCTATTCAAACGGTCTCTTGGCTATACATTTCCAATCACATCTGAGGCAGGGTGAATAGAAACCATCAAACAAACAACCCAGCCAGAAACTGTTTGTCCACACCTATAAGCAATAAAATGTTACCCCTATTTAAACGGTATCCTGTTCATGAATTTCATTTCATGCCTAAAGCAGGTATAGCAAAAACGGTAATACAATACTTCATTACTGCATATCTAAATCAATAAGAATTGCATCCTTGTTTTAATTCTTTTTTCAAACATTTGTTTCATACCTGAAGTAAGGATGGCAGAAACCTGATATCGATGATACTAACCTTCCCAGAGAAACTTCATGTCCAAAACAATAACAAATAATAAAGATGAAGTTATTTAAATTGTGTTCTGCTTTTAGATTTCCATTCAGGAAAATACAGGGGATAGCAGTCTTAAAAGAATTGATGATAAAATAACTGAAAGCTACCTACCTAAGGAAACTTTTAAACTAAAACTATTAGCAAGAGCATCCTTATTTAAATGTTGTCATATACCTATGCATTTACTTTCACACCAAAGGCAAGGTAGAAACCATGATACAAGACTTTCTTGACAGAGAAACAGTATATGTATGTACATCTAAAAATAGGTGTTAAAGAGCTGTTTCCTTTTAAAATGATGTCCTCCTTATACTGTCCATATCACATCTGAAACAGTGCTAGTAGATCAATGATACAATATTACCTACTGCTAGAGAAACTTACATCTATAAGCTGGAAGCAGGTGTGTTTCTATTTACCTCTCTGCCTAGGGCGCTTGTAGACATCCCAATACAACGCTCAGGCAGCCAGAAGCTAACATAAACACTGATAGGCACCTCTGCAATATTTATCTGTTTGTTCCAGTAGATTACTCAGAGTTTTTATGTGGCGTGCAGACAGGTGTTTGTTGAGAGTTACCTCCCTTGTCAGTCTGTTTCTCTTGTTACTGATAAAGCTGACAAGTGCAAAAAGTCTTCTCTAAGTGGTTAATGTTCTGGAAATGACAATATGAGACAAAAATATTAGGTTGTTTTTGACATAGGTCTATGCTGAATAGCAAATAAATGAAAAATGTATATCTTGAAATTCCACATTAACTGAATAAATGTTGCACCAAGAATGATCATTGTGATATTTATTACTGAGATAGATATTTCTTTAATATAGCTTCTATGATATAAGAAATTGTATATAACAATATTCTAAAAGGCATATCAATAAACATACGGTAGATATCAAGATATTTGTTAGTGAGCAACTGAGGCATCAGTTTGTTTAATGGATCTTTAGATGCAAATCATCTTCAAGTACAATAAGCAACCAGCTCATTAAGTTGATAAAAACTAGTCTATCTGTGAAGCTTCTTATACGGCCATGCTGCTCATTAGATAATTACGTTAGGCATATTGACTATCTCACATAGTTGAAGTTAATGAGCACATCACAGTCTAGATATGTCCTGTCTGGTAGTTTAAAATACAAATTTTAAAAAAAAAATTCTGGGGCAGAATTGATCCAACTCTTTTTATCAATTTATTTCATTTTGATAAAACATACCCCATTGTTCATCGCAGATCACCACATTATGCATGTCCAGAGGTTATACGGGTAAGAGGTTGTCATGGTTACGCATGATTGTCAGTTGAGATTGTCAAATGTTGTTATCCTTGTTCATGTTTTCCTTTTTAGCACATTTTGTTGTTTTGATCTTAGCACCGCTTCCGTCATTTGACATGCATGATTATGTTAATCAATATTTTTTTTAGTCATTGATAATTTAAAAGTATCAAAACTTAAAGTACGCTTTCAAATTATTTTTGTGTGATATTTCGAAGCATATTATCTGTTAATATGATTTGGTTTCAGATTGTCCTGTCAAATGTCTCTTGAATTATCAATCAAGCAAACAGTTTTTGATTTTGATTTTTTCAATTGAAGCAAATAATTTTTTATTTGCATGAGTCTTGTGTTTTGAAAGGTTTTTTTTGTGACTTTGTTTGAAGCATTTGTATCAAAGTTATAAAGGGAGAAGAAAACAGTGCCTTTTAAGTTGTTTATGTTTTGATCTATTCTTGAATTTGGCAAATGAATGTTTCGTATAGATCTTGTGTACATTTTAAGCATGTTTTTGAGAGTGCAGTTTAATCTATATTTTAAGAATAGCTAGTCGTAATTTATTGATTTAAGCTTTTAAAGCAAAAGAACTTCTTTTTTTTAATGTACTCTAAGGACCTAAAATATGCAGTAATATAAGATAAGGTTTGTTCTAATATTTTATTTGAAAATTTTCCGTTCTTCACTTTGCAGAATGACAAGAATTTTAATGATTGAAAATAGAATTTAAACTGACAGTTGACTTGGCTGCCTTATAGGCAGATTTTTAGATGAAGTAATCATGCAAGTTTGATATAAAACAATGACTCTTCTAATTATATTCTATCCATATGTAATCATTCTTTTCTTTCTCAGGGAGAAAAATATGACGGTAGGAAAGCAGACGTCTGGAGCTGTGGGGTGATCCTATATGCTTTATTAGTGGTGAGGAATATACTTCCTTCTTCCTGAACATTTAACTAGTTGTGTGGAAAGTGTTATCAAGTGGAACCCATTTTAGAAAGTGGCTCTATCTTGCTGACAAGCAAGAGCATAAATCTTCTTGAAACATCTTTTTTTCATTCCACATATATCTGATATTTTTCTAAAAGGAGGTATCTTTAAATTCTGTGAAAGCAAAAAATTTGATGTATTTTTCTATTTTCTCCTTCTTGAAATGCAAGTTGATATAATGCTGGATACTGCAGATAGGTTAGAAAAACATGAAATGATACTAAACCAGGCAGGAATATCAACCCAATGCATTTAGAGCTTTATATTATCTTGGTAGTCAACATATGTGTGATATATATAGAGAGTTATGTACCAAAGTTTGTCTATTGTTCTTTTGATGATGTCACCTTGTGAACATCCAAATTGAATTAATTTCATGTTGCCAGTAAATGATTTAAAAAAAAAGAAGAAATAGAAATAAAATTTAATGATCTGTTTCAGGGTGCTTTACCATTTGATGATGATAACCTACGTCAATTATTAGAAAAAGTAAAAAAAGGAGTCTTTCACATTCCACATTTTGTACCTCCTGACTGTCAAAATCTTCTCCGTGGGATGATTGAAGTGGATCCAGAAAAACGGTTACATGTGAGTGATACAAGTTATATATGTGTAGTTGCTCATGAAAAATACCATTGAAAAGATCTGATTTCCTTTCAAATTTTTATGAATTGAAAATTATTGTTTTTCTTATCATTCAAAATTATCAACAAAAATCTGGTCAACTGGTTTTTGAGATGAGATTGCTATAATTCATTTTTTCTATGGTGTGGATCCTATTTGTCTTGTTCAGAATAAGTACAGGAATCAAATTTTGAAGATAATTGCTAGTTCTTAATGATTTAATTCATTTAACCAAATAGGCAGACAATTTAAAACAAAGCTTGTTGTTGTACCCTGCAATATGCAGTTGGTGTGTGCACATTTATAACATTAAGTGATGCTTTTATGTTAATAAATACATTTTTTGTTGCAGTTAGAAGATGTAATGCGACATTCATGGGCAGTAGCGTAAGTTATCATTTGTGAATCTAGACCATGTTTAGATTTGATGCCATGATTTATTTATTTCAAAATATTTCTAGTTGTTAAAGCAGATCACAAGCTGTTATTTTACTGCTCAGAATTTGAATTTTTTTATCTATTACCAAGTTTCGTTGAATGATTCAAGGGTTAACGCTTAAATTACTTTCACCATGAACAAATTTACATTTTGTGTTATTTCAGAGAACTTACAATTTATTTCTAAGAATCTAAAAGTTTATATGCTGTCATTCTTTAGTCACAATTTCATGAATTTACAAATAAATAAGTTTTAAAAAAAATGAAGTTGTTACTTATTTAAACAGGGTCCATCTCTTACAAAGGTTAATATATACAATTTAATTAGACTTCTTACGTTTGTTTATGTTAAAGCTTTAATGCAATGTTGTTCCTTAATTAATTTGATTGATATTTGGACAAACTTGAAATTTTCTGCTTGGTTAGATAAAGAATAGATCGTTGATTTTGGATGATATTTAAGATCCTTTGGAATAGATAAAAAATACGGATAGAAACTAAATTTAACATGTCTAATAACCAAAAATTAAGGAACAATGCTGCATTTAGAGTATTTATAAAGGAAAGAGCAAGTGCTGAATGTAACACAATGGCTGCTGTTTGTTGTAGGGGAGTTAAGCAAGAAGTTGAAGTAGAGTTACCTATGACTCAAGTAGTTCAGGTATTTGCCACCAGGGTGCGCCACCCACCACTGTGGCTTTTTAGTCTGTGTAGGCCTATTGTAGATGTGATAAATATTATTTTGCCTTTTGTTGATTTGTTGCCATGAAAATATCAACTCATTCTCATTGGAATTTAAGCATTTTTTCAAAATAACCACATCCGGAGAATTTAATCCAAATTTATGAAATTTTCAAAACTATTTGAATCTGTTAAATCATTTTCATTTTGATTGTCAATTTCATTCTTCTTTAGTGGAATATTTACATGGCGAACAAAACTTTGGTATTTATCATTATGATTATTATTATAATTATTCTGCTGGTCAGGAGACCAATGTTGTATTTCCGGTGGTGTACGTGCAATGTATTACTTGTCTCATGTTGTATTTTGTTTTTATTTCTAGGGAGACTGTGGGTCATATAGAGTTAGAATTACCCGTCACACAAGTAGTTCAGGTGATGACGCGGTCAACCGACCTCCCAACCCTCTAGTTACCCCCTACCCTTTTATCTACCTCCACTTTATTAGTTACCCACCCCTAAACTCCCTACACCTCTTTGCATGAATGCATGTCTCAATACAACCTAATCAAATTATACATCTTATGTTTCTGCTTTTGATGATTATAAGAAAGTTATCATTTCATTGAAAACACTCACTCACTCATCTTGTTAAGGGTCATTTCATATGTTCAACAATCTGTTGCATATTTTGAATGATTCTTTGAACTGTATCAATAGATTAACATTCACTTATTGCTTTATGACTTTTAAAATCCCAGTCGATCGTAACATCAAAAGAAGCTACTATAAGATTTGTATTATAGTTTTATTTTCCTCAACCTTAGCCTTAGTAGTGATGATCTCCAGGGTCTTCTTAACCAGTGGTAGACATGCATGACACGAGAATACAGTTTCTTGCTCACCTAGCTTCACTCAGTTCAGGGGGTGGGTAGCGTAGTGATTAGCGTGTTCGGCTTCGGATCAAGAGGTCCGTGGTTCGAATCCCGCCAGGGGCTCGGCAACTGTGTCTGCAGTAGAGAACTGTTCTACACGCAGTCAGGTTTGAGTGCAATGCTACCCTGAATTTCAGCGCAGTACCACCCACGGTTTGCTAATTCCAGCCGATGCTCGCAGGTTTCACCGCAATGCATAACCACAATGGTGTTGCAGGCTTTCCCCTGCAATAATACTAGCAGCCGCTATATATAAGTGAAATACTCTTGAAAGCGGCGATAAACCCCACATCACCTCACCTCACCTCACCTCACTCAGTTCAGTGAGGATCCTTCAAATTCAAATTCATATTCAAACAAGTATCTTCTTTGAGAGACATTTTAGAAGTTGGAATGACAATAATGCAGAGGAATACATGGATGACAACTTCTTTGTTCATTGTATGCGACGTTTTGACACAGATTCTTGTGTCGTTTTCAAACAGGAAGAGTAATGAAGTAGGGGCATATATATAAGTAAATAGTGTGTTTACACTGTATTGTACTATTTATTTATATATATATGCCCCTACTTAATTGAACAAAGAAGTTGTCATCCACATATTCCTCTGCATTCAAGTATGGGAGTGCTGAAATCCCTTGTAATGGTCTCGGTGTGGATCTGAACTGAATAAATATTTTATATGTAAAGATGGTTTTTTTTCATACAGTAAGGTTTTTCTGCATTGGTACATTTGATAGAAAATAATAATTATATATATAATTGATTATTAATAAATGAGCATGCTTGTTGATTACTCCATGGGTTCCATATTTTATGAAAAGTTTTTAAAATCCTGGAGATCATCAATGTAGCATCCTTGTCCCCTTGTGCTGAAAATTGAGAATTAAGTGAGATGAACAACACATATGAACTAAAAAACCCTACATAAAGTATTTTCAGAAATATCGACAAGATATCAAATGTGGTCAAATAACTCTTATGATGTCATTTATAACTATTATGACTTGTTTTTAGCAAACTGCATAACTACCTTTTGACAGATTTTGTACTTTAGTTAATTAAGCAATCATTTTAGTTACTAAAGCAAACAGGACATGTTTTTGACATGAACAATACATTCACTTATGAGACAAGTACAAAGGTTATAATCAATGGAAATGTTACTCCTATTATCAACTGAGTAAGTGTTGAATGTATCTATCAGTCTATGAGCATGTTATGGGGAGACAAGGATGCTCTTTCAAACTTTGAGTTAAAACCAAAACAAACCTTCCTCACTTACATATCTCAATGTGCTTTTTGATGGCTTTCTGTTTGCTTTTAATCTTCTCATCCTTAAACATCAGAATCAAATATATCTCATTTTGCATGAACCAATCTTAAATGTATTATTTCAAAAATATGTTGATTAAACAAGGTGTCATTTGAGCAAGAAATTTGTAATCTGCTACAACTGTTTAGAGCATGATCTTATGATGATCTGGTGAAATGTTTATTGGCAAAGCATTACAAGGAGCCAAGTGAAATTTTATAACTTGTTTTAACAAAGTTAATCATTTGGAATTGGCAAATTAAAAAAAGGGTCTCCAATAATGATTTTAAGTCCCCAAGGTAATGAGTTCCATATTGCTATTGTATAAGTACAGATTACAGATTGCTGTTTGAAGGCATCTTGCTCTGTAAGAACTTTTATATGATTTCATCATAATATGATTAACATTATGACACAATTTTCAACAGGTTCATAAGTTTCAAATAGTTCATTATGAAATAAAGATCTATCAACTACCAATATGTGTTAAATTGCTTCAATGAAATTGTACTTAACTTAGACCTACCATGATATGAAAGAAGTACCTCAACCTTTCCTACGTTATGTCACGTTTTCTCTACTTCAGATCCAAAAAATTTCCACAGTACCCTTTCCTCTGTCTAGCTCAACTTGAACTCTGATTTTCTCTCTAGATTTTTAATTTAGATAGAAGATAGATAGAATAGAATAAAAATTAAAAGATAAATGAGGAAACAACATATCAATATGTATTCATAAGTAAACATATCTTAGTAATATATGAACATAATTACATGTATCTGTTTTAAGGTATCTGGTAGACAACTCCATCATTCACCTTTAAATAATGCGAATGCTGTTTGTTGCAGACGTCTATTATACCTACGGTAGAGGACCTTGACCCCGATGTGCTTTCAACAATGAACTCCCTGCAGTGCTTCAAAGATAAAGATAAACTTGTGGAGGAACTCATGAGTATAAAGTGTGTTCACAAACATTTCAACAATTTACATTTCATTTTATTTTATTCACTGAACTTCAGTTTACAATTTATTGCTCAATTTATTCACAATTTATCTACATAACATTCATCATCGTTGAACATATTTCATTCACTCTGACTCTGAATGTGAAAAAGCTCAAAAAGTAGCAGTTAAGCCAAAATATGTTCTTTTCTTTAGCACAAGACTTAGAACATTTTTATGTATGAGGACGTGATATCATTACATGTCCATTAGGGTAGGCAGTACTTTTTATACTTCACACTTGTTACAGAAGTGTAGGGGATACAGTTAAATTGAACTAGATTTAGAGATTATTTTTCTAATACAACATTTTCTGTTCTCCAGACACAATACAGAGAAGGTTGTATATTTTTTGCTGCTGGATGCCGTTTCACTAAATTTAAATTTTTCTATTCTCCAGACACAATACCGAGAAGGTTGTATATTTTCTGCTGCTTGACCGTAAACTCAGGAACCCCAGTGTAGAGGACGATGTAGAAATACGCAGCCGATCGGAGTCAGCGGACCCGCCTCGCAAACGTGTCGATGCAGTACAGTTTAATGGACAGGCTAGGTACGCTATCTACAGTAGGAATATTTATATATATCAGTGTATGAAATGTGCCACGTCCAAAAGCTCGGTTACTTGTTACTTTTGGTTTTTCTTCAATTTAACTATTAAATCTACAAAATACAACTTTTGAGCTGGCTACATTTCGGGATTGTTTCATACACTGCAAAAATGTGTGTATATGAATTGCTTGTGATTGTTTACTCAGAGTTCTGAACTTCAATGTTTTTTTACTGACTTTTGGTACTAATATCATTACAAACTTAAACTGCTAAACTAAGTGTAGTGCTCCATTTACAAAGGACTACATTAAACAGTTTTGAATAGAACAAGTATGGTACACAAACAAATCCATGAGGTTGTTTGAGGAAAAATTAATGTGTATGCTATGACTCAAAATTTGAACTTAAAATACTGCAAAGGTCAATAGATTTGTGGATTGATATCTGTAAAGGAAAAATAATCCTTAAACAAACCTGTTTTTGAATACTAAAACCCTAGCATGTTATTCTAACAGCATGATCTTGATAAGCTGCTAAGGTAATTAGTTTTTCAACTAACCAACTAACATGTTCTGACTAATAAATGATCAGTGGTCCCTCCACCAGATTGTCTCTGGGTAATATAAGTGAAGGATCACCTGTTGCATCTCGGAGAGCCCTCGCTGTTCAACAAGTGTGAGTACAAGGGGGGGTAACTCTCACTCGCTGTCGTCGATGTCTATCATTTGGACCATCATTTACTTGAATGAAGTCATTTTGTTTCAGTTGATCTGATGTTCCAGAATTATTTTCATTTAAAACTGTGTTATCTTTCATTTATGATTTTTGTCAATTTGATTTTATTGCACTAATGTAATAACATCATTTGCATTTATATTTCAGTTATTTTGCAAATTTGTTTTTCGCTAAATATGTATTTCTGTCATGTTTGCTTCATTTCAGTAAATTTATTTGAAGTATCTTGTGTGTCGTAGGTCTATTTAATTTTCATTGATTATGAATATGCAATATGTTTTTAGGAAATTGTTTCTATCAATTCTATTGAAATTTGCATGATTCTAGGTATTTAGTGTTGCATGTTGTTGTATGATAGTATATTAAAGAATGGATAGAAATTGGTCTAAAATATTTTCATATAGATATTAAAATAAATATATATTTCAATCAGCCTATCTGGGTGTATGTTAGAGCTCTGATTTTTTCTTGCTTTTTGACATTATTGGAGTACTATCAAAGTACTCATGAGCAAAAAAGCAACACCTCTTGAAAGTCTGTAGAATTCAATCAGCTATATATTCACAACCATCCAAACAAATCAGAAGTTGTAAAATGGTGAAGTTGTTTGCACATTTCAGCAACTACACCACTAAGAAACACTGCTTTGACAGTGTTTTTAGTACTGATTATCACTTTGCAAGTATCAGTCACACCCCTACCCCTGGTCCCTACTGTATTGAAGAGAGTCTCATTTGTTCCAGAAGGAAGGCCAGTCTGAGCGGCAGTCCAAACAACTCCCCGCTATCAAGTCCGAAGCTGCCACACCGCGGGACCACACCCTCTCACAGCCCGTCGGCCACGCCCCCTAGCTCTCCCGGTATTCAGACCACGCCCTGGAAGTCACGGCTACACACCATCAAGAACAGCTTCCTAGGGTCGCCCCGCTTCCATCGGAGGAAAATGCAAGGTATTCCATATCCCAATGGGCATATCGCAGACGTAATAGAAATGGACTATTTGACAGGTGAATTTCTGCCTTGGTTGTGATTGGTTTGATTACCCTGGTCTCGCCCTATGTACCGTGCCTGCTGTTCACGTTCTATCGTTCATTCAACTACTGCATGGAGTTCGGAAAGGAATGGTCTGGTTTCGTCTGAGACCAATGGGGAAGTTATATTCTGACATCATGCATTGAGGAATGAGTTATCTAACCTGTTACAACCAGTTTCCTATATATATATATAACCTATTATTGCCAGTTCTTAGCTGTTGTAGAAAAATTTTCTCTGTTCTTGATATGCAATAACCTAGCTTTGGTGAAGTCTTCATTTCTGGTGTAACTTAAATTCACCTTCACCTGACCTTCACCTTTTGTCTGACCTCACCTTTGACCTTTGACCCATATTTTAGCCTCAACCATTAAGACTGTAAAGTTCAAAAGATTTATTCAAAAGAGTATAAGTAGAGTATTGGTTTTAGAAGAATTTAATATATACCTGTAAGCTTATTGAACACTTGAAAAAAATATTTCTCTATATCTGATTGAAAATACCTTAGATACAATGGTAATTAATGTAAATTAAGAAGTCTAGTTAAGACAAGTTGTAATCTTATACATTTCATTCAACTAATCCAGTGTTCCTACAAGCCTGAAAAAAACCTGGAATTGGTACACTTTGCCTTGGGAAGCCTTTAAAACCTATTTTACCCTTAAATAAACTGGTAATGCTCTTGAAAGCCAGGGGGAAAGCCTTAACTTAAAATAGAGTTTTCTGCTGTTACAAAATGTTTACAGGGTCCTCTGTGCAATATATGTTATTTCGTGTCTCACCTACACCACTTTTGAGAGTCACATTTATTTTCTCCCTGTCTCAATTGACCTTTAAATTACCCCCCAAAAAAGGCCTTAAAAAGCCTTAAATTCTGACCTTGAAATATTGTACAAACCCTGTTAAAATCTAAAATAAGAGAAAAATTTCTGCATGAGGACACCTCTTGTCATGGAAAGGGGAAATTGTTTCACACATTCAGGGGTCGAATAAGTCCTATTGGGGTACTAGTCATTCGGACTACTGCATTCCTAAGATCAATAGCCTCAACATTCTAACAAGCCAAATACATCGATATAACCGTATTTTCTTTAAATTCAACTAGTCCTTCTAACTACCAGTCATTGCACTTTACTAGCCGAGCATCTATCGCACAAGCCATGGGCTACGGGGCTTGTGCTAATTTCGAACCCTGACCATAGCGTAGAGTAAGCACTTAGAAGCCTTGTTTTATATCCACAGGACTGAACCCTCCAAATCATTCCTCAGTCAACTGTAAGCAGCGTTTGTTTTACGTAGCTCCCGAATAGTTCCGTATATTCTCTCCTGCTTGTAAACAAGGCCTAAGTTCCACCTGTTTACTCTATATTTTATAGTTTAATTTTTTGTCAAATATATCCAGTTGACTGTAGATGAATTTTGGCAATTTTTTTTATTTGATCAGAGAATAACGATTATTTCTTATGTTTTTTTGTAGCGTTTCTCTATTATTTATTATTGAGTCATTATTTAGGTTTGTTTTGATTGTTAGATATGCAACTGAATGCTTGATAAATACTGTTTGTAAACCTAAAACAATATTTTGTTTGAGTATATTTTTTGTTATTGAAGGGGCATCTTTTTTATGAAACAGTTGATATAGAAAAGGCAATCGAGACGCTGATGTTCTGAGGTCATAAACAAATTGGCTTCTTAAAATAATATTGAAGCCTGCATCAATCAACTGAGGTTGAATACAATAATTTTCAAGAAATGTTTCATGCAGATTTATCAAATACATCAATTATAGTAATCTACAAAAAGACGTTATGATTGCATTTCTATCCATATATATGAAAAAATATTTTTCAAATAATGAACAAATAAGTTGACACCTTATAATGATATGTAGATATAAAACTTCTTTCATAGCAAATTGATTATAGAAATTTAATCACCTTTTCACACAGAGTTCTCCAAAGGACGTCAAAGAAAGTCATCTACCCTCTGTTCAACATCTATGATTTAATAGCATGAAATCTATTGATAATAACAAAGTTCATGTTATTAATAACACATACACTCTTTCGTTTAACAGACATTTCTGTAGAATCATGTATCCTAGTAGTTCTCTGTACTATCGTTATGATAGTGTATAGGATTCGAAACTGTTCATTAGTTTGTTCATGAGGAAGAAATAGCTTGTTTGATCGAGATCAAATTGATGCATATTTAGCATGAAGGTTTGCCTTGTAATATTTGCAGAATTTTTTAAGATCATATTTCAATTTACTTAAATAGTCAAACATGTATTGCAAAGGTGAAGTATTCAAGTAAATTTGTTAACCAATTTACGAAACTATGTCGTATTGATACATCATAAAAAAATTTTAATTTAAAATTAATTCATGTGTGATTATTTCTCAATGATCTTGATTATAGTAGAGAAATCTATACATAGAGTTGGCTTGTGCGTGTATGAAAGTGTTATGTAACATTGACATGTTGTTAAGTGATCGTTTTATTCATCATGAAAAAAATTTGAATTTATAATTAACTCATGTCTGATTATTTCTCAATATTATTTCAATACAGAAATCTAAACATAGAGTTGGCTTGTGTGTGTATACAGGTATATAAGTGTTATGTAAAATTGACATGTTGTTAAGTGATCGTTTTGTTCAACAGTGCCAACCTCAGACGAGATCTCCATGACCCCGGACTCCTCTCCAGAGTAAGTCTTGTATCAATATGTCCTGAACTAGTGCACCTCTAATTGCCTCCAGCCTTCAATTCCACGACTCCATTAATAATGTTTTTACAGCTGTTTTTGCTCATCAAAAGTAAATTTGATTGAACTCAATTTTTGTTTTTGTTTTATTGGTTTGAAAAATTATTATCTATTTTTGGAGTGCATAGGCAAAATTTGGTTCTGTGCCCTTGTTTTGGAAAAAAAGATGACCCTCCTGTAAAATACTTTATACATATATATATAGATATATGTAGTTGACAATTTCAGTTAGGAAATTTTAAAAAACATTCACCCACACTGGTATAGTGTTTATTGACAAATGCTACTTGGGATACATGTGAAATTTGAGATAAGGTTAACATTACCTCACCTATTATAAACTCAATTTTGTTAAGAGCCACTTGGGATACATGTGAAATTGAAGATATAGTAAACATTAATTCACCTGCCTTGTGACATGTTCTCTTGTAGACTGGCCAAGAGGTCGTGGTTCGGTGGACTCATGGGGATGGAACAAGAACACCACTTCATGATGGTTCGCGACAAGACCTTCAGTCAGGTCAAGGCCGATCTTGTACATGCATTCCTCTCGGTGAGTCTTTATTGACCATTTTGTTGTTACTCAGCATCACTTTGAATATATCTACTTGCAGATATCATCTTCAAAACCTGTGCTTGACTACAGACATTGTTCCATTCTTTTGTAACTGGCGTAGAAACCCTCAGTTAAGCCTTCTTGCAAGTCCTTAAAGGTCCTTTACTCATGTTTGTGGGGGGTACTAGATATGTTATTATATCATCACTGTTAAAGAGAATCTTGGTCATTGGATAAACTTGATAGCATGTCTGAAATGTGAAATTAATATAAAAAAATACTACAGATTTATCCCACAACAGTACTAGTGCATCATTTTCATAAGTGCGTGTTCAAAAAGGTTATATTGTTCTTATCATAGAAAATGGTTTTTGAAAATGTGCTTTCTTTGTTTTGAAATAAAGCTGTACTTAAGCTTCTAAGTACTGTAAAAGAATTATGTAAAAATGTGATAGCCAATCACTATCAATGTTGCAGACTTCCGATCTCAGCCACAGTGTGGTGTCAACGTCTACTTTCCGTGCGGAGTACCGACGTGGCGGCAGCTCTTCCATGTTCTCTCGGAATGTTCGCTTCCAGGTGGACATAAGCCCCGCCCCCGGGGAGCGGGACAGCACCAACGCAACGAGCTTCTGTCTCACATTTACTCTAGTCTCAGGTTTGTTCTGTCTCACATTCACTCTAGTCTCAGGTTTGTTCTGTCTCACATTCACTCTAGTTTCAGGTCTGTTTGGTCTCACATTCACTCTAGTCTCAGGTCTGTTCTGTCTCACATTCACTCTAGTTTCAGGTCCGTTTGGTCTCACATTCACTCTAGTCTCAGGTCGGTTCTGTCTCACATTCACTCTAGTTTCAGGTCCGTTCTGTCTCACATTCACTCTAGTCTCAGGTCTGTTCTGTCTCACATTCACTCTAGTCTCAGGTCTGTTCTGTCTCACGTTCACTCTAGTCTCAGGTCTGTTCTGTCTCACATTCACTCTAGTTTCAGGTCTGTTCTGTCTCATATTCACTCTAGTCTCAGGTCTGGTCTGTCTCACATTTACTCTAGTCTCAGGTCTGTTCTGTCTCACATTCACTCTAGTTTCAGGTCCGTTTGGTCTCACATTCACTCTAGTCTCAGGTCGGTTCTGTCTCACATTCACTCTAGTTTCAGGTCTTTTCTGTCTCACATTCACTCTAGTCTCAGGTCTGTTCTGTCTCACATTCACTCTAGTCTCAGGTCTGTTCTGTCTCACGTTCACTCTAGTCTCAGGTCTGTTCTGTCTCACATTCACTCTAGTCTCAGGTCTGTTCTGTCTCACATTCACTCTAGTTTCAGGTCTGTTCTGTCTCACATTCACTCTAGTCTCAGGTCTGTTCTGTCTCACATTCACTCTAGTTTCAGGTCCGTTCTGTCTCACATTCACTCTAGTTTCAGGTCCGTTCTGTCTCACATTCACTCTAGTCTCAGGTCTGGTCTGTCTCACATTCACTCTAGTCTCAGGTCAGTTCTGTCTCACATTCACTCTAGTCTCAGGTCTGGTCTGTCTCGCATTCACTCTAGTCTCAGGTCTGTTCTGTCTCACATTCACTCTAGTTTCAGGTCCGTTTGGTCTCACATTCACTCTAGTCTCAGGTCTGGTCTGTCTCACATTTACTCTTGTTTCAGGTCTGTTTTTGTCTCACATTCACTCTAGTTTCAGGTCTGTTTGGTCTCACATTCACTCTAGTCTCAGGTTTGTTCTGTCTCACATTCACTCTAGTCTCAGGTCAGTTCTGTCTCACATTCACTCTAGTCTCAGGTCTGGTCTGTCTCGCATTCACTCTAGTCTCAGGTCTGTTCTGTCTCACATTCACTCTAGTTTCAGGTCCGTTTGGTCTCACATTCACTCTAGTCTCAGGTCTGGTCTGTCTCACATTTACTCTTGTTTCAGGTCTGTTTTTGTCTCACATTCACTCTAGTTTCAGGTCTGTTTGGTCTCACATTCACTCTAGTTTCAGGTCCGTTTGGTCTCACATTCACTCTAGTCTCAGGTTTGTTCTGTCTCACATTCACTCTAGTCTCAGGTCTGTTCTGTCTCACGTTCACTCTAGTCTCAGGTCTGTTCTGTCTCACATTCACTCTAGTCTCAGGTCTGTTCTGTCTCACATTCACTCTAGTTTCAGGTCTGGTCTGTCTCACGTTCACTCTAGTCTCAGGTCTGTTCTGTCTCACATTCACTCTAGTCTCAGGTCTGTTCTGTCTCACGTTCACTCTAGTCTCAGGTCTGTTCTGTCTCACATTCACTCTAGTCTCAGGTCTGTTCTGTCTCACATTCACTCTAGTTTCAGGTCCGTTCTGTCTCACATTCACTCTAGTTTCAGGTCTGTTTGGTCTCACATTCACTCTAGTCTCAGGTTTGTTCTGTCTCACATTCACTCTAGTCTCAGGTCAGTTCTGTCTCGCATTCACTCTAGTCTCAGGTCTGTTCTGTCTCACATTCACTCTAGTTTCAGGTCCGTTCTGTCTCACATTCACTCTAGTTTCAGGTCTGTTTGGTCTCACATTCACTCTAGTCTCAGGTTTGTTCTGTCTCACATTCACTCTAGTCTCAGGTCTGTTCTGTCTCACATTCACTCTAGTCTCAGGTCTGTTCTGTCTCACATTCACTCTAGTTTCAGGTCCGTTTGGTCTCACATTCACTCTAGTCTCAGGTCCGTTTGGTCTCACATTCACTCTAGTCTCAGGTCGGTTCTGTCTCACATTCACTCTAGTTTCAGGTCTATTCTGTCTCACATTCACTTTAGTCTCAGGGCTGCTCTCACATTCACTCTAGTCTCAGGCCTGCTTGTAAGATAGTCCTTTAAAAAATACCCATTTTGTATTGAAGTTTAAGGCCACCTTTTGAACAAGCTAAATTTATACTCCTCACAAAAAATTAATCAACAAGGATATTTTAAAGAAAATGTGTACACATTCTAGGAAGACATATATAAAGAAAAACAGTAAGGAGAAGAACTTTTGCAATACATAACCCTTAAGTCAGAGCATTGATCTTAGTGCTTTAACATCACCACCATTATAAACATGCAATTTTGACAAGATGAACATGTTCTAAAATTTAGATGTTGCCTATTTTTTGTGAGAAGTATAGTAGAAAATATGGTTTTAAATCTTCAATTCAGTTCATTGACGAAAGAACATTAACCAGCATCTGTCCCAAATTCTCTCTTGTCCCATTTGGATGTTTTGAGTAAAATGTTCCTTCTGAAAAAGATCTTGTTTTAAATTGCAACGCCACTTTTTGAACAAACTTAGATTTCTACTTTGATAGAGATTTTAAATCCTCAATACAGACAAAGAAATGTTTGACAAAAGAACAAAAAACCATATTGTCCAACATTAACTCTAGCATCAGGTCGGTTGAAGAGCTTTGAAATTCTTGTATTGCTTTGTGTGAGGATGTGTTAAAAGGACTGTTCATCAATAGAATTTGTCGACAACAAAATGTTTAAAAACTACTTGATATATTTTCTCTCATATAAATACTCACTCTTCAAAATTAAACTGAAGTTGATCTCTCTGCAGAGAAAAAACTTGGAGTCAGGCATCGTTCTTTAAAGGCTTAGCTCTAAGGCACTTAGCCTCTGTTACATAGGCGATCTTATCTTACCTTACAGTAAAATACTTGTTTTTGATTGGCTGATCATCGAATAGTTTTATCTTATGTACCCCTCGAGTCTCACTTCTCACGGTGTAAAAATTCAATGTACCCCGCTGCCATAGCAACAGCTCCTCTCCGAGAAGAGGTTTCGCATAACGTTAAGATGACGTTACCAAATGACGCACGCAATGTGCAGAGTTCACATAAATTCTATTTGCTGTTTTCGTGATTATTAACTATAAATTTGTTTTCTCGTCATTCTATGTTTTTTTTTGAAACAAATTCCACATTACATTACTTACACATGCTATAGAACTAAAAGCAAAAGGTTTTTAAGCATGTTTAGCCGAGTAGTTTTACGTAACACGATTCATAACATTTCAGTCGGGTTGGCTGACGCCATTTTGTTTACATTAAGGGTCAAGGCCGTCAATACGGGGATGGCTCATCCGTTAACGGCAGTCAAAATAAAATTGATGTATTTTTTCTGTCATGACGGTAAGATAAATACGTTGTATGCTTCTCCCTCGGGTAATACGGTCTGATGTACCATCTTTGCAGAAATTTCAGCCCTCGAGGGCCTTGCGGCTTGGGCAACATTTCTACAAAGATGGTACATCAGACCGTATTACCCTCGTGAGAAGCAAACAACTTATATTGTCAAATTTGAACTGTGTAATCATTTCTCACGTGCTCTCTTAACATTTTCCAGGAAGTGGCTCCACACATGCGTGAGCTACGATTTAATCGATCTATCTTTGTCACATTTATAACCATAAATTATTTCCTTTTATAAGTCCAAGTTGAGAGAGTTGTGATTACATGTAGTTCTCCTCCATCTCAGGTCCGTCTCGGCGGTTTCGTCGTGTGTGTGAGCACATCCAGGCGTTGATGTCGGCGCCGCGGGGGGAGAATAACCGTAAGATCAGCACCGACAGCACAGCCTCCTACTCCTCCGATCACTCGCCCCCCTCCTACTGCACCGCATCCAAAGAGAACGGGGATGATGACGTGAGTTTACTCTTGTCAACATTTATTCCTTCATTAGGACCTTACAGTTGATGTCATCACATAATAACATTATTGTTAACAATAGGGTGTGTTTTTGCATTAAAAAATAAAGCTTATTTCTATCAAAGAGAAGAGGGACAATGATGTGAGTTTCTTGTAGTAGTAACAAAAGATTTCTTTTGTAAGGATTTTTCAGTTGATCTTCACAAAATTCAGAATTTTATGTTGATGTCATCATGAAATAACACTATTGTTAAAATGTTAGCTAAATACGTTTTCTTGCATTCATGAAACAAGAAAATTTTCTATCTTTTAAGCAGCCATCAACAACATTAACAACTATTTATTACTATATGTTACATTGATGTATGTACTTGTATAATAGGCTGGTGGCCCCAGAAATAAACTGTTTTTATAAGCGTCAAACTGTCGCCTAAACTTGGATATTCTCGTGCAGTCACTTCATATGGTGACACCTATTGCTAGTGTGTGAAGATGCTGAGTTGATGGTTGTCCAGATTACATTGTAGTCGTCACTACCCACTCTATATTTGACGTATTGGCAGATGCCATCTTGGTTGTTGTTATACTTTGAATTAAATGTTTTGTTTTTATTGACATCGAAGGCAAAATTGTTCCAAGTCAAAATGGTTAGAAAACTGCTCTACTTGGAATCGGCTTTGGACCCTAAATTCAGAGTGCACTGTCACTTGTAAGCCTAATCTGAACCATGTTAAACTCTGAATCACCCAATGAATTCAAACCTCATATATATATGTTTTATTTCTGGTTTTTGTTTCAGCCACTTGACAAGAGGCCGCCATTACCTCCTCGAAGACAATCTACAAAAGATCGGAAAGTTTTGTCTGAAAATGTACAGAGAGATAAAGTATGAAATTCAACTGCACTGTAGATTATTGGGAACAATTTGTATCAATGTGATTGGTTACCCCTCCCTTGCCACCTAATCCAAGAATGGACCAATCAGAAACACTGACAGTATTCCTACATGGCTGATCGACCAATGAAATGACTTGTTTGAAATATGCAAATTGGGCCAAACCAGAGCTCTGCCCAAAGTGAGATTGTACTTACCAATCATCCAATGTGTATGTGCATCTAGGGTTGTATAGTTTTAGCATTTTAGCGCAGCGGATCGCAAGAAGAGCACTCTTATGCAACCATTCACAGCATGAAAGAGAATTATTATTTTTTGGTGCTATATGTTGCAGTTTTCATTGTTTTAGTGCATATTTTGTATTTCTTTAATGAATGAGGCATTTACTTTTTCAAGCAAGTATTGGTGAGTGTTTTGATGAATATGAGAATAGCTGTTTTAGAAATGAAGCTTACAATAGTTTGCTGCAGCCACTACCGTGCAATGGAAATGTTTCATTATTTTACACTTATTTTATACCTTTTATATGATAGATGTTTCAATCAAATCAAACAGTGTCTCTTTTGAGAGTTTATTTCATATTTAACGGAGACTTTTAAAGTTGTTATACAAAAACTTTTATTTTGATGTATTCTCATAAATGGTATCATTCTTTTAACCATAAATTCAAGATTATGACAAAACAAATTCAAAACCTATTCTCTCAACTTAGAGAAAGTGTGAAATAATGGCATAAAACTCTGTGATACTTTACTTGAAATCATTTGTAATGTTTTTCAAATTGGTTTTTATTCATGTTTTTACTTTCGTTTAGTTCATAATTAATTTTGAAGAAAATCATACACCTGATTTTTTGTTAAACATGGGATGTGCAATTTGAACTCGACATAAATACCATTTGAAAAGGAACCATAGGTTCAACAGTCTTGAGGCTTGCATTGTAAGGACTGTAAGGTCACAAGTCATAATTTCAATACAAATACCATTACTTCACAGTCAAGTGACTCATTGTTTATGTTTGTTCATCATTTCTTGCAATATTTATTGTACATAATTTCAAAACCAAAACATTTTTTCTGAGTCTTATCAACTGAAACATCTTGCCTGTTATGTTTTTGTCAAGTTTTAATTTATTTTGTGATTTTGTTTTTTAGTTCCAGTGCTGAGAGATGTCTTTCATTGTACATGTGTTTATTTGTTGTTTAACAATTAATACGGATTCTTTTAAAATGATCGAGGAAAAGGGTTCTTTCTTAGACATTATACTCAAAATATATTTTTTTCACTTCAATATTCAATTATTTAGATCAGCAATTTTTCATCTAAATCAACAGAACATTTATATTGGTATATATTCTTAAGGCTTTTGACATAATTTCTTTTAACCTCATATCTAAAAATTATTCAGATGTTCAATACTGATTTTAATGTGGAATGAATAGCGATAAAAATGCAAAACTTATTTGCTCATTAGCTTCTTTGGTCCTTTTTAGCCAAACTAATTTTAGTGTTTTATTACTTCAGGACAATATCTTTGTTTTCACCTGTGAAGAACCACTCCTTCATTTAAATGACATAGTATTTAATTTCATACATACCTAAATGTCATGTTTAATGATGTAAATGAAAAACATCAACATGATTTATCCCTTCATGACAAATATGTAGAATATGCAGAAATTTCATGAAAATCTTAAAAAAAGGCTAATGTATACACGGAAACGAAGATCACAGGCTAATGTACACGGTTGCTAGTTATATTACCTTTCTATCACCTTCAATTCCTAACTATCTTCCTATCTCCTCTAGATAAGTTTCCAAAATTACGTTAGACTACCCCTTCCCGGTCTTCGTTCAACATGGCCACTTATAAAGCTTCTATTCCGTCACTGTCAGTGTATTTGGTTTAGCTTTTTAGCAAAATTTGGCATTCCTTAATCAAATGACACCATTTTAAGAGTTTGACATATTCGACCCAAACCAAGTGACGAAGTGGCTCTTTAACAGTTCTGTTCATTATTGTACATAGTTAGCAGCATATAGTGCAATATGTGCATTTGCTCAAACTTCAATACCTGACCATGGTTTGGTATTACTGTGAACATTCTTTCTAACAGTTTATCAATAACTTTTAAATCTTTATAATTAAAAAGCTTTTCAATATGTTATTGACTTATAATTGTTATAGATATTGAATGGACAAATTATTTATGAGTTTTAGTAAAGAAGATTATTATTATACAGATGAAGTGATACCTAGACAAGTTTTAGTCATTTAAGAATTGTGAAATGGTTAAGCATTTTTGAAAAGCAGGGAGATGAAAAGGAAAATATGAAGACAGATTAAATTTGATTGGCTGTACAACTTCTTTCTTTTTTATTAATATCATAAATTGATTCATAAGGTTTGGTTTGACATATATCATAGGTGATATGTGATAGATTTGAAGAATTATATCATTTCAGTAAGGCTTCATCTATGGAAAACATTGTTGTCTTATTCATGTCCAAGTCAGTTCATATCTGTATGAAGTCTGTGTTTTATAGCTGGAGGTGAGTGACAATGATTTCATGGGGCATTGTTTTGGCAGCTGAAAAGAATGTTGCACTTGTTGCTTTGTTGTTGACGTGTACAAATTGTAATTACTGAAATCCTGTACAATGTGGTAAGAATATCTGTAGGTTTACATGAATGAATGCTAAATCCTGAACTTCAATAAACCTGTTGAATGCAAAATCAGCTCTAACGTTTGATGTTGTAAATGACTGGTTGTGCAAGTTATCTCCCTTTAATGTGATTTTAGGTGTGCTTCACTTGGATACATGGGACTGTATCATCCATTTCAATAGAAGCGAATATTTTAATGAATTTTCATCAATTAAACATTTACTGTCAATTTGTGAAATGTCACTCGCTCTCTCAATTTGTTCCTCAACCATGAACATTGTATCAGAAAAAGCTCAATTTCACAATAATCAAAATTAATGACAAAAAAACTTTCATGTTAAGCTTAAGCTTGGAATAGAACTAAAAAGATATATTATGTCATATGGCATTTTCTGACCTCTGGACATAAATTGATAGTTGAGTTTCTTCTCTCTAGACAATCATTCTAGTACATTAGGCTTAAACATTGAATATTATGACTAAGATATGATATGTTAAATAGTATTTTCTGACCTCTGAAGACATTGATAGATGAGTTTATTTGTCCACACAACTGATTGATATAGCTCCATGTATCGATAGAGAGGTATATTTGCCCCCAAAACTGATTGATACAGCTCCATGTAGCCGAGTGCAGCCCCTAGTGTACAGTACAGTTAGTAGTCTGGTAGATGTTATGTTGTGATCCCACCTGTACAGACCACTGGGGGAGTGACTGGGTGTAATGTCAGGCTGCAGTTTGGTGTCCGGATAGCTCCTTCTACCCTTATAGACATACATTATTTACTAACTGAAGAGTATTACCTTTAAGAAAAGACATTATGGATAACAACTTTTTTTTTGTCTTGTGTATGCAATTTTGAAGAGCTACTGTATTGCCCTAAATTCAAAACATGTTTCTGCTCTTAAAAATTCACTATGGAATTGAATGTTTAAAAGAAAATTTTATTTCTGGATTTTTATTGTGTGAAAAAAATGTCATTAGAATGTTTGGATGTGTTTCATTAGACTCATAGTATGGTTTACGATGAAATGGTTTGGAATCATTACTTAATGGTATTTGGAGATACTAATTCAACGGTTATTATACATTTTTCAGGTATCAACTGTGTTACAAATACTTCATTGTTTAAATATTTATTCAAGAAGAAAGATAAGCACTACCATGAAGTTCAATGTTTCCTATTATTCAATGTTTAAGTTTATTTGTAATATATCCAAAAAGATACTTGAATATTGAAACTTATGTTGGTCCTATACTTTATGGTTAAGAAGGCTGAATACGAATTTATTGAGTCAACAATGAGGTGATATGTTTGCTTTTAACCGTGACCTTTTAGAAATTGGAGGTCAAATAGGAAAAGTATTTATCTATTTATTACTTTGATACAGGTTCTTGTATCTTTTTTAAGCATAATAAGCTTCTACAGTTGTTTTCTCAAGGGTAAATATATTCCCAATGCCAAACTGCAGCCTTTTTATGAAAGATAGCACTTGGTGTGTGTACATTAGTTGCGTGATTTGCTTGAAGCTGAAATGTTGCAACCCTCTCGAATATGTTGGCCATATAAATACCTTTTTGTTATTTTGCTCAAAATCTTTCATTTAATTCTTTCCTGACCTCTTAATTATTAGGCAGTCGCAGAAAACATCTACTGAAGTGTTAGAAATAAGACATTTTTCTTTAAAGGGGCAGTAGCACGTTTTTTTCATAATTCATATTTTAAATTTTTCGATGATAATTGTACGTTTATGCTAAATGTATTATGATTCACCCTAAAATCAATTGGCGGCCATTTTATGTGAACACCTTTAATTCATTTTGTGTAAGAAAAAGGAATCACATTGCTAAACTTTATATATATATATTTGAATTATTACTGCTCCATTTAGTTTAAATACATTGTCTTTCAATTTGAAACATTAATTTTCATTTTCCTGACATCACCTTATATTCCCCATAAAAACGTGCTACTGCCCCTTTAATGGTTTGCGGAGAAATTATTATTTCCGAACTAAATAATGCAACTGTTGCTGAAAAAGCCTGCTCAGCCTAAGCATTTTGATAAAATAAAGTTAGAGGTAACATTCCCTTCTTTTGCATTTATTAGCAGCCCCGTCTAAGGACGGGGCTGCTATCAGTTTTTGTGAAGTTTCCATCGCCGCCGCCGCCGCCGCCGCACTCGTACTACTAGCTATAACTTTTTTCCCCTAAGCTTTCCAGAACTCTTATTCATACCTTACTACTCATACCTCGGGGGAACGATTTTGACACGTTCACTTTCAAGGTCAAAGGTCAAGGTCACGAGCTATGTATTCACTCTAAGAATTCCTTGTAAACGCGATAACTTGAAAAGTTTTTGTGCTATGAAGCTCTAACTTGGTATATATCATCCTTGGAAAAGTAAAAAATTTTGAAAAGGTTTTGGCTACAATCCGTCAAAGGTCAAGGTCACAGCAAGGTCATGACGTAAGCATGTTTTAGCGAAAATGCTTTATTTTAACTATGAACACTTTTAATCAATACATGATTGTTATACTCAATGAAAAGTGTTCAATGATTGTGTGACCTTGAAGGTCAAAGGTCAAGGTCATGAGATATAAGTTATTACAAAATGCACTAAATTGGGGTATAACTTTATCCCATTTAGCTTTTCAGAACTCATGAACATGTCTAAATGTTAATACTTCCAGGGAATCATTATGACATGTTCACTTTCAAGTTCAAAGGTCAAGGTCACGAGTTATAAAATCACCACAAAATTCTTTGTAAACACGGTAGCTTGAAAAGTTTTTGTGCTATGAAGCTCTAACTTAGTATATATCATCCTTGGAAAAGTAAAAAATTTTGAAAAGGTTTTGGCTACAATCTGACAAAGGTCAAGGTCACAGCAAGGTCATGACTTAAGCATGGTTTAGCGAAAATGCTTAATTTTAACTATGATCACTTTTAATCAATACATGATTGTTATACTCAATAAAAAGTGTTCAATTATTGTGTGACCTTGAAGGTCAAAGGTCAAGGTCATGAGATATGAGTTATTGCAATTCCTTGTAAACACAATAACTTGAAAAGTTTTTGTGCTATGAAGTTTAGATTTTGTATATATTATCTCTTGAGAAGTACAACATTTTAAAAAAGTTTTGGGTACGAACTGTCGAAGGTCAAGGTCACAGCAAGGTCAACATATATGGAGAAAATGGATTAATTTAATTTTTAACACTTTATTTCATTACAATAATGTTATAGTCAATGAAATGTGTTCATTGATTGTGTGACCTTGAGTGTCAAAGGTCAAGGTCACGAGAAAATTCCCAATTTGGTGAGGCCTGTAAAAGGCGGAACAGGGTAAGGCGAAACCCAAAGTTCCGGGGCTGCTCTGCTTTTGCGGTATCCCGCAAACGCTAATCTAGTTTTATTGAATTTTATTAAAACATGATTATTTCCAAATCCAGTTGTCACATTACTGAATGTAAATGAAAAAGACAACATTCTTAAAAATAAGAAAACCTCAGACATTCAGGCCTGCAGTAAAAGGATTTTTGAAAAGCATTTTTGCCATCATTAATTTGTTTTTGAATGATTAAACTTCCCCCATATTCTTTTCATATTTTACTTTAAAGGGGCAGTAGCACGTTTTTAGTTCAAAGACATTGTCTTTCAATTGGAACCATTTATTTTCATTTTCCTGACATCACCTTATATTCCCCCTAAAAACGTGCTACTTCCCCTTTAAGGTCAACCCCTAAAAATGATTTCATGTTTTGCTCCAATAGAAACTTTTTGATTACAAACTACTCAGAGGTTAGTAATGGGAAACAGATGTTTTTATAAATGGCCTAAGTTTATGTGGAATATTCTTGATCTTCCATTCAGCGCTTTGATATCTGCTGCTTCTATTGTCAATAATTTATCTATCCCTCTCACTTTCCAATGTTTGTATTTCTTTCGGAGATAATATTCTGATATTTCATGTTAAGGCCTTCTTGCAGATTGTTATTAAATTCAAACATATTCTGAACTGATGAAAAATCTGGACATAAATTGACAAAAATGTATGCTTGACATGTCATAAATATCTGTCCATTAGCTCTGATATTGTAACAGCTTGTGCAAGATTTGGCATGTCAAATTTAACCCTTACGATGCGGCTATATATTTTTGCTCTACAAGCCCACGTGGCGGAATTGTTTTGTCCGGTGCCAGCCACCGTTATATCCTGATTAACCGCTTCTTTATTTTTGTGCGCGGATATACATATGATACATGGAAATAAAGACAATTCTCTCTTCTATACGATGATGTAAAAACTATAAAATTATCTCTAATGGTTCGTGAGATATAAATGCCGCAAGGTGGGTACCCTCAATCATTTTGAGGTCAACAAATTTTTTGCGGCACTTGTCGCAACGCTTTGCCGCTTCTTTATTTTTGTGCGCGGATATACATATGATACATGGAAATGAAGACAATTCTCTCTTCTACACGATGATGTAAAAATTATAGAATTATCTCTATTGGTTTGTGAGATATGAATGCCGCAAGGTGGGTACCCTCAATCATTTTTGAGAAAAGGTTTGATATTTATATCCGGGAGCAGCCAAGACTGCTTGCAGTCAATATATAGCCTTATCCTGAAAGTTACGGATTTCGCCAAGAGGGCTTACGTGCCATTTTATATTTGGCCCGTAAATATCACGCGCCCCGCATCGTAAGGGTTAAGAAATCTTTAGCTTTAATAAAATTCAGTCAGAATACCTCCTTTGAGGCCAGACTTAAGTACCGGTAGTTATTGCTTTATCATAATGCTGATTTAATAACATATTACTATACCTTTATCATTGATTTTTAAGATCTGCAAAATTTTCTCTTTTCAACTTTTCTTAACTTTTATTCTTGGGTTTTAATGCGACTGCTAAATTCTTTTCCTATCCATGTTAGGCTGTTTCTTGAGTTGAACACATCCTGTTGTAATCGTGGCCAGCATCATTCTCTACAAGCTGGGTACATGTGTATAGTCTGTAGAAACTCATCACCAAGTGGACAGATGTATATTTTGTATTTCATCCCTAACTTATCAACACTGAAGTGCAATCTCATGGTAAATAAACTTTGTACAATACAAGAATCTTTTTCTCTTGTCTTTGCATTTGGCATAGAAAAAGTACTTTAGATGCAATGTCTTAACTATCCCCAACTACATAGTAGTCGGGGGATATTAAAATTACCTTGGTCCTTCCTACCATTCTCTCTACACAGAGGCACCTCAGTCATACCCGAGCAAGCCTCTGTTCTTATTAGCCAAATACATGGGGTAGAATTCTGATTGTTGGCAATCCATGTTACCTGGTAGTTGTGCTATCGGTGACGCTTTTTTCAAAAGTGTGTTTCATCTTCTCATTTTAGGTTATAAAAAAAATAAAATCATCATAAAACAAACAATAACCTACAGTCTTAGAACAGTTACTAATTTTGAAAAATTAGATATGACTTGTTTTTAAAAAAAAATATTTCCCCCTCACACTGTTATGAAACTTGAAGGCATATTTTCCATCAAACAATACGACCGTTGTTAATACTTCCAGTAAAAGCCTCAAAGGTATCCAGGATCTTGGTTAATAAGAACAGAGGATTGCTTGCACTGAGAAAAAAAAAATCAGGATAGATCTAAAGATACTTTGTTTTTGAAGTCACCAGATGCCAAACTTCATGATGGAGAAGCCCCAACTGTTTGTAAAGTCTCGATTTACCAAACTTGCATGACAATAGGAAAGTAATTCCAAATTATGCAAGCACATCAATTAGTCCAACTCAAGCAGACCCAAGGATTACGAACATGGCTTGGCAAACTTGGTCAGGACAGGACTGATTATGTACACTAGCAAGTAGGGATGTCATGATGTATTGGTGCATTGTTGTGGTACAGTTCACGATACACTTAACTATATTGTGATAAAAAAATTGGAGAATATCATTAAAAACTAGAGCCATGGGCTCTGTAGCTCATCAGACTATGTAATGGAAATAGGTTTTTAAGGTTGTGACCCCTGTGACCCCATTTGGGGTCATGGGGTAACCAAATCTACAATTTAGAATCTTCAATGGCCAAAGAGTCTACACACACAACTTTTCAGCTCTCTGGACCTTTTGGATCAGGAGGAGAAGATAAAAATAGGGTTTTAAGGTTTTGACCCCTGTGACCCCATTTGGGGTCAAGGGGTCACCAAACCCAAAATTAAGAGTCCTCATTGGCCAAGGGGTCTACACACAACTTTTCAGCTCTCTAGACCTTTTGGAACTTGAGAAGAAGATGAAAATAGGTTTTTAATTAAGTTTTGATCCCTGTGACCCCATTTGGGGTCATGGGGTCACTATATTTACAATTTAGAATCCCCATTGGCCAAGGAGTCTGCACATCAAATTTCAGATCTCTAGAGTCATTGATTCTGGAGAAGAAGTCGAAAGTGTGAAAAGTTTACGGATGGACGGATGGACAGACGCCGGACGCCATGCCATGAGCCCGTCTGGTCTTTCAGACTTGATGAGCTAAAACTTTTTTACGTTTAAGTCACAGGAACAAATAAGATTTTATTTTTTTTCATAGAGAAGTTGCACGTCGCTAATGGCTGAAATATTGCCCAAGCGGCGTAAAACAATAACTCACTCACTCATAAAGAAGTTGGCTTGGTTTGGTGTTACTAATGGTTACTCAAATAATGCTTGTTAGAAAGAGTGAATGTAGATCAGTGAATTTGTATCTCTCCATATTGGTGCATTTATTGTGACGTTAGTATCTCTAAGTGCCTGTATCGTGACATTCCTAATAGCAAGGATTCACATCAATTTTATGTACTTTTGTCAAGAAGATTCTGAAAAAATACTTCCCAGGCAGAGTTCCACACCTTTTTAGCTCATCTGGCCTGTAAGGCCCGATGGGCTTATGGCATGGCATGGTGTCCAGCGTCAGTCCGTCCATAAACTTTGTGGAATTTCGACTTCTTCTCCAGAACCATAAGGCCTAGAAAGCTGAAACTTTGTGTACAGACTCCTTGGCTAGCTTTGGTAGCCCTGTGATCCCTAATAAGGGCCACAGGGGCCACACCCTAAAAACCTATTTTCATCTTCTTCTCCAGAAGCATAAGGCCTAGAAAGCTGAAGCTTTGTGTACAGACTCCTAGGCTAGTGAGGATTATAAATTGTATTTTTGGTAGCCCTTTGACCCCTAATAAGGGCAACAGGGGCCACGCCCTAAAAAGCTATTTTCATCGTCTTTTCCAGAACCATAAGGCCTAGAAAGCTGAAACTTTGTGTACAGACTCCTTGACTAGTGAGGATTATGAATTGTAGCTAAAAAAGCAACAGGAACGTCCTTCAAATCTATTTTCATCTTCTTCTCCTGAAGTACAAGGCCTAGAAAACTGAAACTTGTCGCCTATATACTTATGCCCCTGCCCCACTCTACAGCATAATTGATGATGAAGCCTGATGAGCTACAGAGCCAATGGTAATAAAAGACAACAAAGATACTTTAATGGATTTCGACAAAATTTATTGACTGCAGAAGCTAGAAAAAGGGGGATCTTGGTCTAAAGACCCAAAATAAAATTTTAATGATGATAAACCAAAGAAATGCATTCTAGCGTAGTTTAAAGTCAAAAGGACATTTATAGATCAATAGTTGTGTGACCCTCAGAGAAACACATATTTGTCATATTTTTTTTATTTTTTTTTTATTTTTTTAAATATTTTAAATAATTTGCTTGCTGTGTAAAGATGCGAAGCCAGGCCCCATGTTCTCCCAACAATGTACAGCACTATAGTGATGATCGGTCTGCAATGAATCAATGGGTGAATATGATTGGTTGACCTTGTAGAGAAAACAAGGGGACTCACTCGAAAAAAATCCTTATAACACCAATGATGTAGTACTGAAAAAAATCCACGTTTTTGATGGTAAAATGCTGAAAGTTTGTTGTTGTCCGTTGAAATTTGCCTTTCCACGTCTACACTTGCCAGTTGTCATGGTTACAGCAAAGTTTGATGGCAGGAAGTTCACCAATCTAAGGACCGGTTAATCAATCAATTCCAGAGTTTACTTCACATACAGAAAGCGTCCGTGATATGGTGCTGTTGTAAATGTTTGAGCATCAGACACCATGTTCAACTGAAGAACCCCCTGCCATGTCCATTGTCGGTGCAGAAGGAAGTAACCAATCACTGGCAAGTTGTGTCTGTCTGGTTCTTGTTTCCATGGTTACTGTTGATACTGTGCAGTGTTTGGCCTCGCGTAACTGGCGCCAGAGTTGCGAGGTCCGCCGGTTGTACCACCCCGCTGGTTGCTGTTACTGCCAGCACCTCGTCCCTGTCCACCACGCATACCTGGAAGGAAGATAAGAGTATTTCTGTAGCAGGGATACAATTCATTGGGTAATAACAAGGAACTTTTGAAGATAAATCAAAGATTTTGAGTCTCTTATCATAAACAACATGAAGCTAGTTTGTGTCAGTCACATCAGCAGGAAATCTTACATTTGGAACATGAAGTTTCTCAGTCAAGTCATTTTCAAGTAATGCTCTCGCAACTGAACAAAGTGAGAAATGTTTTGGATCAAAAGTTTTTTTAATTTTGGTACCCTAGAATTGTAACCCCCAAAAAGCACAGCTGCACCATGAAGAACACATCTGATGATCCAGCAAAAATTTGAAGTTTCTGAGTCAAACAGTCTGCAAGTTATGTTCTGGAAACTGATAAAAGTCAGAAATTTGGCAGTTTTGAGGCCAAAATTTCAAAACTTTTGGTATCTTGGAATGGTAATCCCCAAAAGGCACATCAGCCCAACATATGTAACATCTTTACCAAATTGGGAGATTTTGGGAGTAAATAGTTTTCAAGGTATGCTCCAAAAACGATTTTGGATGCACTGGCAGACAGACATCAGAGCACAATACCATCAACTAGGTCGAAGCGGGGGTATCAAACCAATTTTTTGTGTTTCATCAATGTCAATAAACCTTTGAGAGTGGTGTTGAGATCAAATGTACATTGAGGTAACTTTAACTTGATAATCCACATAAATTTGCTTTTCTCCATCTCAGCAAATTCTGCAATGTTTCAATTAAAGCATTGGAGAATTTACCAAGACAATTGCCATCTGAAGTTTCCGATGACGACTTTTTGCTAAAAGCCAATGTACCCTTTTACGGAGATGTTTTGCATTGCACAAAGCAAGACCCATGCTTAGCTAACCTTTGTGTCTTTAAAATCTTTCCTATGACTGACTACCCTTATGACTATTTTACAACACAGCTCAGGGCAACAGTGTGTAACAAATTGTCTGGTTCAACTCGAGAAAATTACTGTTATCCTTGTACTCCGATGGGCTCTAATATTCATCAGTTACCTCCGCCTCCCCTCATGCCGCCACTTCCACTGCTGTTGCCACGCATCTGTCCTTGGTTGCCACTTCCACTACGTTGTTTGTAGCCTTGGTTGAAGTTTCCACCACCACCGCCGCCGCTGTTGTTGTAACCTTGGTAACCATCTGGCTGGTAGTTGTTACGTGGTGGGTAACCTTGGTAGGAACCACCTGGAATGGAACATTTAGAACAGCTTTATGAAATCTTAAATTAATAACAATACATAGTCAATCGGTAACCTCAAATTATATTTAGATCAAAATGAAATTAGCCTTGGATATCTCCGAAAATTGGTTTACCCTGAGAAACTGCATTCCAAACAAACCATGTACATGTTTTAACAACATTATCAACCTTCCTGACACAAAGACATCTAACTTGTCTTTATTTAGCAAAATGAGGAGGAAGGAAAATGTACTACATGAAAAGGTTCCAGGAACAGCATTAAGCAGTTTCTCTCCTGGTTTTAATGTACTAAGATATTTTCAACCCTTGTAAGTTTAGGTTGGACAAACATTGTTGCATGATTCAAGGAATACAAATGATGCACCATCACATCCATTTATTAAGAGCGAGAAGAAAGGTCAAACCCAAAAAGGTACCTCGTCCACCACGTCCAGAGTTCTGACCTCCACCTTGACCACTGCTGCCGTTTCTGTTGAAGCCGTTCTGAATACTGCCGTTGTTTCCCTGTCCCCCTCCACTCCCACCTCCTCCTCGGCCCCCTCGGTTACGGTACCCCCCCTCACGTCTCGCCCCTCGCTGCTGGAAACCATCATTCTGGTACCGGTTATCTGCAATCAACAAGTTTGGTAAGTCTGTAAGTTCAAAATTGTTTCCATTGAAACCAACAAAAACAAGCTGTGTTTGCGAAAAACACTGATGCCCCCAATACCAAGGTCATGGTCATGAGGTGAATAGTTATGACCTTATCTGAAAACAAATAGTTATGGCCAACGTTAAGTTTTTTGTGACAGACTGGCAGCATACAGACTGGGCAAAAACATTATACCTCCAGAGTCTTATGAATGTCTGAATCACAGGGTCATCAAATGTCAAATTTAGAATCCTTATTACCAAGGAGTCTGTAAAATGTTTCAGCTTTCTTGGCCTTATGCATCTTGAGAAGACAAATAGGTTTTAAAGGTAAAGCCTCTGTGGCCCTTATAAGGGGCCACAGAGTCACCATGGCTATAAATATTCATGCTCACTAGTCAAGGAGTGTGTACACAAGGTTTCAGTTTTTTAAGCCTTATAAATACTTCAGGGGAAGAAATTTGTTGAAAATGCACAAAGTTTACAGCAGGGATGCAGAAATCGGTCTATTTGCCGAACATGTCCGATTGGGAATCCAGTTTGACCGATTGAAAAAGTGACCTGTCGGACATTCAAGAAGTCATTTGACCGATTGAAGATAATCAAAGAATTGTATCGGTCATAATTGTAATGAAAACACGAACCGGTCATCAATGAAACAACTAATCCTGTATTCAAACGCCATAATTACCTTGTTATCTTTAATTATTGGATCATCTCAGTGTCATGTATTGAGTAAAGAGAATTTGAACGTCATGTTTTTTCAGGTATGTAGATGACTAGCATGTGCAGCGATGGCCGCCATTTTGAATATTTAATGATCGCATTGAAAATTGTTATCGTAACTGAACATCATATAGGCTTATTTAGGTGATAGAATATAGTGATACTATATGTTCATCATAAACATTAGTAATGGGAATGTTTTTGATAAAAATTATTATCGTAATTGAAAAACTTGAGTCACGTGTTCTAGTTTTCTAAGAAAATGTAATCTCGAACCATAGCGCATTTTTCCACGTGTTATAGTTTTCTAGGAAATTGTAGTCTCGAACCAAAGCACAAATTACCACATGTTCAACTGTTTATTTACGTGAGATAATAAATTTAAAATTTGTTGAAAAAAAACCATTATTATCAGCGTATATTATATACTATAATATATTATAAATAATATATATTCAGAAACTTATCTATCGATAATTTTTAACTAGTTATTTAATAATTCATGCCATCAATAAAATTGAGACATATTACTTCCGGGTCGGCTTATACGTGAAATGTCCGATTGGCAAAAATTTTAATCTGCATCCCTGGTTTACAGACGGATGAAAGCCGGACACCATGCCATGCCATAGGCCCATTGGGCCTTACAGACCAGATGAGCAAAAATTCAGAATAAGTTAAAAAGCAAAAGGCACTACTCCACCACTAGGTCTAACCACATTCCAAGTTTCATTAAAATGAAGCATTTCAGAACCACAGAATAACATAACCATGGTAGGGACCAAAAACCAAAAGCAAATCTGAAATTTAGATTTCGTTAACACAGTTGGTTTAATCCTATAAAGCAGCTAAATTTGAAACTTTAACAGCAAACGTTAGTCATGCTTTCAAAAGGAAAAATAACACTGAAATTTGGTCGGTTTCAGAAACTACATTATATCCATTCACCAGGGGGAAGATACTAAAGTTCATAAGTTGGAAATATTTGCTCATTTGTTGCATGATTCTTTACAAAGATTGATTACAATCTGAATAGAGCATGCAACTCACTCTGGTAGTTAGCGGAGTTGTTATCGTAGTTCTGCCCTCCGCCCATGTGGTTGGATCCTTCTCCACCCTCTTGTGACTGCTGTGAGTACATCGACTGGAACACCGGCGCTGACGCATTCATACGGAACTTCTTCTCTGACTGGTTGGAAATGTTTGACTGTTGGTTGTCCTGTAACATTTGGAAGTTAACAAGTATGGAAACTGACCTTCCGTATGATTTGGTTCCAAGACTCCTTTTCTAAAGATTAACGGGGAGTCCAAAAATATCCATAGGAATAGAGAATACTTTTTGATCGACTTGCTTATTACTGAACTGTTTGAGTTGCATTTTAGAAGTTGTAAGGTCATAGAGCAAATATTTCATGTATTTCTAACTTCTAAACTGGCAGAATCATCATATACTCAGAATACTGCTATTCATCCCTCTTGAGCATATGCTTGAAAAGGATGTAACAATCTATTCTGAAATGCTTGCTGATGGACAGATGCTGTTCATCCTTATATCTCATGATCAATCATCTACTTTGAATGAATTAAACATATGGAGCAAAAAAAAACGTTTAGGAACAAGTTCCTTAATTCTTTCATTTCCAAGAAACCAGAAACAAATACATGTTTGAGCTTGTAGGGGTGAAAGGGTTATAACATAGGTTTAGATGGGTCAACCACAAATCAAAACACATTAAGTCTGCAATCAATAATAGTTCCGTACCTGAGACTGTGGCATGGGTATAGAAGGTGGGATGTCAAATTGGCCGATGGAGGCATCTTGTCCGCCCTGTCCCATCATGCCATGCGAAATCTGGGCCGAGTCATCTCCGGGAGGTGGAAATAATGATGACTCGTTCTGCAGGTTTTGTCGCTGGAAGGACTGGGCCTGTGGGTAATCCACCGACTGCTGGGAGTGTGCCGTCTGCTCGGAGAAACGCGTCTGGTCAGGGTGAGCATTAGAGGGCTGGCTCGTCTGGGATGTTACAGAGTCTGTCTGTCTCTCGAAAGTCTGGGTACCGAATCTCGAGTCTGTCTCGGAGGTTGGTTGGGACGATTGTCGGGACATCGGTTGAGCAGCTACCACTGCTGGGTCATGTGCTACCGCTGAAATGTCAGAGGGACAAAATTAACGCCTAATATTTGCTACATATATTAAAACAAACTTTTGTCTTCTTAATTACATGAAGCAATTTTGGAGAATTTGAAGTTTCGATATACCTTATAGGCAATATTAACCAAAAATATCATTTTAGAGTGATGACCTTGAAGTTTGATAATCCTGAGATGTGACTGCTATATTTGAATTTCTATAGCTAGATAATTGTTCATTATATATCATAGGTAATAAGAGCCAAAAATAATAAAATAGTAGAGCAAACTCAAAAGTGACACAAAACATCACATGCTTACCTTGTTCGTCTTAAAGTAACATAACATGTAATTGAAGAAAGAAGTTTGGATTAATCTTTGACCACAGCATACAACCTACACAGTATACAAGATCTCAAAGATCACAATAACGAATACTTACGATCAACATCAATAGTGGATTCCTGCAGAAAGTTGAAACTGCCTTGTACAGAAGAAACAATCTCGTCAATGGGTCTTTGGCATGTAGCTGGTTGGTTGTAAGCTTCGTTACTGTAGTAGGGGGAATCAGCAGGCGCGGCCATATTGTTGAGTTGTGATGGTGCAACAGGTTCCATAGTTTCTGAGCTCATCTGATTGATGGGAAGATCCATGTGGGTCTCCTCGGGCTGGGACTCTGACTTGCCGTCCTCGCTGGACGTAACATCCACACTGCCTTCAACCTGCTCCTCGGCCACGTCTTCTGCTGTGCTGCTCTGGGTCTTTGCTGCAAGGGAGGAAACAGGAGTGTTAGAAGTGTATTCCAGAGACAAGTTGAGAGACTTGTGGTGTCACCTTGGGCAAGAGGCTTTATTCAAAATGTGCCTCTGTTCACCCAGCAGGAAATAGGTACCTGGTAAAAGAGTGGTGAGCTTCTCTCGACAAATGTCAGCTTGGGTTAGACCAGCAGGGATTGGGAAAGGCATGGGCCATATTTGAAGAAAAAAAGGCCCATTGAAATTTCTAATCTTTCTTTTGACATAAGGGAAATGGCTCCTTATACATTGCAGAAATATCAGAAAAGTCTAGAAATGGCCTATAGTCAAATATGTCTCTTCTTATACCTGGAAAAGGGTAATAATGTTGGTAGCATCTTGAGCATGCACCAGTTTGCATAATGGAAAAAACCCATTATCATACAATTGATACGGAAGGTCACCAAATGATCCGTGTCCTGCTATGGGAGTGTTGATGTGATTTCTATCTCGATACAATACGTATCCTGATATGGGGATTGCACTCTAACTCCTTACACAATCTTTTTAGAAATATTTGGATTTATTATATGCTAAGCGATGAGAGACTGAATTTTCTCAGTTCTAGAAAAGTATTCTCGCAACTGAGTGTGATATCACTTTTTCAAGTCATTGAAAATATTACAGAGGGGATGACGTCATGTGTACAATGGTTTGACGTCACTTCTACAATCAATGCGTCATCGCCGTCGCTAAGTTACGATCAACAATGGTATGACGTCGCCAGAAAACTCTCGAGTCAAGACCTATTGAACATAAATTACAACATAATCGACCAGAGGTTTATAATAAACAGAATATCTTTTGTTTTGTGTGTGATATCACGTATCTCCTATCTCGTGACGGGGTAAAGCCTATACTTTCACTCGTGGCTGCGCCACTCGTGAAAATACTTGCTGTACCCCGTCACTCAATGAGAGATAAGTGATATAACACTCAAAACAAAAGATATCCTCTATCGGTTATCTTTAGATGGATTTACCAATAGCTACTTTGATTTGCTTTGTTATCCATTTTTTCAATGTTTGGAGTGTTCTTTTCTGCTTCATGAATGATGTATGCTACATAACAGTTATGAGTACCAACATACAGAATTAAAGATCATTAATTTATCACAATACATATTTTTTTAAATGACATTATATATCATGGACCACTTATGTCTGTATTTTGGATGGATGAATTTTGTGCCTGATGAGACTTTCATAGTAGTGTTAGTCAAAAACAACATCACAATAGCAACTGACTGTCGTCAACCCCTATTCAAAAAGTTTTTCGGAACAAAAAGATCAGCTTTTTAAGCTTATACCTTACACTTTTAAAAGAAGCCTTTCATTGGGAGCTTATCTAATGTCAGTTTATCTTTGAGATTACTGATGTTGTAGTCTGGTCAAATAACAGATTCTGTGATTGTAGGGTCAGAGAAATGGTCAATAGTAATAATAGAAATAAGGGATTGAACAAAGTAAAAGAGGGGTCTTCCATGGCAAGAGGTTAAATGCCACTCTGAAGCATAGACAATTAGCAAATGTTATTAGAAACTGACTGAATTGTAAAATTATCTAGTAGATCAAAACCAGAAATGCAGCTTTTCAAGAAAAATGAAACAAAAACCAGATATTGAAGGAAAAAGCCTATGCGAACATCAAGAACTACCTTCAGTTTCCAGTTTCTGGACGACCTCGAAGTATCCACAGCCGCTGATGAGATCAATAAGCTCCTTGAGGTCCTTGTAGGTGGTTCCGATCACTTCCTTGTTCTTGGCCTCCAGGAGCGACACAATGTGGTCCGCTGCTGCGTTCAGCTTGGCGTGGTACTCGCCGTCTCCGTCCCGAGTGGGGCTGATCAGCTGGTACAGCTCGTCCAGGTGGTTCAAGTTCTCCTCTGTTAATACCTGCACAGGTAAACAGGTAATGAACAAAGAGTGTGAGGATTCACCATTATCAAGAATTGAAATGGATAACAATGGTATAAATGACATTTAAAATGTTTGCTATTGTATGTTGGCACATTATACCATTGCCCGGATGGTTTAAAGTTCAAACATGCAAACAATTTATGTGAAAGGTAACTGATTATTTTTAGCTTATTTTTGGGTCTGGCATTTTGTGAAGTCCATAAGATACAATTAGTAATTATTTCTCCACGTTTGATGATCTTAATTCAGTTTAATCCCATCTGATAGTTAGAGATATCCAACACTCAGTGGACAACACGAGGAAGTTTAATAGAAAAGGTCCAACATAGCTGAGTCAATGTGAAATGATCTTTTCCTTAGGAAATGAAGGCAGGTTGACACTATAAATGTGGTCTGTCTTTTCAGAGAAATTCAACTTATTGTGTCATAGCCATGTTTGAAATGTGCCTGAAAGTTTAGTCATGTCATCTTATAAAGCATTCTCTCCCCACAGAGGCAACTCAGTCATACCTGAATTAGCCTCTGTTCTATTACGCCGAGATCCTGGGGTTCCGGCAGATTGCCCTAGCGGCAAAAAGTTGTAACTTGAGATATCTCCCTTATCTGCAGCCAATGAAAACACCTTTTGGATATCAACGACTTTGGGAATTCTCAACAGTCGTAATGTGACTTTCGAAAGTATCATGCCTTCAGGTTTATTTTTCATTAACAGTGTGAGAGAGAAATATTTGAAAATCAGATATGGATAGGGTTTTTCATTAAAATCATACTGTTTTATAATTGTGTAAATTGTTCTTTGTTTTATGATAAATTTTATTTTAATAATCTACCAAATAAAAACTAATGAGAAGGTAAAAAAGCGATGTTTTGTAGAAGGAAGAGTTATCTCCCCTGAATGCCGAATCGCCGGGAGTAGCCGAGCTTTTGCGAATGACCCCTTTTGAAACGGCGTCGCTGATTGCACAACTAACTTCGATTGCCTCCAATCAGATTTCTACCTTTCTATCCCGTGAAGTAGCCGTAATAGAACAGAGGCTAATTCAGGTATGACTGAGTTGCCTCTGTGGGGAGAGAATGCTTATAAAGGCAAAAGACAATGGCTCTTTAGCTTACAACAAACACCTAAATGATGTCTGCTCAGTGGATAGAAAGTCACCAAAGGGCATACTGACCCAATGAAAATACATAAAATGTAGCAATTAACCATTTGTTTCCAGTATTTATTTCCAAATAATTGCTGCAGTGCTGTATATAATTATTTGCATTAAAAAATAATTAAACAAGCTGTGTTTGTGAAACACGAATGCCCCCGGATGCATCCTGCTCGCTTTGTCAAGGTCAAGGTCACAAGGTCAAATGTCATGGTGTCATCTGAAAGGTCTCATCACAAGGTATCCATATGTCAAGTATCAAAGATCTAGCTCTGACCAATCAAAAGTTATGACCAAGGTTAAAGTTTTTGTGGACAAACGGACAGACGGACGGACAGGTGAAAAACAAAAAACCCCGGAATCTCCGATTCGGGGGCATAATAAAAATCAATAAAACATGAAGCATACCATCAGTATTACTAGGTAAAAAGTGACAATTCATAAGCAAAATCAAATGACCGTATTCGTCCTAATAAGCGCCCCCTCCCTAATAAGCGCCCCCTATTACATTTTGTATAAATTTCCATATAACAGAGCCCCCCCCCCCCCCTCCCCCCACGTAAAATGGCCTACCTCTACTGCTTTTCCAATAGAGTCCGAAGTCACTGTATTAGTTTATCCGGGCCTGTGAATGTGTAGTTGCACTGAATTTCCACGATCGACCTACTTTCATTCTCGTTCAGAATCCCGACAAGTGCTAGTTTCGCTTGTCTATTCCTAATAAGCGCTCCCCCTTTCTTGGGTATCCTAATAAGCGCCCCCTTTGGATTTTTGAAAACTAAGCTATTAGGACGAATACGGTACTTGTTGTATCTATGTGAAGCTTTTTCATTAGGGGCCCTTCTGTTGGCATCAAGTATACTTGTTCAAGCTTTGTGGTCATTTGAATCGAATCTAACAACAAACTTGACTTTTAAAAGTGAGTGAGTGAGTGAGTGAGATGGTGTTTAGCGTGTACTGTTAAAAGTAAAAGAGTCCCCAGTCTGCATCTGCTTCAATGCCCGCAGCTAGAGCAGACTAACTAGGAAAGATACAATATCCCTGGCACTAGGCTACATACCACAGCTCCGTGTTTGCCGGTCTGAAAGTCGGACCGCACCTCATCGGTGCCGAGACTGTCGAGGAGGTTCTGCACTTTGAGCATCTCCTGGATCCGTTTGATTTCATGGTGTTGTCGCTCAAGCTTCTCTCTACGGGCCTGCTTCTTCAACAGCTTACCTGCCTGGAAGGTCAACAGAAAATCAGGGGATGAAATCAAACACTCATTCCCTCCATATTTTGAAAATGCTTCAACAGAGCTTCTCGTAATATACCGGCTTCAACAGATAACCTGCCTGGAGGGTCAACAGGAATCAAGTTAGATTATCAATCCCGTTTGATATTGAATTTGCAGTTCAGGACTTTGTGAGAATATAACAGAATATTAGTTATATGCAATTAGGTCAAATGAAATCACTGAACAATGCAACTTTTGAATATTGCAGCAGTTAACCAGTAAGAGCATGTACATAATAGTAGTCTGGTAGATAACAAGAGAAGTAAAATAAAATTGTTGATCCCAGCAAAGCAATTTTGAATATATTGCGATACAGAAACGTATTGCAATATATTGGTACTTTTCACTCACTGTTTATGACCTGTACACACTTTTGAGCTATTTTCACAACACAACTTCACACTTAAAGATCTTTCCGTAAATTCATGTTTTATTTTGTTGCGTTATTTTGGCAAATTTTAGATGGAAATTGCTCATTTTCAAACGTTCAATATATTGGATATTTTCACAAGTGTGTACCCATTTGTATTGTGTTCCTGTACTGCCATATACCGATAAAACCACGCATCCTTATTTATCGGAATTGTTTGTTTTCTCTCACCTCATTACTGATGACTGCAAACTGCTTCTGAAGCTCCCGGGAATATTCTAGGGTTTGGATAACTTCATCATACTTTTCTATAGCATTCTGAAAACAATAAACCAACATGACAAAATCAATGTTTTGAATGTTAGCAGTGTTAATTGACAACATTTTCTGATTTTTAAAAATAATCATAATCCAAAAGCATCATTGATGATAACTTGATACAAAATTTCACCAATAATTATCATGAATTGAAAACAGGATATTGGAATACTAACTTCAACCCCTGACACCTTAATGGGTAAGAAAATATATTCAAAAATCAATACACACCCTCTGGTCTGCTTCCAGCTTTCCTCCAGAGGCTGCTTTCTGCTTGATTACATCAAGCTTGTTCTGAAACAAGATTCGAATACTGAACTTATTTTCTGCATTGGTCAGGTGTTCATGTACATGCCAACATATAATTTGGGTGTGGTCAGATAGGAAGCACTAAGAATAATGGGTCGGTAGGGTTAACTGAAACACAATATATTTTTACCAAAGGAGATCATCTTGCAGTAACTTTGGGACAAGAGAAAATATTTTGATGCTTACATATAAATTTTAACAATAGTACCACTATTGAAAGTTGAAACTGTGACAATACAGATTTTTCACGATACGATACGTATCATAATATCTCATAGCGATACGATGCACATCACACTACGCCATTTTTAAGGTTTTAGACTAAATAAAACATTAACTTTTCATAAATCCTTTGATTTTTAGGCAAAATAAGCCATTTAGAAGTCAACAATACCAATGATGATGTATATCATGATACATGTACAGAAAGATTAAGTATCACAATTCACGAATACGACGATCTATTTTCACACCTCTGTCCTCTAGTTGAAAACATTAGCTCATGAGGCCAAACAGAAATATATCACGATACATGTACAGAAAGATTAAGTATCACAATTCACGAATACGACAATCTATTTTCACACCTCTGTCCTCTAGTTGAAAACATTAGCTCATAATGCCAAACAGAAATGTGTTTCAGGTAAGCATTTCGGACTGCTAATCTTCAAGTTCTGTGAGTATGAAAAGTTGTTTATCATAATTAGGCAAGAAACCCATTGAAAGGTTCTAAAATAAGAATACAATAAAACATCTTAATTCCTACCTTTTCCCCCCAACCCTTATCTTTTAAGGTGTGTGGCCTGAAACAACATTTATTTGTTTAGGCAAAGAAATCTCAGGTCTTTACTTGACTCTACTTTACCATGACATCTTGACAGAGAAATCGAGGGATTTGGTGCACAAAGCCATATTTATTATTTAGCAAGAATGTTTGCAATAGTTTGAATAATTTCAAAGTCAACAATCAATTAATTGACATCATAATGAAACTTTTTTAGATTTCGTGAAAAGGGTATTTTTTTATTACACAGAAGATACCACGATTGTACGGGTGTAGGTTTATTCGTAGATAAAACAGGTTCGTAGATGCGATTTTATACAGTTTCGTAGATGAAATGAAAGACAGTTTCGTAGATACTAAAAAAAATAGTAAAATAAAATCATATGAGCAATTGGTTTTAATTGTTTATGATAACATTGTGTATTTAAATATATTTAAAGAAGATTAATTGTACATCAAAGGTATTAGATGGTAGTTTATACAATCGATGTAGTGCCGTGTATAAATAAACTGAGTAGATACTTTGTTGTGTTATTATTTTGATGTTTGTTTTTATAATAAAGAATAAAAGAAAAACAGGTAAGTATGATTGGTTTGCAGGATTATAATTGGGATCTGAGAAGAAAGGTAAGTCGCCGACAAAGTAATGTGCAATCAAAACATCCGACTACTAGCGTATCTGTTCCATAATTGAGTAGATAGATTAAGGTAATCCACTAAAATTTAGTACTGGTATATATAATTCACAAGTTGGCAACATTCATTCATTCTGCATCAACCATGGCTACTGCTTTATGTGTTGCGTGTACGAAAGAAGTTAGACCGAGACAGCATGCTAAAGATGTTATTATAAATAATAATTACATATAACTAGGTAATATATAGTCACAATACACCATATATAAACAAGAAGTCTATTAAAGGAATTTTCGATGGTATCTACGAAACTGTCATCTACGAACCTGGTGTCTCTACGAAAAATCGGTATCTACGAACCTAGTTTATCTACGAAATCACTGGTTCCCGATTGTACAATCAACATGATTCACTTGGTGGGGAATTGTATTTAAGTACATATCTTTTACAAATATTGTGGCAAGAACTCAATGTAATTATAATAAACATAATTGAGTAATGAAAACTGTTGACTCAGCTACACGTGAATAATATGTCTCATTACATCATGCATTAGATGGCATGTCATAATGTCATGATGAAAGTACCTAACCTAAAGCCAAAGCATGATTTGCAAATCTATGTATTCGCAACTTTGCTGCCTCAGCAAAATCAGATCAATGAAATTCAATAATATTTTATTCTACATCACAACCAACAAAATACACAATGACTTGATATCATCAATCTGAATGACAACACGCTTCCTTGAAATGTTTGATCTGGGCCTAGATTTGATTCCGGTTTAACTATCCGCCATTTTGGTTGCGCTGTGACGCATGTAACTAATTTAAACACAACAATTTCAAATATATCAGTTGTTTTGATAGTACGACATCATGTAAGCACACAACACATGCATTGCATCTTTTATCGGTGCAGTTACGTGAATCCATTATCATATATTTCAAAATAACAGAAAATCAGTCCGCCGACAAACTGAAAGTTCTTGATCATGCTTCCTACTCCGAGTTTGACAGCGTTACAATCAGGGCCTGAATTGTTCTAGTTATACGCCGAAAACTCACCTTACGCTTCTCGAGATTGCGGACCTTCTTTTCCACAATCGCGATAGCTTGTTTTATTGGGGTTTGGGTCTCCACAGGACCCTTTTTCTCGGTAGATTCTGTAGAGGCGGTAGGCATCCTTCAACAGCAACAACCAGCATAAAGACAGACAACTTCACGTGGTTCAATGCGCTGTTCAATTTACCCTGGTTTTGTGACACCGCGCACTTGCCCGGCGAGTAAATTACTATTTGTTATAAAACTGTTATAATAAAAACGTTTATCATGTTTTAAAACATCTCATCGTATTTGGCTTTAAGTAATTAGCAAACCATTTTCTGAAAATAAGACCTTTCTTAGTTTGGTGTCTTTTGTTAGTCAGCACAGAATGGGGTAAAACGATTTTATACTGGTCTATGTAAAATGCTGCGCAAACGAAGAAGTTAAGACAAACCCTAGTTCACTGGCATGCATCCAGGACCTCCGCCTTCTTGTGATAGGACAGGGGCAATATTTGAGTTTGTCAATAAACACACAGACAATAACAAATGCAGATATTTTTTAAATGTCATGAAATTATTTATTTTATCTTAACTGTTTTCGGTTAATTACCCAATCTATATGGAAATTAAGTCAACCCCTAGTTAAAAAGTAGTATTTATTAAACAAAATTATATATATATGGTATAGGCCTACAGCGTAACAGCCTACAGCGTAATCGTTTCAGATATTTTCGCGATGTCACCTAACTAATTTACTAAGTATATTTAAAATTGATATACATTACATTTAGGCAAAATATTTTATGGGCATATGTCAGTTGGAATATATTTTTGTTCTCACCCAAACGGTTTATTTCAAATCGATCGCTTTTACAAACATCATTCCAATGTTTCCATGCAGGAACATTCAACTTTTTTTTTTTCAATTCTTCAATTTTACTTTTCTAACAATTTATTTGGTAATAGTATACATCATTTCTCTTTCACACATATTTAACTAAATTATTCTAAAAGATTGCAATTCTTTGATATATACCTCTAAACGTTTTTGTCTACAAAAACTGGTTTCTACCAATTTTGGGGACACCACAACTACACACGTGGCAAGCTGTTATTCCATACTAACGTGAAGGCAATTGTGTCGACTTCAACGTTAAAGTAAAACAGAACTGCATTGATCTGACAAAATGTTACAAGGCGGGTTTGAAGTACACGTTACCACATGTGAACATTGGAAGAAAAAAGGTTAAATAAACAGAAAGTTGCGCAAGTTGAATCAGCAGATGATCAAAGGTTATAAAACCTTTGGAAAGAACCCTGCAGAACGTAATCACGTGTAAAAAATTCATCGATATAAATTAACCGATAACAGAAATAGAACAATTTACAATTGCAGATCCTGTCAATTCTTCCTTCATTCTGGGCAATAAAATTTCTATCCGGGCTCCATGTAAAAATACAGATCAATGGCTAATCCAAAATCATATGTCAGTCACCACTACCTCAAGATGTGTTATTGTGAGTTCGTCAATATTTTAAAAATGACACATTTCGGGGATGAAGGAGTTTGTATATTTACATTGATGCTAAAAGGATCACAGAAAACTTTAAAAGATCTGCAGCGAATCTTTCCGAAAATGTCAAACTGAAGCTTTCAGCATTGATTGGAATTAAATATCCAGGATCTTCTACAGCGTCCAGACACAACCATTGTAGACATGTGATAACTGCCCTAGAATAGATCTATGCGCTGGAAATTGTTATCGAGTCACACCTCGAAGCATCTTAAATTCCTACGCAAAGCCTAAAACGCCAGATTCCGAACTGTCAGTTTTATGCCTTGCTGCAGACCCTTGGATTTTCTGTGCTGATATCAGCGCCTGTGCAGGCGATTGTTAGCAACCTCAAGTTACTTTCTGATTAATATATTGCTCCCCCTCATAGTAAGCTAGATAGCAAGCACAGACAGTTCGGAAACGTCTCGAAGATGAAGGTCTACATACAGAGAATAAAATCTCATAAAAAGATTGGGAACATACAGACCTAACAAACCTCATCAACACATCCTAGAGACTTTATTGATGTTCTTTTGCACAAGATCGACGATTTGACATTTCACTGCGAAATATAAGTCAGCTTTCTTAGCTAGACTCAAAGATTAATTGAATGGTGAGACCAAAATGGTAATTCTAGATTTTGCGGAAAATTATTCTTTTGTAGCATACAAGATGCAAACCAGTATTTCCACAAGAAATTCCAAAGCAACTGTTCACGCAGTAGTGGCATCACATGCCCGGAAAGGAAACGAAACATTTGAGTATAACAGCGATACGTGACCATTTGAAGTGTTATTGTGTGAAGGTTCATTTGATTCTCAGCCATGTCTTGCAACATTTGAGAACTTGCCTTCCGGGGGCTAAAGAAGTCATTTATCATTTTGTCAGTCTCTGGTTTTATGAAGACGACTTTTGACTAAAAGCAGATTGGAATTTATACGCAACTAGTCACGCATGGCAAAAATGCTTGTGACGGGATAGGATGGACAATTAAAAGAGGTGCAAAACTCATTATTCAAGCGACACCGACGATCCAAATTACCTAATCCACAAAACCTGCTTGATTGGGCAATGATTTGTCATTCCTTTTGGTGAAGGAGAGTAAAGATCGAATCTGAAATCGAAAACTAGGACTTGCGCTTCCATCGTGCTCAATTGTTCCCAGGACAAGAAGCCACTATATGCATTCATGAAAGGGCATTTCAAATCTAGTTAAAACTAGCTGTAATGTTATCGTCTCCTAAGTCCTTACGTTAACATTTCTTCTACACAAGAGACTTACGGATTACACCAAAAGTCTTAAAATTGTTATTGACTACCAAAGGGGTTGTCGTAAGAGTCATTCAACAATTGATATATGTATTCAATTAACAGTCCTTGTTTCAGAAATATATCACCCGTAATTTCCGTAAAGGTAACGGAATTTACTTTGCCTTCGTAGATTTTAGAAAAATCTTTTGATTTTTTGATCGGGAAAATCGAATCCATGGATAATTTTATAAAGTTCTAGAAAGATTAAATCATAACGTTAAATGAGTAGTTGTCATCAATGGTGGAGCGAAACTCTCTCTAATTATTTCGATTTTACTATCGGTGTGCAACAAGGCTGTACTTTAAGTCATACTTTGTTCTTTTATTAAAAAAAGACCTATAGGAATTTTACAACTTAAATGTGATAATGGTGGATTTTGTATCAGTAATTATGTACAATATTTCATCTTTGTTATTTATTGATGATTAAGTATTAGTAAATGATTCCCTATCAAAATTAAAAAATCAGATTAATTTTCCTCATCGTTATTGCGTTAAAAGGAGAATTTAAGTTAATCTAGAGAAGTTCAATATTATAGTCTTTAAAAATAGAGGCCCGTTATCAAAGCATTTAAGATGGTTTTAACTGGTGTTGAGATACAAACAGTAATTGCTTATAAATATCTTCTTTAGTCTCAAGAATGTTCAGTTCTTTGTCAACAACTGGCAAACATAGCTATACCTTCCTATTGAATCTTTGATTTAATAGTGTTTGTTTAATATAATGATTATCCAAAGAATAAATGCTATTTGTATAATATATTGTTTATCCAAATAAAGCTTTCGAAATATTAAATATTTTGACCTCCTGATTGACTATTAATGTGTGTGGTAGTGAAAATTGTGTTTTAAAACATACAACAAAGTGAAACTGTACATAGAAAAAAATTAGTTATATTTTTGTAAATGTAATTTTTATTGTACGTTATATTTTTCCAAATGCAGTTTCATATGAATATTTTACATGTCAATTTGCCAAACTTTTAAAGAGTTTGCTCTGGAGCTTTTCGGTAGCAAATTACTTGATATAAAAGATCTGTAAGGTAGGTTGATAGCCAATGGGATTTTGAAGTAAGTTAATTGTTTCGATATCATCTTTAGCAACTTCCAGAAATATCTCAAACAGATGCATATCATTCTATGTGAAGCGTCGGTAAAATCATCCGAGAGTTGCGTGACTAAATCACTGACAGTATTTTGACAAGTTATAATGTAGACTATGACCTACATAAAAGCTGAAGCCTCTGGCAGGTGCGCCTTTTTCTACAAGAAGCTTATAACAAAAAGGAATATAATTTCTTTCAAAGGACAATTATATTTATGTATCACCCATTCTGCATTTTATTTAACATAGAAATGTTGTCCACGTTTTGTTTTATTGACTGTCATCAACAAATGTTCCGACTGATTATTAGTTTTGGATCCAGATTCGAGCTTATTGACATGCATTCGATTATCGCGTAAAAGGGTAAGTCGAGAATATACACACTTTTATACCAGCTATGATTAGGGGAGACCAAGGCAAAGCGCGCCCCCGGGGCAAAGTGACCACGCGTAATGTCTCCAAACCTATCGACAAATGAATTAATTTGTCATTACCAACGAATGAAAGTAACCGTAATGAAGCTTTGTGACCAACGCTGGAATCATTTGCCTGAGTTGTGGACGCAGAATTTCAAATATTCGAAAAAACGCGATTTTACTATATCGAACAGATATGTCTCAAATTCAAATATTTAATAAAAATACAAAACGGAACATTGAACTGTCGTGCGTATGTAACATGAATTGGTATCATTAATTCATTGAATAATGAAATTTGTAATTACTTGCTTTAATGACTTTCTGTGATGTTCATAACAAATACTACCCTTGATGGGGCAAAACGTGCCGGGGGGAGCGCTTTGCCCCGTGTGTTATAAAATATATCATTTTGGTTAACATATTCGTGTTAAAGTTATTATTTTTCATTTCTTTAGCAAATAATGTAAAGGTGAACTATCTTTTTCATATCAGCATTCTGCTTTTTTTAATATTAAAATGAAATATACCATTTTACTTAAAGGGTTTTGTTTTGTTAAAGAATCACGACAAGAAACAGTTACCAAAGCATATTTTTCTGTTGTTTTTTAAATCATGAATATATAATTCATTGTATATTAATGTTCAACCCTAAACGATAAGCAATTTATGCCGTTCTGCCAAGTCCGACACATAATAGTTGTATGAATTCTTTAATTCGTCCATATAACCAATTCAATTCATCTTATATTCTATTATTTTACTGGTTTTGATATTCAAAAACCTACATTATCAACACATTCGTAGTTGAAAGAAATGTACATGTACCAACCATAACGATATTTGGTCATTGAGAATGTTGAACATGTAGGTCCATTACATGTTAAGGAATAGTTTGCGCATTCTTGCATATATTGTCAACTTTAATGTTTATTCTATCCTTCATATGGGTTCGATGGTTGCCTTGCATTATCAAGATGAAAGCTTTTGATTTGTATTGGCTGATTATATGTGTGTAATATCTATTACATTCTGTGTTGTTTTTCGAATGGGGCAAAGCGCCCAGGGGAATTGGGCACTTTGCCCCAAACTACAGGGCAAAGCGCGCCCCCTTTGTCAAAATATATTTACGTAAAAATATCCTTATTCCGAAATGGCAGATTAAAAAAGCATGTGCCATGTTACAGTCTATCTGATAAGTATTAGAGATAGTGTGCAAGTTGCATTCTGTACATGTCGGGGTGCCCACTAAACGCACTTTTATGTTAGGGGGCGCGCTTTGCCCTGGTCTCCCCTACTTACTTCCTAAAATATGCATATTGCTTTGTCAAACTTTCTTAAATGTGGACCTCGTTGTGTTCTATTGATTGGCATCAACAGTCGTTTTGTAAAACAATTCATTTGGTCTCTAGATTCTAGCTTTTATTAATATGCACGCTGTCCACCAAAATAGCTCGAAAAGAGTAAGTCGTGAATATACAAGTTCTTGCACATGTACCAACCATGATAACTTTCTTAAAAATGCATATTTCTTAACCAAACATTCATGCAATCCGTACCACGTGTTGTTCTATCTTTTGCAATCAAAACATGTTCCTTTTGGATATTTTAAATTATGTGGACGCATGTTTAACCTTATGTTATATAGTAAAACCTACCGACAAAGAGAGTCATACGTAATAGTTATATGACGAGTCGTATAACTTACTCATACCACGACCAACACAACGACATATATAAACAAAACATATCTTTTAAAATACCATACGTATAAATTGTAAAAATGTGCTGAACTATGTTCTCTATACCAAACAATTCAAGTTTAACATAACAATCTTTACTCTTTGCAGGTTTTTTATGGAACGACAAACATGAAACTTTTCCTAAAACGGAATTGATTCGTATGGGTGAATCGTTTGTGTGAAGAGAAGAGAGATGAGTCTCAACTCTGCCAAAACGAAGAAATGGTCAGCAGTATTTCTCAGGTCAAAACGACGTCCTCCGGCTGTAATGACTACCTCAAACGATGACAAGGCTCCCGACAGAACCCTTACAATTCACAAAATATCATAAATGTTTAAAAACCCTAATAAAGGTTGTCCCATCGTTGTTTGTCGTTGTTTGAAATTGGAGGTATTTGTCAAACCGTTGGAGTTACATAGATCGTGATACATTCTGTTTTTAGTATGTCACGAGAAGGGTTAAAGGAAAATAGTTCCGGCTGATTCTTGAGTGTAGTATAAATAACATTTTGGTAAATTATACCACGGGTCCAAACAATAGAGTCGTGGTATAAACATAGATATCGCAGACAATGACCTGTATATTGCAAAAGGAATGATGGCAGTTTGTAGATTCTCCTGTCTTAAGGTGGTTTTAAGACAAATCTTCTCTTGTGGAGTAATTGGCGGATTTATTACCGGATTTGCTTGTCGCTCTTACACTATGACCTCAGACGCACTCATGTGGCTAGGTAAGCTGTTTTCTACTTGGACTTCTTTACATATTCTGCATATAACTTTACTTATGCTGAGATTGTGTGCATTGATGAGCTAACAGGTGTTTTTTAAAAACAAGTTTTATTATAACTGTAATGTGTGAGGCTTTTGTTTATTTGCGTTTCGATTCTAAACCTTAACTTCTTAGAACTAGAAACATTATATTTTCCTTTTTGCCTTCGAGCTTGATTTAGATTATTGATCGAAGTAGAATTGCACTGTGAACATTTTTAATAGTTGATGGACTTTTAAAACCACTGAATCCTAATCTTTACAATGCTTATTGGTTGATGGACTCTCATTTCAGCGTCGCTATTTTTTTCAGAGTTAAAATTGTGTTATGCTCGGTAGTCAGTTCTGATTTTTGTATTGGCTTTCTTGTGTTTTTAAAAACAATATTTTACCTTGGCTCTGTCTTCATTGTCGAGCTTTAAGCATTTATAAATTTTATCTTTGGAGTTACTGGAAGAGCTATTTTCTAGTTTGCGAGTAACTCTCGCGCCTTAAAGGGACAGTCCTATCGGGTGTATTTTTGTGGAAACAAAATTCAAGAGTACATTTCTGTTTATACTTATATATAATTATTTCGTGATTATTTCGCACATATTGCAAAATATGTTAGGTAGGGAAACATTTTAGTTTTTCCAGATTGAACAATTTGACGAAGAATATCATGCATCCCTGTATCCTCTTGAATTTCATTTCCACAAAAATACCTTGATAGGGCTGTCACTATAATATTCACTCTCCAAACTGCAATTCTCCCGAGTCAAGAATATCGGCCCTTAACAATACATTAGGGTGATATTACATGATGATATTGGATATGGCAAATGATTAAACACCTTTGATACATTATATGATAAATACAACATCATTATTTACAATGCCTTAGTGACGGTGTCAATGTGATTATTGTCCGTTGTGTTGAAAAACATAACATCACATTTTGTAGTTTATCGTATTGAATTAAATTCTATTAACTACTTTTTCAATGAATAAAAGACCTTTTGCAATATGACTGGTTTTATTTCCATTACGTAGACTAAGTGCTTGTTCAGCAGGTCACAAGTCGTTCATGAAATGACGAATGTGAGTTTGTATAAACGTTATTATTCCAAGGGCCGTTAAAGCTGCAAATTAGTAAGTGAATTATAAGTAAAATCTATCTTTGTTTCAACAATAATTAATCTTTCAAGATATTTATAGTTTTACTTTTATATTTACAGTAAATTTAATATTTATAGTGATTCTTACCGAAACATTGATGCTCTAAACACACAAATATTATTTCAATGACTTAATAATTGTACATTCAAAGTCATGATAAGACGCGCATGCATATAATTTTCGTCAAAGGAATTTTTATGACATTGAAAATTTATAATAATCTACCTTACATAAATTTTATCGTGTTCACAGCATAATGATATCATTTAATGGGGAAATCCTTTTGTAAGTTATTCCTTTCACGTTGTAATTGAACATGATGTGAATACTAATTAATAATTCCAAGGTTTGGAAACAGCAGTTTATACATAGATATCGCAGACACTGAGCTGTATATTGCAAAAAGAATGATGGCACTTTGTAGATTCTCCTGTCTTAAGGGGTTTTTTAAGACACATCTTCTCTTGTGGCTTATTATTTTGGGAGTAATTGGCGGATTTATTACCGGATTTGCTTGTCGCTCTTACACTATGACCTCAGACGCACTCATGTGGCTAGGTAAGCTGTTTTCTACTTGGACTTCTTTACATATTCTGCATATAACTTTACTTATGCTGAGATTGTGTGCATTGATGAGCTAACAGGTGTTTTTTTAAAAAAATTTTATTGTAATTGTTGTAATGTGTGAGGCTTTTGTTTATTTTCGTTTCGATTTTAAACCTAAACTTCTTAGAACTAGAAACATTCTATTTTCCTTTTTGCCTTCGAGCTTGATTTAGATTATTGATCTTAGTAGAATTGCAATGTGAAATTTTTTAATAGTTCATGCTTATGGGTAGATGTACTGTCTTATTTCCGCGTCGCGAGTTAAAATTGTGTTATGCTCGGTAAGCAGTTCTGATTTTTGTATTGGCTTTCCTGTGTGTTTTTTTTTTATGAAAAACTATATTTTACATTGGCTCTGTCTTCATTTGGCTTTATAAATTTTATCTTTGGAGTTACTGGAAGAGCTATTTCCTAGTTTGCGAGTAACTCTCGCGCCTTAAAAGGACAGTCCTATCGGGGTATTTTGGTGGAAACAAAATTCAAGTGTACATTCCTGTTTATACTTGTATATAATTATTTCGTGATTGTTTCGCACATATTGCAAAATATGTTAGGTGGGGTAACATTTTAGTTTTTCCAGATTGAACAATTTGACGAAGAATATCATGCATCACTGTATCCTCTGGAATTTCATTTCCACAAAAAATACCTTGATAGGGCTGTCACTATAATATTCACTCTCCAAAACCCTAACTCCTTTTACTGACTCAGATCTTCTTTTAGATTTCATAGCATTCAATACAATGGTTTCCTCCCGAGTGAAGAATATCGGCCCTTAACAATACATTAGGGTGATATTGCATGATGATATTGGATATGGCAAATGATTAAACAACTTTGATACATTATATGATAAATAGAGAATCTCACCCAAGTGTCTTCTGATATCAAATATATCAACACAATGAATGAGAACAAGTTCTATGGATTTACAACTTCTTTATTGCAAGAGTGCGACGTTTCGGTGTAGGTACTAACACCGTTTTCTACACCGAAACGTCGCACTCTTGCAATAAAGAAGTTGTAAATCCATAGAACTTGTTCTCATTCATCTTACCAACTTCTAAATGCCTCTTAAAGAAGAAATATCAACACAAGTTGATAAATGTAACAAATATGCGAGGATATTTTACTTTTATCAACGAGTGTTGATATATTTGATATCAGAAGATACGAGGGTGCGATTCTATTTATCATCCAAATCATTTTTCATCACATTAGCATCACAAAATGTACATCTTTGAACACTGCATAGCCCTAAAACTCCTGAACCAGTGATGTCATAGCATTATGACGTCATTGTGTTTATCACGTCATGGCATTGTGACGTCGTTGTGTTTATCACGTCATAGCAATGTGACGTCATTACTGTTGATGTAAAACGTTTGTGATGTCATGTTTTTTTCTGATCACAGGGCATTGTTCAAAATCTACTGTCAAAACGATATCTCCTAGGAGATATCGCTTGATCTTCCACAAGCGATATCTCCTGTGGAACATAGTTTTGGATGATAAATACAACATCATTATTTAAAATGCCTTAGTGACAGTGTCAATGTGTCTGCTGTGTTGAAAAAATAACATCACATTTTGGAGTTTATCGTATTGAATTAAATTCTATTAACTACTTTTTCATTGAATAAAATACTCTTTGCAATATGACTGGTTTTATTCCCATTACGTAGACCAAGGGCTTGTTCAGCAATTCACAAGTTCTTCATGAAATGACGAATGTGAGTTTGCATAAACGTTATTATTCAAAGGGCCGTTAAAGCTGCAAATTAGTAAGTGAATTATAAGTAAAACTATCTTTGTTTCAACAATAATTAATCTTTCAAGATATTTATAGATTTACTTTTATATTTATAGTAAATTTAGTATTTATAGTGATCTTTATCGAAACATTGATGCTCTAAACACAGAAATATTATTTAAATGACTTAATAATTGTACATTCAAAGTTATGTTAAGACGCGCATGCATATAATATTCGTCAAATGAATATCATGACATTGAAAATTTAAAAGAATCTAATTAACATTAACATCGTGTTCACAGCATAGGCAACATATTACATATAAATTATATAAAGTTAATTATGAGTAATTCTCAACACACTAACAATCTGAGTCAGTGACAAAAATAGATAAACATATGAAGTAAATGTCGGCCTCGATTTTCTTAGCTTCATTTGTGCAAAAGCACGTATTGTGTGAGATGTTTCATTCAACTATTTTATACATGCTTATCCAGTTGGAAGATGGGCAGTGCTTGTGTACCAACGATGGTGGTAACATTTGAAAATACCGTAACAACGCTCCTTCAGATTAATTGAATATACTCCCAGTTCAATTCTTTATTCCAATAAATTATCTTGGTTGTAGCCTACTAGTATAATACGAATAATAAAAACAATTTCCAATTTAAGACATAAGACAAACGAAGTATTTTTAAAAATATTCTTTAGTGACAAAGATAGAAGATTAATATTTGTTTTGATAAATTTACGAAATATTGCAATGTTTTGCAGAGAATAGTTTTCTTAAATGTTACATGAAAAATCATAGAACCGAAATCATTAGTTCAAAAATGAATATGAATGTAATGCAAATAGTGATAGCTAGACAAACAACAAATTACGTATTAAGATAGCGGTAGGCCGGCTCGGTGACATTTCACAGGAAAGCTCAATTGCTGAATGAACCACAAAGGTTTAACAGGCCCGCGAACTGAGAACAAGCAATCACTGTGACCTCGGAATATCGGCAAGCATGGGGTGCGATATGGCGTGTTGTCACCGACACAAAATTGTTCCTTCGGTGAAGGCGATTTTTAAAACCCATTTGTTGATGTTTCTGACAATAATTGGTGTGACTTTTGGATTTATCGTTGGAGTAACTGTGCATCAGTATGAACCGAGCAAAGACACTTTGATGTGGCTGGGTAAGTTGTACAACTAACATCGGCATCTGTAGAAAATTGTTTCAATGATTGGAAATAATGTCATCATTACCTTTGTTTTAATCACAAACGTGTACTTAATCTGTAGTATAATACATAATCAAAGCCATGATTCTGAACCGAATTGTTGTCGATTTGCTACAGTGGTAGCTATTTGAAGGTGTTGAAATTCATGCTGAGTGTAATTATGTATCATGGCCTTTAAAATTTATAAAATCATTTTAGCAAATATGTTTATGAGATAGATGAGGCATCAATTATACCACATATCGATATGGACTACTATTGTTACATAATGTCAATGATAATTGACTCCAACTGCATCGACATTTAAACTCTATTTCATCTATTTTATATGCAGTTACATATTATATACGCATGTACACCCTTCACAGGCTTTCACGTGAATAGTCACAGTGATTTATTGCATATGGAATTGTCAACTTCTTTTCAATATGTGATATCAATATTATATAAGTAATGACAGCAAGTTCATTGTGTATCTATGTTCAGAACAAAAGTATCAATAACATCAAAACTTCAGTAAAATAATGATAGATAGTCAGATAAGTGTTTTTTTTAAATAGAATATGTAGAACTGATTTGTAGTAGTATCAGAAAGAGTCAATAGGTATAAGTAGAAGAAGTAGAAGTAGAAGTAGTAGAAGTAGTAGCCCCTGCAATAGTTGTAGAGTAGAGTAGCTGGTACATGTGGTAGAGATGGAAGTTTTTGCTTCACAAGTAAACTAAAATCCAAAAGAAACGTCCCCTTTTGTTTTTTCACACACATCAAAAATCACCGGAAGATAATTAAAAATGACACCATTCTTATATATGCCAAAGCACTATCTGAAGAAACACATCGCTTAAACGCACAAAATGCAGTGGTAAGGTACACAAATATCGTTTTGTTATTTTTTTTGTGCTATCAAGAATCGAGAATCAAATATAGAGGGGATTTTAGTATACATGACCCTGTTGCTGTCCTAGCATAAGCCCTTGTTATTATCACTGTAGAACTAGTTGGTGAATATACATGTATTAATGTTACATAACATGTTTAATAGTAGCAGCAGAAGTAGTAGTAGTAGTAGTAGTTGTTGTTGTAGTAGTAGCTGTAGAAGTATTAAAGATAGTGACAACAGTAGAAGCAACAGTGGTAGTAGTAATTGTAGTAACAGTAGTTGTTGTAATAACCTTAGTAGCAACAGTAGTAGTATAAAGTATATCATATAATAGTATCAGTAATAGTAGTAGTAGTAGTAGACTAGTAGCAACAACCGTAATAGTAATAGTAGTTATAGTAGTAGTAGTAATAGTAGTAGTAATAGTAGACTAGTAGCAGTAGTAGTAGTAATAGTAATAGTAATAGTAGTAGTAATAGTAATAGTAGCAGTAGTAGTAGTAATAGTAGTAGTAGTAATAGTAATAGTAATAGTAGTAGTAGTAGTAGTAGTAGTAGTAGTAGTAATAGTAACAACCGTAGTAGTAGTAGCAGTAGTAATAGTAGTAGCAGTATCAGTAGTAGTAGTAGTAGTAGTAGTAGTAGTAGTAGTAGTAGTAGTAGTAGTAGTAGTAGTAATAATATCTTAACCTGTTGTTGAATGACGCTATATGCCGCCTATAATTGCAAAGCAAACTGGTTATCTTCCCGCCACAAGCACAAAAGCCCATTGTGTCCCGCCAGATATGTGTCAGACGTTTTGGATTTATGCAGTCAAGATGAACGAAAATCTTCCCCTTTGTCCAGTTAATACAAACTTTATCACACATGTGCGTGAAAGTGAAGAACTTCCTTTTGGAGGTTACAACTTTTGAAAGGCGTAAATCTTTTTTTTTATGGATTTTTCGAAATTGACCCGTTTTGACTACTTCACAATGCTTACCTTTTAAGATTACCAATATTCAGCATTTGAAGATATGATACTCTTTCCTGTAAGTGAATCAAATTATCGTTTATCAAATGCCTGACAAAGTAATATTTAATGAGCTGATGAATTGCTGGTTATTTATGTAACCAAGTAATGCTAACAGTCCTTAGAATGCGGTGTGAATCGTTAACGGCACAGTACGTAACGCATGGCGTCATGGGCAGCTATGGCGCCGTAGTAAACGTGGCATTTTTTCAGTTTAAGTTATCTCGCAACATGCTGTCGCTAATCCATTGATATGCATGAAATACTATAGTCGTTTTGTATAAAGAAAATAACCAGAGAAATCTCATATTTTAGTTGACACTTTCTAAAAGGATGTTTCAGGGGCGCGTATTACGAAAGAAAATGAAAGTACTTATCAATTCAAAATGTCCCAATTCTTGCCTGATCATTCACAGAATTTTAGGTATATTTCTACGTAACAAATGATATAAATATGTGCAATGAAACAACAACTTATGATGACGGTGAAGTCCAGATTATATTTACCATGTGTTATTAACTATGCAATATCACAGGAAGAGTCAAACATTATGTAATGTGATTATGAGATATAACTGGGGAAAGATAAACTATCTGATTCCTCGCTGGACGTTAGTTACTGTCCGTATCAGAAGCATGTAACGCTATGCTGGCGTCCAAAGGTCAACCTCCCTTGGAGGTCAAAGACTGATGAACTATGATAGCTGTCTCTCCTTATTATCCCTGATTTACTATGGGAAAATATTCTGGTAATCAACATAATGATGACAATGATATTGATGTATTTTCATGCAGCAATTATTCCCAAATGAGGCCACTGCTGACTCGGCTGTGGTATTTATGCTCGGCGACAATGAAACTTTGATCTACGTACTGTCAGACAAACAGTCAAAATATCTACCACACTCTGACATACATTGACAAACTCTGTATGCACATAAGCTTGTAACAACGCGAGGGGGAGAATGAGATGCAGCGAAAGAGATAGGGAGGAAGAGGGGGTGGGGGATTCGGAGAGAGGAAACGTATTTGCACAATAAAAAGAGGGAATAAAAATATGAAGTACAAGGGGGAGATCCATGAATGATCTTTAAGATGAGTTAAAATTGGAAGTCCGATCAAAGGCTTTCAGAAGCCTTTCAATGACAATGATTTCAGACATCAATTGCAAAATCAAATTCATTTCGAAGACATACGCCAGACACTTTTATTTCAACTGCAATGGTTCTGTGGAAATGCTTTGATAGATGGCAATTCTTAAAACCAGATATTGAAGAGAAATTTGACATGGTGAATTATATTCTTTATTTTCATCATTTATATATTTGCAGGATTGCCAGGTGAGATGTACATGAGGATGCTACAGATGATGATCTTACCTTTAATCATCTGCAGTGTAATCACAGGTAAGTCCAGGTGCCACTGGTCGCGTCATATGAATACACTAATGCAGATATTCGGTAACAATAGCTTAGACTTGTCAAATACGTTGTCCACTTACTGTAATTATTCTATAGAAGCAACAGAAAGGATAATAATCCTACCGTTTATTAATACATTATTTCCTAAAACACCTCAACAATAAAAAGAATTTTGTGATTAGTTTTGCAGTTTTACAATCCAAAGTCAGCAGGAGTAGGAGAATCCTGATTCCATGTCTTTCTGTTTATGTTTCCAAATCACTTAAGTCTTCTTACTTATAAATTGAGAATAACCATTTAAAAAAAGTCTTTCCGTGTCTTTCATCACTTCCAAAACGTTTATCTAACGTTACAAGATGTTGATCTCCGAGGAGGTCTAGTTTGATTCTTACAGGTCTTGACCAAGCGTCTCGATGGTGTTTAATCGGAGACAAACCTTGAGATATAAACAGTGACTGAAAAGCAACATTTGATACCATTTCGATGTTGTCAAGTGATATGTTTTTGCAATATGAGAAAGTTTCGGTGTCAGTATATGTGCAGCCAAAATCTCTGATTTCACCTGCAGTAGTGTGTTCTTGTGCATAAACGCATATCGTTGTGCTGAACAACTGAATACGGCAGCCATATCTTCATTGAAATAAAGCGCTCTTGGTCTTAGGCAAGGAAACAAAGGCCTTCATCTGCAATCGTTTACTTCTATCATTGAATTGATATCTATCCCCTTACCACGTATGTATTGTGACAACACGTTTTGGTGGAAGTTCAGGAACAATGGCGATATTCTTAACGAGAGTATCCATTACTCAACTTTACTTTTTCATTCTTTAAATCTAGAATTTGAAACAAAATCCCAAAGAAGTAATGATCAATTACGACCAATATAAGTTATAATATTGCATAGCGGGTTACATAGGTATTTATTATTCCCGCGAAAGGTTTTATGCAACGAGCGGAACGCGAGTTGCATAAAACCTTACAAGGGAATAATAAATACCTATATAACCCGCTATGCAATGTTATAACGAAATTATCTTACCGAATGTTTAAACACAACGCATTTTTAAAAAGGTTAAAAACTGCTGAGGCACATGACAAAGGTCAGGGTCACAAACCGGAAGTGTTGTTTTGAAAACTACATCATCAATCGTGTCAGTGCCTCGCTTCGTCAGATGAATTTCTTTTTATTAACACAGTTCTTGAAGCATAAATTCGGAGCGGCCTTAATATAAGCTCTTCGGAGCTTGTTGGCCAATCCATTCATGTATTCATTTCATGAATACATATGTTTAAAGCAAATAATTTATCCTCCCGCCCAAGAGGGTGATATCAGTAGTTATCCAGGGTCACGTGAACCAATCAGAGATCGAGATTCTTACATCAGGTAGGATAATTGCAGTTATCTACTTCATATGTCATATGTCATATGTCTTGACACAAGCTGTAACCTCACCTGGTTTCTAGAATTAGCATTTCACAAAATGGAGTTTGGGATTTTGTATAATTTTGACATTTGAATTTATTCTTTTATGATTGTTCTCTATAACATTTTAACAATGTTCTACACATAAGTATCTATATGATGAAACAGTATATTAAGAAAAAATACAGAGTAGTTTTCAATCAACTTACAAAATAATCACGTCATGGTCAAATATGCTTATTTCAGCTTCTAGATCGGAAGTTAAAGAGGCGCTGTATAACCTTTTTATAATATATTTTTCATAAGATATTGTTCAAATAACTATATAACATAAATATTAGGCTAAAACAGCAACGATACACAGTTTCTCAATGAAGCTACAGCTAAGTAAACATAACGTAACAAGGCGTCTGCTGGTCGCCGTCCAGCGACAGGCCAAAACAAGGCTGAGATGCCACGGGAAGGGGATACCGGAAGTGACGTGGCAGTAGGGAAGCGTTCGTCTGCTTATTTGGAAAATGATAGGTGAAATCCGTAGTTCTGCGTTTTCCAAGCGAATGTCATATTTTTGTGTTGCTGTCAACTGTCCTAGAATATCTCCTGATGACGTTTCCGTAGACAAATTCCCATCACATTGATCATTTCCCGCCAAATTGACCCGCTGTGTTAGGTCAAACAGAGCAATGTGACAATCTACATCGAACTCACGTGTTCCGATCACTACACCGGTAAATGTCAGACTTGAATATATATGTATAATAATAATTTGAAATTGAAATTCTTGATCCACCTCATCTAAGGTACTGCATCTGTGGACCCAAAATGTAATGGGCGTGTCAGCATGGTGGCCCTCACCTACATCATCGTCACCAACACCTTCCCCTGCCTCATCGCTGTGGCGCTCTCCTACCTCATCAAACCAGGTACGTGGTTATAACCTTCCCCCGCCTCATCGCTGTGGCGCTCTCCTACCTCATCAAACCAGGTATGTGATTATAACCATCCCCTGCCTCATCGCTGTGGCGCTCTCCTACCTCATCAAACCAGGTACGTGATTATAACCTTCCCCTGCCTCATCGCTGTGGCGCTCTCCTACCTCATCAAACCAGGTACGTGGTTATAACCTTCTGCCTCATCGCTGTGGCGCTCTCCTACCTCATCAAACCAGGTACGTGATTATAACCTTCCCCTGCCTCATCGCTGTGGCGCTCTCCTACCTCATCAAACCAGGTACGTGGTTATAACCTTCCCCTGCCTCATCGCTGTGGCGCTCTCCTACCTCATCAAACCAGGTACGTGGTTATAACCTTCTGCCTCATCGCTGTGGCGCTCTCCTACCTCATCAAACCAGGTGCGTGGTTATAACCTTCCCCCGCCTCATCGCTGTGGCGCTCTCCTACCTCATCAAACCAGGTACGTGGTTATAACCATCCCCTGCCTCATCGCTGTGGCGCTCTCCTACCTCATCAAACCAGGTACGTGATTATAACCTTCCCCTGCCTCATCGCTGTGGCGCTCTCCTACCTCATCAAACCAGGTGCGTGGTTATAACCTTCCCCTGCCTCATCGCTGTGGCGCTCTCCTACCTCATCAAACCAGGTACGTGATTATAACCTTCCCCTGCCTCATCGCTGTGGCGCTCTCCTACCTCATCAAACCAGGTACGTGGTTATAACCTTCTGCCTCATCGCTGTGGCGCTCTCCTACCTCATCAAACCAGGTGCGTGGTTATAACCTTCCCCCGCCTCATCGCTGTGGCGCTCTCCTACCTCATCAAACCAGGTACGTGGTTATAACCTTCCCCTGCCTCATCGCTGTGGCGCTCTCCTACCTCATCAAACCAGGTACGTGATTATAACCTTCCCCTGCCTCATCGCTGTGGCGCTCTCCTACCTCATCAAACCAGGTACGTGGTTATAACCTTCTGCCTCATCGCTGTGGCGCTCTCCTACCTCATCAAACCAGGTGCGTGGTTATAACCTTCCCCCGCCTCATCGCTGTGGCGCTCTCCTACCTCATCAAACCAGGTACGTGATTATAACCTTCCCCTGCCTCATCGCTGTGGCGCTCTCCTACCTCATCAAACCAGGTACGTGATTATAACCTTCCCCTGCCTCATCGCTGTGGCGCTCTCCTACCTCATCAAACCAGGTACGTGGTTATAACCTTCCCCTGCCTCATCGCTGTGGCGCTCTCCTACCTCATCAAACCAGGTACGTGGTTATAACCTTCCCCTGCCTCATCGCTGTGGCGCTCTCCAAACTCATCAAACCAGGTACGTGGTTATAACCTTTGCCTCATCGCTGTGGCGCTCTCCTACCTCATCAAACCAGGTACGTGGTTATAACCTTCCCCTGCCTCATCGCTGTGGCGCTCTCCTACCTCATCAAACCAGGTGCGTGGTTATAACCTTCCCCTGCCTCATCGCTGTGGCGCTCTCCTACCTCATCAAACCAGGTACGTGATTATAACCTTCCCCTGCCTTATCGCTGTGGCGCTCTCCTACCTCATCAAACCAGGTACGTGGTTATAACCTTCTGCCTCATCGCTGTGGCGCTCTCCTACCTCATCAAACCAGGTACGTGATTATAACCTTCCCCTGCCTCATCGCTGTGGCGCTCTCCTACCTCATCAAACCAGGTACGTGGTTATAACCTTCTGCCTTATTGCTGTGGCGCTCTCCTACCTCATCAAACCAGGTACGTGGTTATAACCTTCTGCCTCATCGCTGTGGCGCTCTCCTACCTCATCAAACCAGGTACGTGATTATAACCTTCCCCTGCCTCATCGCTGTGGCGCTCTCCTACCTCATCAAACCAGGTACGTGGTTATAACCTTCCCCTGCCTCATCGCTGTGGCGCTCTCCTACCTCATCAAACCAGGTACGTGGTTATAACCTTCCCCTGCCTCATCGCTGTGGCGCTCTCCTACCTCATCAAACCAGGTACGTGGTTATAACCTTCTGCCTCATCGCTGTGGCGCTCTCCTACCTCATCAAACCAGGTACGTGGTTATAACCTTCCCCTGCCTCATCGCTGTGGCGCTCTCCTACCTCATCAAACCAGGTACGTGGTTATAACCTTCCCCTGCCTCATCGCTGTGGCGCTCTCCAAACTCATCAAACCAGGTACGTGGTTATAACCTTCCCCTGCCTCATCGCTGTGGCGCTCTCCTACCTCATCAAACCAGGTACGTGGTTATAACCTTCCCCTGCCTCATCGCTGTGGCGCTCTCCTACCTCATCAAACCAGGTGCGTGGTTATAACCTTTGCCTCATCGCTGTGGCGCTCTCCTACCTCATCAAACCAGGTACGTGGTTATAACCTTCCCCTGCCTCATCGCTGTGGCGCTCTCCTACCTCATCAAACCAGGTGCGTGGTTATAACCTTCCCCTGCCTCATCGCTGTGGCGCTCTCCTACCTCATCAAACCAGGTACGTGATTATAACCATCCCCTGCCTCATCGCTGTGGCGCTCTCCTACCTCATCAAACCAGGTACGTGATTGATATTGTACGTAGGTATAACCTTTGGTACATTCCGGTTACCTGGGCCCAATCTTCTGATGTTCCTCCCCTCAAACCAGGTACGTGATAATTATTATTGCTTCATCCTGGGTTACCGGTGTCCAATCTTCTGATGTTCCTACCTCATCAAAGCAGGTACGTGATTGATATTGTACGTAGGTATAACCTTTGGTACATTCCAGTTACCTGGGCCCAGTCTTCTGATGTTCCTCCCCTCAAACCAGGTAAGTGATTATTATTATTGCTTCATCCTGGGTAACCGGTGCCCAATCTTCTGATGTTCCTACCTCATCAAAGCAGGTACGTGATTGATATTGTACGTAGGTATAAACCTTTGGTACATTCCGGTTACCTGGGCCCAATCTTCTGATGTTCCTCCCCTCAAAGCAGGTACGTGATTATTATTATTGCTTCATCCTGGGTTACCGGTGCCCAATCTTCTGATGTTCCTACCTCATCAAAGCAGGTACGTGATTGTTATTGTTGCTTCATCCTGGGTTACCGATGCCCAATCTTCTAATGTTATACACTTGATCAACCTTGAGACTCTGATGTTCCTATCTCATCAAACCAGGTGCGTGGTAATTACCTTTGGTACATCCTCGGTTGTAATCAAGTTCTATTCCTCTCCCTTCTAGGAGTTGGAGCGACCGTGGACAATTCGAATGGTGTCAAAGTGACCGATCCTGATGACGTCATTGCAACGCAGGACATATTTGCAGACTTGATAAGGTGGGCAGCTTTTGTTTGATTCAAAATAACAAGCTGTAAAAGACCAGTATTCATTGTTGCATACGATTTCAAACGAAAAGAGTCTGTCCTGTACGTGAATACCCTCTATGTGAAAATCAAGAAATAGATGCTTTCAGAACCAATTGATTCAATCAATTGATTCGAACGTGCACAATATGCAGATCCAAGTTTCTGATATGTAGATGAAATGTGACCGCAGTCGATGCTTCAGAGTTGATTTCTTCAAAGCTTTTAAGCTTCGACGTAGATTTTCAGGTGATGAAATACGTGTAGTTGTTTTCTATTGGTGTTCTTTGATACGGATGTAAAGGAAGCTTAATAAAGCAAATTAAACATCTAATATGAAAATTCTATTCCAGTAGCTTAACATACCTAAAGCGGCTATGTTTTTAAAAACATTGTTTTTTTAAATTAAGATAAATGACATAACAAGAAAGGTGGATCAAATTTCTTGTTTCGGTACGATTAAGGTAAAGTATGCTTTGATATATGAATACGAAATCAAAACAATGATTGATGATAAGAATAATGATATTCATAGCTTACCGACAATTTGAATGTATTTTCTTCCAGAAACTTAATGCCGAGCAACCTTATCTCTGCTTGCTTTCAACAGGTGAATATCTTTTCAATTTTCGGGTAGTTCCATGTAACTATGATAATAATTTTTTTTTAGTAATATATCTTTAAAACAGAAAAACAAAGGATCACCATTACCACCATTATAATTATTAGTATTAATTAAACTAGTGTCAGAAAGAAACGCTTCCAACTTTTCAACATCGTCAAAAACTGAATTCTTTAACGGACATAATAATTTAAAAAATATATTTGAAAATAAAATTTGTGTGAAGACGAATAATTTCATTCTTTGGGATCAGATACTTTTAAGTGACTGTTGAAGTCTCGATTTGAAAATGTTTTTGGACAGAATGTTCAGCATTTTAAGTTTAAACCTAAAATTGATACATTATGAAGGTTAAGTTAGTTGTCGATATAATGCACCTTGTGTGACATTAAATCGTCTACAAATCATTGCTGTAGGTCGATTAAGACAAAATAGACATTTTCTCTCTGCTCTCTTATTAGAAGCGTGTATTTCGCAAATATGACAAAAATATAATTCTAAATTCTTCATTCTAAATAAAAGAAAGTTGGCTTCGGGAAAAGTATGTAACGATGCTTTAGTAGTGTGAATCACTCGTGGATTAAATGAGTTTGAGATTTGTTTGGTATCGTTTCGTTTGGATCCTAATTTATGTTTTAAGGCAACCACGAAGTACAACTCAGTGGAAGAGACGACCATCAAGAACGTGTCTGGAGTTCTAGAGAACATCACTACAGTCACTCGATCCAGGGTGCACACCGCCAGCAACTCGCCTAATGTGCTGGGTAACTTGTTTATTTTCTTGCATTAAAAGAAATATACAATGAAAAATTAATGAAAATATAAGAAATTAAATGCTTTAAAAAATCCATCACAAGCATTTCACTCATTCCTATTGAAGACCATTTGATACCATTAATACGCGAAATCAACTACCAAATGCGATTTATGTTTTTTTTTAGCATTTCGCGCAAAATATTTGAAATATTACAAATTGCAGCATTTATGTCAATTTAAACACGCACCAAAGCCATATAATGGCATAAAACACGTAGTGTCCCTTTAAAAGATTGGTAAAAGTAAATGATTATAATGTTGTGACATTATGCAAACATACATATACTTATGCTTATCATGTTGTCATTATTAGCATATTCCTACAGTTATTATCAATGAAATACTACCCTTTCGTAAAGGTCTTAAAACTCAATTAATGCAAATATATTCCGTAGCAATTTGATCTAAAGCCTACGTTGTATTTCATGATAATAACGCATGTGTCCTACTGTTTTATTTACATTTGTTGCTATCTTTTTAAAAGTTAATATTTTATGAAATGCGCAATTAATAGGCCTATTTATCAAATTTTTACTTCATGCGTTTCTAAGTTTATACTGAAATTTGAAACATGAAGTTGATTTATGTTATTGCTTGTAAAAAAATTAATGTGCATTTGGTTCCAACATCATCTCCCTCAAGAGTTCAACTCATACCATCTCAAGTCAAACATACACATGCAGCAAGTTGAAAGTTTATCCAAATTAATATGAATCTTAACTGAAGGATGAAAGATATATAGTGTATGAAATAACTAAGTCTTTCGAAAAAGTCAAATCTGATAGGACAAGGAGAGGGATCTAGAAATGAAAATATGTGATATATTCGGTATATAAGAAAGAGTAGGAGCTCTCAATCGGCTTTTCCGTCAAAGAGTGCCCCTGCCTTCGGTATCGATCGCGGGGTCGGGCTAAAGCCCTCCCTCTTGGCCGTTACCCCGGACAGCGGGCATTGTTTGACGGAAAGCCCCCGTGAAAGGTCCTTCTCTCTTTCGTATGTCACCTCAAGTCACACATACCCATGTAGCAAGTAGAAATATGTTTGAAGTCAAAGTCAGGTTATCTCAACATATTTCTTCTCAAGTAATCCCGTATCATGTAACATTACATAATCCAGGTTGGTTTCGAGCAAAGTTTGTTTAGCCAAATTCTTATCTTCCGAAGTAACCGGAGGAATAATACATAAACTGGTTGGTTGTAGTCAAAGGTTTTTTTTGCTAGGCTTATGTCTCCCAAAGTATACCATGTAAAGCCCCTGTCACACTTCAGCGTATACTCGCTGTGTACGAGTTGCGTATGGCAATTTCTCTCATACGCAGCAATGCGCACCCATGCGCAGGACACGTAACTCATACGCATCTTGGTTGTGTTGAGGTCGTTTCTTATACGTCGGCATGCGCTTGGACCATTTTCATACGCTTGATAGTTTTGAACATGCTCAAAACTATGCTGCGTATGGTTAAAACGCAACGCATCAGTTTTACATCGGTCGAGAGCGGTACATGTACGTTAGGTAATCGTGATGAGTATGCACTTCATATGCAGTGTAAGTTGGTGTCACGAACGAACGCACTGATAGCGCATAGAAGACGTACACAAAACGACCTTCAGGCAAATGTAGCACGAATGAAGAACGATCTCGAACCGATTAATAAACAATGGAAAATGCATGGTCCAGTTTTTCCGTATGAGTAACGTATGACAAGCGTACTCATAGCGTACATAGGGTACATCGTGACTTTGATATAAATACCAAGGGTTGGTGAGCATAATACCTCCCTATTCTATTTGATAGGTTTCATTGTGCTTCCTTCTTTCATATAGCACTTTGATGCTATAGTTTTAAAGAACTAAGAGTCGAAACTATCAAACAAATACACATTAAAATTAATTAACCAATTTTTAAAAATTTCATCCAATTATTTACCAGAATTATCCAAACTTTGAGAATAGAAACAAAATGAATGAAATATTTCTACTACTAATTCTAGTAAATCAAAGATGATAAGAGATGAATTAAACAATAAATAACATTACATTTCCATGCAAACAGAATCATAAAAAAGCTAAAGATTTGTTTTAAAAGTTTTCATTGTAAACTTCTCAGTTGAAAAGCGATTTCAGACTAGGAAATATACCATTAGACTATCCCTGTGCACTATTCCATTGTTTATATAGGAGTTACCAGGAAAATCTTCTGGTCCTCGTGTCTAGGTAACGGAACATTTTGAAATAAGTGTTTTACAAATATAAGTTATCCTTGAAAAAGGCAGGTCCGGACCAAATGTGACAGGATGAAACCAATGCTATTGTTACAGCATGATATTGTGAGTAGAACATGGGTGCATTTAACAGAAAAGAATCAACCAAAGTTTTAATTGGGAGAAGAATGTTTTATATTCTTATATTTCGGAAAGTTTCATACCTCAATCAAGGGGTATGTATTCGCACAGAAATGGTCAAGTTTCAAGCGAAAACTGCGGACTGACATTTAAGTGTGATAACTCCTTTAATCACATGTGTTTGAGAAATGGATTCAGTAAACTTAGATTTATTCAGTACACGTTTGTTTTAATAATTGTCTTGCAAGTGGTAACAAAGCTTTTTGTTTTCGCGAGGTCCCTTTGTATATATATTACCTACGAAAACGTACTACAAAGACAGAAAGGATGGAAATTTATGTGAAGACGCAACGGGCTCGTAATATGCTCGCTTTGTTTGCGCAAGACATGCGGTAGACATAAGTTGTGAGCGTCTAGAGTATGGTATGTATGCGCTCTGCATGTGCAATGATGTGCCACAATAAAGTGGGGATACGCAAATCATATGCAACTCCAACGCATCCTCAACGCAAAGAAAACGCAAAGTTCGTAAATCAATCGCTCCATGTGCGGTACAAGTAAGGCAAATTACGGTAAATGTTTGAGCGTACTGGTTGCGTATGAAAAATTTTCCATACGCAACTCAAACGCACTTGCTATACGCTTAAGTGTGACAGGGCCCTAACAAGTAGAAATACCTAATCTTGGTTGTTGCACTCTTAGCTCAAATTTTAGCTCAAATCGATATTCGTAAGTGATCTCTACAACAATACCTAATCCTGATTGGCTGCAATCAAAGTTAGCTCAAGTTAAATCTTCCAAAGTAACCGGCGAAGAAATCTTTATGCCAGTTTTTGCAGTCAAAGGAATAGATGTCTTGAGTGACTTATGTGTGCAGAAAATGTGCTTAATTTTTTTCTCCAATATGCCTGTTTCATTTAGGGCTGGTGATATGCTGTATGCTGTTCGGTATCGCGGTGTCAGTTATTGGAGAGCACGCCAAACCGTTCTTCAAGTTCTTTGAGGCAGCCACCATCATCATCCTCAAAATATTAAACTGGCTCTTATGGTGAGATGAATATTTAAGATGATAATTGTAGCTTTCGTATACATATATCAATGAAAAAGCATGAGTATTATTACCTTGCCTTGCCCAAGGACACAGCACAGCATATGGCCAAGCTCACAAATTTTATGTGTCTCAAGCAGGATTCGAACCCGGGCCGTTAGCGTGACAGGCAAACATGCTCACCACTACATCCAGTGTTAATAGATTTTAATTCATAAGATCTCACAGTAATCAGATAGTTATGTTCCAAATGTAATGTATCCATTAGCTTTATTAATGATTCCATTATTTCTACTTTCTACTAATTGGCAAACTAACCAGGCGAACACCAGTGTGAACACTTAGCCTCATCATCGTAGCCTTACACTCCATATCCATAGTTTTTTTCCATCTCGGCGCACATATATAAACGAGCTCTAATTTCCATTGCCATGGCCACAGAGTAATGACACATTGTATTCCCTAACTTCCACCTTTCTTCATAAGCTCAACACCAGTTTTCGTTCTAACAAGGAGGTCTTCACCTATTTACCGATGTCCAGACATATTCCGTTTCATTTGGCCATATTTCGTATCTCCTTTCTACCATCCTTTATTAGGCAGCAGGTTGATAATCTATGCATGATAAGTACAACTCTCTTAGGACCAGGAGAACTTCAAATCTATACAGATCAAATAGACGTTTCCCTAATCCTTTGCCTCCATCCCAAGGTACACATATAATACATACAACTCTCTTAGGACCAGGAGAACTTCAAATCTATACAGATCAAATAGACGTTTCCCTAATCCTTTGCCTCCATCCCAAGGTACATTCATAATACATACACCTCTCTTAGGACCAGGAGAACTTCAAATCTATAGAGATCAAATAGACGTTTCAATAATCCTTTGCCTCCATCCCAAGGTACACCCCGATTGGAGTCCTCAGCCTGATCGCCGTGGCTATTGCTAAAGCTGACAACATCATATTCACCTTCCAGTCCCTGGGCCTGTTTGCAGCTACAGTGGTGGCCAGTCTGGCCATCTATCAACTCATCCTCCTCCCCCTCTTCTTCTTCGCCTTGACCAGGCGGAACCCTTATAAGGTCCAGTTGACCTACGGCCGAGCCTGGATGGTCGTCATAGCAGCGGCATCGTCGTGAGTTGATTGGTTGATATCCACGGACCTGCTTTAAAAGGGATATTTTGGTATTCAATAATTAAGTTAACTATATGCTGGGCGTTACGTGGAATAAACAATCAAAATGATAGAATGAATCACTTTTAAATAATTCGTCAATATTTTGATTATCCTTGTTTATGGTTGACTTTCCCATATAGGCCTACAGACGGAACTTATTAACTTTTTTCGTCTCGCCCACTTTTCTCTATTAAGAAAATCAAAGCTTCACTTCAGTACAAAAAAAACAAATTGCAACAGCCGTGCATGCCTTTCTTCTATGGATGTTTGTTTCAACTTTGTAATGGTTTGTCTAAAATTACCATTGCGTAATGAATCTCAAAATATTACCCAACAGAGCTGTAGCGATCCCTGAAGGCTTGTTGGCGCTGAAGAGGTTGAAGGTTGACAGACGTGTCGCCCATTTCGTCGTTCCCTTGGCAACAGCCACAAACCGAGATGGCAGCACTATATTCATGGCTGCAGCCTGCATGTTCATTGGTCAACTAGCTGGCGTGGATTTGACGGGCAGCCAGATTCTCACAATATGGTAGTTATCTAAATATTACGTTGACTTCACTTTAGTCGTGCCGAAAACGATTTCATTCTTGAATTGCATGTTGGTATTGTTGGCAAAGCTGTTCTGGTGAATGTATCGTAAACTCAAGCATGAATTCATCAAGGAGGTGTATCAACCCTTGTGTTTACTTAGAATTAGAGTTACTGGCAACATGAATTTTCATCAAGAATTGTATTGTTTTTCCTTTTTCAAATGTTATATTCATAACCGTAAACATGAACAAACTTTTTTTAATAAAAAGAAGGACTTTCATTCAAATATGATATGTAATGAATAAAGTTTCAACAAGAATTCAAACCGATCTTTCTGATTCAACGATGTTTCTTTATTTCAACCATAAATAGGGTGCTGACAGCAGCACTAAGCCTGGCTATTCCAGCACTTCCTAGCGCCAGCATCGTGTGTGTCATCATTATTCTAACCGCCCTGGGGATCCCTGTCGAGCAGATCGGTCTACTCTTCGCCTTAGACTGGTTCTTGTGAGTACTGTTTTTGTTTGTGTAATAATAATCAATTTAGAAGCAGATTTCAACAGCGTTTTGGTATTCAAATAGTATGGATTGTGTCTATCTAATGCCATATTCCATTTTGAATAAACCTGACCATTATAGAGGAATACAAGTGTTAAAATGTTATTTCTATTGGAATACGAACTCGTTGTATTTATTGGTTTCCTCTACGCATGGTCTTACAACAGCCAGCACTGTCACATATCAAGTCCTCGCGCAGTCCGTAAAGAGTCTGCACAGTGAAAATAGCTTGTCATGTCGTTTTTCGTAAACCTTTCCGTCCCGGCTCTTTAGCGAACTGCTCTTGGACAGTTTTATCATAATGAACCATGAGCAAATATTGTTATCGTGTCTCTGAGAGGGAATGAAAAATCAGTTTTATACCATACCAATATGATTGTAGGGACCGACTGCGAGGCGGAGTGAACCAGATCAGTATCGGGTACTGCGCGGTCGTCTCATACCACTACTGCCAGTCCATCCTGCCCCCTGACGAGGATCTGGAGGACCAGATGGACGTGGAGGTCTAGCTGCAGCACCACCTCCAGCACTTCCTGCAAACTCTCATCTGCATATACCAGCAGATCCTTGTGGACTTAACCACTGTGGCATTGGAATATAGACTACCAGAGATCTTGATCACATTCCTCATCATTTATATCTATCTATAAATATTTGATCTGGTTCTTCATTTTTCATTTTCAAAGCAACTACTTCAGTAAAATTATTGTGTGATGACAGTGGTTTGTTTTTGATAAAGATCACATGTGGATTTGGTATCAGTCAATTTCCCCTTCGTGAAAATGTCCTTTAAAGTGTCTTAATCGCGGTAATACTACTTTGTCTAGCAAACCCTTGGGATGTTTAACCACTATCCATATGAAACTGAATAGTTCAGCATTCTACACACAAATGCCACACGACTACCACAATTCATCGTAGGATTATAGTGATTGGTGAAACTATCCCCTTTGTAACACAATGCGATTCTTGCTTGTAAATTGCTTGTAAAGGGTATCAGATTGCCACAGGATCTTTAACAATTACAAATAACATTTATTGATAAAAAATGTAATTTTTTCACATGTCAAACCTGTTTGATTCATAGACATCCATATATGCACATATTTAATTCTTTATCAGTTGAATGCGCCATATAATTCGCAATGTAAACGCTTTAAATTCTCCATTTTGCGGCTGTTTCCCTGGCATAAGGATTGATATCTATTCAAACATACTTCATTTTATTTATTACTTTTCGAACATAACCTCATCGTTTTTAATCATAAGCCCAACAAGTTAAAAATTTGTAATTGATAAATGCGTACATGTCTATTTTCTGAAAACCTTCCATGAGGTGAGGTGAGTTAGTAAGTGATACAATACAATGATTTACTATTTCAAATTGTACCATACAGAAATTAGTGCCCCATTGGCTACCATGAATGGAACATTATTGCGTATGGTCAGAAGAGCTACAAAAGTACGTTTCGTTTATTTTTGTCGAGCTGAAAACTCTGGTTTAAAGGGGAAATTAAAGGGGGACTTAAAAGAAAATACAAGAGCTACAAAAAAGGGTTTTACTTCGACTGTACATGTCATCTTTTCATGCACGGGCGAACCCAAGGTTCATTACAAAAGTATTCGTTCCCGTGATGAAACCAGGAACCGAAGATTCGAACACCTTTGTAGTAGATGTACGCCCACAATTTACAGAAGAAACCGCCTCGACAGTCATCCCAAATATCATCATAGAAGCGAGTATCACAGTCAGACCTGCTGAATCCGTACACGTGACCCTGAAAAGGAAAACAATAGGCTAATGATAACATTACGGCATTGAGAACTAAGTGTCCGCACGGTCGCATACCTTTTCGTCGAATTTCTAGTTTTAGAATAGAAAAATCTATTCGACAAATCGGTACTGTGATTTTTAAGTTGTTGATTGTCTTACATAACGTTGAAAGGTCCCAAAATAAGACAAAAGGGGTGTTTGGACTTTCATTCATTCTATTTTGATCGCTTGAAGTTAGGATGAGGCGTTGTTGTATATAATGAGTAAGCATATAAATAATTGTATAAAATATTTACCACACTTTTGGATTTTGCTATATTTGAGAACAACAGCAACACTTTGATCAAGATTATACATTCTTGTCAGAATTTGTTTTCAGACAGAGTAAATGCGATGTTGTATAAATAATGAGTAAATATATGAAGAATTGTATAAAATATTCTCTACACTTTAAGCTTGAGCTATATTAAGCAAAATTCCAATAAAGATTATAAATTCTTGTCAGAATTTGTGTTTAGACTTAAAGGGGCAGTAGCACGTTTTTTGACAATTTTATATTTTCAATTTTTCACTGATAACTATAAGTTAATGCTAAATGTATTACTTTGATAGTATCATAAATCTCATAACACAAACCAATCATCCGTAGTCAGAGAACAAAGTATGAGGATTCACATAAAATCCATTGGCAGCCATTTTTGTGTGAACACCTTTAATTCATTTTGTGTAAGAAAAGGAATCGCATGGCTTAACTGTACATTGTATATTTGATTTATTACTGCTCCCTTTAGTTTTTATACAATGTCTAAAGATTGGAACCATTTATTTTCATTTTCCTGACATCACCTTATATTCCCCCCAAAAACGTGCTACTGCCCCTTTAAAGTAAATTATGAAGAAGAATGGTTCACGTCACTTGTCAATAGAATTGTTTTAATGTAAATGAACTTATTTGTTATACATATATCGCTCTATGAATCTGAAATGAAGACTTGGCCTATGTTCTCCACTGTGCACGAAGAAATAAAGATAAATTGATTGAGTAAATACATGGATACCATTCCTCAATTATAGCCAAATGATATGGGCATAATATTTTAAGAGGTCATTGACACCATGAATTGTAATGGAAGTTCGAAACTGGCAAACGTTAGGAAGTAATAAGTAAAATGATTTGGAAGTGATGCATGTGGCATACATGTATTTGAATAAGGGACACAAAGGATGAATACACATTCAATGTGATACCCGTCACCAGTATTAAAGTTACATAAACAGAAAGGAGTTTTGCAGTATGATTTCTTAACTCGATAATATGTCCGTTACCCGTCTAATAAATAAGACCTTAACATGTGAGCAACTTACTTCATTTCAAGAGATCAATCATAATGATTGAAAACAACCTGTATATCCCTTTATTAATTAACATGGGTTCTCCCAGGGTCTCTTGCTCGCCATATTCGACCGATCGGTACAAAATCACTCTTGAAAGCGTTATTCGACGGATAGGTACAGTTCAGTTTTGAAAATTCGACGGATTAGGCTGTAATCGTCCGCACATCTATCACGTAAGCATAAGGCGAGATGTAAGACCAAATGCTCCGTGTAAAGACTTCTCTCAAGGTCTATTTCCTACAAGTTTATGAACTAAACATAACCACATACACTAACTTTACTAGCCTTTGACATTTGACTTCAAACATATCAGGGTAAGGTGGGAGTACGCGGATAAAATACGTTGGTGCAGTGTGATACGTGATACAAATTAATACATACACACGAGTAGCACATATCATGTTTGTTACATGAATCTCTGAACGTCCCGCTATACGGAAGTGATAGGTATGTTGAACATCCGTCCCGGTGTGGAGCGCACGGGTCTCCGTCGGAAATGGAACAAAAGGAAATCAACAAGACGAAAGCTTGCACGTACTTCATCTGAAAGAAATAGGATATAGACGATTGGAACATCGTTTCAGCGCCATCAGCGTTTGTTTCCATAGAAATAATTCTGTAGGAAAAATATGCTGATGTGAAGAAACTTAAAGAACAACACCCAAAACCATGGACCAATAATTAGACATGTAAACGTCTAATGCAACCAATGTCATTGTTTTATCTTAACAAATGGATACAGTTTTATATCCCAGGCATGTCTGCCGTGGTAGTAAATGTCCTTATACCTAAAGAAAATGTCTCCCCAAAAAGTTCTTTTCGCATTTTTATCGAGCAGTCTAAAAGTGTTGCATCTTACGTGTGTGAAGATCATGAAAATAATATTCATAGAATTGGTTTTTACTTGAATATGAATAATATCCTTGTACATCAACCCTGTTCCTTGTATCAATTACTCACTTCTTAACACTATGTTCATCAAACCTTTTAATTGTAAAAACATCATATCATTGTATGTATAAATTCTCCTACATCAAATCCCTTGTATCACTTGCTTGATAACGGTGTATAGTCCCTACACCGAAACGTCGCATTTCATGCAATAAAGAAGCTGATTATCCATAAGAACTTGTTCTTCTTCATCAAACCTGCTTCTAAAATGCCCCTCAAAGAAATGAATAATATTGATCAACATATGAGGAACGGAAATATCATCTCATGAAAGGACGGACTACCTTATGCTAATAATAGTTAAATTCATTGCCCTCATGAATAGTAGTAAAGCAGCGGCATGGGTAACTAACCAACCGGGTTGCTACGTAACGTGGAATGCTTGAGAAGCAACGCGGGAAAAATGATCAACGAGCCACGAAAACATGGCCGCCTTAACCATGTGGCAGAGAGCATGTCGATCTGAATAAAAATACATCAAATTTATATAAAGACCTGTTGATCTAATTTATTTAGATAAGAGCATGTCTATGGAGAACTTGGTTTCCGTTTGACATTACTTAACCTTCGGATGATTTCAATCATATCTTGAAAAATAATATTTTTATAGGAGATGATTTAGTTCTAAGACAATGTACATAATGCAATTGATTCATAGTGAAATTGATAGCTAAATTGTGTTAATTGGATGATTAACAGAAACAACTTAATGACTTTAATATTTTCTTGTCATCGTTTCATAAGTACCTGGACAGTTAGAATTAGTATTACATTCTTCATATGTATATGTCGCTGTTTATCTAATAGAATAAACAAAACAACGTGTTATTTAGTTCCATCGGCAAATTTATTTTCGAATAACGGTTTACCAGAATTTGCTCTGTCTGCCACAGTTTTACAGTGTGTAGGCAACATGCAGCGCTCAATACAAGACAAAACAAGCACCACAAAGTAATAGTGACGTCACATACCTTACGTTTAGAAATTGATGTATAATATTAATGAATGACTCTTATCTAAATGTAAGACGTGCATTGTGAAACAAAATGTTTTCGCTAAATACCTGTAACATATTGCAACAATTTGCAAACATATACCAACAAAAAGAATCAGATAAACTAAAAGAATTGCCTACCTTTTCAAGGTACGGTCCTTTGGCTTGCAAAAATACTGACGGACAGTTGAATGGTCGAATTCAAGTTTATTTATATCCTCGTCAGCTGTCATGGGAGAAGTCATCATTGGATAAATCCATAACGGTTAAACTGATTGGTTGAAATTGTGACAAAACCGCAGGTGTTCTCCAATTTAAGTTTACTTTATGCGAACCGGGACTATGGTGAAAGCTTCAAACTTGAATAACAACCGCAGACGTTGCAAAGTCCGACTATTGAAAGTGATACCCATATTCAAGTACTGAATAAGAATTACTCTTTATAAATGTAACCCGTGCCTTTTTGGAACCCGACTTCTTTCAGTTAAAGTTAACTATTTAAAAGTAAAGTTTAAAAGAGATTCGTTTATCTTGCACTGTAAACGTATTCGTGATATTAGGACGAAACAATTGCTAAATTTATACTTCTTGTTAAACCTTCAAGCTTTCAGGTCATATATATATATATATATTTAAAAAAAATTCACTTGCAAGTCAACCATACCATATACCGTCTGTTATAAATAAATATCATAGTAGTAATTTCCGCATAATGAGAAAAGGCTTGAATAAAAGAACACATTCCCCTTGATATATTCATCCGAGCTGAAATGTTAGATAATAATAGCTTCCATGGCAAAGTATTAAAAAATAACATAACGCCATGGAATATTGCTATATTCGGATGAAAAAAAGAAAAAGATCATCTGTAAAATTTATCGCGCCTCTGGTGTAAATATGAAAACATACACCAACATACACCACACTTCATAAGAAAAAATCCTTCAAAACTCAGCATTTAGAATTGCGCATGAAGCCCGTGTAAATAATGTGTATTCTGTTACTATGTAACCAACGCCAGTGATCATTTTTTATGGTAATTTCAGGGCTATACAAGATGAACAGATTAGATGAGATTGGATTATTCTTGCTTACAAAATGTTGTTTAAATAATTACACTGTCGATTCTTTGATAGTAAAACAAAAAATTTCATTTACCAAATTAATACTAGAATTTAAAGGACGGAAAATGTATGCTATTTTTTATTGTTGTAAAGAGGCATTTCTTCAATTGTTAAAATAAAAAGGATGTTTGGTAATTCAGATGTGTAATTTTTTATAATGGATTCGAACCCGAGACGTGTCTGTATTTGTAAAGAGCATGAACAAGGGGCGATAACTCTAAATTTGTGTGCTTCTGGGTTGCATTTGCAAACAAGCATGTCCTTGAGTGATGAATTAGCAAATCTAGCCAATCCGACGCCGAAATTTCGTGATCCAGAGGATGATGAAGATGAAGGTAAGTTAACTGACAAGTCAACCACACCGATTTTGATATATAAGACAATTTGTTTTGTTTTTATCACTGTTGTTTTAATGTTTATGACCACGTGGTCAAAATGTATTTCATTGTCCAGTTTTCGATCACGTTTTCTAAAAATGGTTTTCATCAAAAGTAGAATAATGTTCAATTCATTTGTCAATTCATTTGACATTTCTAACATAATCTTATTTTTTCAACATATATATTTTCTTGGGATTCTTTTGATTGGTATTAATTATAAAAAAACTACTAATTATTTTGCTTGTTCAGTCTTGCTATTTTTATTTCAGTCACTGCAGCTAAGGTTGTAAAGAAAAGGCCATCATATGATGAAGAAGATGATTATGAACAAGATGCAAGCATATTAAGAAGAAAGGCCTCACTTGATCTATCAAAATTAGACGCAAAATATGCTGGAAAAAGAGTGTCAAGAAACTCCCTGTTGAATGATGATGCATCAGGTATAAAACATCACATATTGCTTTATAATCATCTTTCATATTTGTTATTCATTATGTCATTACAGTTGTGTTATTTATGCTTCCATCTAAGATGTAACCTCGAATTAAATGACTGAATACATGTATCTGTTTATGCTATTCTGATATTTCCATCATTTTTATTTCAGATGATGATATTGACACAGATGCAGTTAGTGCTTTAGACAAAATGATGGATGATGATGATGATGATGATGAAGATAATGAAGATGATGATGTTGATATGGATGAAGAAGATGAGCTTGAGTCGTTCAAGACCAAAATGAGTCACTCCATTTCAACTGAAGGAAAACCAGAGTTCAGGTTGTACTTCATGAAAAAAGTGCTAATGAAAGTACAAAACTTCCAATGTTCTTAATTCTCTTCAACTGCTTAGTAAAACATATGTCTATGATTAAGCGACTAAATGTTATAGTTCAGTATGTTGGCAAAATTATAACACAAAATACATGCAATAAATAATCGTGTGACATCAATTAACTTGTGTACATAGCTCCCGACTATGATAAGCTTAAAAAAAGAAGACAGCCTGCCATCTTAGTGTTGATTCCGTGCGGTTGGAACAAATGGAGTTTTAAAGATCCAACTAAGGTTGAGAGATCTTCTCTTATTGGTGGTAGCGTCTAGCTCAGGATTTTCCCTAAGTTTCACTATGATTTCATATTTCAAATAATTTTTGCCATGTGCATTTTGATTGAAATGTGCAGCAACAGGTTTATCTCTGTTGAGCTGTATGTCGCAAAGTGTTCTGAGGATCTAATTTTGAAACATTTTTAAGTTTCTCTGACAAATGAACGCCAGGAACTTCAGACAAATTGTACATAAGGCACTTCACGATTCATTTGCCTCAGTCTGATGAGTCCTACACCAAGGACGAAACTGGTCACTCTAAGGCAACGACCAGTCTATCCCCCGCAATGCAGCCCCCCCTTGTCTTCTGCACTATGATTAGCTGCAGCCTCCTGACATGCTTCATTGCAAATGCTTTGTGTTACAGGCAGGGTATGGTCATAAGACATATGCGGATACAAATGACAGCAATCATGTTCTTTACTCAGTATTATGAATGTTTTATGACAAATAAATAAGGTTTTAGTTCCTTTTTTGCTGCAGAATTCATTCCTTGATACTAGTCCCTGAAGCTTTATTAATTTAGCTAATTTAACATATATTTTTCCTTCTGTACTTCTAGTTTTGAAGATGATGGAGACTACAGTAAGTATGCTGATGAAGATGAAGACAACGATGATGATGATGATGATGACGATGATGAAGAAGATGACGATGAAGATGATGATGATGACGATGACAGCAATGATGATGAAGAAACAATTGATGGAATTGAAGAAGTTTCAAGGAGAAAGACAAGTGTTGAAGATGATGAATCTGATATAGAGGATGATGTTAAAGGTTTTAAATTCTGTTTGTGTTAATAATTCAATTTCTTAAAGAATTATCTGTTAAATGATTATCGGTAAACAGTCCAAAAACTCTCAATTGTAATCCTTAGAATAGTGTATTTTGTATTTACAATATTTTGAAATTTTTTTATATTTATTAATGGTATTAGATTGATTAAAAAGTAGTATGAAACCAAAAAGAAATATATTCTATTGCAGATGGTGGAATAAGTAGTTTCTCCAAGTCAAGTCTCACGGAAGAAGTTCAAAAGGGCAAAGCTGCAAAATCTCAGCTAGGTTTGTTTATGTTATACTTACTCATAATAACATTTTTGTGGGAGTCCGCTATAAACAGATTCTTATCTGTTGTAGGCTATAAGTAATTTATAATGAACCCTGAAGATGATAATGTAAGATTAAGTAATTTTCATGTATAAAAAAAATAGTTTTTAGTGCAAGCCAAGATAATATATGCTGTTAAATATTTTGGCTGTGTTGCCTGACTGTAAGAATTTGTGTTGGGATCCTGTGAGATAGTGTGTATGAAATAAACAACATCTTTGAAAACATTTCAATGCTTTTTTTTCATGCACATTTAAAAATGTTAATGTCCGTCTTAAATGTCTTTGACAGCCTTATGGGACAACCTTCTGGAGGAAAGAATAAAAGTACAGAAGGTTGTGTCTGTTATCAACCAGCTCCCTCAACCTGACACCTGGAGAGTATTCTCTGCAAAAGGGGGAGATAATCTGGAGGAAGCAGTCAAAGAAGGTACTACCTGGAAATATTAATACTACTTTACACTAACCGGTAATTACACATGATAATGTAGACAAGACTTTTGAAAGAGGGGGTTTTCACCTGAGGGGTTTGTGCTAAGTGTTTGTTTCAAAATCATGTTGTTTGAGTGATTTATGAGTGCAAGCTGTTTTCAATCGTCCTTTTTGAAATAAAAAATTGAGCAAACGCAGTAGTTTTCCAAGGTGATCCTTTGGTAATTTTTGCCCTTTCTGAGCAGACATGACCGTTTGTAATAGTAAAAGTATCCTACTCTGTTAACTTCTAAGATACACCAAGCAAAAGCATATTCCCTGAGGATCCCCGCTGTGAATGCCGTGGTACTATTACTATTGTAAACTGAACTCATTTTCAATAGAAAGATAAATTCTAAGAAATAGGTAATATATTTTGATGACAAGTCTAACCATGTCTGTCTGTGTGTCTGCAGCTCAGAGTGTTTTGAAACAACTGCTGGATGATTTACTTCGTGTGCAGACGCTCTTGTTGCTAGGCAACCAGGAGACGAAACATGTTGTTGATGGATCAGACCCAAAAGCAAACAAGTGAGTAACGGTATATTTTAGTTTTTGAGGAGTGACAAAAAAAAATTATCATTGCAGGGATGTGTAAATACTCAGTGTCAAATTTACCTCATCCTATTTTCACTTGGCAAAAGCTTGATTTAAGTTAAGGTAACCAAAGAGTAATGTAAAGAATGAATATTTAAGATAATATATTGTTATTCTTATATATAACACTTAAAAATGCTCTTCAAATAATTTGTTCTAATATCTGACTATGGCATTTTCAATATGATTGGACTTCCAATAACTCAACAACAAAAAAGAAGAAATTTGTTGAAGCGTAAGTTGTCCAACTTCGTTTTCCAAAATGAAATGCAATGGACACTGTTTAATGTTGCCACTGCAAACCTAACAATTGTTTCTCCAGAGCGATGTTGCCGGACTCGGAAGACGAGGAAATCACCAGTGAATCAGAGACCGAAGCACCAGATGAAACCACAAAACCTGAGAAGAAGCAAACTGATTTCCGACAACATCTGAAGAGGAAATTCAAGATGGCTGACTACCCTGAGTTTATCGCAAAGAGACACAAGACCTTCTCTGAATACAGGTTCGTCCTGAATATCGGAAATTGTCCTATCTCTTTTAACAGATTAACTTTAAACTTTATAAGTTTGGTTAATGTTTTGATAACGATTACTGATATTTAAAATAAATGGTAACAGGACTTCTATAGTAAACAATAAGAAAAAAAGGGGGTATTCACCAAGCATTTAAGAGCAGTGAGGAACATCTTTGAGGAAATGTTTGATAACGTTTTGCTCTCTTTACATGCTTTCATCGGAGTGTATCCATCTGCATTCTGTTGTGGATTAATGTTTGACTCCACCCGCTCAAGACATGCTATTAACATGAGTCATTAACGGCCTTGCTATAACAGTAGCCATGAAGATATGAATGCAACCTTCTTGAAACCAACTTTTACCTCATAAACTTTACCTATCAAATATCTGAGAGCAAGAAACTCAATGAGGTAAAGGGAAGTAACTCTTAACATTATAGTGGTACAATTGTATCTGTTTGTAGGAATGAAACGATCGAAAAATGGAACGACAAGACCAGACTAGCTTCAGGGAAGGTCAAGGGAAAATCTTTCAGTGCACTGGAGCAGACGGCATTGAAACAGATTGAACAGGTTATTACAGTATTTCTTTAATCATTTTAAGCGCCAATACAGTTATTATACACCAATACAATATTGATGCTAACTGCCATTTGTGACACTCTGCTGCCATAACCTAGCGGGCAAGCACAGAAGAACTGGAGGAATGTTTTAACGCTCAAATTTGTGCAGGTTCAATTTATTCCTGAATGGAAATAGATGGCACCTTGATACATCAACAATTACTTGTTCTCAGTCAAAGATAACTTAAGAGGACATTTGGTTCAAAACAAAAAAACAGGGCCACACTAAACAAAAACTATGGAAATATGAATGAGCATGTCCTGTAAGCAGTTTGTCAGATAAAGTTGGAAGCACCTAATATTATCCATTCTTTCTTGTATACATTTGTCTTATATTTAGGGCTTCCACGGGTACTCGAGTATTCGAGCCCGAGTTGGATCCAGCTGGACTCGAGTCCAATGTTTGGGACTCGAGGATTCGAAAAGTGTTTAACACTGTTGATTATTTTAGTTATTTCAGTCTGTTTGTCTGTATTGTCTGAAGAAAGATGATCAACATTACCATTTCAAGACATTGATGTAAACATCATTCTATTTACAACCATTTAAAAGTTAATTCCTATGTCATAATATCTAGGTTATACAACAATTAAATGGCTATAACAATCCGAAAATCCTTGGCTAAGGATAAAATGTCGGGTACTCGGATCCGAGTCGAGTCTGACCCCTTGAGTACTCGAGTCCTATTTTTTGGACCCGTGGAAACCCTACTTATATTCAACAACAGGGTGCAAATAGATAAGTCCCTGGTCTTATAATCACATGTCTGGCGTCACAATTTTGAGATTAAGTTTACCATCACCTTTAAATCACTGTACACATTCAATTATTATTCAGGATTCAGGATTACAAACATTTCTTCACAGATCCTGCGGGACAAAGAAAGGCTGATCCGACGAACTCAGTTGAACAGGAGCGGCCGGCGGGTGTTGGGTGTGGAGGAATCGGTTCAGGAGGAGAACAAGAGACATGAGGAGGAGCAAGAGGTGGGTTATAACCTGGGCATCCTGTCTCAAGGTACGAACGTTACGTTAACTCCACTAATCTGTACCCTGGGCTCAGAAGCTAGATTCGCTCGCTCAGCCTGACTCAGCCAATCAAATCATTTTCTCGCCACCTCCTCGATAAAATTCAAAGGAGAAAATGATTTTATTGGCTATATCCCAAGTTTTTTCGGGCCCGCGAGCGAATCTAGCTTCTCAGCCCCAGGTACAGATTAGTGGAGTTAGCGTAACGTTCGTACCTTGAAACAGGATGTAACCTGGGGGGATACTGAAGCTTATAGTTGGGTATGGAGGAATCTGTCAAAAATATTAATCAAAATCATAGAAAACAGCTTCTTGTTTAGAGAAAGGATTTCTCTCTTGATAAGATGATCTTGGGTTTGATTGATTTGGCTAGATTTTCGCATTTTGTTCTTATTTTTGTTATCAAAACTTTTGGAATGAAATCCATTGATACTTCTGATAAAGGGAGATAACTCTGCCTGCCTTATAGTCACAAATTATCTGACCAGACAGGATTTTTCTTAAAACACTGTACAGTATTTCTAACTTATTTTCTTTTCGCTTGCATTTTGTCTTGAATACAAGAAATATTAATATGAAACTAATGCATTGTTGGAAAAGACAAATTGAATACACCTGACTAAAACTCATTGTCATTTCATTCAAAGGAAATCGTTTCTTTAGCATTTAGCATATGTATTAATTCAGCAAATTTACTTTGATTATCCAATGATATATGACCTAGAATCATTAAACAGGTGCTGTCATGAGAAAATACAAAATGGCTTTGTTACACTTTTTTCTGCGATTCTGATTGGTTGAGAGCTCTGAAAAACATGCAACCATTTCTCGATAAATGCAGAAAAATGTGCAAACATACCCTGTGCATTCATTCCTTGTCACATCACAATCAACTGACGCAATAGTCCGGTTTTGACAGTTGCTAGTTCCGTTCTGTTGCAAAGACAGATATAACATATCTTATCACTTCCCACCTGCGTTTGTAACAATTAAATACTTTCCTCTCCCTAACAAAATCCCTACCTTCAGCAAAAAGCTGAATATTAATAACTATTAGTCCTCTGAGCTTCTTCGCTCCGAGCGTCTTACAAACGGCGGACATTATGAACATCGTGTGATATGCTAATAAGAATAATTCTGAAAATACGGATTCCGGTTAAGACGAAAGGTGATTGCATGGGCTTCAATGGTTGTGAAAACAAAATTTAATCCTCTGCCGTTTTTAATAGTTTTTGGAGTTCTCAATTTTGATTAAATTTATTTAATTTCTTTAACAAACCACAATCTGTCGACACTGATGTCAGATTTTTAAAAAATAATTAAAGACAAATTTGTATAAGGTAGATTTTGTAGTTGACAATCAATCTTTATTTGCACTGAAAGAGGCCACAGGCCTATAGTACATAGTAATATATATATATATACTATATATAGTAATTATAAGGATTGTTTAACATGTTTTGTGCCTTTATCGATGTATGACCGCAAAATATTCTATATAATCGTAACGCTACGCTACACAACTTTATGCAAAATTTGTTGCTGTTATAAATACATTGATAGTTGCTGTTATACATGTAAAACAATTCTTAATAAGATTTTGTTGAATAAATGTTGTTATTTTATCTAGCCAACCAAAGATGGGGCTTCAAGTTCTGAATACAGCTCCGAGGTGTTTGATGACAGTGACTTCTACCATCAGCAGTTGAGGGAGTTGATCGAGAGGAAGACCAGCGACATCAACGACCCTGTCGCTATCAGCAGGTGGGTGAAAGGTCAATATTTAACAGGCCGGGTCATCTGAAAGCGGTTAGTGTCATTGGTGTAATGAACAACAATCGTCATTTACTTAAAAATTAAAACTCAACTTGTTATCAAAAGAGTGTTTTTCATATCTGCATGTGTGTACATGTATATTGTCATTATTTTTTGTAGCAGGAGTGTCTTTGTTCATATGGGGCAAGAGAACTTGCCTTTTGTATTTCTTTGCAAATAATTTAGTATGGGTATTACGTGAGTGTTAATTTTGATCTCATTTAAAAGTGTGTTGTGTGACGTTGAAATATATGTCCTGGGCATTGTTGGGTCTAGCAGTGATTAAAGAGTTCAAATCCCAAAATCACCCTTTCAGTAGGAGATCCCGCGCCACTTGTGATATATATTCTTTACCAATGACACTGTATGAATAAACCTCGTATTTCGAAAACTTCATTAAGAGCCTCTATATATATCAACACAATTCTACCTGTATCACTATGCACTGATATTCTCTCTGTCTCATTGTGAAGTAGTTCCGATACTTGACTGTTGCAGACAATGGCTGGAGATCCAGAAGCTGAGGACTAAAGTGAAGAGGAAGAAAGTAGACACTCGTGCCAGCAAGGGCAGAAAAATAAGGTCAGGCATTTAAAAATGTTTCTTTCAAGTAATCATTGAAACTTTGAAACTCATACATTAATAATAATTTCATCGTGCAAACTCTAGCTTTTCATGTGAATTTTGAGGCTTTGTGCTAGATTTGAGTGGTATTCAATGATCTTTTTCTTTCAGATTTATTTAATAAGAAAACACCTTTCTGTTGTAGATATGAAGTACACTCTAAACTTGTCAACTTCATGGCTCCGATAGACAACTCTGCATGGAGTGATGAATCAAGGTAATAACACCTGGCCAAATGGTTTATATGTCCACCATGACATGGTTAAAGGTCTATATAATACGTATAGCATCCTTTCTGTACCAAGTAGTTTTCTAGAGCATGACACAGATTCACAAACTTCAGATTTGGTAGTGGTTTTAACTTTGTGGTGTTGTTGACATTTATGGCTTCTAACCCAGTGACAACTTAATTTTCAAATTTTGGCCCGATAAAATGTAAAATTTTCGTAGTAATGTCCGGATCATCACTTGAATGGTATTTTATTACTATCTTAACAAAGAAACTTCAAATATGATACAAATGGTAGCTATGTTGTGGTCTTGTACCTCGTATGGGTTTTAAATCAAGTTGTAATTTGTTCTTAATTTCCCTGTGAGAGAGTGAGACTTTAGAAGAAGTGTGAAAGGGTACACTTAAGTTTTGTTTTGGTCAATATGAAAAACGTTTAATCTTAATTTGTTTCCGGGAAAGATATTACAATACGGTATTTAGCAATGTCTCTTTTTCAGGAATGACTTGTTCAAATCTCTGTTTGGAAAGAAGACAAGACCAAATCACCTTGACAACAGGATCACAGCAGAGAGATAGATGTACAGTGAGAAATAAAAGAAATTAAAAGCATCATGTCTGTAATTTTGATTTGGTTTATGGAAAGGGATGTTATTTCACTAATCTAAAGACAACTCTCATGCAAGCCATAATTCCCACTGATCTCATTTACTAGCTGTATAAAAACCTGAGTGCAAAAAATTATGTTTTGGGTGCCACAAACTCTTTGGTAATCGCCTGCCACCTACATATGATTTCTAAAAGAACTTTCAAGTTCAGGCTAAAGAGTTAGCATAAACAAGTACTTTGAGCGTAAGGGTTTAAAGTTTGTTTCTTTGTAAATAGATCGCTCAATCCAAGTTAGCCTGGATTTCTTCCTCGTGCTGCAAGACTAGATTCCCCAGACATTCAATACGAAGGTCAACTCATTAAAGTCCTACAACTAACTGCTGTAAGGCTATTTCTTTACTCCTTTGAATAATAAGCACTCACTCAATCATACTATTATAATAAATATTGAAATTTTATTGCATTTTTGTATGCATTTACATTAACCCTTACGATGCGGCTATATATTTTTGCTCTACAAGCCCACGTGGCGGAATTGTTTTGTCCGGTGCCAGCCACCGTTATATCCTGATTAACCGCTTCTTTATTTTTGTGCGCGGATATACATATGATACATGGAAATAAAGACAATTCTCTCTTCTATACGATGATGTAAAAATTATGAAATTATCTCTAATGGTTCGTGAGATATAAATGCCGAAAGGTGGGTACCCTCAATCATTTTGAGGTAAACAATTTTTTTGCGGCACTTGTCGCAACGCTTTGCCGCTTCTTTATTTATGTGCGCGGATATACATATGATACATGGAAATGAAGACAATTCTCTCTTCTACACGATGATGTAAAAATTATAGAATTATCTCTATTGGTTTGTGAGATATGAATGCCGCAAGGTGGGTACCCTCAATCATTTTTGAGAAAAGGTTTGATATTTTATATCCGGGAGCAGCCAAGACTGCTTGCAGTCAATATATAGCCTTATCCTGAAAGTTACGGATTTCGCCAAGAGGGCTTACGTGCCATTTTATATTTGGCCCGTAAATATCACGCGCCCCGCATCGTAAGGGTTAAGATTCAGATCAGTAAATAGAGTGACTGCTTCTAGCCCGGTAGACCGAGGTTTGATTCCAGTCCTCGTGCCAAAGGACATTGAATGATTGAATTTGTTGCTTGACAAACTTTAAGTCAATAAAAATATATTCAGATCAACAGGTTTTACATTAGGTCCTACAACAATATGACTTTAAATATTTCAATGCATAAGGGCAGAGCAAAGCATTTAACTACTGCTGTACTGTGGCTTGTTGAAAATGCACAATCTGCAATTTTTTGTACACCATATTTAGTACAATAGTTATATATTGTTGAATATATGTTGTGCAAAGCAACCGAGCTTAGGAGTTGGTGGCCGTTATTTTAAGAAACATCCTACCCGTAAATGATCCATCTTGTCATCAAAAAGGGTCGAGCAAGGAAACTAATTATCAGTTTTTCTCTTGACAGATTAAATCAGGTATGAAGTGAACAATAAAGTCAGAGGTCACTACTCATTTACCCTCTGTTATACGGGACATATATCTTGTACGATTATTATCAATGCATTTATCTTGTCAAAAACTTGTTTTGTATCCTACAGATTTGTTCTTTTGAGTTCAAGATCAAACCAAAATTTATGCCTTACATGGTTCTTTGCATAGCATTTATATAAAATATGATTTCAAAGTTGAAACATTTTAATAATAGGTTCAATTTCTCCTGATGAACAATTTAAGCTCAGAACAAGAGTATATGAAACTAACCTTTTTCTGTGAATAATTTGAGCACATACACCACCACCAAGATTCTTAAAGTGTCTTGATAGAAACAAAACCAATCTGTTGCAGCAGGGTTGTTCCACAGAGAAGTATTAGTACTTCACAATTTAGCTACATCCAATTCTCGATGTCACTTTGACTTTCCTCAGTGTGGAACAACCCTGCAACTGGGAAATATTTCTTCCTCTTTGAATGTCGAAGTAAAATATAGGTTTGACCCTAACTCCTTTCTTGAGTAGCTTATCCTCAGTTTTAATGGTCTCCATGACAACCATGTCATCGGCCAATCAGGAATCATATTTCATGCCCAGGAAATGCTCTTCCTATAACAGAGGTTTCTAGATAAGAAAAATTAATTGAGATTACACTATTGAGATACTAAATAAACATCAACAAACAACAGAAGTAATGATTCAATAAATTTTTCATTTATTAACTTTTTCACACTATGCTTCTTCGTAACAAATCATTTGTTGTACCAAAGACATGATGGAGTGTATCTTTAGCTTGTTAAAATAATCTCTTTGTACATATTTACAGTGTAAATAGTAACGCTTCTCCATAAATGCTCAAACTTCTTTCAAACAGGTTATGATAAAAGAAAGTCTCAAAGAAACAATTAGAAAGTGCAATAACCTAACTGAATCCAAATTTTGATAGATCTCAATTTCTAGTACAAATGAACAAAATTCCAGTTTGAATTCAGAACCTAAAACTATGAAACAGAAAGAAACCCCTTATGAACTTGACTTTCTTAACATATGCAATTGTTGCAAACCATATAGTTTCAGCATAAAATTCTTGCCATACAAAAGTATAACTACCCTTGTTGGTTAAATGTCTGCTGTCGAACCTAACCTGTGTACCCCATTAGTTTGAGGATCTTATTGTTTTTATATGATGATGTCAATCAAAAGATCCCATTTACCCTCATCAGTTTACAAAAACACTTGTGAAGTTGAGTTGGCAAAATGTTTTCAAAATTTTCATTATTAAGACCACTAAAAATATTTTTGACAAAGAAAACCTTAAAAGCAATTACATGTATTTCTTAAAATTGTTAAGCATCTGTAATTTTGTGTAAACTTGAAATGTAATCGTAACATTGTTCAAAACCATGAATTCTCTCTTATTTCAAACATAAGTGAACAATCGCCTTTCCTGTTAACCATTAATGACATGACTTGATTAATATGAGAACCTTTGTATTAGGCTAACATGTGAAAGCACTAAAACTAAAAGTGGATTTCATCACATACATCTTGGGACAGAGATGCAAAGCTGGTGAATTATCTCCCTTATCCTGCATATGGCACTTACTTCAAATCTCATTAAAATCATATCAAACTTAACGGTTGTACCTCCGTTTCTAACCACTTATACCAGTCAATCAGAGACGAGGTTTGAAAGTTCAGCAAGATTCAATATAATAGCAGTCTTTGAGTTAAATGATTCGATCCCTACTAGAGCAAACTCAGATTAGAAACGTGTGTTAGGTTCAATTTGGTTTTAAGGAGATTTACTGATTTCACACAAATGTTACAAGAGAACAATATCTGAATTATTGCTCTTATTAACAAAATACACCTAAATGATAAAATATAGATAAGAATTACTAATATCATAAAAACTCTTTCTTGTTGTAAAGGTTCATGACATCTAATAAATAATAATTTTTCCTTGAAATTTTTCAACATAAATAATAAACTTTTCAAAATCAATTGCATGTAATTGTCGACACAAAGATGGAACCAATTCATGACTTCAGAAAGAGAAACCAGAAATCAAGAAACTGACATCTTTCTTATCTTGAAATGAACAACATTCATTTTTGATGAGCACTGACACGTTGGAACTTGGTTTAGGCACAAGAATCAGAAATACAATACATTGGAACCATGATTCAGACATCATTGGTAGAAAAATACTTCATCATGGTCAAAATATAGCTATTGAAAAACTTCTAAGTGTATCTCTATTTACATTGTTTTCTCCAAAGGAAATAAGTAATTAAGAAATATTAAAAATAAATACCAGTGATCGACATAGCAGCGCCCTTGGTGCTTTGAATATTAGGTAGCACCAATCATATCCCTTCAAGACCCAACTGTTTTAAAATGGCTTTCAAACAACTAAAAGCGTGTGAAGGCAAAGGCTGTAGGCACTACAACATACAACATTCGGTTGTTAATGTAGGTTAATCTTAGGCCCAAAATCTGCCCATTATTCAATCTATTTCTGGTTTACAGATATTGAGGTTTTGAAAAGGTATTTTACTTGCTTGCATGGAATATGGGAAGCACTAATAATGAAAGGGCTGCTAATGATGTTTGTTAAGGTATAAAATTCATGAACTTATCAAATCTAGGCACTGTAGCAAAGGGATAAAGGGACCTCTCGAAAAAGAAAACATGTTTCTCATTGCAAGAAAACAATTATAGATCAATATAAGTAGGGGGTGTACTACTAAATGTGTTCACACAAAAATTGTTGTAAGCACTTTTTTCTTGATGTGTCCCTAACTCTTTAAGATGTTTTACCCTCTGAAATATATATATTGCGCAATTTGCATATATTTATATGTAATTGGGGAAAATATGAACAAATGAAACATAAAAAATGTGCTACTCTGCCTTTAAAAAATATCAGAAAGACACATTGAGCTCACCACATAGGGCACTTGCAATCCTATAGACAACTACACTTTAAAATAGCAGTGATTGATTTATGGCTGTCACAGGTTGAAAAGTGAAGACCAATTTCTTATTGCATACATCACTGGATGATTTTATGATTCCACATGTTTTGCACTTTTAAATGAGCACAGTCACTTCATAGGTTTTCAATGATCTGATACTTATGACCATAGCAATTTTATCCATGATCTACCGTAATTGCTCTTTTAAGCCCCTTTTACTGACATATTCATATTAAATGCAATGAAAATAGATTTAACTCTGCTTGAACATATTCAAAATATGACCATAAACACTTTTTCCTGACTCAAAAAGAAAACATTTTCTCAAACGGATAAAATGCTCAATAAATTAACAAATATTTGATGTAACATGACTTGTTGGACCAAGACTCAATTGCAGTACACAATGTTTTGCTGCACAATGTACATTTGAAATGAACACATGTAGATTTCTTTCATGAAATACATGACAACTCGAACATGAGGTGACACACATGGAATGTGACGACTGTCAATAGCACTTTGTTTGCAGCGTAATGCCAGTGTATGAAACAAGGATCAACAGACATCAAGATTTTCTGTCAAATTCTTGGCCAAGTTCAATTTTGCTTGCTTCTCAACAAGATTATTTCATACACTGGAAATGCCCATGTCCTGTGAAGAAATCACCTGAAAGGACATACTTCGGAGAATATCACAAAATCTTCGAGTCGCAGATGTAGTCTTGTGTTACTATGTGCTAATTCGCTTGCTCTCCATCCGTACCCTCGTTGATTTGCGCGTTGTGAATTTAGCGTCTCTACACCTCTGACAGGTAAAATCGTCTGGTATGTTTGTTTTGCGAATTTTCGCACACGAGAGATGAATCCATGTCAAACACTCATTGCATTCAATCATCGGTCTCCCTGCATACGGTTTCAGACAAAAACATGTGATCAGTTCATGTGAGTCATCTTCTGAAACAGAACAAAAATAAATATCAGGAATGATATGTAATGGTCGGTGACAGGATTGGATATTTGTTTTAATGACCAGTATTTTCACCTCTGACCCCGAGCTCCTAAGAATTTTTATCAAAATGAGCCGAGGAGTTACTGTTTTACGCCGCTTGGGCAATATTTCTGTCATTTGCCGCTAAATGACTCAGTGAGTTACTGTTTTACGCCGCTTGGGCAATATTTCTGTCATTTGCCGCTAAATGACTCAGTGAGTTACTGTTTTACGGCGGTTGGGCAATATTTCAGCCATTTGCCGCTGAAGTCAGGGACACACATTATTAAAACTTGGTAGCAAGATGCATTCACTGACAAGGCTGTCTCAGGAGTATGCATAAAATATTGGTTTTAACTGAACATTAAACTACAAACAACTTGGTCTTCTGTAGTTGGGGAGTCCTAGAGCAAATTGTACAACCCCTTAGCTCGGTGTCCCTCAAACCTTTGAGAAGTAATCCTAAGACCATGAAGTCTCTCATCTTAACAACCTCGTTTGTTGACCACTTTTCATGAATAGAAAATAATAACTGTTTGTAAACATTACACTTTCTTAAAAAGCCTTAATTTTTTTGCATCTACAAGGCACTGCTGTTCATTTATCATTTGCGTCAGGGCCTAGAACCCTTATCAAGATGTTTTCCTGAGAATGAATAACCTACCTCTATCAGAATCGTCTCTTGACCCATACAAATACTGCTCAGACTCGGAGAGTGACATTGTTGAATTTGCCGACTCTGCAGATTCTGCCTCGTAGCTCTCGGCCGTACTTCCCCCACTGTCTAGTGGGCTCACGTTGTCTGTTAGTCGCAGTTCCTGTAACAGATGAGGAACAGTAAGAACATTGAACTTCAGATTCAGCGGAAACTATCAGCATAACACAAAATTACAAATAAGCGATTTCAATAATAATTTTGATATTTAAAATAACCATATATATTTTCAACATATTTGTTTGAATTTAAATTTAAAAAATCAGTGCCTTATCGATGTGTATGAATAAGAATAATTAATTGACTCGAAATCCTTCTGTCAACAGATACTAGATATAATGGAATAGATAAATATTGCCTGTCTGAAATAGAAATAAAAACATGTGTATAAAAAAAATTAATTAATCTCCTGATAGTGAAAGTGTGCATGATTTAACCTACTTTCTATTTCCCTGTACAAGTTTTATTTAGGACATCAGCCTTTCAGAAATTTGTTAATTGATGCCTGTTGCTGTAAATATGTAAATATGACATTTCCTATTCATCAACACTTTCCTTTGACCTTTGGAGAAAATTGATCTACCGTAACTGGTGTCAATCAAATTGAATTTATTCCATGATTAATTTTCTACGATATTTTTTTGCAGTAATGAGTTATAATACTCATTCATTCATTATTTAAGCATTTAACTAACAGGTCTTTCTTTACATATTAATTCAAATACAAAGAATGTTTTTTTATCGTGAAATATGTAAATTGAACATAAGAATTTAACTATTTTCAACAGATAAAACCTCATACACGGAAAAATAACAACACCTGTTGGTAAATGTCACCAAAATAATTAATTTTCAGAAGCATAAATGATATGTCGATGCAACCACTGCCATTGTTCTGAACAGGTTGTCATGACACTTGACTGGACAGGAATATGAACACTTTATCAGCTGCTTGGTGCAAGGTGACCTCACAACCAGCTGTGCAGCTCTTAACCAATCAGAGCCATGCCTTATGGTCACATGACATATCCCCTGGCTGGCAGACGGCCAATTGCCAAGTCTGAGGCAGACACCTCACCCAAGGATTATTCTATTTCTCTTATGGTAACTATCTTGGTTTCTCAGTATGCAATTTTCACATTTTTCTTGTCTTCTTTGTCTGGTATATTGAAGGTAAGGATTTATCCAACTCATTTGGAACTTGATAGTTACTGAGGAAGTCGCTTCTGAGAATATTTATTGATTTTTCAAGCAAACAGAGAAAGATGTGTGTCAAGAGCTAAATATAGCAGAAGGAGCTCATTCGACCTTCACCTTGGGCCATAGCAGAGATTGAGCAATACCGGCCAAGTTTCTCTCACATTTGGTGAAATTTCTAGTATGTTGGCAGATGAAGTGTAGCAGAAAATGGGAATTTCATATTTTTAGGCCAACCCTCTGCCTAATATACCATATCAAAGCTTTAGATGTGAAAATTGCATTTGAGACCCAACTTATCAGTAGGTCACTGTAGGGATTGAAATGAAAACTCACTTACTAGAAAAAACTTTTGACAGTTAGGAAAGTAGCGTTAGTTTGAAGATCTATGCAAGAAACTAAAATTATTCTTGTGTTGTCAAGTCATTCATAATCAATTTCTGTCTTTTCTTACAAATGTGGATTTTTTTTGCGTATGTGTATAGCTTATTGTAAATAAATTATGGTTGGCACACCTTTGTAGTTAGCTGTCAAATGATAAACAATGATTGTATGTTTTGTGTTTGTGTATAGCTTAGGATCCAGCTCCCTATCTTGAAAGCCAGTAAAATGAGTTACACACGTGTGCTCTTCTCCTTCTCCAGAAAGTCATTGAACCAAGGTTAGACTGATGCAAGGGAGGATGTTGCATCAATGTTATAAATAAACGTGTCAGGTATTTGTTACATTTGCTTTGTGTATTTCTTGACATAAGAAGCTCAACCCTGACAAAATGGTCAGTTATTTAACCTTCCTAATCAATACTTGAATCCATTTACCTGTACCTCTTTATCGAATTTTGATTGAAAACTTAAATTGGATACAGGGATAATTACACCCCTGACTCCTGCTTCAAATACTTACAACATTTTGAAAGGACTCGGAAAATGATAAGCTGTGAGTCGCACAATGCAAGTTTTTTTTCATGGTGCTATTGCTTACATATTGAAGGACTCATTTATAACCTGCGAGGACTCACAAGACATCCTGAACTCAGTAGGTCATATTTGTAGATTGATCATTTGGGATATTCATACTCAAGAGTACTGGAGATCAGGGTTTATTTGAACAATGAGAATCATTTGATAAGTTATCCATAAGAGCAAATTCGACACATGCATAATCCTTAGACTTGTTTAATAAAATAATTTATTTATAATTATTTTTAGATGAACTTTTGACACAATAAATGAAGACTAAAAATTACTACATCAATTACAAGGAAAATATTAGGGGTAATAAATAATTGTGGTATTTAATATTCATGCTGGTTACAATCATCTAAACATAATATTGACTATCAACATATTTTTACATATTCCATTACAAAGGAAACTTAAAGAATAGCAATAACTGAAGACAACAGACATTCAAATTATAATCAACAGCTGTTTTTGAAGGTCCACTTAACGTGTGCCTATATGCGACAGCTGTACCATAACGGTTCCATACTTCAATATTTTGTTGTATTGATTTATCAATATTGAGTATACAAAGCAATTCATGGTCCCTTATTATTGATTTATGTTGTGTATCTTTGGATTGGACCTGAATAGCATTGGCTTAGCCGCATAACCATTAACAGCATGTGGACAAAGAACATTATCATATGTAATAAGTTGGGCCAAAGCACCTAGACGATACTCCAATGAAATTTGAAGCACCACACATTCAATGATTGACACATACAATGATTGGGCAAAAAGCTCTCGTCTAACGATAGGCTATCTGAGATAATTTAATTAATACACAAACAGGTTACAAGTTACAGCATTTTTTGTAATTAATTTGACAACAAATAATAAACACTTGAGCATTTAATAAGTTGGTGTGATGATATACAAATTTTATTAATTGTCTTCCTTATTGCAAGGAGATGCTTTGTTTAGGTGTAGAAAGCAAAATGTTGTCAAACAAGTTTTAAAGCACAACAGATTAATATCATTATGATATTGAATTTTTTCACAATTAAATAAATCTTTGGTGGGCATTTAGAAATGGTATACACAAGAACAGCAAGGTTGCCTGGGTAACAACTTTATTGCATAAATCACGATGTTTTAAAAAATATACAAACTTTTTCCCTTTTTTTAACCCATGTCGTGAATCTTGTGATTTCAAAGGTAATTAAGTTGTCATGAAGTAAATCTTGCTGTTCTTCCCATCATGTAGGTATGAGATTTTATGTCATGGGGGTATTCATCAAAACCTCTGTCTACTTTTTGGATAAAAACAGAAAACTGTCAAACTTGACATTGATTAAAGATTATATGAGTGTTCCTATGTGAGAAGCTGAGAAAGAATTTTGGTATTATTTTAGAAGAAGGGCCACCTTGTAATGGTTAAAGTATCCTACATCTACTAATGTTAAGGGACAGCAAGAGAAAATTTGCCCAGGACTTGTTTCCCTCTATGAATAACACTGTACATGATGTAGAAAACAGGGGATAAAGCTTGTCAATATCAGCAATTTGATTATTAATATAGCTCTGTTATGTTGTAGCTAGTATATTGCTGCATTTCTCACTACCTTACGGTTACCTCACAAATAAAATCCCTTTCTCAAGTCTGTCAATCAACTTTTGAAACATATCATCTTACCAAAATGCACTGCTATTTCATCAGCAAACTTCCTGATAATTGATATAACTAGATCATTACTTTTCTATAACTGATGTAAGCCAGTTATACTTACTGTATAGTACTTAGTTATTTATAAATATCTCTGGCTATGTCTAATTTTGCTAACTTCTTTCACAAATCACTTAAATGATCAAGAGTCACAGTAGTGAGTACCATGGCAAATTTAAGCAATGGAATTTGCACCCTATAAAAACAGGTTGCTTCGTTAAAGTTGTGTAGTAAATATATTGATTTCTGAACAACTGTTGAACATAAAGACAAAATTATTATCTACACCATGTCCAATATCACAATCTTTGGTACCAAAATCTTATCAATGCATCTTTCAAAGTCATTAATGCAACATTTTATAAATAGTTATGATGTACAGACCAGCACCAAACGTATTTATCCCTTAACTTCCCCCCCATAGATTTCCATGTTACCGAGTTGCATAAATACTTTTCATAAGGTGAATTCTGGTTTTATCTTTTATATTGCAGTATGAATTCATATCATCACAATTTAAGGTCTGTTACTATATTTCAAATTAATGTTGGGATTTACCGAGTAATATTGAACTATTGTTAAAGTTATCTACATTTGTACAAGAATGAAAAACATTTCCCATAGAGCGCAATGTTAAATTTTGATAAAAATTTGCATACATGTCAATAAAATTGTTGTCATTCCTTCGATAGTTTAGAATAGATACCCAATGAAAATTAAAACTGAAATCAAGAGATCAAAGCGAAAATAATTCATAACATATGAGCAAAATGTGAGTAGTATGTTTGATGAAAATTGAATATATGAACATTACTTGTGCAACACCAAATTGTCATGAAACTATGAATTTTTAAGGAAATAAATTGTTACCCTAAGTAAAGCCCAATACAATTACGTGCTATGTTTCCACTAGAGGTGTAACGACACGTAACGGCAATACATTATCGTATCCTAATACATGGGTCACAATATATCGTATTGTATCGTATCGCAGGATGCATATTGGGATACATAAAAACTTCTCAATGTAGGTGCTCAAAACTGAGATAATGATATACATTGAAAACATACTTCATTATGCACACAAGAACCTCTCCTAAAATTTGGAAGTTGGATTATATCCTAATTACAATTACATAAAAAAAAGCTGCAAGTATATTCTTTCTCAAGATTATCAGCCTCAAAAATTGTGTGAAAATATAATAATGTCAGGAGAAAATATGTATCGGGATATGTATTGTATCGTTACCCCTATATCGGGATACATATGATTATCGTATCGCAACCCTCCTTTATCGTTACACCTCTAGTTTCCACTAAACCATGGCAGGTCACAATTATGAAGTCATCTGACGATTACTTTTGCAATGTGGCTGAAGTTCTTAAGTGATCAAATCAGGGGGCTATTTTGTGAAATTCTGTACACGAGATTTTACAATGGTAAACATTCATATCCTACTGTCTCAAAGTTTTAAGAGACTCAATGAGACCAAGTCCCATGTTAATAAAATATAAACTACCGGGTACTACTTCTTTTAAAGAGAAGAATATACCGGTATGACTGCACAACAATTTAAATCATGATCCACAGCTAGTTTGATGTTTCAAATCATCATGGCCAAAGATGAAGAACTACACTTTAACAATATAAATGTTTGGGTCACCTCTCAGACCATGATTGTCAAGGGTTACTATTCAGACTAAATTAAACTGCTATAAACAATACAACTTTAATCTAACTTTAATTAAATATTGATTCTTATCACAGTAGATTCTACAACATTTGACAATATTCGTCATCAGAATTTCTCACTGCCACAAACCAGGTATTTGGAATGACAGCTTTCACAATTCTCAGACTTTCTTGTAATTTTCTTAATTTCTAAATGAACCATTGCCTTAATATAAATAGTAAACTTCCAAATTTTAATGATCAAAGTGCAGAGAGGCCCATGACCCCCTTTATTTGAAAATCGTTTAAACATTGTCACCTAATTTCAAATAAAAACTTTTCCCTCTACAATAAAGGGCGTTTGACAATCTGTCAAAAAATACACCTTTCACTTAGTTCTAATAGCATGCCCAGCAATACTACATGTAGTAAACCTAAGCAGTATCCATCAACTGCTCTGATACTGTCAGACTCTTCCTGTCAACTAGCACTGCTAAGTTAAGTATTAAGAAGAGCCAACTGACTTTCTTTGTGCTTGGCAGAATGGATCATCTTGAAAATATGTCAAAGTAAACGTTTCATATGTCACATCATTTTACATCTGGATTTGTTAGTATTTTTTCAACAGTACAACTACAAACAGGTAAAATACTTTAGCTCTATTATCAGCTTTAGTATATTACTGGAGTGAGACATACTATTAACCTAACAGAACTAAGAACTAAGGAATGGATTGGCACAACTCTATTCAGGAAACTATAAAGGCAAAGTAGATTTGACCTAAACATAATTGAAGTTACTCTCTCAAGAGAGGTTACAGAACTGTTCATCATTAGCAATGTCTGGTCTAGTAGACAGCTGTAATTTTCAAATGTATTGTAAGATGACTTCATTTAAAAAAGGCAAATTGACATGATCTTTGACGAGGACTAATTGGATATCTTTACGGAAGTCATTCAAGAGTAGAGAATCTCATCTTCTCATTGGTAAAAACTATTTGTTTACAGTGTAAAATCTTATCAGAGGCAATGTCAATTTGAACAAAACTCTTATATGGTGGTTCAAGAATCAATTCACAGTACTTACATCTTGCCTGTGGGATTCATACTGCGTGTAAGACAAAACCATTGAACAAAAATCCATGAAATCTTCCTTTGTTCGTTTCTTCTTATGAGGGGATGTATTCATCTGAAACAAAATACCGGTAAGTAGATTGTAAGTCAAGCTTTAACCACTCATTCTTATCAATCAATGTTCCGAGCTACTTCAATCAACAAAAATGTTAGACTACTAAACGGGTAAACATCATAAGATTTTAGTGTTTGTTGTAGCCATTTGCTACCAAACTAAAACCATGTCAAATCAGTTCATTATGTGGTGAAGAAAAACTTCCTTACAATGTTAATTATTGCATAATTATGGAAAAGAGGATTTTAAATGAAAGGAAAAGTATTTCCTCCAAACTCAAATAAGGAGATAAATTCCTTTGATGGAATAGAATGCATAAAAAATACATTTAAAAGTGGTGTATTTACAATCGCCATTTCAGTAATTTTGGTGTCACTACTTCTGCCTACTCAGGTACAATGGTAGCAATTCTGATATATTATATGGACATCAACTTTTCCTCAAACCGAATCCAGATGCATTCAATTCAAGTATACAAAAATAATATAAGCTGATGAAAAGATTGTGATAAATAAAAATAATTATAATCCACTAACAGTTGTATTAGCTAAATCAGAATTGACAGGTAATAAAACTATAAAAATTTGGAAAATTTTCTCCCCAGGCAAAACATGAAACCTCACTTCTTAGTCCTAAATAATAAGCTCAGAAGAACATCAGGTGAACATCCACACAATAAAAATGAATTCACATTTTTAACACCGTTTAACAGCTTAAACTGTATCACCATTTTCCCCATTGCCATTTGTTTACGCTACGTCATCTCATTATAAATTCACAGCAGTCCGCCATTTTGTTTGACGACAAGCGGTGGGTTCAGGGAGCAACAATTTGACAAAGTGTTGACGCAATCGGGATGAACTAAAAACAGGTGTTAACAAGTTAATTGTTATTCCCAAACATAGAACTTTCGGTTTAAATCAGTGTTACAGATTATTTTGTCACTATTCTTTCATCAACAGTGATTCAAAGGGTCACAACCGAAACTTCCTAACGAGTCATTCATGTGACTTGGATCGATGCAAAACAAGCATTTTACCAGTTATCCCACCACCAATGTGGGAAATAAATATTAATAACACCACATTTGAGATATCTTCAAAACTAACGACTGTCATTCTCTCACTACAAACGAAACGATACCTTCGTTGAAAGACACAACCTATCTATATTTTGCTTTGTAACTTCTACCTGCAACAACTATTTTGATTCAGTTTTCCCAAATTAAAAAAAAAGTTTTGAAATTCAATCACCTCTCAAATAATATTTTGTCGGACGATTAACGTGGGGGTAAGATTGACGAGGACGATTACGAGATAAATGGAATCTGAATGAATTTCAGTCGTTAAAATCACAGACATCATAAAGATGGATTTTTTAACAGATTTAGATCTATCTGTTTTCATTAGTTAACAACTGTAAAATCAAGATTTTATAAACGCCCTTCATTTTATTGAGCACAACGTGCCTACCTCAAGGTTGAAGACCGATATTTTGAGCAAAGCTTCGGATACAGTCAGAGTAGTCGGTCGTCTGTCATTCATAAAGATGTGACTCATTCAACTGTGATATACTTAATATCATAATAACCACAACTTCAGAAGTAAATTTTCTTAAACCCTTTCTTGAACGCCAAATTTGTGCGTTTTCAAGAGCCTATTTAGACACAGTCACAGTGAAGGTTTGCACAGTTGAGGGAGTAAGATATCCGCCATCTTGCTATTCAACAAAGTACATGGTGTTTCTATCAGGCCTACAACGAAACTAAGCTGAACCTACCTCAGAATTTGACTGTAATGACTTCCGTTTGTTCCTTGGAGCTGAAATATACAACAATCATGGTCATTTGGTTTTTAATAACATTTTGTGCAGAATGTTCATTGTGAGCTAGTGGAGTCTGACCCAAACCACTGCCAGGAAACTTCAGCAAGATTCGGTCGACGTACGATATCATTTACACACAAAACATCGGTGATCAAAGCTATATTTTGTTAAAATCAGCAACAAAACACCCTTGCTCATCATAAACAATGAAAATTATGTAAAAACAATGTAAAATGTAGTCGTATGCTGTGGAGTTTTGTTAACCACTCGACGAACATTTCTCCATTTGACTCCAGTGTCTCTCAATCTGCTCATGGTTTTGTGACTAATTTTGTCCGAAAATGGTGATATTTCTGTAAAATAAGTGAAACGTACCTTTGAAAACCTCTTCTGTCATCTTTTTAGAACAATCCAGTGCCAAAGAAACTCAAAAACAGCTTTGAAATCACCTAAACCACGATCGCCGTCTTCTCAGCTCGCATCCAGTTCAACGCTACGATTCCGTTTCGTGCAGGGTCACGACCCGCTTCATTTGCATAGTTTCGTGACCTGACCTTGTTCATTAGCATATCAAGTAGGTCATTACGTCACGTTTCAACCTATCCCACTATCACTTTGCGTCGGAATTTCATCAATGATCCAGCATTTCCAATATTCACAGGTAACACTGTTTGGTCCAATAGGAATCATAGAATATGCATGGACGTTTACTTTCAAGCACACGTCCAAAGGCAAACCGTAGATCGACATTTGTATGGTAGCTTCTTTTGTTAGGATCAAGGCATCCATTTTGGATACGCGATCGATCGTTTTGGTGCATGTCGGGATATGTGGGTGGGGCTAACGACGCGTGATGATTGACGGTGGCCTATGTTGTCATGGTGTATTTTCACCACTTCAAAACGATCGTGCTGCATCTTCATGCTTGATTATTGTGATACCTGGATACGTTTTGTCCCCCTCGACAAATTACCTCTCTCTAAGGGTAATTGCGTTCACAATTTATATCCCATTTATCTTTTGACCTATATTCAACTCGTATCCAAATATTCAGTGCGGTGCAGTGTTATGGCGCGCACATGCTCGCTTTCGGTCACATATCAACTCTCCGGGTGCTCGAATGTTATTAGTGTTATATGATCTCCATAATATGGCATCACGATGCTCTTTAGTTATTAGGTTCGTTACTGAGTTAATCGTTCTTAAACCTTGAAACGCGAAATAATTATGACGTAATATGGGGAAAAGAAATGCTAAATTTGGGTTTGTTGTCAGACCCTCAATCTGGATATATAAAAACAAGTTTTTAGGACTGTATCTTAAATTATGTCAAAGTCAGTCGAGTTATGAAATAATTGATACACCAAATATTTTCTGACTGATTTTTTAAATTGACATAGACAACAATCCTTGATTGTCAGATTTTCTTACATATTTTCCATTTATTCCAAAATATTTTCAATATTTAGAAATCAAAGTTGGATCCAGGCCAACAAAGTTACAGTATCCAGAGTTCTTTATCAAAAAGTTCATCTTTTAATTAAAATAAACCTTTTTCAAGGCAACTTATTATTTCCATTTCCTTCTGGCAAGATGTTGCTGCTCGACTACTCAATCTTAGACTGACCATATTTCATTCTGTGTCGATCATCTCCCGTTGACCTGATTTATCCTCCAAATGTTTGATAAAAAAGGTTTTATTTGTCTACAGTACCGCCATAGGCAAAATCAGCCCGCTCTGATAAAAAAAAAAAATCCATAAAATTCTCTACATTATCTCAAACAGGAATCCTCTTTTCTCATTTGCCTTCACTTTGTAACATTGTCATTATCATGACATGACTAAGTTCTACAAATAAACAACACATTTATTTTTTTAAATTCTTTTCCGACCGCCCGCTCACATGCAAGAGGACTTAGAGGTGAGATACACACAAAATAATACTGATGGCCTTAAAATAATTGCATTCATGTATAAATTAGCTTCCAAAGATTTTAAATTTCCAAAGATAATAATTCTGAAAGTAATCTATCTCTGGTAGGGTATGGTTTAATATTTGTAAAATTTACAAAATTTGGAAATTTAAAGTTATTACTGTTATATACCAACAGTGAGTATGGTTTGATACATTCTGAACTTAACAGGTATTGAACTATTATCATTGTTTAATCATAATACATGTTTTGGTTCAGCTTCAAATCAATATGCTGATTTCAATTCAAAACATCTGTAGCTTGTATTTTTATCCCCAAAAGCTAATTTCAACAATAATTGTCTATGGAAACCGGAAAATTATTTTACAATCACAAAAGTCCAAATGAATCATGCAATTTAGAATTAATGACATTTAGATAGGGATCAAGTATTCATTTATATTTAGGATTGACAATCTGCAATAGTAAAATATCGACTATATTTGGGACAAGTACCCTGCAGGATTAAAAATTCCACCAATACCACTATGGCTAGCAAAGTAGCAATGAACATACAAACAGCTTACCCTCTCAACCATTGAACATCACCATTTTCCAAAATTGGTTCTTTCATTGTAACATCGTTACATGTCAGATATAAATACCCCGGGGGGCTCCTATTCATATGTATATTCGTGTGTTTGGAGAATCCCTCTGATAACAACTTGACTCTTTTAGTGAGCTTGAATCCTTTATTGAACTTGTCTCCAGAATAAAAGATATTGGGCAGATTGAATGATCCTAAATATATTATTGATATATGTAAATTTTTTAGATGTATATTTCAAACAATTATGATTTACTATAAACCAAAATCTCATTGTGTCTGCTGTTGAGAAATTTACAATATTACCTTAAGGTAGCCCCCAATTCAAATTTTGCACAATTAACCTCGCAGTGTAAGGTGTCGAAAGTTCAGATTTGAATTTATAAAGCCCCCTGAAAATAGGGTATCATATGTCATGTATAGTGTCAAGTCTTGGAAGTTCTTAAATTTTGGACCAGTACAACTTTGTTATGCTCCAGTTTAGGTCAATTGTAGGAAGTAAGTATTTAAAAAATTGCTTTCCTTTCATTTTAAGTGATATCGCAATTGCATCCTGTCATGAATAATTCCAATGATAATTTTCTCTTCAGGAGGATGAAGCAAGCTGATGCAGCCAAAGTTCAGATTGATTGAGTGAAGAAGAAACAGATCGATGATGGAACACTTGGAGGTACACACTGGGGACAAGCCCTTCCTGTGTCAGCACTGTGACAGCTCTATCACCACCCAGGAGTCCGGGATGAAAGTCCAGGTTATTGTCGACACAGGTGCCAAGTTAGTTCAGTGCGACATGTGCGGAAAGAAGTTTACACGAGCTTCAAACCTTACTGGTCATATTGTGGTTCACAAGACAGAGAAACCGTACAAGTGTGACAAATGTGAGGATAGTTTTGAGACGCCTGCATTTCTTAAGACTCATATTGATACTAAACATGGAGAAAGAGTGGAATGTGACGTGTGTCATAAGACGTTTTCAACTCAGGGGAATTTATGCAAACATAAGAGACTTCATGAAACCTCCAAACCATTTCCGTGTCGGATTTGTAAGAAGTCATATGCTACAAGGGCCTATCTCAAATCTCATATGTGGGAACATGTGGAGGATAAGCCTTTTGAATGTGACATCTGTAAGAAAGGGTTCTCGTTGTTGTTGCATCTGAAGCGTCACATGGTAACTCATTCTGATGTCAAACCTCATAACTGTGACATTTGTGGTAAACAGTTTCCCACCACAGGTAACTTGAAGCGACACAGACAGACCCACATCTTGTATGAATGTCAAGTGTGTGGGAAAAGGTGCCAAAAGCTTGTTGACCTCAAAGAACATCTTTCAGACCATCTAGAAGAAAAAGCATTTCCTTGTGAAATCTGTGATCGTAGATTTAAAACTGAAGTGCTCCTGAACGCACATCAGTGGGTACACACTAGAGACAAGAACCCTCATTTCTGCACTATTTGCAAAATGAAGTTCGCTAAATCTAAGGACTTAAAAGAACATAAGGTCAAGGTTCATGGACATTCTGACAAATCTTCTCGGCGGAAAGTTGTGAAGCACCAAGCACCTGCAAAACCGGAACCAGAACTAGAACCTCCAGAAGTTGTTGAAGAGGATGATGAGTTTAAGGTTCCTTTCAGCAACGAACCAGAAGAAATCAAATATGTCCCTTATGATCCAAACAAACGTCACCCCTGTAATGTATGTAAAAAGACTTTCAAGACCGCAAAGAGCAAAGTTCAGCATGAAAAAATCCATGAGGGCAAGAAACAGTTCACTTGTGATGTGTGTGGGGGTATCTTCAAGACCCAGACAAATCTCCGCAGGCATCTGAAACTTCACACTAGAGCACATCCTTTTGAGTGTACAATGTGTGACAAGTCTTATAAAACTGTCGGGGCCTTGAAAACTCACATGTGGGAACACAATGATATCAAGCCTTTTCAATGTGGTGTCTGCAATAAGAAGTTCTCTCAAGAAGTTCATGTCAAGAGACATATGATTGTCCATTCAGAGGATAAGAAGTTCAAATGTGACCTCTGTCATATGACTTTCAGCCAGTCTGGAAACTATAAACGTCACAGGGCGACTCATTCCATAAGGTATAAATCAAAATGTCCAATTTGTGAAAGAAAGTTCAGGACATCTGCTGAAATGATAGAGCATCTTGAACAACACAACACCTCCAAACTTCACCAGTGCAAGATATGTCAGAGGAAATATGCTACCGAGCCACTTCTTAAAGCTCACATGTGGATGCATGCTGAAAAGAAGTTCTACTGTAAGAGGTGCAGCAAGCGGTTTGCTTCCAGGCTATTGCTCCGGCGCCACATGACATTCCATGCTCAAAAGGAGAAAGATTCTGCCCATCAGTGTGAAATTTGTAAGAAAAGATTTTTGAAAATAGGAAATTACCATGCTCACGTCACCCATCATGGACTCTCCTCGGAGTTGAGTTGCACAGTTTGTGATATTAGTTTCACCAATAACAGGTACTTGGATCGTCACATGAAGGATAACCACCCTGACAGCAAAACCTTCAAATGTACATTCTGTGAGAAGTCGTTCTTAACGACATACTTACAGATGAAGCATGTGAAGAATGAACACTTACAGGAGAGCAGAGCTTTGTATAAATGTGACAAATGTGAGGGCAAGTTTTCATCTCAAGACGCTCTCATAGCTCATCAGGTAGAACATGGAGTTGAGAAGCCCTTTAGCTGCAGTTCTTGTTCAGAAAGCTTTGCGACCAGACTTCGACTGCAGTTGCACAACCGAATACATCGCGGTGCATTCAGCTGCAGCTTGTGCTCAAGGGTGTTTATGTCTGCTCAAGCAAGGCGCAATCACATCCAAAAGGCAAATGATCCAACGCATAGACCCTTCAACTGCAAAATCTGCAAGAAAATGTTTACAAGTAGGCAACGTCTGCAGAGGCATAGTCTGATCCACACTGGGGAACGACCTTTCTCATGTTCCGTTTGTGATAAACGATTCACCCAGTCTTCCCATCTCAAGGATCACATGCGTCTTCATACTGGCGAGAAACCCTTCCACTGCCCGATGTGTGATCGTAAATTTACACATTCTAGGACCTATCGCTGTCATCAGGAAGTTTGCTTCGGGAAGAGTTACGACTGTCCATGTGGTTGTGGCGAGAACAACAAGCCTCACAAAGCCTTTCAATGCCAGCATTGTAATAAAAGGTTCCGATATCACAAATACCTTAAGGACCATCTCAAGACTGAACCTTGCTCAGAGAGGGTGTGTCCTTGTGGTTGCCTTGGAGACGAGGAGAAGCACAGAGAGCTTGAAAGCTCTGACAAGGCCAAGCTAATGCTGAAGAAGATCATGGCAGGCAACACAGAGGGAGATGATGATGCTGCTGAGGCTATGGAGGTGGAAGAAGATAAGAAAGTGACATCCACCCCCAACTTAAACATGGAGAATACAATGAAATTGGTGGAAACCATCTTGGAGGCAGCTGAGAACTCCGCTGTTGAGGATGCTCGAAGATCCTCCCGAGGCATTTTCCCCTGTCATTTCTGTAAGAATGTATTTGATCAAATTGAATCTAGAGACACGCATGTGAAGCATGTTCACGAACAGATAGAAACTGGCGAGGTGATCATAAAACAGGAACCAGTTGATGAAGACGAGATGCCAAACTCATCAGTTCAGCATGTTGACAACTCTTGTCAGACTGACTACACCAAACCAGAACACAAAATAGAAGCAAATCCCAAGTACCGCATTGTTTATGAAACTGCCAAAAAGACTTCACCAAAGAATTCTCCTGCCTCTTCTACAGTTACACCAGAAGCTATTGAGGCTACCAGCAGTGTTGAACAACTCATTGAGGCTGCATCCATGTCTGAAACCTTCTGCAGTTCTGAAAATGAGGTTGCTATTCAGGAAGAACAAATCCTCACATTGGCTGATGGTCAAGCATACAGGACTCTCAACTTGACCGAGGAACAAGTCACAGAAGGTCAAGTGATGTCCTTTGTATCAGGGGAAGATTATGTTGCAGATTCTCAGGCTGTTACCGTGGTTACTGATGGAGAGTCTGGAATGCAAGAGACATTGGTTCTAGATTCTATTCCAGCTGATGCTGTAAGAATTATTGCGACTAGGCCAGACAATGACACAGATACTATAATCATCAAGATTGAGTACGATGATTCTGCGTGAGTGAATATGTTTCTTTATATGGTTTCATTGAATGTTAAATTTTTGTTACTATTTAATGTTTGTTTGCATTTGAAAATGATTTGATTGTCTCATGTTTACAATTTGAGTGTGTATGTCCAATATTTATATTTAATCAAGAAGTTAAGTTTGTACTTACTTCTTATCAGGACAAGAATCTAATTTGTATATCCATTTGAATACCACTTCCTGCGCAAGGTAAAAACTGCTGAAGGATATACTCCAAGTCAAGTGTTTTGATGAAATTCATACCGAATTTGTTAAATTATTGGCTGGTCATTCTGATCCATCAGGGTATTTGCATCTGTGTAGGTTTCTTCAATCGGCTAATACTGGTAGTCATCTTAACATTTGTCCCAATGTGTATATGTAATTTTGTCATCCAATAAAATACTATGATGCAAATAGCAGCAAACAATTTAAACTGTTTCCTCATCTGGTCACGCTGATAATGATATCCAGGTTTTGCTTAACAATTCATCTAGTCAATTATGATATGACTGATATATGATATTCCTGGTTGTTCACTTTGAATATGTGCTTTTGTTTTGACTCTCTATTTCTGAAATTGTTATGGAGAAACCATGAGAAAGATGTGTAACTCCAACAAGGAGCAAATGGGAGCTTGTCACTTGATAGGCTGTGTGAATATGTAATTAGCAGCCCCGTCTAAGGACGGGGCTGCTATCAGTTTTTGTGAAGTTTCCATCGCCGCCGCCGCCGCCGCCGCACTCGTACTACTAGCTATAACTTTTTTCCACTAAGCTTTCCAGAACTCTTATTCATACCTTATTACTCATACCTCGGGGGAACGATTTTGACACGTTCACTTTCAAGGTCAAAGGTCAAGGTCACGAGATATGTATTCACTCTAAGAATTCCTTGTAAACGCGATAACTTGAAAAGTTTTTGTGCTATGAAGCTCTAACTTGGTATAAATCATCCTTGGAAAAGTAAAAAATTTTGAAAAGGTTTCGGCTACAATCCGTCAAAGGTCAAGGTCACAGCAAGGTCATGACTTAAGCATGTTTTAGCGAAAATGCTTAATTTTAACTATGAACACTTTTAATCAATACATGATTGTTATACTCAATAAAAAATGTTCAATGATTGTGTGACCTTGAAGGTCAAAGGTCAAGGTCATGAGATATGAGTTATTACAAAATGCACTAAATTTGGGTATAACTTTATCCCATTTAGCTTTTCAGAACTCATGAACATGTCTAAATGTTAATACTTCCAGGGAATCATTATGACATGTTCACTTTCAAGTTCAAAGGTCAAGGTCACGAGTTATAAAATCACCGCAAAATTCCTTGTAAACGCGATAACTTGAAAAGTTTTTGTGCTATGAAGCTCTAACTTGGTATAAATCATCCTTGGAAAAGTAAAAAAGTTTGAAAAGGTTTCGGCTACAATCAGTCACAGCAAGGTCATGACTTAAGCATGGTTTAGCGAAAATGCTTAATTTTAACTATGATCACTTTTAATCAATACATGATTCCTATACTCAATAAAAAGTGTTCAATTATTGTGTGACCTTGAAGGTCAAAGGTCAAGGTCATGAGATATGAGTTATTGCAATACCTTGTAAACACAATAACTTGAGAAGTACAACATTTTCAAAAAGTTTTGGGTACGAACTGTCGAAGGTCAAGGTCACAGCAAGGTCAACATATATGGAGAAAATGGATTAATTTAATTTTTAACACTTTATTTCATTACAATAATGTTATACTCAATGAAATGTGTTCATTGATTGTGTGACCTTGAGTGTCAAAGGTCAAGGTCACGAGAAAATTCCCAATTTGGTGAGGCCTGTAAAAGGCGGAACAGGGTAAGTTCAGGGGCTGCTCTGCTTTTGCGGTATCCCGCAAACGCTAATCTAGTTTGTAATGTTATTGAACGCACGTAAGAGAAATTAGTATTTACTATTTAGCGATGCAATATTTCAATAGTTTCAATATCATTGCATTTGAGTTTCAGTCATTCAGGTTGTTTAAAGTTGTTTGAAGTTTGCCACTGGTAAATGTCAACATGAGTTCTAAAGTTTGTTAATAAATTTGGAGAAGATAAAATGTTTTGAGTTATAATTCAGATATCAGAAATGTTTGACAGAAAGAAATGATGAGATTTTGTAATGTCTAAAACTGCTTGGTTTTTTAATGACTAATAATGTTCTACAAGCGTTTGTGTAGGTAAAGGGAGGTAACTCATTGATTTCATATTGAATAAAGCGTTTGTAAAATATTTCAAAAGCTGCTGTTGACCAAAGACAACATGAAATACTGCCCAAACGGAGTTGAACAATAACTCGCTCACTCCAAGGACAACTACATATATGCAACTTCTTTGAGATGCGTTTTAGAAGTTTTAATGACATTAAAGAGGCAGTAGCACGTTTTATAATAATTTTATATTCTAAATTGTTCACGGATAATTGTAAGTTAATGCTAAATGTATTATTTTGACTGTCAAAAATCTCATTACACAAGCCAATCATCCAGAGTCGGAGGACAAAGTATGAAGATTCACACATAATCCATTGGCGGCCATTTTGTGTGAACACCTTTAATTCATTTTCTGTAAGAAAAAGGAATCGCATGGTTAAACTTTACGTTATATATATTTGATTTATTACTGCTCCATTTAGTTTAGATACATTGTCTTTCAATTGGAACAACTAATTTTCATTTTCCTGACATCACCCTATATACCCCCTAAAAACGTGGTACTGCCCCTTTAATGCATAGGAATATATGGATGACAAATTCTTTGTTCATCGTATGGGACGTTTGAGAACGACACAAGATCTGTGTCGAAACGCCGCATACAATGAACAAAGACGTTGTCATCCATATATTCCTGCATTAAAGTGACAGAGTGTCTTTCTTAAAATTTTATTTGGTTTTGATAAGCTACAACATATCTAATATGCTGATTGAAGTTCATATCTCATCACTGGACTTGCAAATATATTTATTTATGCATAAAATCTCTAAAATGCTCGATTTCATGGAAAAATCAAGAAAAGATCTCAAATACGTTTAATATTCGAATTATGCATCCAATTAATCTACCTATAGGTTACAATACATAATAAACACTATCGAATCGAATATATCTTACTGTCAGCTTATGACAAGATTACAAAATTAAGCTTGGCGAATTTGCGCGCGCCACTCGAGCCACATTGTCCGGTTTTCGATCCAAATCCTGACTTTGATTGGCCGTCTTTTCGCTCTAATGTACTGATTGACCTTTAACTTGTTATTTTCAGTAACAGTTAGTGGTTCCCGATGTAATAACATCGATTTCAATTATGTGATCCTATCAACATACTCTGTGTCCCTTTAAGATATATGCAGTTAGATGACAATTTTGAATGTATTAATTATGCTACCTTAGTGGCCCTGTGAATGTTTCATGTAATGTTTTTAAAGGGGAATATTTACTAAAAAATGTTAAAATTTGCATATCTGGGAAACATTATGATTTACGTACCTGACAACCAGTAAACGCCGACAATGGCTGCAATATTGCCCAAGCGGCGCTAAACAATATTTAACTCACAACCAGTAATGATGGTTAAGAGATGTCTGCATCAGTTGATAAGGAAATTCGCATTTGCGCGTGCGTTGCCATGAAAACTTTACAAGTAGTGGGTAAAGCAATGGACAAACCCTTAAAGTAATTTGTGACGTGCATAACACCTCTCCCACTTGCAGATCAAATGCTGAAGTACCGGGTACCGTATTTCCTCGAATGAACGCCGGGTGATAAACTGATTAATTACTGCTCTCGTAGTTGAATGCAAATAAAGTATTCTCCATCTATTTCCTACTAAAAAATAAATAGAGACGCCGGGTCTCGAATACACGCCAGGGTTAAAGGGGGTCTGAAAAAAATAGAGACTTCTTTTCGAATAGGGTCCCTTAACATAATCATGACTAAGGTTACAAATTTTATGTGTGTTAAAGACATATGACCGACCAGAGGTTCGAACTTCATTTTTTTTTTAAAAATCAACCCGTTTCCTACAAAATACCTGATTTCACCACATACAATCGCTGGAGTACAATATAATATATCGACCCATATTTCTCCATGACATTATTGTAGTAACAGACTAACGTAGCACCTGTTCCGGGTTACTTTAAATACGAAAAATGCTTTCAAAACAAAGATTTCCAGCAAAGTGTAAAACTGACAATACTTTCGACTACTGCTGGTAAAAACTGGTTGATTAATAACTTGATGTCAAGGGTTCATTATCCCTGGTCACTTTGCATAACTACTATATTTTACGTACGCTTTTTTCATTTACAGTTGATGTACACATTTGAACTACTCGAAAGAATCCAAGTTAGGCTCACATCTGTAGACTGTAGTACTTCCATCAAATTCATAAAGGAGCGCATTATTTAAGAAAAGACAAACACTATCTAAAAGCGACACAGTTACTGTTATAAGCTTGGATGTGAGAAACATATAGCTTGGTTTAAATGGAGAGCATATATATATACACAACAAAAAAGTGGTGCCGTTTGCTTCAAGCACCCTACTGAAACGGGTAGTAGTTACTTCATCCATAAACGAGAGGTTGATCCAGTTACACCACACCTGATCGCTGTTTGATTGACAGCTGAATTCGTCGAGGACGGTAGTCCGAGACGCAAATTCAGCTGTCAATCAAACAGCGATCAGGTGTGGTGTAACTGGATCAACCTCGAGTGATTGGATGAAGTAACTGCTTTGTACCACGCCCACATTGCACGTTGTCAAAATCTGCACGAGATCTGCGCCGGAAATTTGAATTTGAAATCATTCAGTTTCACATGGCCACAATGTCGAGTCGCGAGTGGGATGACATGATTGACGACCTTATATTGTCGTAAATAATTAAATTATAATAGACTATATAACTTTTCATTTAAGTACATCTTCACTAGCCTATGGTGTTTCTAATTGTTCAAAATGGATTATGTTAGATAGTCCTATTTGTTTGAATGTGCTTCATTAAAACTTGACGTTCTTTTTATTGTGCCATTTTATAGAATATTTACATCCTCTTCAGCAAATTCCTTTAGTGCGTAATCGGTAGGCGCGGCATGCTAAACTGCAGCGAGCCAATGAGATAGCTACGATCAAAGGTTACTTCAGGCCGTGGTGTAACTATAAGATACACCACGGCCAATATCAAAGGGACCGACATGTGGGCATGGTACAAGTATGGTTACCTCATCGCCGCTTGAGCAACCAAACTCTGAGAAAGCGACTCAAAGCTGCCGGATTATTGCCAGAAGGGTCATCAGGCGTCCAATGCTCACAGATCACCACAGGCGTGAGCGTAGGTTATGGTGTGTGGACCGGCAGAGGTGGAACCTGAGATCATATCTAAAGGAGAGTACACTGGACCGACGAAAGTCGTTTCCTTCTGTATTCTGTTAATGGCCGATCCCACGTATGGAGGACAATATATACACGTCTTGCCGTGGCGGGGGATCTGTGATGGTTTGGGGAGGTGTCTCCTACGACTGTAGACTCGATTTGGTGACTAAACAGGATTCACTCACAGGCGTTCGCTATATTCAGGAGATAGACGAGTTAGGAAACTGAAATTAGCACCAAAACTTGAAAATAAACCAGCTTACAGACAAAATGCATAAACAAGTTAATTTCTATAAAGTTTTTTTATATTGATAACATCTAAGTCTTTTATTTATCAAATTTATAAGTTACACATATTTTTATTTCAATTCCAAAGATTATGTCCAAAAATACCACTGAAAACTGTTTTGGGACCTTCGTGTATTTGAACAGTCATACAATTTTATGTATCATACTTTGATGTTTGAAATTATGAATACTTCTTTACAACTGATGTGCCTACCACAAAGGAATTTTGTTTTGTACTCTTTGAAAAGTTGGTATCGTTTCTTTTGTCTCTGAGTGTATAGTCTTTTGTCAATAAAAAATACACTTTACTGTGACGTTTTCCTAAACTACCAACATCGCAGACCGAAAATCGAAGGGACAGCGGCTTTAAATACCTTCATATACATGTATGTACGTTGTAAAGACATACGATTTGTTTATAACAAAGGACATTATCTTATTAATGTTGTATAAATCGTGATAACGTCCAGAACCTCTCGACAGTCTCCGAACATAAATATTGCGAAGTTTTTGTGTGTTATGGATAAAAACTTTCTCTTCAAGGTTGCAAGTTAGTGAAAACACAAAGATCACGTGATCAAAGACCTAGTGACCTCTAATCTGATCAATTCTTTTTTTGGGGGAAAACTTGCTATATAGTTTGACAGCATATCCTCACATTAATGGTTTATGAAAAGACGTTACAACAAATTTGTTATGTCGTACAGCAATGTTTTTTCACTCATAGCGCCGATGTTTAGTACACCTGTCGAGCAATGTTGTTGAGTTTCTTTACCGAGTCCTTATCATGTTGTTAAAGATAAATCTACAAATATGCTTTTCCCAGCAACATGCTTGGTTTAGTTCTTATCATTTACGATAATAACGTTATAACCAGCAACTGGAATTACCCTTTAAATTCGTTTTCACAAAAAATACTCCGAAAGGAAAGTTCCTTTTAACCTATTTCCCCCTTTTACCGAAAGAAACCGCCAAGATTGGTAGAATTTTCTACATTTGTGGGATCCATTTGGTCAAAAATATGATATATTGTATTAGGTTTATGGTCCAAAGAGCTGATGCCTCAGTTTATGATTGCTGTGCATGAGGTATATATACTATGCGCGTACAGCAGTCTGACACTTCATGTTATCTTAATAATTTGTTTATTGATTTAACGTTATTTTGTAACCGTAGCTTGTGTTAGCATACAATTAAGAATCTTATGATATTTTCTTTGTAAACTTGTATACGCTAACATATAAGAAACAGCTAGTACTCTTAGTTCGCTGTCCACCTTGTCCATTCAGAACCCCCGCGGACTACTTTTGTATGTGTCATGTTTAATACGCAGGAACAATGACAGTAATAAACATACTAGAAGGGCAGTGACACTCGCCTAATGGCAGGTGCTTGTTTTATATGTCCAATTAAACAACTAATCTTCCCATTACGATGCGGCATGAAGAGTTTAGCGTCAATGCGCTTGTTCAACATACCGTATGTTATGTGTTAGACTGACATTTAGTCTCAGAGGTATTTTTTTCAATATTGACAATATTTTAAAACAAATCATGTATTATAACAAATGGAGCCCAGAAGATGCTTTAACTTCAGAAAGCTGAGCGATGTAGACTTGCTATACTTTTCTAGACTTGATAAGTCATCAATTAAATATTTTTGCTTTAGGGTCTGGATGACAGACTAGTTATGTGTGAACTTGATCTTTTCTTTAAAGAATTGTTTTTATACTTCATACTTTACAAAATTTGAAACGTCTGAACTAAACTGAAATCAATTTGTCAGTTGGTTCTATTATCTGCGCACCTTGACATTTTTCAATACCTATGTGCATTTCAAAGGATGCATAAAAGTGACATAAAGTAAACACACGCAAAGGTGAAATAAAGAAAACCCTAAGGTGTAAGAAAGGTAACTCAAAAATAAGGGTAACTCAAAGGTGACATAAGGGTAACTCAAAAGTAGCATGAAGGTAACTCAAAGGTGACATAAATGTGACTCAAAGGTTGCGTTAAGGTAAAAGTGACAAATGTAACTTAAAGGTGACATATAGGTAACTCAAAAATAAGGGTAACTCAAAGGTGGCATACGGAAGACTCAAAGGTGACATAAGGGTGACTCAAAGGTTGTATTAAGGTAACTCAAAGGTGACATAAATGTGACTCAAAGGTGGCGTTAAGGTAAAAGTGACAAATGTAACTTAAAGGTGACATATAGGTAACTAAAAAATAAGGGTAACTCAAAGGTGGCATACGTAAGACTCAAAGGTGACATAAGGGTGACTCAAAGGTTGTATTAAGGTAACTCAAAGGTGACATAAATGTGACTCAAAGGTGGCGTTAAGGTAAAAGTGACAAATGTAACCTAAAGGTGACATATAGGTAACTCAAAAATAAGGGTAACTCAAAGATGGCATACGGAAGACTCAAATGTGACATAAGGGTGACTCAAAGGTTGTATTAAGGTAACTCAAAGGTGACATAAATGTGACTCAAAGGTGGCGTTAAGGTAAAAGTGACAAATGTAACTTAAAGGTGACATATAGGTAACTCAAAAATAAGGTTAACTCAAAGATGGCATACGGAAGACTCAAAGGTGACATAAGGGTGACTCAAAGGTTGTATTAAGGTAACTCAAAGGTGACATAAATGTGACTCAAAGGTGGCGTTAAGGTAAAAGTGACAATGTAACTTAAAGGTGACATATAGGTAACTCAAAAATAAGGGTAACTCAAAGGTGGCATACGGAAGACTCAAATGTGACATAAGGGTGACTCAAAGGTTGTATTAAGGTAACTCAAATGTGACATTAGGAAACTCAAATGTGGCATAAAGGTAACTCAAAGGTGACATAAGGGTGACTCAGATGTGGTATAAATGTAACTCAAATGTGACATTAGGGTGACTCAAAGGTTGTAGCAATGTAACTCAAAGGTGACATCATGGTGAATCAAAGGTTGTATTAAGGTAACTCAAATGTGACATAAGGGTGCCTCAGATGTGGTATAAATGTAACTCAAATGTGACATAAGGGTGCCTCAAGGGTAGCAATAAGTTAATCGGAGGGGACATAAAGGTAACTAAAAGATGACATAAGGTAGAGTAAAGGTGACATTAAGGTAACTAAAACGTGACATAAACGGAACTTGAATGTGTCATTAATATAAATCAAATATGGCATACGTGTAATTCAGAGAAAGGTGGCATGTATTTAGCTCAAAGATGAAATAAAGATAACTCAAATGTGTCATATAAGTAACTGAAAGAAGGGATGAAGGCAACTGTTTTACTCCGCTTGGGCAATAATTCAGGCATTAGCGGCTGACAACTTAAAGGGTATTACTCAGGGATTGCTTAGAACTAACTTAAAGGGTATTACTCAGGGATTGCTTAGAACTAACTTAAAGGGGGTATTGGATTACTCAGGGATGGCATAAAGGTAACACAAATGTGATATAAACGTAACTCAAAGATGGCAAAAAATTTACTTAAATGTGGCATAAATGCAACCCAAAGGTGGCACACATAAAACCACTAGAAAGGTGGCATAAACATGTAATTCAATGAAGAAATAAAGGTTACTTATATGTATCGCAATAGTAACTCAAAGATAACATAAGATGTTTCACAAGTGGCAAAGGTAGAATAAGTTTTCCACTAGACCCATTTTGACTCCATAGAGCCAAATATTTTCGCGGCATCTAAGTCCAAAATCTCTGTATCCGGGTTAATGCCCTGCATCTGCAACTTCTCGTAGCCATAATAGTCCCTGTTTTGAAAAAGTAAATCTACCGAACTTTAGGAAACATTTCAACAGAAGTGGATATTCGATCCATGTTTTGCGAAATCACGGCGCAATAGCCTAATGGTCAACTGTTTAGCTTAAGGATGGTTTGGTACCGTTGAGAGGGTGTGGTGGTGTAAGCATCAATATCCAAGACCCAAAATCTTCATAAACTAAAATCCAAAAGAAACGTCCCCTTTCGTTTTTAACACACATCAAAAATCACGAAAGATAATTAAAAAATGACACCATTCTTATATATGCCAAGGCACTATCTGAAGAAACACATCGCTTAAATGCACAAAATGCAGTGGTTAAGGTACAAACATATCGTTTTGTTATTTTTTTGGTTCTATCAAGAATCGAGAATCAAATATAGAGGGGACGTTTCTTTGGATTTTAGTATATTTAGGTGTTTTATGTGAATTTTTGAACTTCTGAACATCAAAATCATCTACGAACATCACTTCTATCCGGATTATCGTCTGACAGAGGGAGTTTTCAATCATGATGGAGATCATTCACAAACAGCACGCGGCTTGCTGCACTAGGACAACGACATGATCAAAGTCAAAGTCCTGCACCGACTTCCCCAAACACAAGTAATACACCCCTTTAGTACGTTAATGTTATGAATTTTATTGAAGTGTAGCATAACATCATGCATCAGACTACCCATGGTTCGCTAGTTCCAGCCGATTCTCGCAGGTTTCACCGCAATGCATAGCCACAATAGTGTTGCGGGCTTTCTTCCTGCAATAATACTAGCAGCTGCGATATAAGTGGAATACTCTTTAAAGCGGCGATAAACCCCATATCACCTCACCTCACCTCATGCTTCAGACCACCGGCCATCGCATTGCAGGAAGAGTAGGGTAGAGATTTCATCACCTTTTCAAGATCATTATCTTTTCCATTAATTGCCAGGAAGATGCCACTTAAGAATTGCTTTAGCAATACAATAAAACTACTTTGTCGCCACATTTTGACGTACAACACAAAAGAACAAAAGACCCGGATGATGACGTGTTCGCCAACTCTTGCACAACAGCCTTTTGGTTATATTTCACTTCCTTAGCATTGAATTATGTGATATGTTTGATGGTAGCCAAAAGCAAAGCATTAAGGAAAAATGCATTTCTATTTTTAATAGTTTACATCACTTGTTCACAAAGCAATAAGGTCACGAAATGCACTTACGAAATTTTGAATAAAACTCAAAAGTCGTTAAATTTGACTATATTTTAAATTCTCTATTTCTGTCAGGTAAATTCAATATTTTTCGGTAACAATTTCCGATTGTTTTTACCCGAACATTCTCTTGTAATATTTTATATTTTTCATTCTTATAACCTTTGTGTTGATTCAATGATTCATATCAGTTGAACAATGTAACCCAGTACAAACTAATAATTAATAATCAAATAAATATTAGTTTCTATATGAAAACAGCAGTAGGTTGACACAATTGGTTTCAATAAGTTTCAATCACATCATTTACACGATCTATTGTTATGTCCAATGGGCATATTTGTGACAGCATCGCAGGGGACCCTATCCACGAGTATAAAGGTAAATTGAATCAATTTAAGAAGTAGTTCTAAACGTGCGGCGAAATGAAACCCTTCGTACTTAAGACGCTATTGCTTGTTGGCTTTATAGCCCGCGTGTCATCGCAAGAGTGCTCCACTGGTTAGTATTTTTTTCATTTTCAGATACATCCTGTCTTAGGCTAGTGGAGTTAGCGTAACGTGCGTACCCTGAGACAGGATGTTTCAGATACATCAAACTAATCCCTTAAAACCTAAACCAAGTTACTTTAACTAAATTGTTTTAACCGAAATGTACAAATGTTTAGTACTGCAAGGGATTTTGTTTATTTCGCTTCCGATATGCTTTGGATTGATCAATTCTGTAAACTCAGAACAAATTACACATCGCATAACATAGCGAAATTTAGAATGATATTTTTCCTTCATTCCCATGTGTGATACAAATATCGTGAGTGACTTTCTGACAAATATATATGTAGTGATCATCATGGGGCCTTTTTGACGTTGCCATGCTTTGATCAATTTTGTAAATTCAGAGGTTTCTGCGGTCGTTTTGCGAATTTAAATAGAAATAAAAGTTATTTGAAGGGTGACATGTGTTGGAAATTAGCCAAGTTTTGCAGAGAAATGTATAACTGAGAGGGTCTTGTGTATGTGTATGTGTATGTGTATGAGATGTCACCAATTTGAAGCGATAATTTTGACGTAACTCGGAAGCGAGTCGAGATCGGCAAGATGGATGCGTTTATTCCTTTACTCTATTACTTAGAGGAGACGGGTCTTTCTTACCCACGTTTTACCTACATTTTATTTACGATATAGGGTTCCTGTGGTTTCGATGTCTCTTACATTGACATCTCTAGATGTAAAGGTTTAAAATTTATGCATTAAATAGAATATTAAATGATGTTTCAAAAAATATACTAAACATTTGAAAGAAATTGTATTTATATGGTTTAATTGGCTTGACAAAAATGCTAAATTTCATTTGCAAAATTCATTTTTTTGCCCTTTTGTTTTCACTTGTTTGTGAAGTAGAAGGGATGTGGTGCACCAAACATGCTATGATTCGTCTCCTTGATGTATCAGGAGTTGGACATTAAGAATTCGTGACAATATATTTCGTATAATGTTACAATAGCTGTTTTTATCTACCTACTGTTCTGAAAAATGTCAAAAAAGCCCCCTGTTTAAAGCTGTCTGTAGACTTCATATTTTGCACATGTGTAGCTCATAGTCAGGACAACAACATATCAAAATTTCCCATTTACCTACTATAAGTGATTTAAAAGCATCCCTAAATGATTTTACCGACGCTTCACATTGATTGACATATCCATGCTTGAGATATTCTGGAGATTGTTAAATAGTGAATTCATAACAATTCACTTACATAAAATTCATTATAGGGACCAACTTACCTTTAATCTTACTCTTTAATTTGTTGGAAAAAAATCTGTACAGCTGCCAACCAAAAGTCCGTTTAACGTGTTTAAACAACTTTATTTCAGAATGTACAAGGCAACTTCACAAAATAGAAGCTGGACATGTTTGATTAACTTTATGTACGCGATGTCATATTAATAAGGAGTTGCCCCACCCTTATTTCGTATCACAGAACGGACTCTTTTAGGCATACTGTTGTACAATGGTTGGAGGTCGGTTTTCTTCAATCCATACCAATGTTTCTTCATTGATTCCCAAATCTGTTTACTGGAAGTAGGCATATCTTTTGCTATTTTTGCCCCCCGCCGCATCGCGGAACGGGGGACTTTGAATTTAGCGGCGTCTGTCCGTACGTCCGTACGTCCGGATTCTTGTTAACGCGATATCTAATGAACCGTTAGACCAAATGTCTTCAAATTTGATCACAGCCTACATTAAGGGATTACGCAGACACCAGTCACTTTGGGTGACCTTGACTTTATTTTCAAGGTCACCACGGCACTTTGACCGATTTTGAAACGCTTGTTAACGCGATATCTAATGAAGCGTTGGACAAAATGTCTTCAAATTTAGTCACAGCCTACGTTGGGGGATTACGCAGACACCAGTTATGTTGGGTGACCTTGACTTTATTTTCAAGGTCACCACGGCACTTTGACCGGTTTTGAAACTCTTGTTAAGGGGATATCTCATGAACCTTTTCACAAAAAATCTTCATATTTGGGTGCAACCTACTTTGGGGGATTACACAGACACCAGTCACTTTTAGTGACCTTGACCTTAACTTCAAGGTCACCACGGCACTTTGACCACTTTTGACATTCTTGTTCAAGCAATATCTCTAGAACTGCTGCACCAAATTTGGTCACAGCCTACAACAAACACCAGTCAGTTTGGATGACCTTGACTTAACTTTCAAGGTCACCACTCTTGTTAAAGCCATATATCTTGAACCATTGCACTCAATGTCAATGGGAATAATACATTTGCTTAATGTGACAATTATTTCGAAATATATACGGCGGGGGACATTGCCACGTTAGTGGCAAACACTTGTTTTGTCAATCATATCCCAGAGAGTCTCTGTTGGGTTCATGTCTGGACTGTTTCCGGGCCAATCCAGCAAACCAACTCTCTTTGCAGCAAGAAATGTGCGCGTAGACCTTGAGTTATGTGCAGGGGCATTATCTTGCTGAAAAGTGAAATCATAGTTAGGAAATACAAGACAAGAACCATGTTCTTTGATGTCATTGATGATATTTTGCTGGTATATCTGGCTATTAAGTGTTCCTGTTACACGTTTCAAAATTCCTGGACCATTTGGAGACATCATCCCCGAACATGAACTTGGGTGGGTGCTTTAGAGTTGCTTGCAGACAATAATGCCGGTACCGTTCATGTGTCAAACGCCTCACTTTCATTCGTCGACGATTTGAGAAGCATCTGAAGATTGATTCATCGGAAAAAAACACTTTATTCCAATCTGGCACCTTAAAATGACGATGATGACGAGCCCACAATAGTCTCTTCTTTCTCTGAGTTTTATTCAGGAACGGTTTTCTACTTGGTACATAACATTTGAGTCCAAAAAGTCGCCTGGAGATGTTCATCGGACTAATACGTCTACCAAGAGTAGTCGTAATCTTCTGATGATTCGATCTTCACGCTGTGACGTACATTTCGGTCTGTCAGATCTCTGATAGTCGTCAACAAACCCTGATGATTTATATTTCGAATAGAGTTTTATCATGCCTTGCACAGAAACATGACAATGATGGTTATTCTCCATGTGTTTCTTCACTGCCTTCCATGACATACCAGTGTCTCGAAGGGTGATAATTTGGGTCCTCTCGAAAATTTTCCATTTCCTTTGTTCAACCAATCGTTTCCTGTAAAATGAAACATTAGTTTTATTTATAAATCCTTGTTTATTAGATAAAAGAGTGTAAACGACATTTTTATCGAACAGTCGTCCCCCAAAAAGAAAGTGCCAACGAGTTTTGACAGAATTGCTGTAACCAAAGTTAAAAAGGTTTAAATTGCATATTACTTAAACAGAATTTTGTTTAAAAGATAACACGAGTGAAAGTGTATCACATCAAGGAACAATAGGTATTTAGTCAATTTGATTTATGTACTCACCCTTTCTTCTGCTTGGACATCTTGGAGTCGTATCTGGATATCCATGGTTGATGTCTTCCAAGGCATACGGAGGCTTTCATTTACTCAACTTTTTGAAATCAAGATTGAGTTTGACAACATTTGCATATGTATCCTCACTTCATACTGTAAATGTGTGATCATTTGCAGCAAAAAGTTTTATAGTTTGCCTGTAAATGTTCAATTGTTAGTTCATTTATGAATTAAACGGACTTTTGGTTGGCAGCTGTAGCTCTCGAGAGAAATCTAGCTCAGTCTGATGTGAAAATTACCTTTGGAGTTGACATGATCAGAAGACAGTCACCTTTTGTCTTGGCATTTGAACGTTTAGGGCTCGATTGTAATCAGAAAAACAATGATCATGCTTTGATTGACGTCATCTACAGACTTGACATTTCAAATTGTGTGTTCCGAGTTCTTTATTTCTTAATGTTATTGATGTTGATTCATTGCTTTCTGACACACGTATTGTAGCTAGTTATGTTGCATCTATTGAAATGAATGAATGGCGACTTCTTGTCCCGGGAACAATGAAAAGCATAGGTTTTGGTTTTCAAATTCAGACTCGATCTCGATTTTTGTAGCAGGAATGGTAACGGCTGCCCAATCAAACAGTTGTTGGGTTGGGTTGTAACTTTGTTTTAGAGGACACCTTAAGACTGTCCCTTTTAGCTGTCCCTCTATCCCGTAACAACTTTTTTTGTTATGAATTTGCTTTTAGTCCAAAGTCTTTCATGAAAACAAAGATTGACAAAGTCTTCACTTCGTTTCATTGTCCGTGGGAAACCACTAATGGGTAAACAGGTGTTTTGGAATCTTTCCAGTTGAAACCGTGGATGTGTCGTGTACTGCAAAAGAATAATTCTCTGCACAATAAAGAAGACTTATTGCAGTTTCATCGTGCAATTGATCTTTTAGCCTCGCCAAGGCTGACTGAGATTCACAGTCAAATGGTGAACTGTCAAATCGTCAATCTTGTGCAAGAGAACATCAACAAAGTCTGAGGATAAGGTTTTTTCCATCTGTATGTAGCCCAGTATATGTGAGATTTCATTCTCTGCATCTAGACCTTCATCCTCGATATATTATTCCATAACGATTTCAATTCCAGTTATCATAGCGGTACACCATGCATTCTTGTGCATACAGCCCTCTGTAGAAGTTTCTGAATATTCAATTTAAACCCAGGCAATGTAACGAGCATCAGTTTGACATTGTGATGCGTCTGACATATACACTCTGAATGTAACCAAGAGAAGGGATACACCATTAGTCACGATTAAAAAAAAAGAAGAATTTTTTAAGAGGTTTCTTGTCTCTTCTTTGAAAGAAACATACATTTCTCTTGGAACTTGTCCTTCATGGCTGGACACAGCTTAGAAATGTTGTCATGTTCAAAATATTGTCGAACTCTTAATATAATATCTTGATGAAGTTGGTGAGCAAAATAGAATATGGGACCCTAGAAGTGGTTTTCCCAAAAGCAGGGTACGTTTCGGTATATTTAACTTTGCGTATTAGCAGTCGGGAAAGTGATGAACGTTTAATACAGCAGGGGCATTGTTTATGGAGGTGACAGACACATTCGCCCGAACGTAACTGCTTCATGGAAATTGTTCACCAATCGTCTCCTTTAAAAACTTAAGAGTCAAATATTTTGTTACAGGACTATTTTTGCATCCTTTCATTACGTAGAAACGTTATATTTTACAGACTATTCGAAATGAAGCATCCTTAAAATCTCTACTTAGGGTTAAATATTCTATGTCTAAAAACCTTTATTTCTTAAAAACTAGAAATTTTAGTGATTTTTTCATATGGTAGAGTTTGTAAAATGAGGAATAAGCTGTAAAAACTCCATGACTGTGTGAGGTACGCCTTTTTGTACAGAGACATTAGAAAATGATAGAATTTCCGTTTTTTGCAGAGGGTAGGTGTATTTAATTTCCCTCAAACTCAATACGACTGGGTGAAAGTATGTATTATTTAGGTTCTGGACTGTTCGATTGATACTTTCATTCTTCATACAAATTATTATCACCCAAGTCACCACATTTCTTTGATACTGCTTTTTGAAAATGGACCCAACCGAGAAATCTCTTAAAATATGACCGAATTTGAAATTAGCGTAACTCAGGGTATTTCCTTAATATCTGCAAACTGTAAACGCATGCTGCTTCAGAATTATATCAACAACTTATATACAAAAAATAACAATGAGCAGGCAGAATTAATTTTTTGCGACCAGTTTTCTGCAAGTGGTATATTTGATAGAATTACGATAGGTGCTACAATTAAACAACCCTTACGGCAAAACCAATACGAATATCCGAAAAATATTTTTTTTTTTTTTGTAATTACCTATAAATGTACTATGTTTGGTGTGAAAATGAAAGAAATCGGTGACATCGGTGTCGTTTGAGGAGTCTGGCCAACATAAACGCCGTGCGCAAGAGCCTTTTTGCAATAAAAAAACTTTGTTACCCCAATTTTTCGCATACTAACAGCACTTTCTAGCCCCCTCCCGTTGGCAGTTTTTTTGCTTTCATCAGCTATGTTTCCAACCTCATGTACGGGCATTTACTTCAGTACGTGCATTAAGAACTAATGGCTTTAACCGTGTTTTACAATTTTGAAGTGAGTCATGGCACCATGAATAAGGACCCGACTTATGGATGTGATAACTCCCTTATCAAACTCTGACACTTATCATTTAAACAAATTTTGAAAGTTTCTTCATAAATTTAATTTTAAGAACCTATACTTTCTTTTGTCGCGTAGTTTAGAAGATGTAAAGGCGTCTTATAAATATCCACGTTATCATACTTTTATTTACTATTGACAGGCTGTGCCACACTAGAGAAGGACGTTGCCTTCCTTTTGGACGAGTCGGGAAGTGTAAGTGAAGAGGAACTCAGCCTACAGAAAAGCTTCGTGAACTCTCTCCTGGACTGTTGGACATTGGCCGAGGACGCAGTACAGGTTGCGCTAGTCACATTTTCCTCAGACGCCCTGACGCGCTTTGGCCTAACTGAATTCAACAACGATAAAGAAGGCGCCAAAGCCTTTATTACTGCCTACAATCGCACGGAAGAGAACGGTGGAACCATTACTCAATTGGGATTTTCTGAGGTGATGAACTCGGTCTTCACGGGAACTGGCGGAGATCGTCCGGACGTTCCAAATTGTCTCATCCTCATGACGGATGGAGATTCTGATAATGAGTTCACAATCATAAACAAAAACCTCCTCCGACCGTCCTTGGCTGACTGTTTTGTCGTTGGAATTGGTGACGAGGTTAGCGAGGAGGAAATCGACGCTTTGGTTTCCCTCCCAATTGTTGACCATAAGTTCCTGGTGGATCAGTTTATCAACCTCCCACTCATTCTGCCACAGCTGCAAGAAGTCCCATGTCAGTGATAGATCATTCTTTACAGTTACAAACGTTTTTACCCATTCTCTATAATGCAGAGTAAAAGTTACAAAATTCTCTAACACACACTCTGGATGGACTAGAAGCGATGATTTTATTATCTCTCTTTATTCTATCAATCAGTTATTTCCGCTGTCCTTGTCAGCGGACATATCACATTGCTTCCAGGACACACCTTCGCGTCGTAGATAAACAGTAAGGTATCGGTTGTGATGGGCTTCGAATAGTCTACTTACAAGTTATAAGAGTAAGAAAGTGTAGGAAAACTATAATAGAAAAAATAAATCTACTCATGGACGAGGATTTTAAAAAACTCCTGTCATTGTCATTGGTCACGTTGCTTTACGACGTAGAAATCACAACCATTATATTTATAAAATATGTTAATTGTTTTTTAAAACAAAGTTTTGACTTAATATTCGTTGAGAAAAATAGAGATAAACTTTCACATCCAGAGTATCGGATGCTCACAAACGTATTGCTTTTGATCAGACGGTGTCAACAAAGGGAAGTGATTAAATTATCGTTTCAATTCCTCTCTGAATCCAAGTATAAAGTTTTCTCTGGATTTTCGAGGATGATTCTTCCAGTATATTGATCTCTCCCGTATTCAACACAGACCACTCGACAACACTGTTTTGCTTTGCTCCAATGATTTTTGTACGTTATGAGGCTAAAGATGTTTATTATGATGGCTAAAATAATCGTAAAAAGCATGTTGCATTATGTGCACTTTAATGTTTTGTTTCGTAGGCAAGTCGAAAAGAAATTGTGACTTTGAGTTTGGATGATTTCATGTTCAATTGTTTTAATTACAAATGATAAAAAACGAGATATCGAAACGACAGTAATATGCCTTTGCGCATCTGGTTGATAAGTTAGAGAGAAGGCCTCTTGCGAGGTATTTCCGCCAAACAATGCCAGCTGTCCAAGGAGGCAGTCACGGGGGAGGACTTTAGCCCGACAACGAGGTCGGTTCCGAGGGCAGGGTCATTCTTTGACGCAAAACCCGAGGGAGAGGGCCTTCTCCTTTTTAAATACTGAACTAGATTTTCTAGATCCCTCTCCTGGTCCTGTTATTATTGGAAACGAATCAATCGTAAAATCACGCTTAAATCACTTAAGTCGTACGTTAAAGAGGACAAGCCCTTGTGGCGTAGTGGTATAAGCGTCGAGTTTAGTGTGCAGCAGCATTTAGGTTTGGCTTTCGAGACGCTCTTTAGCCAAAAACATTTGCATATTAATATTTGACTTTGAGTTATTTTCGAAAGACTTAGTTATTTCATATGCTAGCTTTCATCCTTAGGTTAACATTTCCAACATTCCAACATATATTTGAAGAATGAGGTAAAGAATTTCTGAGGGGTTAGTTATCCCAGGCAATGCCTACTCACAAGTTAAGGAAACATACCAACTTGTCAAAACACTCTGACAGAAGTGTATTTTGATTTAAATATTTTAAAGGGATATACACAATATCAGTCATCCGGGTATGGACTGTTATTGTAGATATTTTAAGGCATGATTATTAAAAACACACTGGTTGATAATTTAAAAAAATATGACTAAATTTAGCTGGCCTATAAAAAGAGGACGTACCGATGTGTTGTTTTACTGTTTAAACAAGTATAATCGATCACTGATTTTTTAAAACTTTATTATTTATTGAAAATGATCTTAACCAAGCGATAAAGATATTGATAGTAACAATGTGGTATTTTTCTGTTATACAAGTATAATCAGACATTATTGTACTTTGTGACACATTAAATGTTTTTTTACCGACAGGTCCAGCCTGCAACCCGATATGTGAGAACGGCGGACAGTGTATCAGATCTAACAATACATGCATTTGTGGAGAAATCTACGCCGGAGACAGGTGTGATGGTACGTACTACGTTTCATACACCCTGTCCTTTAAAGGGGCAGTAGCACGTTTTTTGAAAATATTATATTTTAAATTTTTCACTTTTACTTGTATGTTAATACTGATATATTATTTTGGTAGTGTCAAAAATCTCATTACACAATTCAATCATCTATAGCCAGAGAACAAATTATAAAGATACACATAAAGTCAATTGGCGGCCATTTTGTGTTAACACCTTTAACTCATTTTGTGTAAGAAAAAGGAATCGCATGGCTGAACTTTACGTTATATATTTGAATTATTACTGCTTTATTTATTTAACATACATTGTCTTTAGTTGAATTTTCCATCAAATTTTCCTGACATCACATATATTGCTCCTTTAAAGGGACCATTCTACCGGGTTTTTGTGGAAACGAAATTCAGGAGGACTTTCCAGTTTACAATTATATATGATTTTTACATGATTTCAAATAAGTTTGTGAGTTTAGCATGAGAGTTGTTCAAGATTTAACAATTTGACAAAGAATAGAGTGTACCGCTCAAAAAATATAAACATCCTGAAATGAAGCCAATCATCAAAGTTACGATCGTGGAATGCATTGTTTCGATAAAATGTTGTCGGAACTGATAACTTTGATTATGATTTATTTAAAAATGTTTCTTCTCCTATCAATCAAGTAGTTATTTTTTAATTTTGTTAAAGTGGCCGATCTATCAGTGTTCTGTCCGCCATTGTATTTTTTGTGAAAATGACATGAAAAAAGCGTTTTCCTGTTATAAATTGTACAATATAGTATCTATAAACCTAATTTATTGACATATTATCCGCACATTAAATTTTTTCTATTCTAATTAACAATGCTTTAAAATGGCATAGCAAGGCTTTTCACACTAAGTGTGCCGTCGAATATTTTAACTTCTCACTTTTGTCTTTTTTGACCGAATGTGTGCTCTTCTTTGTCGAGAAACCAACAAAATTAGTGCAAAAAGTAACAGGTTCATCTGGATTGTGTTAAAAATTACTTATAAAATATATGTGATATTTGGATGTCGCCTTGAATCTCGTTTCCACAAAACTAAAAAGCTCAATAGAACTGTCCCTTTAAAGAACGTATTTCCGGCCTTTTCCTATTTGCACAAAACCCACGTATTACTAAAGATAACCAGTGTGCAGTGAAGGTCATGATGAAAATGATGATTATCAAAGTAATTATGAGAGTTTGTTGCTTTTAATAATTACACACATGTTTTTAACTTCATCAAACACTTCCAAATGAATGAGGGCCTTATCAATCGCTCACCAATAATTTAAATCGCGAGGGAATTTTTTTTTACAATAGTAATCTTTACCTGTGTATTTATTCTTTCTCTTTTCAGAATGTCGCTTCTAACCATGGGCGTTTGGTATGACCGATCCAAATACAAAATAGGCTTCAATAAATCAGCATATATCCCCTTCTTTCTTTTTTTTATATGTTCTTACTAGCAAGTAAATTTAGATGAGGTAAGTCAAAACCATTATTATCAAAAACCATCAATCTAGAACCAGAGATCTGGAGATTCTACAACCATCTTCCTTTTAGATGTACAAAACACAATTACAATGGTTCCAATATAAATTGCTACACCATATCTTGCCGACTAACAGGAAGCTCTTTAAAATGAAACTTATTGACTCTGAAATGTGTAGCTTTTGTTCGAACCAAATAGAATCAATCGCCCATATACTTTATGACTGTAGCAAAGTAAACCCGATTTGGCAGGAACTGGAAGTTTGGATCTTCGATAAGATTCAAGTAAAGCTTGCACTTACAAAACAACATGTTCTGTTTGGTTTCCAGACACGAAACAATGATCCAATCAATATTATCATTATTCTCTGTAAATACATCATTTTCAATTATAGATAATCTAAAAAAGTACCCAGTTTCCAGTTCATGCAAGAAGAGATCCAAGTATTACTTTTTGAGTAAAGTCGCAGCTCTAATTGGTCCTGGAATAGATAGATTTTATAAGTTCTGGTCATCCTGTCATCATCTGTTTGTAATTGAATAGAAACTCTGTATTCAGAATTACAATATTGATGTAACCATATCTATTGTAAAATGCAACAAAATAAAAAATTATAAAAAAAAATTATTATCTAAGGCGAAGAGGGTAAGAAAAAACCCAAGTCGAAATATAGTCGCTAAGCGACGACAAAGGGCTTCAGCCTGAAATTTAACATATTGATGACACAGATGATAATGTCATCTATCTTTCCTGAAAGTTTCATGAAAATATCATTACAAGAAAAGGTACTGCAGCAATGGAAAATACCATTTACATATTTCTGTGTGTGTTTACCCCATGTTAGGAAATTGCGTCATGGCGAGCGGAAATGACTGTGTCCGAGTGCTTTAACGTTGTATTAGTTCAGGGCAAAACTATACTTTATTACAAAACACATTGGGGTAGAGCAAACTTTATTTCTTTTCTAAGATACCAAACTCATTTGCAGGGAAGTATAAACATTCCTATAATTTCAAATAAAAATATTGTTAAAATAACTTAGATAATATATCCATGAACAGGGCTAACTGCTGGCTATTCCATGTTTAGAACTCACCCCTTAATTCAAAAATACTTTTTATTGGTGAAGCAGTTGATTATGTTAATGTAGCATTTTTTTTATTTTCCCATTTCTATAAAGTGTACAATTTTATTCTCTTGTTTTTTTCCATTGTTTAAACAAAACAAAAATATCAGAATATAAAACGTTGCTTTTGAACAGTCAAGTTGCCCGATCATGCAGTGCGGACCAACGTCACAAATGCTACGGGGCGCCGTGACCTGACGTGGAATGTCAACGTGGTCACTAGACAAGTATGTCGGAGGCAGAGCATTGGTCGCAGCGTTGTTCACATGATACCACGGGCCCCAACCCAGGCTTCGGAAAGTGATAGGGATGTGCCATCAAGATCAAAGGTTACCATGGACACGCGTGATTACGGGGGGGGAAGCGGGGAAGAGCGGATAGCGTCATTTCCAAGCAATAAAGATGGTGTTTACAGTATATGACATCACATTAAGCAAAGGAACAAACTTCCAAAAGGGTGTCAACATTAAGACATTTCCCTCTATATCACAAGTCAAGATTTTAGTCAAACTTTCTCGGACACACTCTTCAAAATTGTTATCCTCTTTAATATCACCCATGACTTACAAACTGGCTATATATAACTCACAGATGGTAAAACCAGTGCATTCTCAAAATACGATGCAAGAGTTTAACAATTGCTGCTGTTGTTTAAAAGGGCAGTAACACGTTTTTCTGGGGGGATATAAGGTGATGTCAGGAAAATGAAAATTTATGGTTCCAATTGAAAGACGATGCATTTAACCTAAATGAAGCAGTAATAATTCAAATATATAATGTAAAGTTTAGTCATGCACGTTTTTTGATAATTTTAGATTTTCATATTTTCACTGAAAATTGTAAGTTAATGCTAAATATATTATTTTGACAGTGTAAAAAATCTCATTACACAAGCCAATCATCCATAGTCCGAGGACAAAGTATGAAGATTCACATAAAATCCATTGGCGGCCATTTTGTGTGAACACCTTTATTTCATTTTGTGTAAGAAAGAGGAATCGCATGGCTAAACTTTACGTTATATATTTGAATTATTACTGCTCCGTTTAGTTTAAAGGGGCAGTAGCACGTTTTTAGGGGGAATATAAGGTGATGTCAGGAAAATGAAAATTAATGGTTCCAATTGAAAGGCAATGTATTCAAACCAAATGGGGCAGTAATAATTCAAATATATAATGTAAAGTTTAGCCATGCGATTCCTTTTCTTACTCAAAATGAATTAAAGGTGTTCACAAAAAAATGGCCGCCAAGGGATTTTAGGTGAATCTTCATACTTTGTTCTCTGACTATGAATGATTGGCTTGTGTAATGAAATTTTTGACACTATCAAAGTAATATATTTAGCGTTAACATACAATTATCAGTGAATTTTTGTATATATAAAATTCTCAAAAAACGTGCTACTGCCCCTTTAAATACATTGTCTTTCAATTGAAACCATTATTTTTCATTTTCCTGATATCACCTTATATTCCCCCTAAAAACGTGCTTCTGCCCCTTTAAGAACTCTTAGCTCGCTGTCCACCTTGTCCTTTCAGAACCCCCGCAGACTTCCATTATGTGTGTCATATTAAATACGCGAGAACAATGACAGTTAAACATACTAGACGGTCCCCTAATGGCCAGTGCTTGTTATATATGTCATAAAACACAACTAATCTTCCCATTACGAGGCAGCATGAAGCGTTTAACGCATGTTCAACATACATGTATGTTCTGTGTGAACTTTATCTTCATCTTTTTCATTTTTTTTCTTTCTTCACACTTTGTAACATTCAAAACGTCTGAACTAAACTGAAATCAGTTTGTGTAATTGGTTCTATTATCTGCGCATCGTAATATTTTCCTATACCAACTACGTTATGTGCATTCCAAGATGCCATTGCTTTAAAACTATTTAGAAAGATGGAAAACATATTTAAAATCGAAACTTTAAAATAAAATTGAAAGTGTGGAGCAAAGTGTTGGACAAAGGTTGCATAAAAGTGACATAAAGTAAACACATAGGTAGTATAAAGGTGACTTAAAGGTGACAAAGGGTAACTCAAAATGACATAAAGGTAACCCAAAGGTGTTATAAAGGTAACTCAAAGGTGACATAAATGTAACTAAAATGTGGAATATAGGTATTTCAAAGGTTATGTAAGGTAGGTCAAAGGTGACATAAAGACAACTCAAAAGTGTAATAAAGGTAATTCAAAGGTGGCATAAAGGTTACTCAAAGGTGGCAAAAAGGTTAATCAAAAGGGACAAAAGGTAAGTCAAAAGTGACATAAAGGTAACTAAAATGTGCAATAAAGATATTTCAAAGGTTATCTCAAATTTGACATAAAGGTAAATCAAAGATAGCATAAAAAGGTGTGATAAATAGGACTGTTACAAAGTCAGCGTTGTCAAACACATATCTAAAATTCTTGTATCAAGCCCTATTATTTGATTGATGGTTCAAACAAGACATAAGAGTGGGATATTTGAGTTCTCATTTTTTCAGTTATGTCTCCATGGATTTGTTAAAAGATCCCAGAAAGGTTTTTATGTCAAAATCAAACATTTTTTTCAGATAGATTAATACCAGGAGAAATCTTAATGTTTGGCTTTAATCACTGTTTAAATATTTGCTATTTGTAAAAATATGAAAATGAGGACTTAATTATGAAACGTCAACAAAAGGTAAATATCGCCGTTCATCAGATTGAGAATTACGGTTCAATACCTGCTGTTGCTTGAAATTTAGATATTCACCAGAGCACAATATTAAGTCTTTGGGTCGTTTCTACCAGTGCCATTTTGGCCAAAAATTGTGCGACAAAGAGTGCCTCTGAAAACCTAAAATCTACATCTGGGTTAATGTCCGGCATCAGCGTCTTGTCGTAGCCATAGAGATTACATAACAGTTCCTTAAAATAACTGAAAATAAAATCTACCAAACTGTAGGAAGCAGTTTAACAGAAGTGGATATTCGACCCATGTTTTGCGAATTCACGGCGCAATCGCCTAATGGTCAACTGATTATCTTTAGGCTGGTTTGGTACCGTTGAGAGAGTGTAATGGTCTAAGCATCAATATCCAAGACCTAAAAACTGCATATTTAGGTGCTTAATCTGAATTATGCAGAACTTCTGTACACCAACGAACGTCACGTGCATCCTGATTTTCATCTGACAGAGGGATTGTTCAATCATGATGGAGATCCTTTACAGACAGGACGCATGCTCCACTACCATTTAATCGCCAAAGTCAAAGTCAAAGTCCCGCACAGAATTCCCCAAAACACAAGATCTCAACCCCTTTAGTACGTAAATGGTATGAACCCTATTGGCGTACACCTCAACATAACATCATGCATCAGACAGATCTACTTCAACGACCAGCCTTTGCAGGAATTGTAGGGAGGAAAGAGACTCCATCACCTTTTAAAGCTCATTTTCTTTTCCATTCATTGTCAGGAAGTTGTCAATTAAAAATTGCTTTAAATGGTAGCAATACAAAAAAATACTTTTACGCCACTTTTTGACGTACAACGCAAAAGAGCAAAAGACCCGGATGATGACGCGTTTGTCAACTCTTGGACTACAGCCTTTTTGTTAAATTTGATTAATTTCAGATCTTAACCAAAAGCATTATACTTTAAGACAAATGACGTTTGCATTTCTTTTTTTAATAGGTTACATAACTTGTTCACATAGCAATTAGGTCACGAAATCCCCGAAATTTTTCGAACGAAATTTTAAATAAAATTAAACTTTTTGACTTTTAAAAAATTATTTCTTTCTGTCAGGAAATTCAATGACATTTTAAGAACACCGTAGACAGATAATTCAAGTTTTATTTTCGGTAACATTGTTATATCCTAGTGTATTATTATATATTTTTCATTCATATAATAACTTTGTGTTGATTCCAAGATTTATTTCAATTGAACAATGTAATCCAGTACAAACTAGTGATTAATAATCAAAAAAATATTAGTTTTATATGAAAACAGCAGTAGGTGAACACAATTGGTTCGTTGAAGCTGAGTTAAGCTTCAATCACATCATTAACACGAGCTATTGTTATGCCTTAAAATTTAATTGGCATATTTGTGGCAGCATCGCAGGGCACCCTATCTACGAGTATAAAGGTAAATCTAAAATCTAAAACAAGTTTCTATAACTAAATTGTTTTCTTAAAACTGTTGAACTAGATGTTTGTTTTAACTGAAATGTATAAATGTTTAGAACTGAAAAGAATTTGATAAATTTCGCTTCCCGTATGTTTTGGATTGATCAATTCTGTAAATTCGGAACAAATTACACATGGCATTACATAGCGAAATAGTTTTCCTCTATTCCAATGTGTTATACAAATATTGTGAGTGACTTTGTGACAAAAAAAAAGAATTCCAAAAGAAACTTTACACTTTTAAACTAAAATTTGGAAAATAATGTTATATCGACATGTTCAGTTGAGTTGTCAACAACATAGTTGAAACCCAAACTTTTTTGTTTAAAACTGAGCAATATTCATACATTTTGGCAAATAATGGCAAAAATGTCATAATCACGTGAACTTTCCATCAATTGCTGCTGTTGTTTTAAAGGGGCAGTAGCACGTTTTTCGGGGGTATATAAGGTGATGTCAGGAAAATGAAAATCTATGGTTCCAATTGAAAAACAATGCAGTTAACCTAAATGAAGCAGTAATAATTCAAATATATAATGTTAAGTTTAGCCATGCGATTCCCTTTTCTTACACAAAATGAATCAAAGGTGTTCACAAAATGGCCGCCCATGGATTTCAGGTGAATCTTCATACTTTCTCTTCTGACTATGGATAATTGGTTTGTGTTATGAGATTTTTTACACTATCAAAATTATACATTTAGCATAAACATACAATAATCAGTGAAAATTTTAAAATATAAAATTATCAACAAACGTGCTACTGCCCCTTTAAACCTAAATGAAGTTGAATCATAAAGTACTGGTTCAAACGTAAGAATAAAACAGCATGGTTTATCATACCAAAATGTTTTACCTTATGCACAACATCACAAAAAAGCACAATATCAACTGAAACTGAAATGGTAGGTTCTAGATATATGCTTTTAACATTCCTATATTTATCAACCAAAAGCTCAAGTCTACTAATTATGCCCCTCACTATGGCCCTTTCATTAAGAGAAAGTACATTTGCGCTAACCAGTACGTTTGGTCTTGAAAGAAAATTCTCACCATAAAAGGTATCAAAATTTATGGGGTCCACTTACGATTTAGACAACTTGTTGTGAGTCACACAAAAAAGGAGTTCAAATGACACTATGTAGAGCTCTTTTTTCAATGTTAAAGGACATGTCGGATTTTATTGTAAATTTTCCCAAATTCAATATTATTTTCGCTGTCTGATGAAATAATAAACACTGCTTAATGCTCTGCTGTTAATGGGCTACGATTGTTTTAAACATACAAATATCGTATGCATTCAAAACGCAAGTAGAGTTGCCAATATTCAAAGGTCCGAAGCTAAATGTTGATGCATACATCTGAATTTATTGTTTATTTTCAAAATTCTATAATCGTTTGGCTTTCTAGTGATATATAGAACAATATTCGATTTTTCAATAATAACTAGTAAAAGCCAAATTTCCAAAATGTAAAGTTTGACCCTTCCTTGTGACCTGAAGTTGCTGTTCGCAAGCGATTTTATTCCTTTACTATAAGACCTTGCTAATGTCTAACTCTCATGCAAAAATCATAAAATTCCATGGCTGATTTTTTAAGTTATATGGCCTTAAAGTTGGCAATTCTTAAATTTTGTTTAAATTTTAAAAAATCAGAGCAACATAAGTACAGTGTATTAACGTTGGGACTTTCTATTTGTCAAATGAAAATCTACAATGCTTCAGCTCAATGTATATGAATTTCAGCTCTCTAGCGCGAGTATCTTAAGAGAAGAAGATTTTCAAAGGCGGGCAGGATCGGAAATGGTCGAAAATGTACTCAAAGCAATATGGCGGCCAAACCACGTGGCCTACGAATTTGTCATGATTTTCTTTTTTCCATTAATTTTTATAGCGCATCTTTTAATAAAGTTTCAGGTTTCTAAGTGCATTCTGAAAAATATATTCAATGTTAATTTTTCGATTTTAGATTCAAACTGGACCTTTTATATACTGGTCCATTTGGCCCAAAAGCTTAGTGCCTCGATACCAGGGTAAGGGCTATCATATGGTTGTATTTGAAACAGCCGTTTTGGCTGTATCCAAACTTATGTGGGAATAATAATAAACACGCTAATATCAATAAGGATTCAGCCTGATGGCTGATGGAATCCTTAATTTAACGAAAAGTGCTTAACAAACTCATGTGCATTACTATCCACACTTATAGGATAATTGTATCTATTCGAAAACTACGAAATCTACAAAACGATTTGACTTATTGACAATTCACGTTCGGCTTCCCAGTAGTATCCCAGGGAGCTTCGTTCTCAACTAATTACACGTGAAATAAATCTGTTGTTTTGTTTATAAAGAACGGATAATTAAATAGCGATCCCCTCCAGCTTACCAAGCCACTCCCAGAGACTCCCTGATGTTACCTGACCGAAGGTAGTGAGGGGGTAAATCTTGGAACAGGTGCGAAAGGATAGTGAAAGGATATTTACTTAATTAACCGTTAAATCGGTCAGTCCAAAATACATTTCTGCACCTAGCAAGTTTCATTAGAATACCTATTTTCGTTCATATCTGCACCTTCAAGTAAAAGTTTACTAAAGATGATCAAACGTTTCATTATTACTCGAATAAAAAGGTGTCAAATCGGTCATTTTAGTGTGATCACCTAGACATATTTAAGTGAAATGATTTCGATTGGCTTGCCCAAGCTTTGCACGTTTGCTTAAGAAATCCCGTTAAAGATGCTGTATCATACTTGCAAGCGGTTCGGGATGAAACTTAGCTATTCAGAAATGAAATACGTCACTTTGTAGAAAAATCTTTCGTCGAAATTTTGATATCATATTTAGATTGTTTAATCAACAATAACATACTTATTTCGACGCTTCAAGCACAGTAGCCCTCTTAGAAAGGGCATGTCATTTAACGAACCCGCTTTCGGTGACGTAATCATTTAATCATTATGCTTGTAGGATTTACACCGTGTCTCAACTACCGTAATTGCGTTCGATGGGTATCAACTTTGACAGCAACGAATACCTAATTTGGAGAAAAATAAAATAAAATCTAGTTGAGCGCGACAAAGACGGTTTTCAAGCGTACATTTAGAAACCGGAAGTTGTGAAATGGCCACACTTGATTCGCCCTTATGTCGACTGCCGTTTCGGTATTTTTTGGTAAATTATCTCCCATTTGATGAATTTTGGTCCGATTTTCTAAAGGTGTGTCGCTAAATTTTTCTCAAAATACAACGTTTACATTTAAAATACTTTAAAAAAATTTGCAAGTATGATAGTGCATCTTTAATGATTGAAAATGATTTGCAATTATGAAAACATTTTGATTAAACCATCTCATACAAAAAAGAACACGATCTCTAGTGTCTGTAAATATGTTCTTTATTTGGTAAAACTGGACGTATACAAAACTGTAAACAATCTACACAGTCAGATTGAAGACATCTCTGATCTGAGGAAGGCAAGTGCCAAAGTAATTTCACTACGGATACGAGTTCGTTCGATGCTTTTCTGCAATCAAGATGTCAAGTTGAACTTACATTCATTTTCGCTAAAGTCATTGAAATTATTACAAGACATCTATGCTTATAATCCTAATTTATATTGAATATTAGCCTGTGAATTTTCGCCTTGCCTCTTTATATAAAATTTTGAAGTAGTTTTGTAGAGTTCCCCCGAAAGTGTGATGTCAACAAATCAGTGATCAGCTTGCTACTGAATATATAAAATGCATCTAACTATTACATCGACGATGAGATAATTCGAGTTAAAATCAAACGAGGTTACCTGGTTGACTCTCGAACCACTTGTTTGCAATTTGGAAAGAAGTAAAACGTACATATGGGCTATGTTTGTACAATTCATTATTAGTAGTATGGCGAATGTCATATCATATAACTAAATATTATAGATATTATTGGAGAATATATTTACTGAGCCAGGGCAACATATTCAAGCACGTGAGTCGTAAGTATGGTATTGAAATGGATATATTTATATTAATAGTATAAAATTATATTTTATTAATGAAAAATCTGAGGGGTGGTGCTGTAAAGAGTATCCTGAAATTAGGCTAAACTAATATTTCTTTGTAGACGCCTATAGCCGTATATCAACTATACAATTTGGAATAATTTCAGTCTAAGACGACACATGAACTCACCTCACATGTGAAAGAATCAAGTAATCTGCTCTACACTTGTAAAAACAGACCGAATTTTCATCTGGAAAACAACGTAGATGTTTGAATAACATCGCTGGTTGCATAACAGCGTTGCTGATTACATAACGTCGCTGATTGCACAACAATGCCAGTATGATATCAAACAATGAAGATGTGTCATTTTCAAGCAAATGAAACTCCTGTATTGGAACAAAATTATGGACGTGGTAAAATAAGTTAGGTCGGTATTTCATGTGTCCGTAGTGCGTAGTGCGCAATGCTTTACACTATAATATTAGTCCATGTACGCGTAATGGGCGATGCGTAGTGCCAAATCGTCCGAATACGCATTATACGCAGACCAAATACATAGTACATAGATCAACTTCTACTATTTCAGTGAAAAGTATTAAATACTCATTACACATTAATGTCAAATTGGAAACTCACGCCAGACTATATGCGTCAATTACGCATATATAAAATCGGACATTATACATGTAACGAAACACAGATCATAAGTTACTGACGCGACCTGCTACTACATCTTGCTAGACTTATTATCAGAGTGAAGCCGCTATTATCAAGGCTAGGTTTAGTTAGACTGGATTTTACTTTGAGTCCCTTAATTTGTCTTGTTTTTTAGGGATGCTTTACGTTTTTACTTGTATATCTACTTTGAATGGGGTTTTGATTTATCCGTTAATGCTTTACGTATTCCCGATGGCGCTTTACTTTTATTCTAATTCTTTACTGTAGCTTGGATGCTATAATGTTTCATAATGCGGCGTTAGTTTGACTATCGGTGCTTCACTATTTCTTCGGGGAGCTTTACTTTTTACTTTAGTAATTTACGTTTTACTTTAGTAATTTACGTTTTACTTTGGTACTTTACTTTTTCTCGAAGGAGCTTCTTTTACACTCGGTTCTTTACTTTTTTTCATTACTTTTTAAAGTTATTTTCTAAAGGTTCTTTACTTTTTCTTTGGTGATTTCTTTGTGAGACATTTTAGAAGCTGGTTTGATAAAGAAGAAAAAGTTGTTATGAAAAATCAACTTCTTTTCAGTTTGCATGAAATGTCATGCAATAAAGAAGTTGATATTATCCATAACAACTTTTTCTTCTTTCCTTTGGTGCTTTATTTTTTCCCAGAGGATGTTTTACATTTATTTTAGTGCTTTATCTTGACTTATGAGTTATTCTTTCCTTGTTGTGCTTTATTTTTTCTTGAGGTTCCTTTCCTTTTACCTTTGCTTAACTTCGGCAACTATACCTTTAAGTGATATCAAACCGTATGATGTCGCTTTCGTAGTTTTCTATAACGAAAATTTTCGTTTATCATGAAATCCGAAATTGCAAAACTTGTTCTACATCTTTGTATTTGTGATGAAATATTTACACTAAATATATGTATTAGAAACAAATACACAGATGAAAAAGTTTTATATCTGGGATCTGCAATTATATAAATTATCAAAAGTACACATTCTAAGAAAAGTACATAACAGTTAATTTCCAGGGATGAAAACAATATATACATTTGTATTTTTCATCACAAGATAAAGTCCACGTGGTTATTTTTAATTGAACTACAGCTGCCGCATCTCTTGTTTGACGTCACTGGAGAGTTGGGATTGGTTTATATATGGAGTACATCATATGTAAGTACAAACTCTCAAGTAGTCTACACAGCATCAAGACTTCACCATGAAATTCTTCACGGCTTGTTGTCTGTTCCTTTACCTCTATGGGAGAATCGACGGACAGTTAGGTGAGTGACCACTTGGGTATTCTTTTAAATATTTCTTTTGAGGTTTTTAGTTTTCAAACCAACACATTGTAGTAATTTTTTCTTGCAAATTTGATTTCTTTCACTTTTCCCATTATCCATTAGTCAATGCAAAGTAACCTATTCTGAGAGGATCAATCACCAAGTCACTCGTCTGGATGCACCTAAGTAGAATGAAGCGGTGCTTAACAATGAATACTAACATTAGAAATTTGGGGTTTCAAATGCGCCGAAAACTAGCTGGTTCTAAGTCTGTCTTCTTTCATCAAGCCATATCAAATTGCATGATATTGTAATAAAGTGAAGTACTTGATTGTGAAAAAGTTTTGAACTCCATACATTCAACATTATCAAGAAGAAGCCTGAAGCTTGAAAACGGTATAAGGATCTATACAGAAACTTCGCTACCTTCTTCAACAAAGAAGTTGACCAACCTTAAATTTCATTGTCTTCTTGATATTTCCAACTTCTAAAATGCCTCAAACAATTCACAAACGTATGTCGTTCTTCGAAATAACAGGATGACCATTTATTTTGTCGGGTTTCAATAAGAAATTCCCGACTTTGATTATTCTTTATCCGAATTTACCATACATTGTTTACTAAAAAACAACAACCTTAGCCATTACTGTTAACATATAACGCAATGATAAATGAAACGTTGATACCTGTGACGAGATTAAAATGTTGCTAAACACTGTAGATATACAAAGGAAATGGCAGTGACCTATGTGCTATTTTGAACGAAAGGCTATAACGGTCAAAAATAGCATATGCAACTGAGGAAGGAAAGCGTTTGCCCAAATGATAGCTCTTTTATCAAAATATATATAATACAATATTACAATATACTGCATATCTAATTTACGAGCAATGAATAAATATTTGGAAAAAATATTTGCGAAGAATGCAATTGTAAGCTGTTTATTAAAAAAGGCGAAATAAGAGAACCGAAATCACTCTTCAGTAGAACTATATAACATTAACATCCATTACTCATAGTTCTGCTATTACTTTTGTTATTTCTTTACCTTTACATCCAAAACATATTTATAAACGAGAGCCAAATAGCAAGGACTGTTGTGCCCTGAATTGTAATAAAAGTCGCAAATTGTAATACCTGTCGTGAATAGTAATAAAATGTGCCACAAATTGTAATAGCCCACAATTCAAGGCACAAAACGAGACACCGTTATTTAAAAAAATGCTATGTACTTGGATCTCATTACACGGCAAATCTTCCTTTCAGTTGTCGGAGTCGCTTAGGTGAATGTGACTTTACCTAGGCTATATGCGGAAAGCATTTTAATAACGAATCGAAACCGGTAATGTTGTCATAAAGAGATCTACTGCTAGTGAATAAAATGTATGTTAAAAGATTTTTTGTTGTTGATATTTGTAACATAAGTACGGAGAAAGATGAAAAATAATAATAGATTATTAACTGTGGCGGTGTTTCGTATCACTAAAGCAATGTTCTCTATCCTTCCCATCCTATAAACAGTGTATAAAATAGATTTGAAACCTAGCCTGTCCTGAAAATTAATTGGTCAATTCATAAGGGAAAAATAAAGAAAAAAATTGAAAAGTTACCAGTCCTGACCAAAAGGAAACCAGTCCTGGCAAAAAGTGGCCAGTCAAGGACTGGCGGGGCGGGCTATATTTTAAACACTGCTATAAACCAGTTGACTTTATTTATCTCGCTTCGCTTCGAAATAGTCCCCTGTAGTCATAAGATTTAAAATCGCCGACACCACGGCTCCCAATCACAGTAAAGTCTATGGCTTATTTATAGATCCAATCAACGCTGTCCTTCTGTAGTCGGGTGCCGCTTCCTTACTCTCATTACTCATTAATCCATCTTTTCTTGCTCATTGTTAATGAATTCTTTTTACCATAAATATGTCGACATCTTGTTTCAATAAGTCATGGCATTTGTTTTCAAAATGTTTTCGTGCTAACTTTGATTTTGATAGTTGTAATTCTGTGTTTTGCAAATGATTCAAAATGCACGAATATGTGTCCTTGAAAAAACAAGAGTAAACAATGTATCCTTCAGTATAAATTACCAAAATTGAAGCATTTGAGAATACCAGGAATTATATAAATCGATGAAGGAACCTAATGAAGAATATGAAATGTACCTACCCCTGATTCCCCATGTAAGTCTTTGGAATTAACAGGAACGCGCTCAATAAAACAAGTTTGCAGTAAAGTGTAACAATTGAATTTCATAGCATCAACACAGAACCATATTGTAGAGTAGGACAAATTTATAGCACCTTGAATTACCTCCGGTTAGTGGTGCATTGCATCTATATGAGACGTGTTTGTTGATTGGCCTTCCAATAAGAAAAAGGAATTTCCATTTTGCTGTATCGGCGATTTTGAGGCTTATGACTACAGGGGACTATTTCGAAGCGAAGCGAGAGAAATAAAGTCAACCGGTTTATAGGACCTTCCTGGCACGGTCAAATTATCTACAGCGACAATGGCCTCCTTAGAAGTTATCTGTATTTTGTAGTAAACTAACATTATTTAACAGTGTGTAGCTATTCGACTGTAGAAAATAACTTTGATTAGTTCAATTATTTGTTAATTGTCACTGTCGGAAATAACATATTCCGTGTATGTGATGCAAAATGCGACAAATCAGACCTTCATATGATCAGCTAAACAGGCATGTCTAGTCACAACTGTGTCATAGTCACAAGGTAGTCTGCCAGCTCTATCAATTCATAGGGTTTCGAAATATGAAATACCACAAGATAAAACATAAGAATGGGATTGCAATAACTCGTATTGACCCGTAGGACATCTAAGCTAAGGAATACTCTCACTTGAGTAATCCTACCGAAACTTTGTATGTTTATTTGAAGGTTTAAAAGGTGCAAAGTGGCTTTGTAAAATGACCATAAGGTGAAACGACTGTCCTACTCATACGTCATAGAAGTGTTTCTGTTCGCCGGAGCTAATTGGGCAGTGCATTTAACAACTGTATTTCGGCGGAAAACTGTCTGATTTCGGAAATCCAAAGTCGATTCGATTATCAATCCCGAAAATGTCCATAGATCATTTGAGACCATCTTTAAGTGCTTAGCGTCAAGTAAGGTAAATCTTCCATCCTTAACTGACGGTTTTAGTATGACGCGGCCAGGAATCAAACCGAGATCTACCAAGTGACGAGCGGACACTCTACCAACTGAACGACGTCCCCGGTCACAATAATGCAAAAATAATAATAACGATCTATGAACATTACTTGGTCAACATCACGCTCATTCTTGTTTTAACTCTCAAACCAGCCTGGACACCATGTTGTCCGTTCTTACAAATGTCTCTTGGAAAAAATACGGTATCTGATTTATTTTTGTTAATGAGCAATTTCAGTCTAGTACCGCTGCACGGTAAAATGCTATACCTTTTGTTATTTATACGTTTGAACAAAAATAATATTTTAGAAATATTCAAATAAATTAGTAAAACTGTTACGATCATCCTTTTTGATGCCTCCTTTTTGACCAATCCTATATTTTGAGGCATTTAATCATAGTGCTCGTCGAGATAAATTCGATAGCACGTGTCCCTCCTTAGCCTTATACTGAGGAAGAATAATAATAGGATGCTTATAGTGCGCTGTTTTCCATGTTAAAACATGCTCAAAGCGCAAGAAAAAGAGGGTGATTAAGAAGATAAGACATGATGAAATAGTAAAGATAGATAATGATGGAAAGAGATGAAGTAGAGATTTAAAAGTAGCAAGAAAAGCATAAGAATACGGAACATTGGGTTCAAGGTTCAAACTAAGCCATATCAGTTGTACACATTTAACTTGTAAAGTTTAGGGTGATAACTGTTATGAAACATTTATTTTGTTGACCTGAGAATTATTCTGAGAATAGGTTGTTCCTGACATAGAAGGAAACTTCTAAACAGCAGACAAAGTATAAGGTGAATTGAAAGGTGGATGCCTTCGACACAGATCATATATGCACTATTTTCTTCCATTGCAGACTGTGGTAACATAGAGAAGGATCTACTCTTCATAGTGGACGAATCCGCTTCTATTTCCGATGACGATTTCGACCAAATATTGCGTCCCTTTCTGGTCGATGTAGTTGGCTGTTACAACCTCAGCGCTGACGCAATCCAGATTAGTCTCACCACATTCTCTGTCGCCAGCATAGACCGATTTGGGCTGGATGAATTCAACGATAATGTTACAGGCGCTCAAGATTTCATGAGTAATTTCATTCGTACCGTTGACAATACCGCAACCCAAACGTATTTTGCACTTCAGTCAGTGCGAGAGAATGTCATTGGCAGTCCGGCAGACCGTCCCGATGTAGGCAACTGTCTTGTCATCATCACCGACGGCGGGTCGAACGCTCCAGGAAACACGCTGAATCAGCGCGAACTCATCGAGCCGTTTGTTGACGAGGTCTTTGTTATCGGCGTTGGGTCATCCATCAACGAAACCGAGTTGGACGCCCTAGCATCCCTTCCACTGTCCAGCCATAAGTTTCTAGCATCAAACATCGGAGATTTGCAAAATTTCAAAGACATATTTGCTGCCATCCCTTGTAAGTAATTTCAAATATTAGAATTTATTATTATCATTTACCACCCGGGAGCGCTTGCAAATATCGCTTGTAACTGAGTTGGACCAAATAAAAATATTAAGATTAAATGAAATATTAATAATGAAAAAGTTGTTCTCTAAAACGATGCTATAGTATCAAAAAAAGTCCAAAGAGAAAACAAAATAATTTCATTCAAAATCAAACAGTTTGACTGATCCTTTTTGGACAGAAATTGTGGATTGAGACTCACCTGGTTTCACGGAATAATGAGCTATAAAAAGACTTTCTTCAAATTGAAAAATATTGAGGTAACATACATGGGGGTTAATATTATCGGTTAGATTCTAATCAAATATTCAAATGCTCAATTCCCAAATTGTAAGGTTGAATGTTTCATCTGAGAAAAATAATACGTTTTATCCTACCTCATGTAATAATCTCGATCTCTGATTGGTCCACGTGACCCTGGATAAATACTGATATTACTCTCTTGAGCGGGATGATAGATTATTTATATCCCACCAAAAACATGAAAAAGGTGCATATTGGGCGTCTAAATGTACAATGCATGCTAGCTCGAGCACATCACGATTACTTTTCGGCTTTCGGCTCGTCGCATACCAACAAGCAGCTAGAGGCTTGCTCATCTCTATATCCTCCGCCTCCCAATGGTATAACTTATATTAAGCAAAGGGCATATCCCCTCTTAACCTATCCTTTATGTTTGCCCCCCCCCCTTTTCTCTGTGATATGGTGCTAGGTTAATGATCCGTTGCCCTGAGGTAACGGGGTCAGTTTTAGAAGGTTTATAGCTTATTCATGGCCCTTAGTTGAAGGTGTAAGAAGTATCACACTCTCAGCGTAATTAGCCTATAATTAGTCCATCAATTAATCGTTATAGTAAATTATGAAAGTTAAACATATACATGAGAATGTGTTTAAGATAGATATGATGGTATGTGTTTCACGTTTTTCTTCCTTTTATCGGATTTAAAATGCGTGGTATATAAACTTTGCATGATTCTGAATTTCAACCAAATGTCTACGGTGTAAACTACACAAGATTTAGTTTGCGTTAACATATTCGTATTTCATACCTAACAAATAACGTAACAAATTTGGCATGGCATTCAAGCGACAAGGGGTCAACATTTCGAAAAAGCTATTTTTTTATTTTTCTCTACAAACTAATTCATAAGTGATCAACCGCGGTAGATCTAAGTCATTGTTTTGTCCTCTGCACTAAGGCAAAGTTATTGTACTGATTTTTTCTTATGAAGTTATTATGGATTATTTTAATAGAAATTTAAGAAAATCTGTATGTCATAAAATGACAATCTGTTTATTTGACCATGCCAAATATCGACATTAAGCAAATTGATTTGGGAATGGTTTTTTTAACACATGGACAATTTCTGATCCTTTGTAAGTGCACCTGGAGTTATTTCATGGATGTTAAAACGAAACCCAATTTACATGATATGTGCACTAAGATACACAAGCAAGTGGACAAATTCAGGTACGCAGCTATATTCTGCTAATCAATAGTAAACGATACAATTAATATGAATGTCATCGGGACGAATACTCCGGATTATCGAGGATGAATAATATGTAGCGCTTTCAGCAACTCTTTGGCAATTGGATGTTTGAGAGTTATAACTATACTTTTTATCATAATCATTATAATGATGATGTTGTAGGATGACTGTTTTATCACGTCCCCTGTTCCAGGCCCGCCCTGTGATCCCGAGTGTTTGAACGGTGGCTTCTGCGACCGGCCTAACCAAGTCTGCGAGTGTACGGAGGATTTCACCGGTGATGTGTGTGAGACGAGAAGTGAGTTCTCACCGCATTATAGGCTCCGTTTTGTTAGGCAAATTGTGATGTGCCTTGGGGAAATAGTAACAATAATTTCCTCATCTGGGCCTAGATTGTCGAAGCTCTCTTAGTGCTAAGATTGTCGTCAGTACCATACATTAACATTGGCCTACGACTAACTTAGCATTAAGAGAGCTTCGAAAAGGTCCAGGCCTCTACCATTTGCAACATATGTAAGATTTTTGCGTATATTCTATCTGTATTGATTTGAAGTAGAAACATTGATTTCCTTACCTTAACGTAGCATGGCACGTTCGTTTAAGCAACTGCATTCTTTCATTACAAAACTTTGTCGTGCAATTAGTAAGATATTTTCACCTAGTTACAATAACGTCCTTAGCTCCTTTAAAGTATTCCCGAACACTCATCTTGTCCCCCAAACAGTTAATATTTAGCGTGTTTCATCAAACATGCTTTTATTATGAATTCTTTTGCATAGTTTCTGTAAAGTGTGCAGCTTATATTTTAACATGAACGAGTGACTAGGCACAATAAATATTTCTTATTTTGACGAATATAATTTCAATTAAAAGTAAGCGTATGACAAGAAAACGCAATGTCTTTAAACGAGTTTGCCTTTTTTGAAGTATACGTTTTTATTTCAGTTTGCTGATGAAGGCACGAGCAAACGGACCAGTAAATTTGAATGTCTTAATGAAAATACATGATTAACGCTGATGTTTATTCTTGTTATTTTTTCTTTCGATCACGTATCTCTCCCATCTAAATATCCTCACAACATAACGTGCCAACTTTAGATTTAAAATCATATAAATAATTCTTGGAATTTACTAAGAACACTGTTTACGGACAAGCTCTGTAGGATCTCTAGGATCTAAAAACTATTCTAATATCGAGGAGGCCCTGCAGGTGATTCTTAAAACTGCAGACATATTTAGCGATATACCGTGGACATATGGTCATAACTGACTTACACCATTCTCCTGTCGATGTCTCATGGAACAGAACACATTTATAGCTGAAATATCCACGACCAACGGTCGAGGGCTTAATTAGCAATACATACGATTCCTTCCGTCCGTCTGTCCGAGGAATATGTTGTCCGTCCAAGTGTGTAATAACTGTTTATACGATTCTTTCCAAAACTTTACACTTTCTAACCTGCTATATAGGTATGCAGGGGCAAATTCTAGCAAATTCTGTTAATGCTTTTTATTTTTTTGAAATTTCATGTTTTCTACCTAGTTATTTTCAAAGGTAAAGTGGACCGACTTAATGTTAAAAAACCTTTTTTTAACCAATTCGTTTTCCGTTTTTCCGGTGAGCACATTGAAACAGAGTTGAGACTGATTCGAATTGCAGTATGGATCGCATGTAGGTCTCAACATAGTCGTACTGAGATACGACCGAATTGGCGATTTTTCATGCGAGTGGTTAGGATCACCGCGATAGTTTCGGCGATTGCTGTACGATCGCCATACGATCGTCTTACAACCAACTTGCGACTAGTGAGATTGCTTTGCAATCGAGTGCGACCACAGTACGACAGTTGCGAGTCTTGTACGACTCCAGTACGACCATTGCGACTTTTCACAAGACCGCATTAAGACATATGCGACCTCGATACAACCTTTTCACGACAAATCGGGACCAAAGTACAAAAAGGACTGCGACCAGCTGCAATCATGGCATTCGGAGTTTGACTAGCATACAGATAAGATGAAAAATTAAATGGCCCTGGTAGTTGCTCTGGTTTCTGAAACCAGACAAGAACTACAGTATATCGGCGACTGCACCTTAGCTATGATGAGACACCATCAACGAAGGAGAAGGAGGCGTCGACGGCATGCGATTTAGGTACGAGAGTGGCTCACCCCTTTGGAGAGGCAAGAACACAGTCAGTACAACCATCTTCTCTGTCTACATGAGGAGGTGACGGGCTGTGTGGGCTCGGAGGCTGTATGTCTACGTGAGAGGTAGACGGCCCAACCACGTCTTCTTGTGTACTAGACCTCTCTTCTAAGACGGGTATAGCTGACCTCTGGTCACCTTCTTAACTTTCTTCCAACTGTTCTCTTCGTTCGACCCATGATATTCAACGGCAGTAATATTGGAAGCGAATTTCGATGGATGTTGACAGCTAGGTGACTGTTTCTGCCACTGACCAAAGACCGCCAGTTGTGGGTTTTTATAGTCCTGGGCCTAGATTTTCGAAGCTCTCTTAGTGCTAAGATAGTCGTAGGCCAATGTTAATGTATGGTACTTACGACTATCTTAGCACTAAGAGAGCTTCGAAAATCCAGGCCCAGGTGCCTGTCGCAATGTCGTTCAAATCGGTCGCATTGCGCTCGCAGAAGCGCTCGCCATTGGTCGCGAATAAGCGCGGGAACACTCTTGATTGGTCGCTTTAAAAGACGGATAGGAATTCGCACTCGCAGTGCGGTCGCAATTTGGTCTTGAAGCGCTCTCCACTGATCGCATTATTTGATCGCCAGTGATAATTTAGCGTGAGTGCATTGCGAGTGGACATGACCTAGGTCCGAGTTCATGCGACTGACACACGACCGTACCAAGACCCCATTGAGACCGATGCGAGCGCTTTACGACAGAATTTGAGAGCAAGTAATCAATTTCATCGATCGCAGAAGTTGTGCGATTTTTGAAAACGGACCATCGAAATCGCAAACCCCCCTACGACAACATGCGACCAATGGAGAGTGTGGAAGATATTTTGTGCGAGCATGGGAATCTTCCCAAGACTCCAGTGCGGTGTCAGTGAGAGTGAGTGAGAGTGTGCACGACCGGGAGACAAAAATCGGTCGCAGTGGGGTCGTATGCTCGGTGGAATGGAGGTATTATATTGGGGTAGTCGCATACTATTTTTTTGTGAAAACGTTTTTATTTTGTATATAGTCATGTTAGTAGACTTTGTCTAACCGATTGCAGATGAAACACTAATTTCAGTTTCAGACTATTCTTTCATTCTCTCCGAAAAAAGAAATCAAATCTGATAAATGTGAAGTCTTGTGTAGAATTTACTCGCTGGTTAGAGGTTGCCTGTTTGGTGATTATCCATTGCATTTAACACAAATTTAACGTGCATGTCTAAGTGAAGTATTCTGCATGTTAAATCTAACATAGTCTGATGAGCTACAAATCCAAAGTTTATGTTCATTTTTACTTTTTAAACGCTTTATTTGCTGTAAAAATGAATATTTAAAAAAAGACTACTACCGAACCTTACAGTAATGTTTACAGTATCTATGATGCTGTTTTGACAGACTTCGAATTTGATACTACTGTATTTCTCTGACATTGTAAGAATTTACAATTGCATTTGTTCTATCTTTTAATTCTTGAATGAATAGACAAGACACCAATAAAGGAACAAAGAACCGCTTCCGAATTTGTTTAAAAATGTTAAAATAGTAACATTGATAAACATTGGGTAAAGTTGAATGATAGTTAAGTATACAGTTTTAAAGATGAGTCATTGTGTAAGTCTTGTTTCAACTGAAAACACAAAACTTAATTCATTAATGAGTTTTAGCATTAAAAGGGTACATCTAGGGGTAATGGTTGATCTTTGTTTAAAATTTGAGGTAATTATCATCAATATTCTATGAGATTTGCTGAGGAGAAAATCTTTTTTGTTGAGTCACTTTGTAAGTCATGTCTCCCACGGAAACCACAGAAGTTAAAATTTACATGTTTTACCCTCGTAAGAACTCTAGAGATCATGATTGACATGTGTAGAAAGTTTGGTTGAGCTGAGATGTATACTTCAGGAGATATGTTCCGGACAAAGTATTTCATCATAGAAACCGCAAAAAATAAAACTCATGATCATTTGTTTGTCTTACCATCAAACGACATATCTAGGGGTCATTGTTGATATGATAGTGTATGAAGCTTGGGGAATTTTGCATGTATAGTTTAGGAGATATGCTCTAGACAACGGCCTTTGTCATCGTTTTGGCCATGTTTTCACGGAAACCACAAAAAAATTCAATAATGTGTTGATCTAACCCTCAAAAGGCACATCTAGGGGCCATGGTTGATAAGTGTATGAAGTTTGGTGAAGCTAGCATGAATAGTTTAGGAGATATGCTCCGGACAAAAGACTTGGTTATAGTTTTGGCCATGTTTTCACGGAAACCACAACAAATAAAAATAATGTGTTGGTCTAACCCTCAAAAGGCACATCTAGGGGTCATGGTTGATCAATGTATGAAGTTTGGTGAAGCTAGCATGAATAGTTTAGGAGATATGCTCCGGACAAAAGACTTGGTTATAGTTTTGGCCATGTTTTCACGGAAACCACAACAAATAAAAATAATGTGTTGGTCTAACCCTCAAAAGGCACATCTAGGGGTCATGGTTGATCAATGTATGAAGTTTGGTGAAGCTAGCATGAATAGTTTAGGAGATATGCTCCGGACAAAAGACTTGGTTATAGTTTTGGCCATGTTTTCACGGAAACCACAACAAATAAAAATAATGTGTTGGTCTAACCCTCAAAAGGCACATCTAGGGGTCATGGTTGATCAATGTATGAAGTTTGGTGAAGCTAGCATGAATAGTTTAGGAGATATGCTCCGGACAAAAGACTTGGTTATAGTTTTGGCCATGTTTTCACGGAAACCACAACAAATAAAAATAATGTGTTGGTCTAACCCTCAAAAGGCACATCTAGGGGTCATGGTTGATCAATGTATGAAGTTTGGTTAAGCTAGCATGAATAGTTTAGGAGATATGCTCCGGACAAAAGACTTGGTTATAGTTTTGGCCATGTTTTCACGGAAACCACAACAAATAAAAATAATGTGTTGGTCTAACCCTCAAAAGGCACATCTAGGGGTCATGGTTGATCAATGTATGAAGTTTGGTGAAGCTAGCATGAATAGTTTAGGAGATATGCTCCGGACAAAAGACTTGGTTATAGTTTTGGCCATGTTTTCACGGAAACCACAACAAATAAAAATAATGTGTTGGTCTAACCCTCAAAAGGCACATCTAGGGGTCATGGTTGATCAATGTATGAAGTTTGGTGAAGCTAGCATGAATAGTTTAGGAGATATGCTCCGGACAAAAGACTTGGTTATAGTTTTGGCCATGTTTTCACGGAAACCACAACAAATAAAAATAATGTGTTGGTCTAACCCTCAAAAGGCACATCTAGGGGTCATGGTTGATCAATGTATGAAGTTTGGTGAAGCTAGCATGAATAGTTTAGGAGATATGCTCCGGACAAAAGACTTGGTTTTAGTTTTGGCCATGTTTTCACGGAAACCACAACAAATAAAAATAATGTGTTGGTCTAACCCTCAAAAGGCACATCTAGGGGTCATGGTTGATCAATGTATGAAGTTTGGTGAAGCTAGCATGAATAGTTTAGGAGATATGCTCCGGACAAAAGACTTGGTTATAGTTTTGGCCATGTTTTCACGGAAACCACAACAAATAAAAATAATGTGTTGGTCTAACCCTCAAAAGGCACATCTAGGGGTCATGGTTGATCAATGTATGAAGTTTGGTGAAGCTAGCATGAATAGTTTAGGAGATATGCTCCGGACAAAAGACTTGGTTATAGTTTTGGCCATGTTTTCACGGAAACCACAACAAATAAAAATAATGTGTTGGTCTAACCCTCAAAAGGCACATCTAGGGGTCATGGTTGATCAATGTATGAAGTTTGGTGAAGCTAGCATGAATAGTTTAGGAGATATGCTCCGGACAAAAGACTTGGTTATAGTTTTGGCCATGTTTTCACGGAAACCACAACAAATAAAAAAATTGTGTTGGTCTAACCCTCAAAAGGCACATCTAGGGGTCATGGTTGATCAATGTATGAAGTTTGGTGAAGCTAGCATGAATAGTTTAGGAGATATGCTCCGGACAAAAGACTTGGTTATAGTTTTGGCCATGTTTTCACGGAAACCACAACAAATAAAAATAATGTGTTGGTCTAACCCTCAAAAGGCACATCTAGGGGTCATGGTTGATCAATGTATGAAGTTTGGTGAAGCTAGCATGAATAGTTTAGGAGATATGCTCCGGACTAAAGACTTGGTTATAGTTTTGGCCATGTTTTCACGGAAACCACAACAAATAAAAATAAGGTGTTGATCTAACCCTCAAAAGGCACATCTAGGGGCCATGGTTGATCAGTGTATGAAGTTTGGTGAAGCTAGCATGAATAGTTTGGGAGATATGCTCCGGACAAAAGACTTGGTAATAGTTTTGGTCATGTTTCCATGGAAACCGCAAAAAAAATTAAATAATGTGTTGGTCTAACCCCCACAAGGCACATCTAGGGGTCATGGTTGATCAATGTATGAAGTTTGGTGAAGCTAGCATGAATAGTTTAGGAGATATGCTCCGGACAAAAGACTTGGTTATAATTTTGGTCATGTTTCCATGGAAACCGCAAAAAATAAAAATAATGTGTTGGTCTAACCCTCAAAAGGCACACCCAGGAGACATGGTTGATCAATGTATGAAGTTTGGTGAAGCTGGTATGTTTAGTTTAAGAGATATGCTCCGGACAAAAGAACAAAACATTAATCACTGAAAAAGTGATTTTTTTTAATAGTTTCGCAGTATTCGCAGTTGAATTTCTTTCTTTTAACATAACAATATCATTTGATTTGGAAGATCCCTAAAATTTTATAGAATATATACCTTAGATATGTATCAGATAAATGGAAAAGTAAAAGAAATAGAAAAACAACATTCTTATGCATTTATTTTTTAACTAATAAAAATCAAAGTGCTTTGCATATACATATGCATTATTTCCGCAATTTATCATTCATCAAAGTGTACGTCATCCAACGTGAAAGACAACATTAACCAAAATAAAGATGTGGGATCAGCTTGATGTTGTTTTCTATAGTTCAATGATTATATTTATAAATTTGTCTGGTTTGTATCATATGTGTTATTCATGTACAAAGAATACATAAACATACTGTTACACATTTACACCCTGATTATTCATCTTCCACATTTACCGATCAGATTTATTTGCCAGTCTATTGGATGTCCTGAAATCAAAATGAATGCACACAGGTAAAATGGGTCATTTGAGTTTGGAATATGAAATGCAAATCAATGAAGAAACCCAAAGTTTTTATTAAAAGCTTCAAGAAGTATTACCAAATGGTGAACTTCTCACGCCTAAACACTGACGTTGGTCTCCCAGTGTAAATATATGTGCAGTGATAGTATTGAAATGTAGAAACTAACCTTGAAACTCTTACTCACTTCACCGTACTAAAAGTCTCATAACATCATTAGCATTCTTCTCGTTACCCCCGGGGATATTTGAAGCCTATCTTCATTCTCTAAGGCAATTTCAAAGCTTGGGTGACTACTAAGTACAAATCAATCTGATAAGTGTGACAAAAAGTTATCGGTTACAAATCATCAGAGGAGTCAAAGCGACCTAATAATGATAAACTAAAGAGTTTCTACCCGGAAAAGAAGCCAAAGAATTTGTTACGATAACAAACATAATTGAAAAGCAACTTCAATGTATCCATGTGACTATATAACCATTTACAGCGAATGTCATACGAGTCAGCAAGAAGCAATCTTTCGAATAATTAACCTCTTTTAATATTCAATTTACATGTAGGGTAATGGGTTTGACAAGATTGGTATGTTGACTTTAAGGTTAAGGTATTTTATGGATGCTTCAATAAAGTACATCAGGTTACTGAATAATGACCCTTTATAATTTCAATATTTTGTGCTTGTAAGATACACTCTTCTCCAACAAGTAAAGTTATTTTCAAGTATTGTCGCTCTGTTGCAGATTCATATGAACACAAACACTCATGCTCTCCCCACAGAGGCAGCTAAGTCATACCTGAGTAAGCCTCTGTTTTATTACGGCTAATACATGGGATAGAAAGGTAGAGATAATTCTTCCTTCTACAAAACATCGCTTTTACCTTCTCATTAGTTTTTATTTGGTAAATAAAATGTAAAATATAATTTATCATAAAACAAATAATAATTTACACAATTATAAAACAGTATCTTTACGATGAAAAGCCTTATCCATGTCTGATTTTCAAATAGTTTCCCTCTCACACTATTTATGAAAAATAAACATAAATAAGCATGATACTTTCAAGTGGTCGTGGTTATCCATAAGGTGTTTTCATTGGCTGCAAATAAGGGAGATATCTCAAGCTACAACTTTTTGCCGCTAGGACAATCTGCCGGAACCCCAGAATCTTGGCGTAATAGAACAGAGACTAACTCGGGAATGGCTGAGCTGGCTCTGTGGGGAGAGAATGACAAACACCCTGCGTAACTTGAATGAATGTTAAGGATAAAACACGAGAACGAGGTTATCTTCAAAATATCCTGGGGAAGAGAAATCTAAAGAAAAAGTTAGCGAATGTTTAAAGATCCCAAACTTTACCGAGATCGAGTGTTTTATCCAACTTAGATACAGTGATTACAAGCTCGTCAGCACTTGTTTATAAATTTGTATGCGACTATATTTCTGATCACTTTTACTGCTGACAAGGAAGTTATTAAACTTAGTTCATCAATCTTGTTCATAACCATTAAAGTTCAATAAAATCATTGAACTTACTCAATTAAAGTTACTTTGATTCTGGAATTAGTTCAATTGCAATAAATAATGCAACAGCGTTGTGTTAGCGTTTTTTGTGATTGAGAAAGCACAGAAATGATGTGCAAAGCATTGATCAAGACCTAAGGTTTTACGAATGATTGACATGGTATCGATCATGAAAATATAAGCAGTAAAAAGACATTTTAAATTTCAATGAGGTTGTTTTTTATGCAGCAACATTGAAATATGACCACAGTCCTATAAATTGTTTAACATGTCCGAGAAAATCACAATGATAGGAATGGTATGACATTGTAGTTGTTTTGTTAATTCTAACTATTAGTATTTACGAAATAAACCTAATTCCAAAAGAAACTTTACACTTTTAAACTAAAATTTGAAAATAATGTTATATCGATATGTTCAGTTGAGTTGTCAACAACATAGTTGAAACCCAAACTTTTATGTTTAAAACTTTAAATTGAGCAATATTCATGCATTTTGGCAAAAATGGCAAAAATGGCAAAAATGTCATAATCACGTGACCTTTCAACCGGAGCTTAGTCACGTGACGAAAAGGTTTAATAAATATCCATAATGAATGTTTGTCACCCTGTTTGTGACAAATCACCTTAAAACTGGTTATCGGCATAGCCAAAATATCTGAAACTTGGAAACCAGAGTTGTCTTTACACTGCATGAGGGCCGATATCTATAACGTTAGACCACCGATAACGTTGTCTCTCAGTGACGTCATGGATAGCAAACATCAAAGGTCGATATGCCATTATGTTCTCATGCATAATATGAACTTGAACAGTTGTAATCAGAGCTCATCGACTGCTAAATTGATAGCCATTTGTCACTTATCATCGACACAAGGCAATTTCTTTCGAAGCCAAAACGTCAGAATTGGCATGCAATAATACGATTTAACTACGATTTAACAAACTGCTACCAGAAACACAGAAACAGAGTCGCAATCGAAATTATTTTCTCAACAGCGACGCTAAACAACGGTCTTTTTCAGTTTGCGTTGATAACAGTTGAGGTCTCTCTTGTGCAATGCAAACATTTATCTAAAAGGAACTTATCACCTCACATTTACTAGCTGAGCATTTGATTGTATGCATGTATATGTTGGAAGTTGAGAATGGTGATTCGTTAGCATAAACGGCGATAGGAGTCTGGTATATAGCATAGCTATTGGCTCTGTAGCTCATCAGGCTTTACATTTGATTTTGCTTTAGGGTGTGGTTCCCCTCTTAGTAGTGGCCACAGGGTCACACAATCTACAATTTTAATCTCAATTAGTCAAGGAGTCTGTACACAAAGTTTAAGCTTTCTAGGCCTTATGCTTCTGAAGAAGAAGATGAAAATAGGTGTTCAGAGCGTGGCCCCTTTGGCCCTTATTAAGGGTCACAGGGCCACCAAAGTTACAATATTTTACCTTACTAGTCAATGAGTCTGTACACAATGTTTCAGCTTTCAAGGCCTTATGCTTCTAGAGAAGAAGTCGAACATGTACAAAATTTCCCTTTTTCCATCGACATGATTTCAATATTATATTGTAATATCAATTTATCAAACTAACAACATTTTCAAAAAAAACTTTTTTTGCTTTGGATTTAAATGAATTCTCCATTGAATCGTAGTAACAGAGGAAAAATCCTCTACACTTTCTTTCCCCCATTAAAATTGATGATTGAAGCGTTTCAACATTTTGTTTTTAATCTCAATTAATCAAAACTAGTACAAATTAAAAACTAGTACAAAGTTTCAAATTATTCAACGTTTAAAATGTAAGAAAGCGTTGAAATAAATCCAAAAATCTTCCCTTTCTATTAGAAAATGATTTTATTTGATCAAGATGCTCGTACTTAACCAAAAAACTATTTAAGTTAAGTGATAAAGAAATAAAGTTAAATAATAAACTTTAATACCACGGGTGACCTTAATTAGCATATTTTCTTAAATGCAGCCTAAGGGTATAAAATTTAAAATCCCACAGTAAACTTATTGAGGCGCGACATGTACATTGTATGGAAGAAAGTAGGTGCCTCCTCACAAAGAAATATTGTTGTAAAGATTTCTTTATAGCGTAATGAAGTTTGTGTTAAAATCTATTGGAAAAACTCGTTATGGATACGGGAAAGTATCTCAGTAGGTAAAGCGTTCACTCTTCATCCGGAAGGTCGGGGTTCGATTCCCGATTTACTAAAAGACGTTAAGAGATGGGATATGCTGTCTCCTTGCTGGGCGTTCAGCATGGCTTGAACTGGCGCTGCACTGTGACTGTCGGGTGACATTGGAACAGAACAAATTTCCAAATTTACTTTTAATTTCACAATATAGAATCAAACAATAATACCACGTGTTTGAATAACCACCCATTGTTACTTTGAATACCTTAAAACTTTACATATGTATGTAAATAGAACTCGTGTAGCATTATCTAGTGGTTCCCTGCGTGATCAATCACTTTCCACTTTCGCCTCAACTGACATTTTTTAAAAAGATCGTGTACATTAAGCGAAATTTAAACGTACAGAATCACAAAGTGGCACTTTTGGAGTTCCATACTTAATATATCTAAGTAGTCTTATGCACAGACCCTTGAGCATATAATTCACCCCATGGAAGCAAGTCTAGATCTGGACTGCTCTGAAATCTCCATTTGTCTGAGGCTCCTTTAAAAAAATTAATAAAATAAGATTTTTACTAAAAAAATTTCAGAGACTAAATATAAGTCTAATATCTAAGGTAAGAAGGAAGTTTCCACTTTACGCATAAGGCACCCGGTGCTAGAGTGAAGAGCGCGATGACCCTGACTGCTGATCCTTACTGTGTGTCTCCAACCAGCCGGTGTCACGAAATAAAATCGCCCCCCGGTATAAAATCTCCCCCGGCGATTTTGTACAGGTACAAAATCTCCCCTTTTAATCAAGAAAAATTAAAAGTTAGTATACACATTCAGCTATATATGATAATAAGACGAAACGGTGAATGTTAAACATGTCATATATTTACTACACGCCTTTCTTGTGTTCTTTAATGAAAAGATAACACTTTCTTCTCCGCTTGGCAGCCGATGATTTCCAAAGTTATCTGATTATACACGTTTGGTTAATGACGAAATCACAAAACACTTGTTGCGGAAACTCAATCGATTTTGAAAGTGGGGGGGCTTCAATGTAAATTGTACAACCCAAAAAAAAAAAAGGGTTTCTGTAGTTTGCTAGGAAAAAGTATGGCCCAACTTACACAATAACACACAAGTTCATGTTCTTTTGGATAATTTTATTACTTACCTTAGGACATGGTTCTGTTTATTACATACCATCCACAGACAGTGTGTGGGACAATTATGACAGTTGCATTGAACATTGATACGTGAACCGTACATTGCACTTTATTTTCATCATATCCTCATAAATACTTATACACTGGCTATAATGAACAGATTATGAACTTGTGCAGTGTATGCACTTGAATTTAACATCATTTACTTGAACTTTCCAAACAGATTGACTCTGTGGTCCTTGTACCCAACGAACTCCTGTGCGACGTCGCACACATTCAGTTCATCAGAAAGTAGCGCTACAATACATGATACAGTAACAGTACCAAAACCGTATTTGCCCCAGCAACATATAGTGTTTATTCAAATGATGTTGAATAGACAAGATATATTGACAATTCCTGACCGAGTATTTATTTACACACCATTCTTAAATTGTTTTTAAGTTTAGTAATCAGTGAGCTTAGGGAAAATAGATATTGAAAAAATATATATGCATGGATTTTCATCATTAATTATGTGTAAATAATTGTGAAAATTTGCAATAGCCCCCTCGTTCATGGCTCCTGATAGGGAAAGTTGCCATCTAAAAAAAGCCCCCCCTGTTCCTACGCCCCTGTGTTTTATACTAAGTTATAGATAAGATCAGAATTTGTCCGACCGATTTCAGACAAACTATATTTTTGGAGTATTTATGTGTGCTCTATGACAGATTCAGATTGGTTTATTCAGTATTTCAGGCCTAAAGGCCTATAGTACAAGAACAGTTGCGGTATGTGTTGTGTCACAATGTCTTACAATGCATATAATGTTTTAATAGATTGCAAGAGATTTAACACCATCAGTATTTTTAGAATTTAGCAAATTGTACAATATCTGTTTATCTCTTACAGGTTTTGGTACAAATGATAAATATCTGCTTCTTAAAAGTTTATACATTGTACATACAAATAATACATGAAATTCATCTTTTCAGTTACAATTTCTGCAAATACTGACATTATTGATTCATTATCAATAAAAACTTCGTTTTTTTTTAACTTTTAAATTTTACATAGTGTCCGTCTAAAAGATTTATCTTCGTAAGTTATATAAAACTCTGGTTCTAACAAAGATTTATGAAAAGAATTGACATAGATGATTTCTGGAAATAAATATCTTGAAGGCGTTGCTTGAAGACAAATAAAAAGTCCTTTCCATTGCCAACCTCTTGCGAAATCCATACAAAAGAAAATCCAGTCGCAAAAAGCAATTGCTTAACTTCTGATGCCCAAGTTTCCCCTCCCAATATCATCTTGCGGCTTTGAAAAAAGATAGCTTTGCGTAGGGTATTTACAGAAATCCATTTTAACTATTTCAACCAATATTCAACAACTCTTAATCTACCTGGAACAATAGATTACAACGGCCAATTTCCTCCAATACAGCCCAATTTGGAGCATACTTTCCCAGATTTAGAAAATATTTACAGTATGTTGCGTGTTTTTTTTCAATTTCATACCCCAAATTTCTGAGCCATATGGGAGAATTGGCAATATTTTAGAATCGAAAATGCTACATGCTGTTTTGAATGTCATAAAATTATTCTTTTTAAAATAATTTATAAACACATTTTGTAGCCTTAGAGGCTTGTGAAGCTAAGCTTTTACAAGCTAACGATACGTTTGTCCCTATAACAATAGATGCAGTGCTTACCATCAAATTCCTTAATTATGGAAGATTTGACGAATTTAAATGTTTTGTACATGGTTATTTTCGAAGATCAGAATTGTCTAACGAAAAGAAATGTTTATCAGAGTCCTATATTCTATTAAGAGTGATGCAAGAGATCTCATGAATTTTGTAAAAATGAACGTTATCCTATCGAAAACAGAAATAACCCATTATTGTCATTATTATTGGAGAAGGGGGGGGGGGGGTCAATGCTGTGTTACAGACTTCTATATACCTTTTTTTTGAAATTGCTAAGGTTTCGTAATAAAAACACGGTCGGAGGTATTAGTGAGGGCTAAGGTCACTTTATGACCTCCAGTAGCTAAGAACTCATCTAAGAACTTGTTGTACATATGTCATACGGCATAGCAAAAGCAACAAACTCATAATTTCACCTTAATAACAATAGTTCAGAAATCGCTTTGAGTAATTTTTACACCATATTTCGTAAATAGAAATAATGCTCATAAAACTATTTGAAATTAAACTATTCCCTTAAAGGTAAATAATATTCATTCTCATAGCACGTTAAAATATCATCCTTTTAAGGACTGACTTGAAATTTTTTCATTTGAATTTCCTTTTTAGCTCATCAAACCTGCAAGACCAGATGAGCTTATGGCATGGCATGATGTCCGGCGTCTGTCCGTCCGTCCGTCTTTGTGCATTTTCTCTAGAAGCATAAGGCATAGAAATTTGAAACTTGGTGTACAGACTTTTTGACTAGTGAGGATTATAGATTTTTGCTTTGGTGGCCCTGTGGCCCCTTAAAAGAACAACAGAAGCCACAACCATTGACCACACTCTAAAGCAAAATAAAATATGAAGCCTGATGAGCTACAGAGCGAATGGCCCTATATTTCATTTGATAATGCTTCATACATTTATTCAAGTGGTGGACGATCCTTTAACAATTAAGAAAAAGTTTTAATCTGATAACTTATTTATTCAAGAAGATTACATCCTGTGAATCTCTATCAAAATCTGCAAACATTCTAAGTACAGCCGTTTTCCACAAATTTTTTTCACAGTTTGTGCATATATAAGTTATAGTGAGCGCATATGTCTTCATATGACCTTAGATAGTCAACTAAAAAATGACTTTAAAGATTCTTTTAAATGGCTTAAAGGCCAAGGATACTCAATTATACCAATATTTAATTTGATCTTAGAGAATGATAAGTAAATCATTACATCGACAGAAAGCGAAGTAAGTGCAAATATCCCAAATGCCTGGTTTATATGCTTGCAAGGTGTCGACACTTTCAGGTAGCTATTTATTATCGAAAACCGGACAATATACTAATGGCAGCGACAAGACAGACAGACAGTAATGCTTTGTTCGCATGCACAATTTTTACACATGTGTGCAATATTACATATATGTAAATTTACACATGTACGTAATAGCAAGTTTGCTATGAGTTTTTAGCAACGGTGTGTAAGGCTCATTTTGTGAAAAGTTAAATGATTGAATGAATATTCCATTTAAAATAAGTCTGGACATAGAAACTGGTCCCAATAATATCCATACAAATATGGAAATTGTATAGATGTCTTGTCATAAGGCAATACATTTATGACAAACTTCCAAAACGCTGAGGGATTACAACAACAATGTTCAAGGTTAACTACACCAGATATTATACATTTGAATCGTCATATTATAATAAATTGTTCCATGCAAAATACAATATTGAATAAAATGTTTTTATTTATTTTATGGTTAATGATAAAGTCTTTCACGCTAATGTGTAAAGTATTAAAATTCAAACAATAGTTACATATTCTAATATATGGTCCTTCCTGATTTCAAAGAAGTGCTTATTCATATGTTAATTCATATATCTTGAACTTCAATTTATTGAGTGAGTATTAAAAAAATTCAAACATCCTTCCCAGATTTAAGACAAAATTTATTATTAGTTTGAGTCATTAAGTATATACAGAGGTAAACCAATGTCCAACAAAACCAAAACGCAAGATAATTTAATCCATTAGTGATTGATATGACTGAACCTCAGTTACATGATATGAAACAACACTCTTTTACAAAATTGATTGATTTGAAATTTTGCTTGTTTAATAACATCCAATAACATTGACGCATCAAAGAATTTAATATCAAATGAAATACATTTAAACGACCTTTTGACGATAGCTCCGTTAACAGAGAAACAGCAAAGATTCCTCTAGAAGAACATCCGTAATTAATAAAATAAGTTAAGTTTTATGGATGATTTTGTCATAACGTTAAAGTGTGTGTGTGTCCGATTTCCATTTGAAATACATGTTTTATTTCAGCAATGTTTGAGCAATGTATACAAAACGAAAGCTATTTATCCTCTTAAAATAAAAAAACCATCTCATAAATAAGAGATATAAAATCTCATCTCATAAATAAGATATACAGTATTGGATTTATAAAAGAACGTTTAATCTAACAAATGTGCAATTTGAATGTAATTGAAATGTACTCTGTATAAACTCTACTACTATTTGATAATTCAACGTGTGATTCCTTTTAAGGTCTTACAAGTCTGAAAATGAACTGAATAATTCAGCGATGTGAATTTACTCCTTGTGCAAAATTACTCACGTGTGCAATTGCGTTCGCATGACACGATTTACATAGGTGTGTGAAGTTTGCATGCATATGTAACTTTACATAGTATGTATAAGGGTGCATGTGAACAAGGCGACATTCAAACAGGTTTGTTTTGAAATGTTTAATAGGTTCAATCACTTGAAAAAAATCATGAACATGATTTGTATTATTTCGCCTGAAGCTAATTCTTGTACATAAAACAGCTTTTCGTTGAACATTGAAATCTAATGTTTGACAATTGAGAATGTCACAAATGCAGCATAAAAAGTAATGTAAATGTGTAGGTTCATGATCTAACTCTTTGTTACTTGAGACACTTGGTTCATGATATAACTCTTTGTTACTTGAGACACTTGGTTCATGATATAACTCTTTGTTACTTGAGACACTTGGTTCATGATATAACTCTTTGTTACTTGAGACTCTTTGTCGGCCCGGCTTTTTAGGCTAACATGCAATGCATTTGATCGAGAAATCCTGAAAACAGATTTCTAAAAAGCTAATCGCTTGTGTACACGGTCGCATACCTATTCGTCAAATTTCTAGTTATAGGAAAGAAAAATCCATTCGACGAAACGGTACTGTGATTTATGTTGTTATTTGGCTTACATTACGTTGGAACGTTAAAAAATTAGACAAAAGGGGTGTTTTGACTCATCCATTCATTTTAATTTGATCACTTGAAGTTTTGATGATGCGAACATATCATCTTCATTTCGATGTTGTATTTAATGATACAACTGATACCCTTACCCAAAGTATTAAATTTAAATTCCACATAAACAGAAAGGAGTTTTACAGTATGAACCCTTCACTCGGTAATATCACCGTGACGATATGAAGATTTATTGTCGTATTTATGATCGAGCACTGACATTTACATGGGTCAATTAGACGAACCATATTTCATAAGTTATCTAAAGCAGAGAGAATGATAGTTAGGAACTTAAGTGCTAACAGTTTATGGGTTATATAGCAAATATCCTTGAAACCATTTGTTATTTCGGCTTCTGTGCATATGGAAGCCAAGTAGTTATCAGATATTAATGATAATGATAATGCATTTATATAGCGCCTACACTCCAGTTAAAAACTGCTCAGTGGCGCTTTACAAAATAAAGTAGAAGAAAGTTCAGGGTAGAAGTTTGGGATTTAAAGTACTTGACAAAAAGGAATGTTTTAAGTTTCTTGAGGAATAAGTCCTTTGATTCAGTACCTGTTAAATCTTCTGGAAGCGAATTCCACAGTGATGGTGCTGACACAGAGAATGCCTTCTCGCCCATTTTGGTGCTGGTTCTTGACATGAAAAGGTGACCTTTATTATTAGAACGGAGACTTTTTTGATTTCCATAAACTGTGAGTAGTTGTTTAAGATAAGCGGAAGAGGTTGAGTCTTTTACGGCCGAAAAGGTGAAGGAAAGTGTTTTGTTCTCTCTTGTATTGTCATTTCGGGATGAAAACTTGAGATGTTTGAATTGATATCACCCTATGTGTAATTTATATTAACTCTCGCAGTGGCTGTTGGATATTAACTTGTATAACATATCTGATCACCCTGTTCTTGTAGGTTGTGAGGCAGAGGCTGAGAACTGCGTTTTCTCGGAACGGGACGTTATCTGCGTCCTCGACTATTCAAGTACGCTCAACGGTGCAACTTTCAGCGGTGGACAATTCGGCAAAGTCAAGGATGCTGCCAATGCGATCATAACTGGTTTGGACCAAGAAGGAGACATTGTCAGAGTAGCTGCCTTGTTCTTTGCAAGTGATGTTAAAATCGTGTTCGACTTGGACGAGTTCAAGGGTAACCTTACAGGCGCTACCGAGACGCTGGCAGCGGAAATACGACTCAGGGGTGGGACGAATCTGGCAGACGCCTTCAAAGACATACAGACCGAAATCCTCAATTCACCTGGGGATCGGCCAGAAGTGGGCAATACGTTGATTATCATTGGTGATGGGGAATCTAACGCCCCGCTTTCAAAACTCAAGGCATACAACAGTCTGACAAATGAGTTTCCTGACATTCAAGTAGTTACTGTTGGTGTTGGAACCTTGATCGTCACAGAGCTTGAGTTCCTGGCCCGTCCGCCCACTAAGTTCTTCCCTGTGGAGAAGGCAGGGGCACTCGACCAAATCACGGATGATATTCTCGACGAGCTATGTAAGAATATTTATGAATTGCCTTGCCGTTAGTTTGGTGATTTTTAAGGAAATGAGTATATCTTTCTTTTGATATTTAAATAAATCATAATTCAACCGATTAGACACAGCATGTTTAATTATGTATAGGTTCATAGACGTTTAAGCTTCCAATGGGAAAGCTGGCCTTTAATAGCATGTTCTTTTGATGTGTACTCAGCAAAATGTTAAGGACCACTTGTGTTTCGAGGTTTGATTTATAAAATCATAGTCCGATTAGCCACAATGGCTTCCTTGTAAATAATGCCTGCCTACTTAATCCCCTTTAAGGGTTATCTTAAGGGTTATCTTATTGAACTAGCTTTCGTCATTGTTTATTCATTCTATTGGAACCTTTTCCTGATCTAATAAGTTGCAAGGTCCTAATAATACACGATGTAGCGTACATGCAATTTCATGTAGTTTCAATACATATTTGTTTCAATTTCCGCGAGTGCGGAAGATATCCCCTCTACATAAATTCCCAAATAAGATGTTTGAAATATTGGCTTAAGATCCTCACCATGTACGAAAGTCGCCTTCCAAAAATTGCCTATAATATGATGATCAATCTTGATAATATGGGTAAGGTATCTTGGGCATCAAAGATTAGAACTCTTTTATGTTCTCATGGTTATGGTTTTGTTTGGTTAAACCAAGGTGTTGGTGATTTCAATATGTTTTTGAAGGAATTTCGTGAAAGTTCAATCAATATATTTGATCAAGAATGGCATTCAACCCTAGAAACAAGTTTTCGTTATGACCTATATAAATCGTTTAATACACTTCTGCAACCAGAACGTTATCTAACATGTCTTACCTTCAAAAGCACCAGAATCACTTTTACACGATATAGGCTAGGCTTGATGGATATAATGATTAATAAAGGAAGAACAATGTCCATTGCGAAATGTGAAAGAATATGCCAATTATGTAATAGTGCAATAGAGGATGAAGTCCATTTTACTTTTGTTTGTTCATGGTATAAAGATTTACGAATGAAATATATTTCGGATAGACACTTACCAAAATCCCCATTGGAAGCATTTGTATCAATTATAACTTGTAATGATACTTCAACAATTATAAATCTAGCGATGTACATAAAGTATGCACAAGAATTTCGTGGCGAAATTCTGAAATCTAGGTCTATACTACACTAGTTTGTATAATATATCGTGAACTTTGTATTACTATTGATAACATGAAATTGTAACTCTCCTGTATACGGGACGGAGTCCTTGAATGCAATAAACTTTGTCTGTCTGTCTGTCTGTCTGCCTGGTGTTGATGATTATGCACGGCTTGAGTCGACGACAAAGCACATATTTAGAAACAGCCCCAGTTGACAATAAAGCAAATAATACGAAGTCGACTTGAGTCGAAGATTAATCATGGTTTTAGTAGCAGTTGGAGTCGACAATGAAATACCTCAGTCTTTATGTGGGTGCCTAATGATTAAACTGTAGCAGTTGGAGTCGACAATGAAATACCTCAGTCTTTATGTGGGTGGCTAATGATTAAACTGTAGCAGTTGGAGTCGACAATGAAATACCTCAGTCTTTATGTGGGTGGCTAATGATTAAACTGTAGCAGTTGGAGTCGACAATGAAATACCTCAGTCTTTATGTGGGTGGCTAATGATTAAACTGTAGCAGTTGGAGTCGACAATGAAATACCTCAGTCTTTATGTGGGTGGCTAATGATTAAACTGTAGCAGTTGGAGTCGACAATGAAGTATCTCAGTCTTTATGTGGGTGGCTAATGATTAAACTGTAGCAGTTGGAGTGGACAATGAAATACCTCAGTCTTTATGTGGGTGCCTAATGATTAAACTGTAGCAGTTGGAGTAGACAATGAAATACCTCAGTCTTTATGTGGGTGGCTAATGATTAAACTGTAGCAGTTGGAGTGGACAATGAAATACCTCAGTCTTTATGTGGTTGGCTAATGATTAAATTGTAGCAGTTGGAGTGGACAATGAAATACCTCAGTCTTTATGTGGGTGGCTAATGAATAAACTGTAGCAGTTGAAGTCGACAATGAAATACCTCAGTCTTTATGTGGGTGGCTAATGATTAAACTGTAGCCGTTGGAGTGGACAATGAAATACCTCAGTCTTTATGTGGGTGGCTAATGATTAAACTGTAGCAGTTGGAGTGGACAATGAAATACCTCAGTCTTTATGGGTGGCTAATGACTAAACTGTAGCAGTTGAAGTCGACAATGAAATACCTCAGTCTTTATGTGGGTGCCTAATGATTAAACTGTAGCAGTTGGAGTGGACAATGAAATACCTCAGTCTTTATGGGTGGCTAATGACTAAACTGTAGCAGTTGAAGTCGACAATGAAATACCTCAGTCTTTATGTGGGTGGCTAATGATTAAACTGTAGCAGTTGGAGTGGACAATGAAATACATCAGTCTTTATGTGGTTGGCTAATGATTAAACTGTAGCAGTTGGAGTGGACAATGAAATACCTCAGTCTTTATGTGGTTGGCTAATGATTAAATTGTCGCAGTTGGAGTCGACAATGAAATACCTCAGTCTTTTTGTGGGTGGCTAATGAATAAACTGTAGCAGTTGAAGTCGACAATGAAATACCTCAGTCTTTATGTGGGTGGCTAATGATTAAACTGTAGCAGTTGGAGTCGACAATGAAATACCTCAGTCTTTATGTGGGTGGCTAATGATTAAACTGTAGCAGTTGGAGTCGACAATGAAATACCTCAGTCTTTATGTGGGTGGCTAATGATTAAACTGTAGCAGTTGGAGTGGACAATGAAATACCTCAGTCTTTATGTGGGTGGCTAATGAATAAACTGTAGCAGTTGAAGTCGACAATGAAATACCTCAGTCTTTATGTGGGTGGCTAATGATTAAACTGTAGCCGTTGGAGTGGACAATGAAATACCTCAGTCTTTATGTGGGTGGCTAATGATTAAACTGTAGCAGTTGGAGTGGACAATGAAATACCTCAGTCTTTATGGGTGGCTAATGACTAAACTGTAGCAGTTGAAGTCGACAATGAAATACATCAGTTTTTATGTGGGTGCCTAATGATTAAACTGTAGCAGTTGGAGTGGACAATGAAATACCTCAGTCTTTATGGGTGGCTAATGACTAAACTGTAGCAGTTGAAGTCGACAATGAAATACATCAGTCTTTATGGGTGGCTAATGACTAAACTGTAGCAGTTGAAGTCGACAATGAAATACATCAGTCTTTATGTGGGTGGCTAATGATTAAACTGTAGCAGTTGGAGTGGACAATGAAATACCTCAGTCTTTATGTGGTTGGCTAATGATTAAATTGTCGCAGTTGGAGTCGACAATGAAATACCTCAGTCTTTATGTGGGTGGCTAATGAATAAACTGTAGCAGTTGAAGTCGACAATGAAATACCTCAGTCTTTATGTGGGTGGCTAATGATTAAACTGTAGCCGTTGGAGTGGACAATGAAATACCTCAGTCTTTATGTGGGGGGCTAATGATTAAACTGTAGCAGTTGGAGTGGACAATGAAATACCTCAGTCTTTATGGGTGGCTAATGACTAAACTGTAGCAGTTGAAGTCGACAATGAAATACATCAGTCTTTATGTGGGTGCCTAATGATTAAACTGTAGCAGTTGGAGTGGACAATGAAATACCTCAGTCTTTATGTGGGTGGCTAATGATTAAACTGTAGCAGTTGAAGTCGACAGTGAAATACCTCAGTCTTTATGTGGGTGGCTGATGATTAAACTGTAACAGTTGAAGTCGACAATGAAATACCTCAGTCTTTATGTGGGTGGCTAATGATTAAACTGTAGCAGTTGGAGTGGACAATGAAATACATCAGTCTTTATGTGGGTGGCTAATGATTAAACTGTAGCAGTTGGAGTCGACAATGAAATACCTCAGTCTTTATGTGGGTGGCTAATGATTAAACTGTAGCAGTTGGAGTCGACAATGAAGTACCTCAGTCTTTATGTGGGTGGCTAATGATTAAACTGTAGCAGTTGGAGTAGACAATGAAATACCTCAGTCTTTATGTGGGTGGCTAATGATTAAACTGTAGCAGTTGGAGTCGACAATGAAATACCTCAGTCTTAATGTGGGTGGCTAATGATTAAACTGTAGCAGTTGGAGTAGACAATGAAATACCTCAGTCTTTATGTGGGTGGTTTATGATTAAACTGTAGCAGTTGGAGTCGACAATGAAATACCTCAGTCTTTATGTGGTTGGCTAATGATTAAATTGTAGCAGTTGGAGTCGACAATGAAATACCTCAGTCTTAATGTGGGTGGCTAATGATTAAACTGTAGCAGTTGGAGTAGACAATGAAATACCTCAGGCTTTATGTGGGTGGCTAATGATTAAACTGTAGCAGTTGGAGTCGACAATGAAATACCTCAGTCTTTATGTGGGTGGCTAATGATTAAATTGTAGCAGTTGGAGTCGACAATGAAATACCTCAGTCTTTATGTGGGTGGCTAATGAATAAACTGTAGCAGTTGAAGTCGACAATGAAATACCTCAGTCTTTATGTGGGTGGCTAATGATTAAACTGTAGCCGTTGGAGTGGACAATGAAATACCTCAGTCTTTATGTGGGGGGCTAATGATTAAACTGTAGCAGTTGGAGTGGACAATGAAATACCTCAGCTTATGTGGGTGGCTAATGATTAAACTGTAGCAGTTGGAGTGGACAATGAAATACCTCAGTCTTTATGGGTGGCTAATGACTAAACTGTAGCAGTTGAAGTCGAGCGACAATGATATACATCAGTCTTTATGTGGGTGGCTAATGATTAAACTGTAGCAGTTGGAGTGGACAATGAAATACCTCAGTCTTTATGTGGGTGGCTAATGATTAAACTGTAGCAGTTGAAGTAGATAATGAAATACTTCACTCTTTATGTGGGTGGCTAATGATTAAACTGTAGCAGTTGGAGTGGACAATGAAATACATCAGTCATTATGTGGGTGGCTAATGATTAAACTGTAACAGTTGAAGTCGACAATGAAATACCTCAGTCTTTATGTGGGTGGCTAATGACTAAACTGTAGCAGTTGAAGTCGACAATGAAATACCTCAGTCTTTACGTGGGTGGCTAATGATTAAACTGTAGCAGTTGGAGTGGACAATGAAATACCTCAGTCTTTATGTGGGTGGCTAATGATTAAACTGTAGCAGTTGGAGTGGACAATGAAATACCTCAGTCTTTATGTGGTTGGCTAATGATTAAATTGTCGCAGTTGGAGTCGACAATGAAATACCTCAGTCTTTATGTGGGTGGCTAATGAATAAACTGTAGCAGTTGAAGTCGACAATGAAATACCTCAGTCTTTATGTGGGTGGCTAATGATTAAACTGTAGCCGTTGGAGTGGACAATGAAATACCTCAGTCTTTATGTGGGGGGCTAATGATTAAACTGTAGCAGTTGGAGTCGACAATGAAATACCTGTAGCAGTTGAAGTCGACAATGAAATACATCAGTCTTTATGTGGGTGCCTAATGATTAAACTGTAGCAGTTGGAGTGGACAATGAAATACCTCAGTATTTATGTGGGTGGCTAATGATTAAACTGTAGCAGTTGAAGTCGACAGTGAAATACCTCAGTCTTTATGTGGGTGGCTGATGATTAAACTGTAACAGTTGAAGTCGACAATGAAATACCTCAGTCTTTATGTGGGTGGCTAATGATTAAACTGTAGCAGTTGGAGTGGACAATGAAATACATCAGTCTTTATGTGGGTGGCTAATGATTAAACTGTAGCAGTTGGAGTCGACAATGAAATACCTCAGTCTTTATGTGGGTGGCTAATGATTAAACTGTAGCAGTTGGAGTCGACAATGAAGTACCTCAGTCTTTATGTGGGTGGCTAATGATTAAACTGTAGCAGTTGGAGTCGACAATGAAGTACCTCAGTCTTTATGTGGGTGGCTAATGATTAAACTGTAGCAGTTGGAGTGGACAATGAAATACCTCAGTCTTTATGTGGGTGGCTAATGATTAAACTGTAGCAGTTGAAGTCGACAATGAAATACTTCACTCTTTATGTGGGTGGCTAATGATTAAACTGTAGCAGTTGGAGTGGACAATGAAATACATCAGTCATTATGTGGGTGGCTAATGATTAAACTGTAACAGTTGAAGTCGACAATGAAATACCTCAGTCTTTATGTGGGTGGCTAATGACTAAACTGTAGCAGTTGGAGTCGACAATGAAATAATTCAGTCTTTACGTGGGTGGCTTATGATTAAACTGTAGCAGTTGGAGTGGACAATGAAATACCTCAGTCTTTATGTGGTTGGCTAATGATTAAACTGTAGCAGTTGGAGTGGACAATGAAATACCTCAGTCTTTATGTGGTTGGCTAATGATTAAATTGTCGCAGTTGGAGTCGACAATGAAATACCTCAGTCTTTATGTGGGTGGCTAATGATTAAACTGTAGCCGTTGGAGTGGACAATGAAATACCTCAGTCTTTATGTGGGGGGCTAATGATTAAACTGTAGCAGTTGGAGTCGACAATGAAATACCTGTAGCAGTTGAAGTCGACAATGAAATACATCAGTCTTTATGTGGGTGCCTAATGATTAAACTGTAGCAGTTGGAGTGGACAATGAAATTCCTCAGTCTTTATGTGGGTGGCTAATGATTAAACTGTAGCAGTTGGAGTCGACAATGAAGTACCTCAGTCTTTATGTGGGTGGCTAATGATTAAACTGTAGCAGTTGGAGTAGACAATGAAATACCTCAGTCTTTATGTGGGTGGCTAATGATTAAACTGTAGCAGTTGGAGTCGACAATGAAATACCTCAGTCTTAATGTGGGTGGCTAATGATTAAACTGTAGCAGTTGGAGTCGACAATGAAATACCTCAGTCTTTACGTGGGTGGCTTATGATTAAACTGTAGCAGTTGGAGTGGACAATGAAATACCTCAGTCTTTATGTGGTTGGCTAATGATTAAACTGTAGCAGTTGGAGTGGACAATGAAATACCTCAGTCTTTATGTGGTTGGCTAATGATTAAATTGTCGCAGTTGGAGTCGACAATGAAATACCTCAGTCTTTATGTGGGTGGCTAATGAATAAACTGTAGCAGTTGAAGTCGACAATGAAATACCTCAGTCTTTATGTGGGTGGCTAATGATTAAACTGTAGCCGTTGGAGTGGACAATGAAATACCTCAGTCTTTATGTGGGGGGCTAATGATTAAACTGTAGCAGTTGGAGTCGACAATGAAATACCTGTAGCAGTTGAAGTCGACAATGAAATACCTCAGTCTTTATGTGGGTGCCTAATGATTAAACTGTAGCAGTTGGAGTGGACAATGAAATACCTCAGTCTTTATGTGGGTGCCTAATGATTAAACTGTAGCAGTTGGAGTAGACAATGAAATACCTCAGTCTTTATGTGGGTGGCTAATGATTAAACTGTAGCAGTTGGAGTCGACAATGAAATACCTCAGTCTTTATGTGGGTGGCTAATGATTAAACTGTAGCAGTTGGAGTCGACAATGAAATACCTCAGTCTTTATGTGGGTGGCTAATGATTAAACTGTAGCAGTTGGAGTCGACAATGAAGTACCTCAGTCTTTATGTGGGTGGCTAATGATTAAACTGTAGCAGTTGGAGTGGACAATGAAATACCTCAGTCTTTATGTGGGTGCCTAATGATTAAACTGTAGCAGTTGGAGTAGACAATGAAATACCTCAGTCTTTATGTGGGTGGCTAATGATTAAACTGTAGCAGTTGGAGTGGACAATGAAATGCCTCAGTCTTTATGTGGTTGGCTAATGATTAAATTGTAGCAGTTGGAGTGGACAATGAAATACCTCAGTCTTTATGTGGGTGGCTGATGAATAAACTGTAGCAGTTGAAGTCGACAATGAAATACCTCAGTCTTTATGTGGGTGGCTAATGATTAAACTGTAGCCGTTGGAGTGGACAATGAAATACCTCAGTCTTTATGTGGGTGGCTAATGATTAAACTGTAGCAGTTGGAGTGGACAATGAAATACCTCAGTCTTTATGGGTGGCTAATGACTAAACTGTAGCAGTTGAAGTCGACAATGAAATACATCAGTCTTTATGTGGGTGCCTAATGATTAAACTGTAGCAGTTGGAGTGGACAATGAAATACCTCAGTCTTTATGGGTGGCTAATGACTAAACTGTAGCAGTTGAAGTCGACAATGAAATACATCAGTCTTTATGTGGGTGCCTAATGATTAAACTGTAGCAGTTGGAGTGGACAATGAAATACCTCAGTCTTTATGGGTGGCTAATGACTAAACTGTAGCAGTTGAAGTCGACAATGAAATACATCAGTCTTTATGTGGGTGGCTAATGATTAAACTGTAGCAGTTGGAGTGGACAATGAAATACCTCAGTCTTTATGTGGTTGGCTAATGATTAAATTGTCGCAGTTGGAGTCGACAATGAAATACCTCAGTCTTTATGTGGGTGGCTAATGAATAAACTGTAGCAGTTGAAGTCGACAATGAAATACCTCAGTGTTTATGTGGGTGGCTAATGATTAAACTGTAGCCGTTGGAGTGGACAATGAAATACCTCAGTCTTTATGTGGGGGGCTAATGATTAAACTGTAGCAGTTGGAGTGGACAATGAAATACCTCAGTCTTTATGGGTGGCTAATGACTAAACTGTAGCAGTTGAAGTCGACAATGAAATACATCAGTCTTTATGTGGGTGCCTAATGATTAAACTGTAGCAGTTGGAGTGGACAATGAAATACCTCAGTCTTTATGTGGGTGGCTAATGATTAAACTGTAGCAGTTGAAGTCGACAGTGAAATACCTCAGTCTTTATGTGAGTGGCTGATGATTAAACTGTAACAGTTGAAGTCGACAATGAAATACCTCAGTCTTTATGTGGGTGGCTAATGATTAAACTGTAGCAGTTGGAGTGGACAATGAAATACATCAGTCTTTATGTGGGTGGCTAATGATTAAACTGTAGCAGTTGGAGTCGACAATGAAATACCTCAGTCTTTATGTGGGTGGCTAATGATTAAACTGTAGCAGTTGGAGTAGACAATGAAATACCTCAGTCTTTATGTGGGTGGCTAATGATTAAACTGTAGCAGTTGGAGTCGACAATGAAATACCTCAGTCTTAATGTGGGTGGCTAATGATTAAACTGTAGCAGTTAGAGTAGACAATGAAATACCTCAGTCTTTATGTGGGTGGCTAATGATTAAACTGTAGCAGTTGGAGTCGACAATGAAATACCTCAGTCTTTATGTGGTTGGCTAATGATTAAATTGTAGCAGTTGGAGTCGACAATGAAATACCTCAGTCTTTATGTGGTTGGCTAATGATTAAATTGTAGCAGTTGGAGTCGACAATGAAATACCTCAGTCTTAATGTGGGTGGCTAATGATTAAACTGTAGCAGTTGGAGTAGACAATGAAATACCTCAGTCTTTATGTGGGTGGCTAATGATTAAACTGTAGCAGTTGGAGTGGACAATGAAATACCTCAGTCTTTATGTGGTTGGCTAATGATTAAACTGTAACAGTTGAAGTCGACAATGAAATACCTCAGTCTTTATGTGGTTGGCTAATGATTAAATTGTAGCAGTTGGAGTCGACAATGAAATACCTCAGTCTTTATGTGGGTGGCTAATGAATAAACTGTAGCAGTTGAAGTCGACAATGAAATACCTCAGTCTTTATGTGGGTGGCTAATGATTAAACTGTAGCCGTTGGAGTGGACAATGAAATACCTCAGTCTTTATGTGGGGGGCTAATGATTAAACTGTAGCAGTTGGAGTGGACAATGAAATACCTCAGCTTATGTGGGTGGCTAATGATTAAACTGTAGCAGTTGGAGTGGACAATGAAATACCTCAGTCTTTATGGGTGGCTAATGACTAAACTGTAGCAGTTGAAGTCGACAATGAAATACATCAGTCTTTATGTGGGTGCCTAATGATTAAACTGTAGCAGTTGGAGTGGACAATTAAATACCTCAGTCTTTATGTGGGTGGCTAATGATTAAACTGTAGCAGTTGAAGTCGACAGTGAAATACCTCAGTCTTTATGTGAGTGGCTGATGATTAAACTGTAACAGTTGAAGTCGACAATGAAATACCTCAGTCTTTATGTGGGTGGCTTATGATTAAACTGTAGCAGTTGGAGTGGACAATGAAATACCTCAGTCTTTATGTGGGTGGCTAATGATTAAACTGTAGCAGTTGGAGTCGACAATGAAATACCTCAGTCTTTATGTGGGTGGCTAATGATTAAACTGTAGCAGTTGGAGTCGACAATGAAGTACCTCAGTCTTTATGTGGGTGGCTAATGATTAAACTGTAGCAGTTGAAGTCGACAGTGAAATACCTCAGTCTTTATGTGAGTGGCTGATGATTAAACTGTAACAGTTGAAGTTGACAATGAAATACCTCAGTCTTTATGTGGGTGGCTAATGATTAAACTGTAGCAGTTGGAGTGGACAATGAAATACATCAGTCTTTATGTGGGTGGCTAATGATTAAACTGTAGCAGTTGGAGTCGACAATGAAATACCTCAGTCTTTATGTGGGTGGCTAATGATTAAACTGTAGCAGTTGGAGTGGACAATGAAATACATCAGTCTTTATGTGGGTGGCTAATGATTAAACTGTAGCAGTTGGAGTCGACAATGAAATACCTCAGTCTCTATGTGGTTGGCTAATGATTAAACTGTAACAGTTGAAGTCGACAATGAAATACCTCAGTCTTTATGTGGTTGGCTAATGATTAAATTGTAGCAGTTGGAGTCGACAATGAAATACCTCAGTCTTTATGTGGGTGGCTAATGAATAAACTGTAGCAGTTGAAGTCGACAATGAAATACCTCAGTCTTTATGTGGGTGGCTAATGATTAAACTGTAGCCGTTGGAGTGGACAATGAAATACCTCAGTCTTTATGTGGGGGGCTAATGATTAAACTGTAGCAGTTGGAGTGGACAATGAAATACATCAGTCTTTATGTGGGTGCCTAATGATTAAACTGTAGCAGTTGGAGTGGACAATGAAATACCTCAGTCTTTATGTGGGTGGCTAATGATTAAACTGTAGCAGTTGAAGTCGACAGTGAAATACCTCAGTCTTTATGTGAGTGGCTGATGATTAAACTGTAACAGTTGAAGTCGACAATGAAATACCTCAGTCTTTATGTGGGTGGCTAATGATTAAACTGTAGCAGTTGGAGTCGACAATGAAGTACCTCAGTCTTTATGTGGGTGGCTAATGATTAAACTGTAGCAGTTGAAGTCGACAGTGAAATACCTCAGTCTTTATGTGAGTGGCTGATGATTAAACTGTAACAGTTGAAGTTGACAATGAAATACCTCAGTCTTTATGTGGGTGGCTAATGATTAAACTGTAGCAGTTGGAGTGGACAACGAAATACATCAGTCTTTATGTGGGTGGCTAATGATTAAACTGTAGCAGTTGGAGTCGACAATGAAATACCTCAGTCTTTATGTGGGTGGCTAATGATTAAACTGTAGCAGTTGGAGTGGACAATGAAATACATCAGTCTTTATGTGGGTGGCTAATGATTAAACTGTAGCAGTTGGAGTCGACAATGAAATACCTCAGTCTTTATGTGGTTGGCTAATGATTAAACTGTAACAGTTGAAGTCGACAATGAAATACCTCAGTCTTTATGTGGTTGGCTAATGGTTAAATTGTAGCAGTTGGAGTCGACAATGAAATACCTCAGTCTTTATGTGGGTGGCTAATGAATAAACTGTAGCAGTTGAAGTCGACAATGAAATACCTCAGTCTTTATGTGGGTGGCTAATGATTAAACTGTAGCCGTTGGAGTGGACAATGAAATACCTCAGTCTTTATGTGGGGGGCTAATGATTAAACTGTAGCAGTTGGAGTGGACAATGAAATACCTCAGCTTATGTGGGTGGCTAATGATTAAACTGTAGCAGTTGGAGTGGACAATGAAATACCTCAGTCTTTATGGGTGGCTAATGACTAAACTGTAGCAGTTGAAGTCGACAATGAAATACATCAGTCTTTATGTGGGTGCCTAATGATTAAACTGTAGCAGTTGGAGTGGACAATGAAATACCTCAGTCTTTATGTGGGTGGCTAATGATTAAACTGTAGCAGTTGAAGTCGACAGTGAAATACCTCAGTCTTTATGTGAGTGGCTGATGATTAAACTGTAACAGTTGAAGTCGACAATGAAATACCTCAGTCTTTATGTGGGTGGCTAATGACTAAACTGTAGCAGTTGGAGTGGACAATGAAATACCTCAGTCTTTACGTGGGTGGCTTATGATTAAACTGTAGCAGTTGGAGTGGACAATGAAATACCTCAGTCTTTATGTGGGTGGCTAATGATTAAACTGTAGCAGTTGGAGTGGACAATGAAATACATCAGTCTTTATGTGGGTGGCTAATGATTAAACTGTAGCAGTTGGAGTCGACAATGAAATACCTCAGTCTTTATGTGGTTGGCTAATGATTAAACTGTAACAGTTGAAGTCGACAATGAAATACCTCAGTCTTTATGTGGTTGGCTAATGATTAAATTGTAGCAGTTGGAGTCGACAATGAAATACCTCAGTCTTTATGTGGGTGGCTAATGAATAAACTGTAGCAGTTGAAGTCGACAATGAAATACCTCAGTCTTTATGTGGGTGGCTAATGATTAAACTGTAGCCGTTGGAGTGGACAATGAAATACCTCAGTCTTTATGTGGGGGGCTAATGATTAAACTGTAGCAGTTGGAGTGGACAATGAAATACCTCAGCTTATGTTGGTGGCTAATGATTAAACTGTAGCAGTTGGAGTGGACAATGAAATACCTCAGTCTTTATGGGTGGCTAATGACTAAACTGTAGCAGTTGGAGTGGACAATGAAATACCTCAGTCTTTATGTGGGTGGCTAATGATTAAACTGTAGCAGTTGAAGTCGACAGTGAAATACCTCAGTCTTTATGTGAGTGGCTGATGATTAAACTGTAACAGTTGAAGTCGACAATGAAATACCTCAGTCTTTATGTGGGTGGCTAATGATTAAACTGTAGCAGTTGGAGTGGACAATGAAATACATCAGTCTTTATGTGGGTGGCTAATGATTAAACTGTAGCAGTTGGAGTCGACAATGAAATACCTCAGTCTTTATGTGGGTGGCTAATGATTAAACTGTAGCAGTTGGAGTCGACAATGAAGTACCTCAGTCTTTATGTGGGTGGCTAATGATTAAACTGTAGCAGTTGGAGTGGACAATGAAATACCTCAGTGTTTATGTGGGTGGCTAATGACTAAACTGTAGCAGTTGAAGTCGACAATAAAATACATCAGTCTTTATGTGGGTGCCTAATGATTAAACTGTAGCAGTTGGAGTCGACAATGAAATACCTCAGTCTTTATGTGGGTGGCTAATGAATAAACTGTAGCAGTTGAAGTCGACAATGAAATACCTCAGTCTTTATGTGGGTGGCTAATGATTAAACTGTAGCCGTTGGAGTGGACAATGAAATACCTCAGTCTTTATGTGGGGGGCTAATGATTAAACTGTAGCAGTTGGAGTGGACAATGAAATACCTCAGTCTTTATGGGTGGCTAATGACTAAACTGTAGCAGTTGAAGTCGACAATGAAATACATCAGTCTTTATGTGGGTGCCTAATGATTAAACTGTAGCAGTTGGAGTGGACAATGAAATACCTCAGTCTTTATGTGGGTGGCTTATGATTAAACTGTAGCAGTTGAAGTCGACAGTGAAATACCTCAGTCTTTATGTGAGTGGCTGATGATTAAACTGTAACAGTTGAAGTCGACAATGAAATACCTCAGTCTTTATGTGGGTGGCTAATGATTAAACTGTAGCAGTTGGAGTGGACAATGAAATACATCAGTCTTTATGTGGGTGGCTAATGATTAAACTGTAGCAGTTGGAGTCGACAATGAAATACCTCAGTCTTTATGTGGGTGGCTAATGATTAAACTGTAGCAGTTGGAGTGGACAATGAAATACCTCAGTCTTTATGTGGGTGGCTAATGATTAAACTGTAGCAGTTGGAGTCGACAATGAAATACCTCAGTCTTAATGTGGGTGGCTAATGATTAAACTGTAGCAGTTGGAGTAGACAATGAAATACTTCAGTCTTTATGTGGGTGGCTAATGATTAAACTGTAGCAGTTGGAGTCGACAATGAAATACCTCAGTCTTTATGTGGTTGGCTAATGATTAAATTGTAGCAGTTGGAGTCGACAATGAAATACCTCAGTCTTTATGTGGTTGGCTAATGATTAAATTGTAGCAGTTGGAGTCGACAATGAAATACCTCAGTCTTTATGTGGTTGGCTAATGATTAAATTGTAGCAGTTGGAGTCGACAATGAAATACCTCAGTCTTAGTGTGGGTGGCTAATGATTAAACTGTAGCAGTTGGAGTCGACAATGAAATACCTCAGTCTTTATGTGGTTGGCTAATGATTAAACTGTAACAGTTGAAGTCGACAATGAAATACCTCAGTCTTTATGTGGTTGGCTAATGATTAAACTGTAGCAGTTGAAGTCGACAATGAAATACCTCAGTCTTTATGTGGGTGGCTAATGAATAAACTGTAGCAGTTGAAGTCGACAATGAAATACCTCAGTCTTTATGTGGGTGGCTAATGATTAAACTGTAGCCGTTGGAGTGGACAATGAAATACCTCAGTCTTTATGTGGGGGGCTAATGATTAAACTGTAGCAGTTGGAGTGGACAATGAAATACCTCAGCTTATGTGGGTGGCTAATGATTAAACTGTAGCAGTTGGAGTGAACAATGAAATACCTCAGTCTTTATGGGTGGCTAATGACTAAACTGTAGCAGTTGAAGTCGACAATGAAATACATCAGTCTTTATGTGGGTGCCTAATGATTAAACTGTAGCAGTTGGAGTGGACAATGAAATACCTCAGTCTTTATGTGGGTGGCTAATGATTAAACTGTAGCAGTTGAAGTCGACAGTGAAATACCTCAGTCTTTATGTGAGTGGCTGATGATTAAACTGTAACAGTTGAAGTCGACAATGAAATACCTCAGTCTTTATGTGGGTGGCTAATGATTAAACTGTAGCAGTTGGAGTGGACAATGAAATACATCAGTCTTTATGTGGGTGGCTAATGATTAAACTGTAGCAGTTGGAGTCGACAATGAAATACCTCAGTCTTTATGTGGGTGGCTAATGATTAAACTGTAGCAGTTGGAGTCGACAATGAAGTACCTCAGTCTTTATGTGGGTGGCTAATGATTAAACTGTAGCAGTTGGAGTAGACAATGAAATACCTCAGTCTTTATGTGGGTGGCTAATGATTAAACTGTAGCCGTTGGAGTGGACAATGAAATACCTCAGTCTTTATGTGGGGGGCTAATGATTAAACTGTAGCAGTTGGAGTGGACAATGAAATACCTCAGTCTTTATGGGTGGCTAATGACTAAACTGTAGCAGTTGAAGTCGACAATGAAATACATCAGTCTTTATGTGGGTGCCTAATGATTAAACTGTAGCAGTTGGAGTGGACAATGAAATACCTCAGTCTTTATGTGGGTGGCTTATGATTAAACTGTAGCAGTTGAAGTCGACAGTGAAATACCTCAGTCTTTATGTGAGTGGCTGATGATTAAACTGTAACAGTTGAAGTCGACAATGAAATACCTCAGTCTTTATGTGGGTGGCTAATGATTAAACTGTAGCAGTTGGAGTGGACAATGAAATACATCAGTCTTTATGTGGGTGGCTAATGATTAAACTGTAGCAGTTGGAGTCGACAATGAAATACCTCAGTCTTTATGTGGGTGGCTAATGATTAAACTGTAGCAGTTGGAGTAGACAATGAAATACCTCAGTCTTTATGTGGGTGGCTAATGATTAAACTGTAGCAGTTGGAGTCGACAATGAAATACCTCAGTCTTAATGTGGGTGGCTAATGATTAAACTGTAGCAGTTGGAGTAGACAATGAAATACTTCAGTCTTTATGTGGGTGGCTAATGATTAAACTGTAGCAGTTGGAGTCGACAATGAAATACCTCAGTCTTTATGTGGTTGGCTAATGATTAAATTGTAGCAGTTGGAGTCGACAATGAAATACCTCAGTCTTTATGTGGTTGGCTAATGATTAAATTGTAGCAGTTGGAGTCGACAATGAAATACCTCAGTCTTTATGTGGTTGGCTAATGATTAAATTGTAGCAGTTGGAGTCGACAATGAAATACCTCAGTCTTAGTGTGGGTGGCTAATGATTAAACTGTAGCAGTTGGAGTCGACAATGAAATACCTCAGTCTTTATGTGGTTGGCTAATGATTAAACTGTAACAGTTGAAGTCGACAATGAAATACCTCAGTCTTTATGGGTGGCTAATGACTAAATTGTAGCAGTTGAAGTCGACAATGAAATACATCAGTCTTTATGTGGGTGCCTAATGATTAAACTGTAGCAGTTGGAGTGGACAATGAAATACCTCAGTCTTTATGTGGGTGGCTTATGATTAAACTGTAGCAGTTGAAGTCGACAGTGAAATACCTCAGTCTTTATGTGAGTGGCTGATGATTAAACTGTAACAGTTGAAGTCGACAATGAAATACCTCAGTCTTTATGTGGGTGGCTAATGATTAAACTGTAGCAGTTGGAGTGGACAATGAAATACATCAGTCTTTATGTGGGTGGCTAATGATTAAACTGTAGCAGTTGGAGTCGACAATGAAATACCTCAGTCTTTATGTGGGTGGCTAATGATTAAACTGTAGCAGTTGGAGTAGACAATGAAATACCTCAGTCTTTATGTGGGTGGCTAATGATTAAACTGTAGCAGTTGGAGTCGACAATGAAATACCTCAGTCTTAATGTGGGTGGCTAATGATTAAACTGTAGCAGTTGGAGTAGACAATGAAATACTTCAGTCTTTATGTGGGTGGCTAATGATTAAACTGTAGCAGTTGGAGTCGACAATGAAATACCTCAGTCTTTATGTGGTTGGCTAATGATTAAATTGTAGCAGTTGGAGTCGACAATGAAATACCTCAGTCTTTATGTGGTTGGCTAATGATTAAATTGTAGCAGTTGGAGTCGACAATGAAATACCTCAGTCTTTATGTGGTTGGCTAATGATTAAATTGTAGCAGTTGGAGTCGACAATGAAATACCTCAGTCTTAGTGTGGGTGGCTAATGATTAAACTGTAGCAGTTGGAGTCGACAATGAAATACCTCAGTCTTTATGTGGTTGGCTAATGATTAAACTGTAACAGTTGAAGTCGACAATGAAATACCTCAGTCTTTATGTGGTTGGCTAATGATTAAATTGTAGCAGTTGGAGTCGACAATGAAATACCTCAGTCTTTATGTGGGTGGCTAATGAATAAACTGTAGCAGTTGAAGTCGACAATGAAATACCTCAGTCTTTATGTGGGTGGCTAATGATTAAACTGTAGCCGTTGGAGTGGACAATGAAATACCTCAGTCTTTATGTGGGGGGCTAATGATTAAACTGTAGCAGTTGGAGTGGACAATGAAATACCTCAGCTTATGTGGGTGGCTAATGATTAAACTGTAGCAGTTGGAGTGAACAATGAAATACCTCAGTCTTTATGGGTGGCTAATGACTAAACTGTAGCAGTTGAAGTCGACAATGAAATACATCAGTCTTTATGTGGGTGCCTAATGATTAAACTGTAACAGTTGGAGTGGACAATGAAATACCTCAGTCTTTATGTGGGTGGCTAATGATTAAACTGTAGCAGTTGAAGTCGACAGTGAAATACCTCAGTCTTTATGTGAGTGGCTGATGATTAAACTGTAACAGTTGAAGTCGACAATGAAATACCTCAGTCTTTATGTGGGTGGCTAATGATTAAACTGTAGCAGTTGGAGTGGACAATGAAATACATCAGTCTTTATGTGGGTGGCTAATGATTAAACTGTAGCAGTTGGAGTCGACAATGAAATACCTCAGTCTTTATGTGGGTGGCTAATGATTAAACTGTAGCAGTTGGAGTCGACAATGAAGTACCTCAGTCTTTATGTGGGTGGCTAATGATTAAACTGTAGCAGTTGGAGTAGACAATGAAATACCTCAGTCTTTATGTGGGTGGCTAATGATTAAACTGTAGCAGTTGGAGTCGACAATGAAATACCTCAGTCTTAATGTGGGTGGCTAATGATTAAACTGTAGCAGTTGGAGTAGACAATGAAATACCTCAGTCTTTATGTGGGTGGCTAATGATTAAACTGTAGCAGTTGGAGTCGACAATGAAATACCTCAGTCTTTATGTGGTTGGCTAATGATTAAATTGTAGCAGTTGGAGTCGACAATGAAATACCTCAGTCTTTATGTGGTTGGCTAATGATTAAATTGTAGCAGTTGGAGTCGACAATGAAATACCTCAGTCTTTATGTGGTTGGCTAATGATTAAATTGTAGCAGTTGGAGTCGACAATGAAATACCTCAGTCTTAATGTGGGTGGCTAATGATTAAACTGTAGCAGTTGGAGTAGACAATGAAATACCTCAGTCTTTATGTGGGTGGCTAATGATTAAACTGTAGCAGTTGGAGTCGACAATGAAATACCTCAGTCTTTATGTGGGTGGCTAATGAATAAACTGTAGCAGTTGAAGTCGACAATGAAATACCTCAGTCTTTATGTGGATGGCTAATGATTAAACTGTAGCCGTTGGAGTGGACAATGAAATACCTCAGTCTTTATGTGGGGGGCTAATGATTAAATTGTAGCAGTTGGAGTCGACAATGAAATATCTCAGTCTTTATGTGGTTGGCTAATGATTAAATTGTAGCAGTTGGAGTCGACAATGAAATACCTCAGTCTTAGTGTGGGTGGCTAATGATTAAACTGTAGCAGTTGGAGTCGACAATGAAATACCTCAGTCTTTATGTGGTTGGCTAATGATTAAACTGTAACAGTTGAAGTCGACAATGAAATACCTCAGTCTTTATGTGGTTGGCTAATGATTAAATTGTAGCAGTTGGAGTCGACAATGAAATACCTCAGTCTTTATGTGGGTGGCTAATGAATAAACTGTAGCAGTTGAAGTCGACAATGAAATACCTCAGTCTTTATGTGGGTGGCTAATGATTAAACTGTAGCCGTTGGAGTGGACAATGAAATACCTCAGTCTTTATGTGGGGGGCTAATGATTAAACTGTAGCAGTTGGAGTGGACAATGAAATACCTCAGCTTATGTGGGTGGCTAATGATTAAACTGTAGCAGTTGGAGTGAACAATGAAATACCTCAGTCTTTATGGGTGGCTAATGACTAAACTGTAGCAGTTGAAGTCGACAATGAAATACATCAGTCTTTATGTGGGTGCCTAATGATTAAACTGTAGCAGTTGGAGTGGACAATGAAATACCTCAGTCTTTATGTGGGTGGCTAATGATTAAACTGTAGCAGTTGAAGTCGACAGTGAAATACCTCAGTCTTTATGTGAGTGGCTGATGATTAAACTGTAACAGTTGAAGTCGACAATGAAATACCTCAGTCTTTATGTGGGTGGCTAATGATTAAACTGTAGCAGTTGGAGTGGACAATGAAATACCTCAGTCTTTATGTGGGTGGCTAATGATTAAACTGTAGCAGTTGGAGTCGACAATGAAATACCTCAGTCTTTATGTGGGTGGCTAATGATTAAACTGTAGCAGTTGGAGTCGACAATGAAGTACCTCAGTCTTTATGTGGGTGGCTAATGATTAAACTGTAGCAGTTGGAGTAGACAATGAAATACCTCAGTCTTTATGTGGGTGGCTAATGATTAAACTGTAGCAGTTGGAGTCGACAATGAAATACCTCAGTCTTTATGTGGGTGGCTAATGATTAAACTGTAGCAGTTGGAGTCGACAATGAAATACCTCAGTCTTTATGTGGTTGGCTAATGATTAAATTGTAGCAGTTGGAGTCGACAATGAAATACCTCAGTCTTTATGTGGTTGGCTAATGATTAAATTGTAGCAGTTGGAGTCGACAATGAAATACCTCAGTCTTTATGTGGTTGGCTAATGATTAAATTGTAGCAGTTGGAGTCGACAATGAAATACCTCAGTCTTAATGTGGGTGGCTAATGATTAAACTGTAGCAGTTGGAGTAGACAATGAAATACCTCAGTCTTTATGTGGGTGGCTAATGATTAAACTGTAGCAGTTGGAGTCGACAATGAAATACCTCAGTCTTTATGTGGGTGGCTAATGAATAAACTGTAGCAGTTGAAGTCGACAATGAAATACCTCAGTCTTTATGTGGATGGCTAATGATTAAACTGTAGCCGTTGGAGTGGACAATGAAATACCTCAGTCTTTATGTGGGGGCTAATGATTAAACTGTAGCAGTTGGAGTGGACAATGAAATACCTCAGCTTATGTGGGTGGCTAATGATTAAACTGTAGCAGTTGGAGTGGACAATGAAATACCTCAGTCTTTATGGGTGGCTAATGACTAAACTGTAGCAGTTGAAGTCGACAATGATATACATCAGTCTTTATGTGGGTGGCTAATGATTAAACTGTAGCAGTTGGAGTGGACAATGAAATACCTCGGTCTTTATGTGGGTGGCTAATGATTAAACTGTAGCAGTTGAAGTCGACAATGAAATACTTCACTCTTTATGTGGGTGGCTAATGATTAAACTGTAGCAGTTGGAGTGGACAATGAAATACATCAGTCATTATGTGGGTGGCTAATGATTAACTGTAACAGTTGAAGTCGACAATGAAATACCTCAGTCTTTATGTGGGTGGCTAATGATTAAACTGTAGCAGTTGGAGTGGACAATGAAATACATCAGTCTTTATGTGGGTGGCTAATGATTAAACTGTAGCAGTTGGAGTGGACAATGAAATACCTCAGTCTTTATGTGGGTGGCTAATGATTAAACTGCAGCAGTTGGAGTGGACAATGAAATACCTCGGTCTTTATGTGGGTGGTTAATGATTAAACTGTAGCAGTTGGAGTGGACAATGAAATACCTCAGTCTTTATGTGGGTGGCTAATGAATAAACTGTAGCAGTTGGAGTGGACAATGAAATACCTCAGTCTTTATGTGGGTGGCTAATGATTAAACTGTAGCCGTTGGAGTGGACAATGAAATACCTCAGTCTTTATGTGGGTGGCTAATGATTAAACTGTAGCAGTTGAAGTCGACACTGAAATACCTCAGTCTTTATGTGGGTGGCTAATGATTAAAATGTAGCAGTTGGAGTGGACAATGAAGTACCTCAGTCTTTATGTGGGTGGCTAATGATTAAACTGTAGCAGGTTTCTAGCTCTTTTTTGTCGACAATTCAAGTCCTTGAGATTTAGATTTGACATACAAGCTCCTTGTTTTGTTAGAAAATTATTTTTTATACAAACTCATAATGCCTGTGAAATACACGTGCCGAGGTGTTTTCACACCCGATATTGCCATGAACACCTGATAGTGAAATGATGATATTTTCATTTCGGAAATTATTTCAAATTCAAAGTTTGCTTTGCAAATGAAATACCGTCACTAAAATTGCGATATTTCAATACAAGACATTTACAAAGTTTGCACTCAATAGATGGGTTCGAACCTGTGACCTGTTGATCTCAACCCGAGTGACTTATCCATTAAACCAGGCCAATTGAAAATACAGGATGTTTTTCGTGACCACATGAAGAAGTTTAAATTTTTTCCTGAGAAGAAAAATTACCGTGAATTTTAATCCTATAGCATGTGCGAGTAATGCAATGCGGAATTTGGTTCCAAATCAAACATAGAATGATGAGAAAACAAATCTATTAGAAATAACCACAAAACAGCTAATCGAACTTATGTAAACTCTGCACACCGCGTGCGTCATTTGCTAACGTCAACTAATGATATATGCGACACCTCTTCTCGGAGACGAGCTTTTGCTATGGCAGCGGGGAACATGAAATTTGAACACCGTAAGAGGTGAGACTCGCGGGGTACAAAAGATAAAACGAGTCGATCGTCAGCCAATCAAAAACGAGTATTTTACTGTAAGGTAAGATAAAATCAATCGAGAGGCTCGTGTCATATCAGCTATTTGAAAAAGACATTGTTTCTCCGATTAGAGTCCATCTTTCACCTTCTAAGTATATATAAGAAATATATGCATTTCCGCATTATCAAAACTGATGTCATGTTGAAATTGGATTGATACAGCGTTAAGCTAGTGTGTAAAATAGTTACCAACCTCGACCTCGGGTTCAAGTTAGATGAACCCTCACGCACGTGATTAATTAGTATTAAGTCCCTTGTTTTTAACTTCCAAATTGAAATGTTTTCTATTTGAGAAACAAAAAAGCTCATCAATCGTTTTGCTTATCAACATCATACGCCTCATTTAATAAAGGGATAAACTTATAAGTAAGCTTGCCTCACGGGCAATTCGCGATCGATGGGCCGATAGTGTCGAGCATAAAAAACAGATGGCAAGCAAGTTGACCTTCAGTTGGTCTGGTTCCGCTCGACAAGTGACAATGTTCTGGCTATGTGCTGCACTGCTTGTTTTGTCATTCGGACACTGTGGCGGTCAATGTGTGGACTCGATAAGAGACTTTTCGGCCGCTATCAGTGCTCAAATTGACAATGTTGAGTTTGGAGCTCATCAGAACTGCAAGAAGAACGGGCATTGTGAGTGTAGTATATTTTCTTTGATGTAAATCTACCTTATCCTGTTGTTACTGTTATTGTTATCTTATTATCATATCATAGATATATATTGCTGTACTTTCATTTTAGTATAAATATCTATATCGAAACGTCGCTACTGTACAATAAAGACGTTGATCAAAAGTTTGATAAGAATCCTGATCTTCTCAGGTATATCACACTTCTTAATGCCTTTCAAACAACATACGCATATTTTCTAGTTGGAAGAAAAAACTGAAACAGGATATTTAAAGTTTTTGGTTCAATTTGTAAATGATTTACAGCCATGAATGATTGTAACTCTTTTTATTTCTAATATTTACCTTAATGCGAAAACGGTAATTTTTTTCTAGAAGTTTGTTTGCGCAAATGTCTTCAAGTGTTGAACCATTTTCTGTAAGTAATTACATTTTCAAGTGCCATTATTTAAAGTAATTGTTAAAGATATGATACGATATTTTTTTTTCTATCAAAGAAATACATTTATATAATTAATGGTAAACATATTTAGCATACACGTTTTTTTCAAATGGTAGTTATTGACGCATTTGTGATTAATTACTGAACCAAAGTCTTCTAAATTTGTTATGTCCAAGAACTTGATGTTACAACGCCACTTCATACTATTGTGTTATTGGAATATTGTGTGGACTGAAACTGTAAACAATCATATACAAATGGCGTTTTGTAATGAAATAGCATATGTATAGTTTTATTCTTTCCATCGGCCAAAAATTCTCAAATTCACCTATGCATTTCTTTTATGTTCCTTTAGAACATTCTCACAATACTTGATTAATAGAAACATTACAACAATACATATTAATAGAAAGTATGTTTAGATTTCACCATGATAAAACAACGTTTATATTTAATTGCTTATATGAAGTACGATAACAGATCTGCAAGTGTAATTCTTAAATTAACCCGAAACTAGAAATATGTGCATGTGACACACTATGATGCCTTCAGCCATAGCTTTTATCAATCGTCATCATCTTACTCGTATATGATTTGAAATAAGTAGTCAGTAAAAGGGACCATTTATAACAACATTCTCACTTCCTTTAATATATACTAAAATGATTTTAAGATTGAGGCCGTAAAAGTGCTTTCACCAAATAAGTAGTGTCGATGGAAAAACAGAAATAAATATTTAAAGAAGCAAAAGGCTTGGTCGTACTGCATACAAAACAATACTCAATGGATTTTGAGAGTGCCAGAAAGAAAAGGAGGAACCTACCCTCCATATGCACTAGGTTCAAATTGTTTCAATGGAAACGCGAAAGAATACACAAAAATAACCAAAGTAGCAAAAGGCACCACTCCATCACTAGATCTAACCAAGTTTCGTTTAAAAATAAAAGGGGCAGAAGCACGTTTTGAGGGGGAATATAAGGTGATGCCAGGAACATGAAAATAAATGCTTCCAATTGAAAGACATTATATTTAATCTAAATGCAGCAGTAATACATCAAATGTGTAATTAATGTAAAGCTCAGCCATGCATATAGGTGTTCAACCCAATAATGGTCGCCAATGTGAATCTTTATAATTTGTTTTCCTACTATGGATGATTGCTTTCAGTAAAAAAAAATAAAAAACCTGCTTCTGCCCCTTTAATGTTAAATGAGATATGGCCAGGATATAAAAGCATTTCGGCACCACAGAGCAACTGAACCACTGATGGATGTCAACGTTACATGACGTCTCCCGCAACGTTATTTCCCGAAAAAATTGTCGGATTTTTTAGCTCTCAGTGCGTTAATATATTGATAATTTGATTTTGATGTATTCTTCCCTAAATCAGCGAATACATTAAGTAACAGTTCAACGAGTTAGAACAGTTTCGCCTTATCGTTTTGCATTGATTCGTGACCGATGAAAAAAGGATGATAATTTGGTCCTGTAGCTAATCTGGCTTCACATAATGTATCAATTCAGTTCAATGGAACAAAAACATACCTTTTCAATGAAAAGCATTGCGCTTAACAATCTTATGGTTTATAACTACAGAGGATGTTGTAAGCTTGTGAGTTTTTTTTATTCTGATGAAGGTTTTTACATCTGAGGACCTTGATTGAAGCTCTCAAGGTTGCCAAATGACAATTAACAATGCAAATTAAAATTCCCGATTTTAGAAGTTGTGTTATAATGACCCAAAATCCATTGAACCATCTATTAAAATATATATGGCTCCAAAGACACAAATCCTTAAACAGATGAAAAGAAACAATTTTAAATTTTAGTGGTTGAAATATTTCCGTTATTTGCAACAAATGGAAACACCTCTTGGACATCTATGACTTGGAGCAGGTTATGGTTTTTTCATTAACAGTGTACGGGGGAAATATTTGATAAATCAGATAAGGATTAGGTTTTTCAAAAGATAATACATGTAACTGTTTTATAATTTTGTAAATTATCCTTTGTTTTATGATAGATTTTATTTTACTAATAAACAAAACAAACCTAACCAGAAGGTAAAAAGCGATATTTTGTAAAAGGAAGAGTTATCTCCCCTGGATGTTAAATTCTATTGATAGCTATGCCGACGAATACGGAAATGACCTATGCTTTGCGAATGACAACTAAATTGGATTGTCCCCAATCAGATTTTTACCTTTCTATACCATGTATTTGGTTTATTAGAACAGAGGCTTGCTCGGGTAAGACTGAGCTGCCTCTGTGTGTAGAGAATGGTTTCAGGAGGACATTTTGTTTTTAAATGGCTACCCGTAATACGTCAGAGTCCAACAATATAAATATTTAACAGCTTTAAAGGGGCAGTAGCACGTTTTTAGGGGGAATATAAGGTGATGTCAGAAAAATGAAAGTTAATGGTTCCAATTGAAAGTCAATGTATTTAAACTAAAGGAAGCAGTAATAAATCAAATATATAATGTAAAGTTTTGCCATGCGATTCCATTTTTATACAAAATGAATTAAAGGTGTTCACACAAAATGGCCGCCAATGGATTTTGTGTGATTCTTTATACTTTGTCCTTTATACAATAGTGCCTAACAAACAATTACTATCGAATATTTTATTATGGTCAACGAGAAGGCGCATTACTGCCTTGTATTGATTCCAAGATATTGATAAACCCTACTTTTGGTAATGGTTTTCAACATGTGAATTTTGACTGACTGCTTTCGTAGGTAATTATGTATATCAAACAAAGGGAACCGAAAAGTTTTGTTAACAATTGGAAAGCTATTTGTTCAATGAAAGTGCCAGTACTGAAGAAAGTTATGTTTAATCAATCCATTTCTCTATCGCATATGATTAAAAGGTGTTCCCACATACATGGCACTCACCAATTTCCGCCTTATAGTTGAAAATGTCTGTACGAATACACATCCCTGGATTGAGTTATTGAAAGTTTAAGAAATGAAATATCAGAAAACAGGCTTCTGCTCAATTTATGATATGGTCGGATCTTTACTGTGACATGCACACCCTCCCCTTTATGATGATCATGTCAGGCTGAAACTTGATTACAGCAGCTAATACATTTCGTCGCTTTTAATCTAGACCTGGATTATTTTGGATTATTCCTATATGAAGAATGGAATAGATGACATGTAATAGCCTGATATTATATATGGTAGTCTGAAATCACTTTACGACTGAGAATTGAATCAACGTTTTTCCCCCCTCATGTTTTATATAATACAAATCACTTTAAATTTTTTTATGGTTTTGTTCACATGGAAATTTATTGCTATTATTATTGATTTATCTCTTCCTATCTTTGATTTTCTAGAATGAGTATTATCTGTCTTGTGCCTGCTACCTGTCTGTCTTGTACCTGCTACCTGTCTTGTACATGCTACCTGTCTGTCTTGTGCCTGCTACCTGTCTGTCTTGTGCCTGCTACCTGTCTGTCTTGTACCTGGTACCTGTCTGTCTTGTACATGCTACCTGTCTGTCTTGTACATGCTACCTGTCTGTCTTGAACCTGCTACCTGTCTGTCTTGTACATGCTACCTGTCTGTCTTGTACCTGCTACCTGTCTGTCTTGTACCTGCTACCTGTCATGTAGGAGGAAATCATCGTTGTTACACTCGTTTTGAATATATACTACTGTACACCTGATGACCCCTAATTTCAAGTTTATGTATGTACGTATGTATGTATGTTTATATACGTTTTACATCTGTGCAATACATTTTCAGACCCCCCAGTGTCCTCCATCATTTCCGAAGATCTGAAGAGCGATCTGTGCGAGCTGGAAACCATTGTCAATGAGGTGGTGAACAAGACAACATCGTGTCCAGGTACAAATTACCAGACCCATCATAATCGTCATCGTCGTCGGCATTCTTGTTGCCATCGTCGTCAAACTCATTTCATCTTTATCGTCACTGACATACTTATCATCGTCACTTACATAAACATTTAAAAATCATCGTCAGCGAACAGCCTTACGTTCTGAATAAGCATCAGTATCACCCCTAACACCGTCATCATCACCATCAAAATCATCATTAAAATATTCGTCGTCGACATCATTGTAATTATCGTCGCCGTCAAAATAATCTTCATCTTTAACTTCGATTAAATTGATGGTATTAGAAGTTGATGGTATAAGGAAGACACGAGTAATTCTATTCAAATTCTTTATTTGACGGCATATGCTATACCGAATCGTCGCTACTGTCAAATAAAGAAGTTGTTCATCCGTTGAATTACTCTTGTCTTCCTTATCGTTATCTACACCGCTGCAATACCATCATCAGTATCATCGGCATAAACATCTGCTTCAGCGTTATCAATATAGGACAAACTGGCCAAGATTCGGACACCATCCTAACCTCTTCGGACACTAAAGATCATAGACTCATCCAATTATACCTTAAAGATCCAGTATCATACTTGCATGGGGTTCGGGATGAAATTTAGCTATTGAGAATATAAATATAGAAAAATCTTTCGTCGAAATTTTGATATCACATTAACATTTTTTATCAACAATAACATACTAATTTCGACGCCCAAAGCACAGTACACCCTGTGATTCAAGTTTGGCAGCAACGATAACCTAATTCGGAAAAAAATAATCTACTCGTGCCCGACAAAGACGGGTTTTTAAGCTTTAATTTAGAAACCGGAAGTTGTACATGTGAGATGGCCACACTTGATTCAACTTTTGTCGGCTGCCGTTTCGGTCATTAAGGTAAAATATCTCCTATATATTTTATGAATTTTCGGTCCGATTTTCCCTAGGTTGGTCCTAAAGTTTTGCAAAAAATACAAGGAAAACAGTAACATTATTTTTAAAATATGGAATTCTGATAATGGATCTTTAATTACTTCAAAAGACGCTTGGTAATAGTTAGACCACGAGTGCGTTACTAATCATTTTAACGATTAGACAAGACCCGAATGGTCTAACTTACTTAGATCATAGTCACAAACGTTTTGTTAAATTAAGAAATTTAAAAAATTATGTTTGTTGAAATGATCTCGAACTATTTGACGGCGACCGTGCTACACAAGTAACTGACATCAAAACAAAACCAAAAAGCTCGTGAAATTTATGTCCACACAAGATGCATGTGTAGCTCCATTTTCGACATGCGCATGTTGTGACTTTGTCATTTGGGCAAGGGAAATGGAGAGAATGGGACGTATAATGACAGATCTACCAAACGTGTGTGGAGCCTTAGAAAAGAAGTGATGCTTGTGTGTATGGTGAGTATTAACATGATTAACAAGTAATTAACACAAATCGTTTCACAAAACAATAGTCTATGTAATTCAGGTATTATTTGAAGGCCATATTACACATATGTAAGTGACCAGGTGTTTGACATCCACCTTGGACGTTGCTTTGATAATGAACATAAACTTCTTCCATAGGTTTTTTTGTTTCATACTGTACGCAATGGCAACCTCTCTGTAAAAACTTAAAAGCTGCATTTGAAATTTTGTCATTGGAAAACAGAATGAGGAAATGAAAGTCTACAGTCCCGATCTCGGTGTCATTTACAGGTATCGGGTAGCAAGTACAGTCATCTAAATGTAAAACACGAATGGCTCCGGTACGGATGACAGATGCCTAAATTCGAGAAGATCCACCGAAATGCATTGAAAGGGTACCTTTTAAATCAAAGCTGTACAATGCTTTCCTGCTTAATGACCCGAAAGGCTGTAAAATCTGTCGCATGAATGATATGTAATAAAATGCATTTTTTTGTTATTTTGTTTTTAATAGAAGTTTACTTATCAAGACATGTCTTGCTCTTAAAAAGTAGTTCCGTTCGTGGTATAACTGAATCAGTATAAGTAAACCTAGCCGCAATATTACCCGTTTCACTCCGACATTGAGTCTCGAAAGGTCTTGTTGAGGGTCGCGCCAGTCCACGTATCGAATTGACCAATCAGAACTCATCTTAACAAGCCACACTAGTCTGCCTTCGCACGTATAACGTTGAAGGGTCAAAGGTCGGCTGACGCAACCCTCAATAATATATTGTTTCTTTTGAATCTGTTTAATAACCATTTTTACCACCCGCCGCTCGTGGCTGAAATATTGCCCAAGCTGCGCTAGACAATCCATCACTATAGCTCATTGTTTATTTCGATATTTAGTTTGAGTCATATTTTTCCACGAGCAAAATCTTTGTGTTTCATGCTAATGTTTAATAGAAGCTCAGGGAACGTAGGAAGTGCCACAACTTCAAAGCGAATAGCGACACACGAAAAGTTTGGACAATCATAATTTTTCTTTTATAATAATGTTATATAACTGAAACCGTTATTTTCTGCAATGAAGATCGTAATCAATAAGAAACCTTAATTGTTAATTGCACACTTTAAAAAGTACATTATTACAGATAATAGTTTACATAGAGAATACTTAACGAATGGTTTACGCTTTAATAATTCAGTTATATGCCGCTGATTTTCAAACACAGTATGTTTATCTCCATTCTATCATAATAACGAATTTTGGGAATTTCGAACAACGCTACTTGCAGTTTGCCTCGGACATTACCGACAAAATCCAAATGCTTCAAGGGAGCTCACTCTGATCAGTTGACGTTAGAATGTTGCGACCGTTGGCAGCGTGTAGAATAGTTTCAGCATTAATTCACAAACCTAACCTAACGTCTTTTCTCGTTTTGTACACTGCCCAAGAAGGGTGTTCTCTGTGCAAATAAATTATCTTATCTTATCTTATCTTATCGTCTGTATTTTTGAAATGTTGTTAATAAATTTAAGGTTAGTGTATTCCATTTATCGGTTCATTGTTGTACGATACTCCGTCCGGTTAAAACCTTTTCGGGACCATTTTGGTCTAACGTTATGTTACTGCATGAAAGCTGAACTTGCCAATAGGAAATTTGAACTGTTTCATGTAATTTAACGGTTTTAACCGCATTCAGGCTTTTAGCTTGTCTGGAGTTTAAAATTGATAAATAATGTGTAGAAAATATAATCTTCGGGGTTTTTTTAATTTCCGAAATAACAGCAAAATTTGATGACTATTGTTGCTAATGTATTTCTGCGCATTAGACGAAGTAAACAGAACACCGTATAACCAAATTATGCGCCCTCTGATTTTTCACAGTAGCCAATCAGAAACGAGTATTTCGCACATTTATGGTAGGATGAGTGATTTTACCACGGTTGAGTAATTAAATACAATATTTGACAAAATTTCGGTCGGAACGCCGTCGGATTATCCTTGTGGTAGGCGTCGGCACCTGCGTCGTCGCCAAAATCATAACCATCATCATCGTTGTCATCATTGGTCATTCAAAGCATCACAGTCAAATCATCATGGCTACTATCATACTACTCAAAAGAAGTTAGAATCAAATGTACATTTTCTTATGACATCCTCAAATAAAAGGTGCCTTTGCATGTTTGAAGGATGGTTCCATACAGATGAATGTGGCGAACAAGTCGGCCACTTCAGTGTGTCGCCATCCTGCACCCACACAGGGGACCTGCAGTCTACCCGATAGCTCACCTCACGTCTGGCGATAGTCAAATTTATCACAGTTATGTTAACGTTATGCTCAACATCACACCACATTGCGTTTTGGGATGTAATTGGTGATTTCTCCGGAGACTGTCATTCGTGTTGTGTATGAATATAACATATGCTTTTAACAGTTTTTGTCGTCAGGATAGATTCAGTCCAGTTTAACCGAGTTGCTGCTTATAAATTGTAATTCATATCTTTCTTAGCATTAACATATACCAGACTGAAGTTTCGTTTGAATCAAAGCTTCTTTTGAGAATTAGATAATAGATATAATTTCATTGTTTCATTTCCTGAGAGGATGGTGCACAATCGTTACAGTTTGAAGTGACCAGTTCATCAAACGGTAGCGCCGTTAACTCATGTGAAACAATGCTTTGTTTGTTTCCCAGGTTGTGATCCACTGGACTTGACATGTACCTACGTAAAAAGTGACGTGGTGCTTCTTATCGACACATCAGCGTCACTGGACGATGAGCAGTATAACAGTACTATAGACTTCGTTGTCGAGTTGCTTGACCAAATGGCAATGGCTGATGTTGCAGATACATTCCGCGTCGCCGCCGTTTTCTACAGTGAAGCATCCGTTATAAAATTTAATCTCGACGCTCACATCAACGACCTCCCGTCTGCAGCTGACGACATTCGATCACATGTTAGAAAGGCTGATAACACAAACCTGTACACCGCCCTTGACAATGTCACGATGTCAGTGTTTAACGGGAACCCCGGGGACCGAGCCGATGTACCGGACGTGCTCATGATGCTGACGGATGGGGAGTCCACTAGCGTCTTCAACACCTATCAAAGCCACGGGCAACTCGTGGTAGCTTTGCCAGACCTGCGCTACGTCTCCATCGGCTCAAGGAGAAGCTTACTCAATGAGACAGAGTTGGAATACCTCGCCAGCGATCCACTGTCTGAAAACCTCTACATATTTGAATCCGTAGACGAGTTGACCATGAGAGTTCGTGAAGTGATGGGAACATTTTGTAAGTATTATTATTATTAATAATTTCTGTCAATTTCAAGTTAATCTAAGCGTCCAGAAATTGAATTCTGTTCGCTCAGGCATATTTAAAAAATCATTATTCTCCTGACCCTTTTTAACTTATAGACTACGCAGCGCAGATCGTAACGTAATAAGATTGAAAAATAAGTAAAATGAACGTCTTAAAGGCAAAAAAGGATTTTTTCCTATCCCCGAAAAATCTTTCGATGACAATTCTCCCTGTGATAAGGCTAGTAAGGTCACTACCAGCTATGTTTTGCCAACCTTTTACCAACTCGTAACGTAAAGAACCAAATCTACTTTATTTTTAGACTCTATAAGATATTCTTGAGAGCCACTCCGTTATTGTAGTTACATGAAAGAAACGTGTTAAATGAATAAACGCTTTTAAAGTTGCTAAAGCTATACAAACGGCAGATTGCCCTAGCGGCAAAAAGTTGCAACTCAAGAAATATTGAATGGGAGCCAATGAAAACACGTCGTGGATACCTTTTGACCGCGCGCCAATGGGGAAAATTTAACATGGCGCCTTAGCATCCTTTAACGTGGGGATGTTTCCAAACAGACGTTTAGGAGTTTTTCGTATATCATCTGTCGTGGCCCATTCACCAGAGTACACTGAAAATATACATATATTCACGTTTGAAAATTAGCGTTTCTAGGCAACATTTATAATTACAGGTAACATACTTCAAATAGCTGCATTTCTTTTAATATTCGTTGTTATATAACCAATCTTACAGAAAAAAGTAGTGATACTACGTACTCAACGACCAATATAAAGAAAATACCAGATCGCTAATATTTCAATCATTTCACTTAAACAAATTATCTCTCCTGATAAATCAGTTCAATGCCTAATATGTTTAAAACTTGGAATAAATATGTCAACAGTTTTGCATTTTAAGATTTGCGACTTTAATAAAATATATAATTTTGTCCATTTTTATGGTAACTCATCTTATTTCTTTTCTTCTGGAACATAATCATAAGCATTTAGGTAATAGTTAAGATAGTTATAAATTTGTTGATGTGCCTTTTGTAGGTTAAAAATGTATGATGAGTTTTTACTGTCATTTGTTTCTAAGGAAGAAACTTGAAATTGTATATCTACTTCAGAACTTAAAATCTGCAATGCCAAATTAACATAATTTGCTGTGTAGAGCAATATCTATTTGCAAACGTTGATAAATGTACCTCAGCTTTTAGATATTTAACAAATCTGATCCATATTTCAAAATTTTACAACACAATTTCAACAAACTCATTTAAGACAATATTGTTTCATTTCATAATTATCAATTATGATAAATCAAGAGCAAAATGCATATCAAATTACAACATATTGATTTATTCATTTGGCTTCATATCTGCCACTGCTGCTAACTCCCAAATATTTCCTGCCTGAATCAACCAATAATTTCTTTGTGGATTTAATTGTCATACAAGAGCCTTTCGGTACTGGTGTAGCAGGAATACGGTTCAATCTGATTAAAATCGACCGTACTCCGAGGAATAAAATATCAAATATATTGCCTCTATCGGGGCTCGAACCAGCCAGAATGCACCCACCTCTATCACATGTTCCTATAACCAGTTTAGCGCAGACAAAGTCGTTAGCTATCCAATCACATCCTCGTTTTTAAATAGCGTTTAGCGACGATTATGTATAACGAATAGTATACTGGAGTTACCTGCCCCTAGCATGATATCGAAGCTTTTACTGCGCCCCTTGCGATTGGCTAGATGAGCTTGCGTCAGAACATGCGGGTAATAGGGGTGCCTTCAGACTGTGAATGAGAGGAAAGCCGGGCTGGTTGAAGTTCAAACCCCACTAGAGACAATATTTTTACACTTTTTTCCCTCGAATCACAGTCGATTTTAATCCGACTGGAATACGGTTCAATCTTACCGACACTATCATGTGTAGAAGGGAGCAGCCAGAGGAGTCCAGCTAACCAGCCATCGTAAAATCGGACTTGATGGTGTTATGCTACACGCGAGTAACGGAAGTCCCTTAGTATTTTTCTAATAAAAATAGTTTTGACTTGCAACCATTTGGTAAAGTATGTATTTCGTCATTTATAACAATTAAAAAATTACAAAAATATGCCGAACTGCAAAATATTAGCCAAATCATTAATTGTGTGGCATTGTTATGGCTGGAACTAATTTTTCTACATGATCATTTTCTGTATGGAGTTTTGAAAATAAAAAACTAGCTTTCCGAGTGTCGGTATAATTATGCCTGGCCTTATATTCTATTCTTACAGGCGTCCCGTGCGACCCGGAGTGTCAGAATGGTGGTGAATGCATCAAAAACAGCAACACGTGCGTTTGTCAAGATGGCTTTGTCGGATCTCGCTGTCAAAGTCCTTGTAAGTTTGAAAGGAAGACTAGCACGGTTCTATACGAATTTCTTGTAAACATGCACTTAATTAACGTTTATGCACAAGCAAACATTGTGGTTTTTCTATACAACACAAAATTGGTATGAACCACTTGTCAACGTTGCTACAACAGAGGAAGTAACTCTGACTGCATTTTGAAAAGCTTCATTGTCATTGAAGTTACGGTATCGTTAAACTAAACGCCGATTATTTCGAAGGTGGGATTGTTACGTTTGTTACTACGCTACTAGAGAATGTGTACTATCACTAGAATATGATTTGTTTTGCTGGTAAGTTGAAAACTGACACGATCAAAGCGGTCTTAGCGGTCTAGGCCTATGTTACTCACGAAAATATTGAAACACATAATTTGTTCGATAGCCGGTATATTGTAAGCTGAATATCGCCGTATTTTTTTGGAGTAAACGCACGATGAAAACAAATTGAAATGCTTCGGTTACCCAGCTATTTCTAAAATACGAATGCGTGATAAGTTTACCCTGGCGGATTTTGTTTACGAATTTTTATTCGATCAAAAAACACAACCTGAAAACTCCCGATTATGTTATCAATGGTTAGCGACCATTTAGCGACTCGCATGAAATTTTTAGAAAATAGTTCGTGTTTTAACCTAATTTGCATCTTTATCAGATTTTGAGGCAATCGGATACCAAGTTTATCAGATAACTTTATTGCATCGATAACACCCTCCATTATATGATAAAACATTTTATTCATTTAAGCACGGATATTTAAAATTAAAATATCACCTATATCTACATGTAAGTTTGCAGTAGGCTGTTCCATGCTTATGAAAATCTGTTTAATTTTCTATCGTCTCTGTTTAAATATTTTCTCCTGACATAATTAATTTCATTATTTAACATTTGGATTTCAGGTCAGCTTTCGATCATTTATTTATCTTACTCTGAAACTCTTTCTTAACCACTGGATTTATTGAAATTCAAAATGACATTTAACATTTCATCGACTTTATTATAAGATACTGTATACACAATCCATATATTTTCCAAAGAGGAATGTTACCAATCTTTAAGAGCATGCTTATTTCGATTTATCGAGATGCACACTGAGAGTGGAAAGAGTAGGAAAGTTTTTTCGCATCATCTGATAAGTCAGCAAAAATACTACATGTATGAGGCTACAAACCGAACAAGTTAAAGCATTCTCTCCACACAGAGGCAGATCAAGTCATGCTGATACAGCCTCTGTTCTATTACACCGAAATCCGTATTCCGGCAGTTTCCCCTTACGAAAAAACGTTTCACCACAATCCATTTGAATTTCTTTATCAAATGATAACGCTTCACGCATGGAAAGGGTTGGTTCAAATCACAATGCCTTTGTCATGATTAAGTAGCCAAAATAATGATTTAAGAACAGCAGTCGCTGATTGCAACAACTAACTTTGATTGCCTCCGATCAGGCATCTCCCATTCTATCTCACAAACTCGGCGTGATAGAACAGAGGCTGATCAACATTTCATGACTTGATCTCTGTGGGGAGAGAATGGAGTTATATCGATTCGGATACCACACGGTAAGGCCATTCCCACTTCGGCGTGTTGTATTAAAAGGAGAGGGGTGTATTATTTTCATCGTCCCCAAGAAGACCTTACAGCGTAAACGTATTTTGAAACATGTTATGATATATAATTGAGCCATAATGAACAATACATATTTTTACATTAGCATAGCTGAATGAGTGCAGATTGCTTTCCTAAGTTTGATAATTTGTATGCAATGATGCATTTCTTCCATGAATATATGTTTCAGTTAATCACTTTAGCACGCTTTGGACATGTTTTCAATTCGTTCAGTATGATGTGACTTAAAACTAAAATACGTTTTCTGCAGAATTGATGAAACATCTCATCGCCCAAACCGTAATCTTAAGGTCAAACAGTTCGGCACGTATCACGTAAAACATGCCTGCGGCCAATTTAGTGTGAAGACCTTAAATCATTTGTGCTAGTAGATTGTTGTGCTAGGGAGATAGGAGATAGAGGAGATAGGAGATAAATCCATTCTGTTTTTCATTTTATTTGTACATGTACATGTGATTGTATGTAGTACATTTTTCTCCTAAATGTAATTTCAACCCGAGCTTGCGAGGTTTGAATTGTTTAATTTAGGGCTAAAGAATGCACTGCATACTAGTGTGAGGTTGTGTTGTGAAAATAGCTATAATGGGTATACAAGTCATAAACAGTGATTGAAAAATATCCCTTTCCAAAACGGCTCATAGTTGTGCAATGATGATCGTTCTTAATGTTCAAATTTAGACAAGATATCATGCAAATATTTCAATTTGAAAAGTATCAACATATTGCAATACGTATTGCAATACACGCTTCAAATCACAATAATTAGAATATAGAAATAAGAACGATACCCATCCTTAATAACTCCGCACAACTAAATTGTCACTGCTTCTAATACTGAAATACACACTTTTACTATGTTAGGGAAATAGATCTTCGACTTTAAGCAAACTTGAAACGTTTGATGAAGAAATACCAAAGTCTTATATTGAATGAAAATTGTCTTTCTCTAATGAAAAGCTAAGTGCTCTTAAAAACATATTCACTCTTCAGACCGAAACACCTTATCTGTACTGTATGGTGGAGCACGGGAAACTCATTTACTCCTTCTTCTTTTCAGCGCTGTGCAGCCTACCTTAAGGGAAAAGACGACGAAATATCTGGTACGCAGGATTCATCAGAACTTTTAATAAAATTCATGTAGTCTGTGTTTTATTTTGTTTTATGATTTTGTAACTGAATAACTTGAACACGTTTATACATTGTTTGAAACGAGATAATATTGTTCATCTTACGATTTGGAAAATTCATAATCATTAATTGCATAAACAGAAAAAGAATCAAATCCTGCTGCCGACAAGTGCATGGCACTCTCGCATATCAAGAATCAATTAACCAATCAAGAAATCTGGAAACACGTTTATACATTGTTTGAAACGAGATAATATTGTTCATCTTACGATTTGGAAACATCATAATCATTAACAGAAAAAGACTCAAATCCTGCTGCCGACAAGTGCATGGCATTCTTGCATATCATGAATCAATTAACCAATCAAGAAATCTGGAAATTTAGAAACATGTACTGTTCAAAAGAAGAAACGCATAGCCCATATGTTTCCATGTTACAATTTGTCGAATGAATCAAACGTTTGTATCTAAGCAATATGTTAGCGATAAACATTTTCTCAAACCATTTGAATCCTCTGTCACTAAAAAATAGTTTCAACGATGCAATAATGCATGAAATTGAAAAACTAAATGCGATTTCTGATGCATACAAATCAAAATAAGTTTCCAACAAAATCGGGGTTTCCGGTGGTTTAAACATCAACTGGCATCTGTGATCTTTAAAGTAAAATCTGGCCTCTACAAACTGTAGTTCAACAGAACAATGTCATGAACCAGCTCGAGAGCTGTTGGTACAGCCAGTGATTCGAACAATATCAAATGTGTTTCAGGGAACATTATGAAGGTTTTGACGTTAGAAGCATTGGACAACACTTAATTGCCCTGGGTAAAGAAGACTTTGGATGACCACGCTTGGGGACGACCGTCTGCCTTGGTTACTCATGTAACATGCTAGGTCTCCTTTGGAATGAATATCAGAACAATTTAAGTCATTCTTACTGGTCTTTTGTCCGCTCAATGGGACGAGAATATCGGCCAAAATGTCCCCCTTTGATGTCATCCAGGATATTGACTGCTAAGTGACCTTGAATGTTTGACACACGCCATTTGCTTTGCCAAGTCTATACTTTCAATTTGCAATAAATAGTCAAAAGTGTGTTCTTAACTCTGCCACCACCCAAAATCTGTTTTCAGCTATGCGTTTCTTTGTTTGAGTAGTATATTTAATATACGATACAATTAAGTAAATAACTTTCTTGGACTTTAATTTTCTGACGCCCTATAATTGTTAGACAAACCAAAAGGCCCCCACTGACGTTGCTTCATAAGACATTGTGTAAATTTGCTTTAGTCGAATTCATCATAAGCTGATTGAAATATCTCTCTTTTGTATTGTGACGTTTCCTTTGTTTTTAGTTCATTTTACTAACTTAAAGAAACACGTATTCTATCGACATGTTATTTCTAAAATTCCACTAGTCAAAGACAATAGTACCAGTTTCGTGTGCTCCACACCTGATCATCTTCACTTTTGAATATTATGGCTAAAGAAAGACGTTTTTCTTTTTTTAAGGTAAATATAAACAAATGACCACGAACAGAATGTACATATTGCAAACCGTTTGCCGAAAGCATAAAACTTCAAATTGTCTTAATCAAATAAAGTCATTTAGTATGGACATACTTTTGATATCTTTGTTATATATCTTAAACAGTTATTTATAGTTGTTTCACAAAAGCTAATAAGGCGTGTTAATTGTAAACTATTTGCTGTTCAGCTGTATATATGGAGATAAAAGAAAAACAATGAAAGCATCTTATCTGGAATTTACTGGTTGCCTTGAGACAATGACATTTTTAACACTTATCTCAAGAGCCTAATCACTGCTTATCTGATTAAATAGTGAAGCACGCCCTAAGCTATTAGATTAAACGAACTATTTGCCTATTGGACAGTATTTACACTTGCAACGAAACACTCATTAACCAAGATAATCATTTGAATATTATTTACTTTGATAACGATGTTGATTCAAACCAAATAAACAAAGTGAAGTTAATAAGTCGACTTTAAAATAGCAATATGAATAAAAGCTAAATTTTAACAAATAGCGCTTAAACCTAACAAGGTTCCCTGAGTTGACTGAAAAATGACTTGATGGACTGAAACATATTTACGTAATTTTACCGCCGATAATGGCTGAAACATTGCCTAAGCAGCGTTAAGCATTAACTCACCCACTCACATAATTACAAATTCATATGACTTGGTTAACTGAAACGTGAATGGTTCTACTGACATATCAATATGTGCATATGACTAATTGGACTGAAAAAAAAGGCCACTGACATATGTTTTGGTGGACTGAAACATTGCTACTTCTACTGACACTTGTCTAGGTGGACTGAAACATGACGTCGTCTTCTGACATAAAACAAGATGAAGTGAAACATGACCAGTTCTTCTGACATATCACTAGGTGCACTGAAACATAACTAGTTCTTCTGACTTAAAACTAGATGAAGTGAAACATGACTAGTTCTTCTGACACATCACTAGGTGAACTGAAACATGACTAGTTCTACTGACATATGTCTAGGTGGCCTGAAACAAGACTTGTTCTACTGACATATGTCTAGGTGGACTGAAAGATGACTACTTCTTCTGACATATAACTAGATGAAGTGAAACATGACTAGTTCTTCTGACACATCACTAGGTGACCTGAACACGACTACTTCTACTGATAATGACTATGTTGACTGAAACATGACTAGTTCTACTGACAAATGTCTAAGTGGACTGAAACATGGCTAGTTCTAATGACATATAACAATGTGAACTGAAACATGACTTGTTTTACTGTCATATGTCTAGGATGACTGAAACATGACTAGTTCTAATGACATATAACTATGTGGACTGAAAGATGACTAGTTCTACTTATAGAGATGAAGCTTAACATGACTAGTTTTTCTGACATGTCACTATGTGGACTGAAACATGACCAATTTGACTTAAATATGATAGATCGTCTTAAACATGACTCAAACTAGTTCAACTAAAACATTACTAATTCGAGCGAATGAATTATTGCTTAACGCCGCTTGGGCAATTTTTCAGCCATTAGTTGAACTAGTTCGACTGAAACATGATGGTGTGTATTGTTATATGAAAAGTTGACTAAAACATGACTAAGTGAAGTGAAAACTTACAATGCGTACTGAAACATATCTGTGCGGACTGAAATATTACAAGGTTGACTGAAACAAAACTAGACGGCATGAAACATAACTAAGCCCACTGAAACGAAACAAGGTGCGCTGACATATGGCAAGAAGGAATTTTAATATAACATGTCTGGTAAGAAATGACCAGATGGAAAAGCAACAATGTTGATTAAAACATAACAAAGTTGACCGAAACCAAACTTGTGAAACATGAAAATGAGGATTAAAACATCACCTCATTTGTGACATGATTTAAACAGGTTCAACAATAATGCTGAGGAATATATGGATGACAACTTCTTTGTTCATACAATGAACAAAGAAGTTGTCATCCATATATTCCTCAGCATACAATGAACAAAGAAGTTGTCATCCATATATTCCTCAGCATTATTGTCATCCCAACTTCTAAAATGCCTCTCAAAGAAGAGGTTCAACAATCTCCAACATTAGCTAATTTGTAAATATATGATTATCCTTGGCCCAAATAATTAATATTAAATCATAAACCTCCATCATAGCCAGGAATTTGGAGCGATTTGTTTGTCCTTTTCCATGGACTCAAAATACGCTGTCCTCTTTGCAAATCGATACTTTTTTGACCAATGATATACCGAATGACAGGTAGGAAAGAATAACGTATATGAAGTATTCACGTTTACCTTGATATCTATACTTACTCATGTTTCACTGGTATTCATTTAACCATATTGCAGCAAACATTTCAAGGATTTGTAATTGCTTTTAGGTGTAGAAATAGTTTTCAACAAATATATAGAATTAAAAGTTGTCTATTTTCTTGTCATATTTCAAAAAGGGGAAGTGATATTGTCCTAATACTTTCTATTCGAAGATGTTATAAAACAAATATTATGGATGACAACTTCTTGTTTATTGTAGGTCACAACGTTTAAAATTATAATTGGAAAAAGCATTTCACAATAATCATAACATTGATATATCTACTTTCAATCAATTAATTAACTATGACAAACATACTGTTTTTTAATTATTTTCATTCCATAATACAAAAATAAATACGAAACGATGTTGTTGAAGCTTACACGATTGCAACCATTCGCAAAATTCTACGACTTTTTTAAAATGACGTCATCTGAAAGTGAAAAGGATGTTTGAATTTCAATAATCAGAGGTAGAATGAACTCGAAATTCAATCAAACGTCAGCAAAATATGGATAATATTCGGAAAATATAATTCATGAATATCACTTATAACACACTTAATTAGCCTTTAACCATTAATTAAGGGCAGGCCGTTCCTATATAGCGACCATAGTGAGAGGTGTGATAGAACTGCAGGTACTAATTGCAAATATGCATCTAAAACACCTGTTTAAGTTAGCAATTAATGAGTCGCACCTTAAATCTTGCCATATTAGGGTTGGGCTAAAGGAGTGATCAGAGTGAAGCGTTTTATCCATAATTGATAACGAGAATGTTTGATACTTTAAACTCAATATGAACATATCTACCTAATCAAAGATTGAGTGAGTGAGTAAGTTTGAGTCAAACGACGCTTGAGCAATATTTCATGATCAGTCATTAGCGACGTTCTCCAAAAAGGACGACATTGGCAAATATGGATATATGATACTGAAGGTTTACTGACATTTACTATTCTCGAAATGACATCACACGGCTCGTATGCAGGTGTCTGAAACATTAATGTCAACACCAAACAGGATATTAGATACATTTTGTATGACTAAACTTATTTCTAAACGTTCTTAATAAAGATACAATAATAAGATTAAAAGTACAATCTGGTTAGAAAACAAAGAGTCTCACTGGGGAGAAGACTCACTTAAGAGAGGATTTGACTGACTTGGAAAAGTTGAAATTGGTTTCATTTAACTACGCCTGAATCTTGTTTAAATCAAACAACAAATCGACAAACTTGACTTTGACGACACCAAAAATGTGTGGCTTGGTGTCATCCTGTGTTGTGTCCCTGGGAAAGGCAATTCATCCACATTGCACTCAGTTCACCCAACTTTATAAATGGGTACCTGAAAACATGATGTACTGACCTATGTGGTCGCGATTAGTGAAAGTACACTTCTTCAGGGTTATGATGTAGGTAGCGTTGAGCATATCTTAGTACGTGAAACAAAACCGCTATCATATAGGTATCCAAATGATTACTTTATCATCATTACTTGACGCTGACAATACGTGTGCTGTTGCAAGTATGGTTCAAATAATTCTCTACCAACAGAGGTTGTTCAAAACATAAAAAAGACGCTTACTTCTGTTGAAATATGATCAATTCTCGGAGAGGGAAAAGCTTGATTGGATGAAAGAAATATTAGTTTTGCAAAATCCGACGAAATTTTGAAAACCTCAGTCATTTCCGCATGATTCCTGAAAACAATAATTTGTACTTTCAGTCTTTTCTGACAGAACAGCTATTTGGCAGCTCATCACGGTATTCATCAAAACATGTTTAATTGTCTGAAATAATTTGCAGATAGTTAATTTTGCAAAGTTTTTGTATGAATGTGACGAAATCAGGACAAGTACTTGGATTACACCAAATAAAGGATAGCATTTTATGAATTAAGCTACACCTTGACGAGAATGGAGAAGTAGTGAAACTAAAACATTGTATAATAACGACCATCGCATATTTTTTACGTCAGGATAAATATGGTAATCCACAATCTCTCCCAACATAGGTATATAAAATCACAAAATTTCTGTCCAACCTCTGTTAAACCTCTCGTTTAAGGTATTTCTACTCCAAATAATTTTGTAAATCACGTCCGGCCGAAAATTGAAAAACCGCGATCAGGGTCATACCTAGTGACGTCATAGTCAATTGTCATTGTCGTCATGGACCATTGGTTCGTGACGTTACTTAAAAACTTCAAATACTTTATTGCGGAAAAAAGGGTGGGCGGCGCCTTTGATCTTTGCGGGAACAATAATAGAAATGCTAATAACAATTCGTTCTTATGGATTTTATTTTGTCGTGAAGTAAAAATTCAATGTATGATCTTAGATTTATTTATGTATACAAGACCGTCATTTACAACAATTTGAAGTGAGTAATTTGAAGAATGTAATGGTATTATTGTACAAATATAGACAGTAACTACTTAAGGTGTTAACTATAAGACAGTTTGGATCTGTCATGTATAAAATTATTATAATGTTATTTTTAAACAGTTTTGATCTGTCAACTAAAAACTTCTCATGTTATTGTAAAACGGTTTTGATCTGTTACGTATAAAATTCTTTTCATGTTATTGTAAAACAGTTTTATCTGCCATGTAAAAACGTTTCATGTTATTGCAAGACGGTTTTATTAGCCATGTAAAAACGTTTCATGTTATTGTAAGACAGTTTTATCTGCCATGTAAAACGTTTCATGTTATTGTAAAACGGTTTTATCTGCCATGTAAAAGCGTTTCATGTTATTGTAAAACGGTTTTATCTGCCATTTAAAAGCGTTTCATGTTATTGTAAAACGGTTTTATCTGCCATGTAAAAACGTTTCATGTTATTGTAAGACAGTTTTATCTGCCATGTAAAAACGTTTCATGTTATTGTAAGACAGTTTTATCTGCCCTGTAAAAATTTCATGTTATTGTAAAACGGTTTTGATCTGTTATGTTTAATTTCTTCTCGTGTTATTGTAAGACTGTTTTATTTTTAACTTCCTGATATAAATTGAGCCAATAGGACTTACTGTCTAGAGAAAACATTGCGCCTGTCAGTCCACTCTTATTAGAATATGATCTATTGGCTACTTTAGCCATTATTATGAGCTTATTCTAATGAGATTGTCTGTCAGTGGTACATACTATTAGTAGAGAGGAGGGGATGTCCTTAACCATAAGTTATATACATTGTAATGTTGATTGGTTTCAATATCCAGTGCCTAAAGCTTTATACAAAAGCCTCCCCCCACATACATTTGCGTGTACTCTTTTATAGATTTATCCTCATTTCTTTCGTTTCACATTGATAAAAGCCATTTGTTATTCTTAAAATAGTGCGTTGAACCCTTCCTTAAAACAGACAGGCTTCTGACCAGACACAGGTTAATTGAGACAGCAAGCTCCCTATGGTCAGTGGATGGGACGTCACATGTTCTGGCTTCCATTGGGCTCCTTGCTGTTTCAATCTAAAAAACCAGCTGTTGGTATAAAACACAACTGTATATCTCACCAGCTCTCCGTTCACCCACAGGAGAAATTCTTCCGTTTCCATAATGCTTCAACTTTTGTACTTACTCCTTCTTCTTGCATTTTCTGCGACGGTTGAAGGCCAAGGTATGACTAAACTAGCATATTTTTTCAAATATTTTGTTTAATTGAATAATTATGTATTTGAGTCAAAAACATAGTTACTTTATAAACCAAAGAGGTATTACTGTCAATGGTTACATGAATTCATTTTTAGATAAGTTTCTGCTGGTTTAAAAACGTTGTTGAGTAGATCGCCTCGTCATTGTATTGAAATACCTGTAACTCCCCCCCCCCCATATATGGTCAGTATATTTTGTTATCTGAGGAAGATTAAGACACAATTATAAGATTTTAATGTTTATACTGACAACGATTAATTTGGCACTGAATACATAAATCGCCATTCAACAAAACGTAGAAAATGTACATTAACTATTCAGTTTTGCCCAATACTTGTAGAAAAACGAAAGAAAGACTCCACACCATTATCTGTGATTTGTCACAAATTTCTTTCCCTTTCCCCAGTATTTCCGGCATGTGCTTTACAGAAGTTCGACCTTATCTTTGTCCTTGACGAATCAACACCAGTTGATGCTGCTCAATATGGCGAAATGCTTTCCTTCGTTGAGGAGGTTGTACAACTCATAACACTGGACTACGCAGACCATTTTGCAGTCGGGTTGGTAGAATACAGTACGAACGTTAACGACCATTTCGACCTTAACGTCTACTTGAACGAAGCAGCAAAGGGATCTCTTATTGCCGACGTTCAGGCTAGAACAAATGCCGGAGGAAACCGTGAAACTCGACGTGGCCTTAGGTTTGTAAGACGAGATATGCTGGTAAGTGGTATTGAAAGAGCCGATGCCCCAAATGTCGTTGTTCTGTTGACTCACGGGATATCAGCAAATCTTGCCGGTACTGACAGGCAGGCGGGTAGACTCCGGAACATTGCAGAAGTGTTTGGGGTTGGAATTGGACCAAACGTTAACCTGCCTGAACTTAACGGAATCGTCACTGATCCGGACGAAAATCATCTGATTCTGGCCGACTTTTCAAATCTGACATCAGAAGTTGAAAACTTTATCAACTCTTTCTGTGAGTAGCAAAATCTACGTGACGTCTTTTAAATTCTATTTGAGTTCTAGTCCGAGTCCGAGGTTAGATTATTCGAGTATGAAGTTTAGCACCTTGTAGAAATAAACTTTCGTTGTTGAAATATGAAAACAGTTGATTGGGCGCCTCTAATTTTTTAATTATTAAAAATTTTGAATTTTGAATTGTGAGTTTTGTCCTCAGTATGATGAAAGATTTATGTTAATGGATTTGGTTATGCACTCAGAGGCAAAACAAACGATACCATCTAAAATGCATGTATGACTGAACAAACGATACCATCTAAAATGCATGTATGACTGAACAAACGATACCATCTAAAATGCATGTATGACTGAACAAACGATACCATCTAATATGCATGTATGACTGAACAAACGATACCATCTAAAATGCATGTATGACTGAACAAACGATACCATCTAAAATGCATGTATGACTGAACAAACGATACCATCTAAAATGCATGTATGACTGAACAAACGATACCATCTAAAATGCATGTATGACTGAACAAACGATACCATCTAAAATGCATATCTAAAATGCGTGTTTGACTGAACAAACGATACCATCTAAAATGCATGTATGACTGAACAAACGATACCATCTAAAATGCATGTATGACTGAACAAACGATACCATCTAAAATGCATATCTAAAATGCGTGTTTGACTGAACAAACGATACCATCTAAAATGCATGTGTGACTGAACAAACGATACCATCTAAAATGCATGTATGACTGAAAAAAGGTTCCTTCATGTCAACAGGTAAAATAAAAATTACTTTATGGATCTTAACAAATATATCTGTTCATATATCTGTTTTTATAAATGTTATACCATTGTGAGAAGCTATATCAGGACCAAAAGTGTTTTTGACCGACATGAAATAAGAATATCAAACTCTGATGAATGAACTTGTAAGTACTTCTTTAACACGTGTCCATCGCAGCATTTCAAAGTTACCTTTGTTAAATAAAAATATTTTTTTTACTTTCTTGAACAGTTAGTATCGTTTCTTTTGCCCGAAAATCTCTGATTTGTCTTTGAAATATTACTAAGGATGATATACGAATTTTCGAATTTTAAAGTGTTCTAATTTGCCACGAACTGTTTACGAATATAAAAAACATTCGTTGTCACAGTGTGTCATGGGTTCCATTGTCTTATAGAGGATACTATACGCCTTCAATTTAATACTTCTTTAAACAAATGACTTATGTTTTGTATAAAAAGAGAGAAAGCTAGTTAAAAACCGTTTTAAGAAGAAGGAAGTTTAGTATTCTGTTTTTTTACTTGTTATAAAAATCTAGCAAACTTGCCAACAATGTGCTGAAACTAATATTTCCTATACTCGTCAGCAATTCTGACGGAGCTCTAACATTGTGCAACATCACACTCCTATGGCGTCATACATACATTATGGTATTACACTAGTTTGATATTGCAGTATGATTATGATGACACTGCGAGTAATAAAACCGTTTTACCTAACTTGGCCTCTCTTTACTTATTTTCTCGTCTATGTTTCGTTGTCTTCCTCCTCGTATTAAATTATCTTTCTAATTCTCTATATTTATTCTTCCTGTCAGCTGTATATCGTCGCTTATACAATCTTTACTATTTCCCTCCTTATTAAATGTTATAATAACAGTGATTGTCTGTACTTGTGTCAGGCCTGCCTTGTTTCCCCCCTTGTCAAAACTCAGGAGTTTGTGATGGGGACGACAACACCTGCACCTGTTCCGGAAACAGCGGTCATCGGTGTGGTAATTATCCTTTAAAGTGCATGACTTATCAACTTCCGTCCGCCATCTTGTATTTCGGTGGTGATAGGCATAAACGTTGTTCTGTTGCACATTTTACAAAATAATAAAAATAGACTACATGGATTGATGGTATATTCACCCCTTTACAAAAGGTTAATGATCTAAACTCGTCTGCAATGCTTTGTTCTGCGGTATAAAGGCTATTCATTGTCGTAGCACTGATAAAAGGCTTCACTCCTGAAATTTGTCTAAATGCCAGAGTGCGCTCTTTTTTATCATGTTTTGAATTCTTAATAAACAACAAATTTACTCCTGTTTACTTTTCTCAATTGTGTCGTGTTGTGATTAAATCATATATGTTTTACCTGAAATGTGCAGTTGAGTTTAGTTCCAAAAAAAGTACTCATGCATCCATGCCTATCGTTTCTTGTTACATAATCTCATTGAAAGCAGACCAAACCTATCATTCGTCTCTTGCAAGAAACCAGGAGGAAGGAGTGATAGTTTCGGTCAAGTTAACATGGCATTATTTAGTACAAAATCAGTTGCATTGTTTATGAAAGAATGGTTAGATTATGACGATTTTACTACTTTGGGTAAATACACTGTGTGTGACTTTGTATCAGTAAAACCATATGTGCATAGCAGCGAAATGTTAATGTTTTCTGTACATTTTGAAAAGTTCCACTTGTTCAAAATCGGTAGTAAATCAACTACATATCAAACTACGAAGCGCACATAAAATATTGACATGTCTCATACTGCCGGTATTTCAGATGTTGCAAGTTTTTATTTCTATGTGTGTTATAACTATGTGTTTTACATTAAAATTTTATTTGTTGATAAACATTAAAGAAAAATACGGGAAACTAAATTTAGGGATCATCAAAATATGTATTACAATGAAAGTGACGTTTTAGAGAAGATAAGATGAGCAATTCTTGATGAATAAATTAATCAATGAATGTGTTTTTTCCCCCATTAATATCTTTTCGAAGAATGTTTTATCTAAGATTCAAATTTAATCATACCGTCTATTAAGATGTATTTTCAATCGGTTCTCTGCTCTAATGATAACTGCAATGTTAAAAGTGAATAGCAGGGTTTTCTCAGGAAAGAGAAGGGTATGAAAGAAAAGCTTGCCAATGGAAAGCAATATATGTTAAGCCATAGAGGAAGCAGTTTGTGGTTTAGATGCTCTAGCTTTATTTCTTGACAAAACTGATTTATTGTGTTTTTATATAACATTGTTTTTATTGTCTTAATCTATAACTGATTTTCAAACAGAACGAATATAAATAAATGCTCCTGGTTTGGTTCAAACGTATTTTAATTCCCGAAGAAATCTGGTTTGGCAAAAAATTAAAGATCCATCGTCAAATTTGCATGCCGTTCTTGATGAAATTTGCTTTTGAGAAAAGAAATACATCACGCGTTAGAAAAATCATTCGTCTAAACTCTAATATCATATTTCCATAACGATGAAATACTTATTTTGACGTCAGAAATTCAGTAGCCCCTGCAAATTTGCCAAAGCATTAAAACGAACCCGCTTTGGTTGACGTCATCATTTTGTGTGTAGGATTTACACCGTCTCTCACTTACCTCAATTGCGTCAGACGGGTAAAAACTTAGGCGGCAACGAGTACCATATTCGGAGAAAAAGAAAAGAAAAATCTATCAAGGCTATCAAGCGTATATTAAGGAAACGCAATGTGAGATGGCGACACTTGATTCGCCTTCATGTCGACATACCGGGGCTGCAATTTCGGTCATTTTGGTATTTAATGATTTTTGGTGATTTTCTCTAGGTTGGTCGCAATATTTTGCAAAAATACAACGAATACAGTAAAAATACTAGAACTTCACTACATTTTGAATACGGATCTCACCAATATTTCACCAGCAGATACGTCGAACATTAAAAAATAGAAACAAACTGTTCAGAACAAATAACGAACTAACCCCTACTCTTATTGTAGTCCATAGACATGATTGTTTGTAGACATATTGCATGAGTATTTGTCTTGATGTCTTCTTAGTTTCATTCATGAAATACCATTACAATGATATTTGACCTTCTACAGAATGCGAACTGTGTGACGATGATGCGACCTGTATTGATGGTGTTTGCGTGTGCGATGACGGGTACACCGGAGCTGGGGCAAGTGGCACGTGCGAGCGTAAGAAACAAGTCCTCATATACTTTATGATTACGAAAATATTGTTTTGATGTGAAAAGAATTATGATATATGATATATAATAAAATAGAGAATTGAAAAGTAAGTAATATTATATTTTAACAGTTCAATATCCAATAATGCTTGAGAACGATACAAGAATCTGTGTCGAAACGTCGCATACAATGAACAAAGAAGTTGTCATCAATATATATTCCTCTGCATTGTTGTCATTCCAACTTCTAAAATGCCCCTCAAAGAAGTAATCCAAAATCCGCCATGCATTAAGTAAACAGTTTCCGATCATCGTTGTTTGTTCCATGTTTCTATAGATTGTCAAGTAAATGTTCCAAAACGATTTATTTCAAACAGTGTACTTATCATGTGTTTACAATAGAGAAATCTATGCCATTTTCGGTATTATTCCGATGTCTATGTCGTATTTTAGGCTTGTAGCATGTTCAGAATGAACTGAGTGGATTGAGCCAAAGGTTCAATAACGGTTAGTTCTAAACGTTAGATTGTAGCCGGAAAGTTGTCCTCGTGCTACAAGAAGCTACAAATCGCACCACGAAACCGGGCCTCTTTAAGACTTCGAAAAGCAGATGTGTCTATTGTATCTACTCTATCAGAAAGTAAACATTTCTCTTCAGCTTTGTCGCCGTGTGTGAGCAATCCATGTGGAACCAATGCCATCTGTATCAATGATGAGGGGACGGCTCAGTGTGTATGTGCCCCGGGCTTCACTGGTGACCCACATACCGCATGTAGTAAGTATTTCAAGTGACAGTTGGCCTTTTTACATAATTTTATTTCTTCAGTTTTGTAACAATAGATCATATTTCAGGATATTCGGGTCGAGCTGTAGATGTTTGATCAGCTTGAATACATATTAAATATTTTAAAGGGAAAATTTAAAACAGTATGTCAATGCCCCTATCATATATAGATCCCCATTCAAGATTCGAAACGAGAAAAAAATCCGCTGTGTCATATCATATGTTAAATGGTTATATAGGGTAAAATAAGTTTGGTATAATTTCGAAATATTTTCAGAAAGAAAAAAGCATTTTAAATTATCAGCAATGCATTTACTTGTCCAGTCATGCTCCATGACCGTGAATAAAAGAATGGGCGCTTATATAGACTTGGTACTTACTTAGCAAGTCAGGACTAGAATACAAGAAGAGAAAAAGAAAATAAGGATAAGAATTCTTTATGTTCATGTCATTTTGTTGCTGCAAATGACATTGTGTTCTGCTATTTAATGGTTGATTATGCTTGGTTCATGCAATTAATTGTTTGAAAATACAAGGTTCATGCATTGTTCACGCCATTTAATGTTTGATAATGCAAGGTTCACGCAATTTAATGTTTGATAATGCAAGGTTCACGCAATTTAATGTTTGATAATGCAAGGTTCACGCAATTTAATGTTTGATAATGCAAGGTTCACGCAATTTAATGTTTGATAATGCAAGGTTCATGTGATTAAATGTTTAATAATTCAGGGTTTATGCAATTAAATTTTTGATAATGCAGGGTTCATGCAATTCATTCAGTGTTTGATAATGCAGAGTTCGTGCAATTACATGTTTGATAACGCAGGGTTCATGCAATTCGTAGTTTGATAATGCATGGTTCATGCAATTACATGTTTGATTAATTAGGGTTCGTGCAATTCAATATGTGATTGTGTGTTTGGATTGTTTGTGTTGGAGTGATTGAAACATATTGTATTCATTGAAGAAAAGGATTGGGCACAAGTTATCTACAGCTGAGTATCTTAAGTTTGTTCACTAATCTTCGTATTCTAGTGCAATTATCATGTAATTTGTAACGTTTGAGACATCATATCATTGTGAAAACGAAACCGATAATGATCAAATTTCACTGAATAAGTTAAGATTCAGTTTGCGTTGACATATTCGTATGTCATACCTAGCAGATAGCTGTAACAAATGTGACAGGTCTTTGAAGTGACCAAGGGTCAAAATTTTGAAAACACTGATTTTTATTTTGCTCTACAAAATCCTTTATAAGTGAGCTGCTGTAACTTAGTAAAGCTCATTCTGGGTATTTACAGCATTTAATATTACAACAATGTACAACCATTGACGAACATAGAGAAAATGGACTTATAACAAGAGATGTCCGCAAAAGCCTTTAAGTGATATATACATGTGTACAGATGTGAAAACATCTTGATTTACTCAGAGACCTGCGTTGCCAATTAGGTTAGATTAATTGGTGCTTTCTTTCAAACAATCTTTTCTAAAGATCTATCAAATTTTCTCTTTGAATGATATACACAGGACATTCAAGAAAGTTATGAAATTCATTTTCAAAGCCATTTCAACACTAGCAATGTGCATCATTTGTTACATTTGTTCTAAATAAAAACTTAGTTAAGTGTGCTCATCAAATATCTTTATCGTGTGTATGAAAAATTTAATTTCCGTATTCCATATGAAGAGTAAGTAGGTGCACATTTTATTTTTACATCAAAATATATATATTTATCATATATCTAACAATAATATGGGGTGTTTTGCATGTGTGATAGGGGCAAGGACACAGCACCCATATTGTCGCCCGGTCCGCAAATCCATATCAGCCATATCAGACCGGTCCGCAAATCCATATCAATATCAGCCCGGGGGGGACTTTTGGTTAGAGTTATCTCCCTTTGCAGAGTAACGTCATTGGCAACATAGATAGTATATTTTGTGTTTGCATTACCAAAAACGATGTTTTGAAGCTTTTAGCTGTAGATATTCTTTACAAACACCAAAAGGTTAAATTTTCTAGTAATGTAAATAAGTGGAGCTACTCACAATATTTTTCTCAAACTTAACTCTTTGTAATGAATGATCGTTATGTTATTTTTATGACTTTTTATTTCTGTTTCAAAACTTTCTATCCATAATTATTTTTAAGAAAAAATTTTTGCCAGAGAAAAAAGTTTGATATATGATAAAAAGGTTACAAAATGTTATTTTTCATATCATACCTCATATCAGCCCTCGACCCATATCAGCCCTCTGGCCTGCGGCCCTCGGGCTGATATGGGGGTCTCGGGCTGATATGAGGTATGATATGAAAAATGACATGTTATAACCTCTAATTATATCTAAAATCTGATGTTACTATATATATATAGTAAAAAGAATCATTATCCCTGAAGAGTAAATTGAAACATGTAGAAGAAAACGTTAGCTGCTATTGGTTTTTACCAACTTTCACCTTAGATATATGTATAAAAATTATTTCACAATATACTTATGTAATATAAAGGAAGACGAAGCCAGATTAACGGTTTGGTTTTCAATGGTAGGTCCGTCTATCTTTTGATTACATGACAAAACATGACAGTAGCAAGTTCTATCTATTTCAGCTGCCTGCGTGTGTGACGCCAACGCTCAATGTTTGCAAAACGATTGCGTTTGTGATGACGGCTTTGATGGCAACGGTCTCCCTGGCAACTGTCACGGTAACTAAGAACGATAACTCTGTTACATAACTTCGAATACTCCTCTGATAATCAGTATTTTTGGGTCTGTCCGACTGTTGTTATATTCATAGATCACCATCCTGGATCCTACATTCCATGGACTTCATTTTTTAAAATCCTTCAATTCAGTTCCTGAAAGCATTGTTGTAATTCAGATATCGACGAGTGCGTAGATGAGTGTGACGACTGCCACCCGAATGCCACCTGTACAAATACGGTGGGATCATTCTTTTGCACCTGCAATGAGGGTTTCACTGGCGACGGAGTCAACTGTATTGATTGTAAGTACACTGAGGTAAAAAGAAACTTTACCGTATGATATTCTAAAGTAAATATACAAAGTTTCTGATGTCGTACTTACAAACTAACAAATAGAGGAGATTAATAATCCGTCAAAGTATACTTCTGAGTTGCTTTTGAGTATTACAAAAATATAGATTTTTTAGATGAAAGTATTTAAAAATAATTTATTTTTGATACAACACTACTGTTTATAGACATATACGACACATTCTACTTATAGAATCAATAAATGAGCCTTATTCTTCACACACTTGGAACATTTCAAACATGGTGGGGTCATGTTGGTGTAAATTTTGATTTTAATCCCTTTCTACATTGAAGGAAGATATTTTTTATGAAACAGAAACCAGACATCACATAACTCGTTCATGTAATTGCAAATACATGTATGTGTTACTGTGATCATGGGATAATCAAATGTATCTAATAACTTAAGATATATAATAATTCGAAAATATGTGATGCAAACTTTCAAATGTACTTATGTAATGTAATATAAGTTATACCATTCAGAGGCGGGGTGTATGGGGGGATATCCGCCTCAAGCTTAATGTTATGCGACGAGCCGAAGGCGAGTTGCGAGAGGCGGATATCTCCTCATGCACCCCGCCTCTGAATGGTATAACGAATTTATCTTACCGAATGTTTGAACAAAACGCATATAATATGAAGATAAAGAGTAAGAAAAACGTTTACTGCTTAAGTCATTTAACTATTGTGTGTTCAAAGCTTATAGGTTGATCAAAAGTAACCAGCTTGATCATGTGTTCGAGGTAACATACATTGTACATTCAAGACGCTCAATCTGCACGCTTTTTTCATGCTTTTTATGTGCCGGGGTATAAATGATTTATCACCCCGCTGAAGAGGATAATATCAGTTTTTATCCAGGGTCACGTGGACCAATCAGAGATCAAGATTCTTACATGAGATAGGATAATGTCTCTGGCTCTGTCTTTAATGTAGCGGTTGTTAGGTACACTCTGTCTGTGATTTAAATGTTACAACTGTTTGATCAGATGTAGGCGCTTATGTTCTTATCTACTTATTTAACTGAAATTCTTATCGAATATGGTTTTCTTCTTTTCAGTGTGCGATCTCTGTGACGTAAATGCGACGTGTATAAACTTTGTTTGTGTCTGCAATGAAGGCTATACAGGAGATGGAAGCATTGGCAACTGCCATGGTAAATCACAACTTGAAGCTTACGTAAAAGTAATATGACTACGTCTAAGAACATATGTGTTAGTTGACTTGTTTGGAACATATCTTCCTAATTAAAATTAATGTGCGCTTCACAAAAATGTCCTATAGACATGTCAGCGACGAAAACATGACATTGTTATCTGTACATACATCTTTTCTGGATACCGATAGCCTTTATGCTAGTTTCTTGTTTTCAGTAAATCACAAGTGATGCTCATAATCGTTCCCATGTCCAACGAAATCCACTGGGGGAGCACAATTTGATATAAGTACTTTGTATACAAAATATCAAGTATTCAAAAATGGCAAAAATTATTTTTATCTTGTTGGAAATGTTTTTTAAATCTGATAAAAACATTAAAATGACACGTCACCACAGTGCTTGTTAAACAAGTGACATGCTTTTAGAGCACTGAATAATGAAGACAACACATTTAAAATAACTCTTAATCTTTGAATATTATTATTTAGTTTATGTTTTCTTTTAAGGCATTGCAATATTGAAATATGTATCCTAAAGTGCAGTCATATCGGGATTCAAAATTTTCATATGATACCATTGGGCAACATAGCACTTTTTTTTATTGTGACGTCATGTTCAAAGCAATGCACTGCTGTGACAGTGACTAGTCCGCCAATAATAAGAAGTAGGTTTTGAGTTGTTATTCTATTCATTTTGCGAGAACCGTAATAAACAGAATATCATACTCGTGCCCGTGAAATGCTATGTTTACGACTCTCGTGCCTCAATATCAGTACATATCTTGCTTTTGCTCGGGAAATACAATATATAGGCACTCGTGTCATAAACATAGTCTGTCATGGACACTCGTATTATATCCTCTATCTACTAATACAGATAAAGAGGCTTCAAAATAAAAAGAGTAAGAATCACAAATGAATCAGCTTTCAGAAAAAACAGTGTTTTGTGTAAATATTTATTTCTTTATGAAAAACATTTATCGTATTAATATTATTTTAAAATGATATCTACCATACGCATTTAAATAAGGTTTAAAAGAAAAAATAGGAGAGGATAAAGAAGTATTCATAGTCAAAGGTAACCTTATCAATGAAATTTTAAATCAAGGGCATATAACTCTTAATTTGTTTATTCATGAGTAAAATTTAAATATTCTATAAAACAAAGCAAAACTGGTTGAAAGGGTTTGGATGGGTGTTGAGTATTGTCCCTCATCATGTTGCGACATACCTCCAACTAATTGGTCCTTGGCTCTCAGGCGCCTAGTGGCCCCGAAGATGACCATGTCCGCTGGCCCAGGAGGGGAAAGCGGGGTCAATTGTAACACTTTTTACCTAACCAGTCATAATTTGCTTCTTGTATCTCGGGTGATGAATAAAGCGACACTAAAATGACAATTGACATTTTAGCTTTCAATCTAAGTGTCAGCTTGGGGTTCTTTTACTTGTAGTTACCAAGTCATGATCATTTGAATAAGGGTACCCTTAGAATTAAAATTGACTCCAATGATGGGGCAATTGTAACAGTAGGATGTGGCATTTGTAACATGTAGAGTAAATGTAAAAAAAAATCCCTAGGTAGACTAAATCTTAGACTGTTGAAATATATATAGAATACCGTTTAACAACATTTCTTTGAAACAATTGAATGGTTTGGTAATTAACGACCGATCGCTCGTTGCTGGTGTTGCTCGATCTTTCGGCAGCATTTGACTCTGTGGACCATTCCATCCTACTATCTCGCCTCAAGCATTCACTTGGAGTGGAAGGCCCAGTTCTAGCTTGGCTAGAATCATACCTTAGAGAAAGATCTATGCGTGTACAGATTGACGGGGTCTGTTCTGATCAGAGGGATCTCAAGCGTGGAGTTCCACAGGGATCTGTCCTGGGCCCTGTCCTCTTTTCAATGTACATACAGCCTCTAGGCAGTATTATCAGACAACATTCACTGAACTTCCACAGTTATGCAGACGACCAGCAGCTGTACATTGGAATAAAGCACAACAAAGTCCCAGAGGGCATCAACCAACTGCAACTCTGTATAAAGTCAATTCAAAATTGGATGTCAACTAATTTCCTGAAACTCAATAGCAGTAAAACCGAGTTCCTGATCATTGGAACACCTCACCAGCTCAACAAAGTTAAGAGAACTGAACTTCTTGTTGGAAGGACTTCTGTGGTTCTGTCATCCTCGGTTAGGAATCTTGGAGTGGAAATGGACAAATACATGTCAGGCAAGGCTCAAGCACTCAAATGCGCCAGGATCGCCAACTTCAAGCTCCACACTATTGGCAGAATCCGAAAATATTTGGATTCAAGTACCTGCAAAATACTGGTTCATTCCTACGTAACATCACAACTGGACTACTGTAACTCTCTCTTATCTAGATCTGGTATCATCTCACACCTTCAGAGAACTCAAAATAAAGCAGCCCGCCTCATAACCCGAACACGCCAACGTGACCATATCACCCCAGTCCTCAGAGATCTCCATTGGCTACCAATTAAACAGCTCATCACCTTCAAAATCCTGACCCTCACATTTTCTGCTCTTCACTGTGACACAGTTCCAAGCTATCTAAAGGACCTCATCACGCCCTATGTTCCTGCACGCAGCCTAAGCTCATCTGACCAACTTCAGCTCTGTGTTCCAACTACAAGGACTAAGTTAGCCTCCCAAGCTTTTGCTGTTGCTGCCCCAACTCTGTGGAACAGCCTCCCAACAACCCTCAAATCAATGGACTCTGTTGAATCTTTCCGCCGTGCCCTGAAGACATATCTCTTCAACCAGTAACTCCCTATACCCCCCCCCCCTTTTTTACTCCTGTAAAGCACCACTGAGCAGCCACCGGTTGGATATTAGGTGCTATAGAAGTACATTATTATTATTACTATTATTAAATACCTATACCATTCACGATATTCATAAAAAAAAATTAAACGGGCCAGAGTTTATTATTTTATTTATTACTGGTTTAAATACATCGTCGAAAACATAACAAAACTCACCGATATGACCATCGCGGCCGGCCCTTTGACATTGTGACGTCATACTTACAACGTCAGTACTACGTCACGTAATTTGATCAGCGTGTGATGTTAAGACACATATGTGTAAAACATGGTAGATTTATTAAAAAGCGATATTTTCAACGGGAGAAATTGTTGTTAAACTTTTATTATGGTGAGCTTTATAGATTTTTCCAATGTCTTTCATTATATTCTTGTTAAGCAATAACTATTCTTTCAAAATTCATTAACCTAACTTAAATCCAGTATAGGTGAAGCCGTCTGAAATTCTCTTGTTGAGTTCCAGGCTTTCTACTTCCACAAAGTGTTGATACAATTACCCCCAATGAGTGTAGTTCTGAGTAAAGTTTCAAATAACTTTCTGAATTGTGATATGACAGTGTAGCTCATGGTGGCATACAAATACAGTAGAACTCGGATATAACGAACTCCAAGGGACCAAAGAATTTAGTTCGCTATATCCTTTGTTTGCTTTTGCATATGATTTTAATGATGTTATATAGGTACGGGACTTGAAAATTTGTTCGCTATATCCGAGTGTTCGCTATATCCGTGTTCTACAGAAAAAGTGAAGCCGTCTGAAATTCACTAATATATCACTATATCCAATCTGTTTCATGACATATTACGAGTATACCACCACAAAGTTTCAAATAAATTTCTGAATACTGATATGACAGTGTAAGTCATGGTGACATATGAATATATCAATTGAGTAATTTGTAACACAATACATTTTCAAGCAATTTCTTATTGTCAGTGAAAATTTTTTTACATGTGCAAATCTCGCATTTTTGTCTAACATTTGGGGAAACTGTTGAGCAACCCCCTAGCCATTCTCACCAAGACGGCGCTCAATTATACCCGAGCAAGCCTCTGTTCTAATCAGCCAAAATCCCGGAATTCCGGCAGATTGCCCTGCGGCAAAGAGTCTCCTTTGTGGGGAGAGCACGAAGCAACCAGTGTTTTTAAATACACAAAAAATTAATATAACCTGAACGTGAATTTGCCAGAATGCTTTAATGTGAAGTTTATATTTGATTCAAGATATCAACGAGTGCTTAAGCAACCCATGCGCAGCAAATGCAACTTGTACAAATACAGAGGGATCGTTCACTTGCGTGTGCGATGAAGGATTTGACGGGACTGGATTCACCTGTACAGGTGTGTTCAAAGTCAAACTTTAAGTCCCCAAAGTAAATTTATGAAACGTCATCATTTGCACATGTGTATTAAAAACCTTTATAACATAATATTGATGTCTAATTTGATTCACGTTATATTTCAAAGCATTTTGGTTTAGAGATGTTAAGCCAAGTCACATGCAGATTAACGATAATCGAACATACAAATAAATTAACTCTTTGTGAATTGTCTGAAATTAAAGATGTTATAAGTTTCTATTTGCTTCAAGATATCAACGAATGCTTGAGCAACCCATGCGCAGTGAATGCAACTTGTACAAATACAGAGGGATCGTTCACTTGCATGTGCGACGAAGGATTTGACGGGAATGGATTCACCTGTACAGGTGTGTTCAAAGTCAAACTTTAAGACCCCAAAGTGAAGTTATAAGACGTCATTATTTGTACATGTCTATTAAAACCCTTCATGATTTAATACCGATGTTAAAATTTCATGAGCATATTTTTCAAAGCAATGTTTGTTTATAAATATCAAGCTGATTTAAATGAATGAAAATGAAAATCGGACATACAAATGCATAAACCCTTTGTGAACTCTCTGATATGTACAGATGGCAAGTTAATGTTTTTCTTTTAGATATCAACGAATGTTTGAGCAACCCATGCGCAGCAAATGCAACTTGTACAAATACAGAGGGATCGTTCACTTGCGTGTGCGACGAAGGATTTGACGGGAATGGATTCACCTGTACAGGTGTGTTCAAAGTCAAATTTTGTTACTTAATGATTTATACCCTTAGGTTGATAAAATGAAAAAAAATCTGACATCGTAAACTTCGTTGCATTATTTTCTAGGCATTTTGTTTTAACAATTGAAAATAAGGTTTTTCTTTTGAATGTTCATCAAACATAGGCCTATAGGTAATAACAACTTTGGGAACTCTCTCAAATGAAAAGATGACAAGCTAATGTTTTCTTCAAGATATCAACGAATGTTTGAGCAACCCATGCGCCGCGAATGCAACTTGTACAAATACTGAGGGATCGTTCACTTGCATGTGCGACGAAGGATTTGACGGGAATGGATTCACCTGTACAGGTGTGTTCAAAGTCAATTTTCAAAAACCTTTTTTGTAATGCGTTTTCGTTGATAAAACTTCAAACATTCTGACATTGTGACATTCATAGCATACAGCTGCATACCAAAAGTTTGTTCACTTGCTTGTGATCTTAGTGCAAATATCATGTCATTTTGGTTTCGTTTTGACGTTCATAAAATAACTCCAGGACCACTTACAGAAGATCATCAATTGCCCATGTGTCAAATAACCATTCCAAAACCATATTTTGGGATCATCTTGCCACTGGTGCTGAGTGTCGATATTCGGCATTGATAAATAGACAGATGGGGTCTTATTTGTGAAATTCAGATTTTCTTAAATTTCGATTAAAATCATCCATGTAATCTTTGTAGGAAAAAACCCCGCACAGTGGCGTTGCCTTAACGCAAAGGAACACATACGAATAAGATCTAAAGCTGTTGATCACCTATGGAGGATTTTGTAGAGCAAACTGGAAATCAGTGTTTTTACGAAATTTTGACTCCTGGTCACTTTAATGACCTGCCAAATTTGTTACAGCTATCTGCTAGGTATGACATACGAATATGTCAACACAAACTGAATCTTAACTTATTCAGTGAAATTTGATCATTATCGGTTTCGTTTTCACAATGCTAGGATATCTCAAAGACGTTACAAATTACATGATACTTGCACTAGATTGCGAAGGTAAGTGAAAAACTGAATTTTTAAAGCACTTTTTATTGAGAATCGAAAAAAAACGTAACTTCTTTTGAATGTTCATCAATCATAAGCCTGTAGGCAATAAAACCCTTGATAACTCTCTGAAATCAAAAGACGACAGGTTAATTTTTTCTTCAAGATATCAACGAATGTTTGAGCAACCCATGCGCAGCAAATGCAACTTGTACAAATACAGAGGGATCGTTCACTTGCGTGTGCGACGAAGGATTTGAAGGGAATGGATTCACCTGTACAGGTTTGTTCAAAGTCAAAATTTAAGACCCCAAAGTAAATTTCTGAAACGTCAGCATTTGCACATGTGTATTAAAAACCTTTATAACTTTATATTTTTAAAGCATTTTTGTTTAGAGATATCAAGCCAATTCACATGTAGATAAATGATAATCGAACATAAACATAAATAAAGTTTTTCAAATATTGACACCATTTTACACAAGAAATTTTTTTGAAGTTTAAGCATATTTGGTCACTTTGAAAAATGTATTGTAAAAAAAGGTATGTACAAGGTTCTTTCTAAAGTAAAATATTCACATCTAAAAATGTAATGAAACTAATCTCCAACATCATTCATACAACACAATTTACATCTTCTTTCAGACTTAGGTATCTTATTCCATCTTCCCTTTTCAATCAGTAAATGGTGGCAAGAGTTTCGAAACAGTAGCAATGGGAAAAGCTTTATTTTGGGGAAGGGACATTAGGTATGTTTCAAGTTCAAGTTGCGGTTTCAGAACAGAATATAAACCTTTATACGAGTTTCCACCTGAGACCTCCACGTTTGTTTAACATTATCTGTTAAAATAGAGAGGGCAGTTTGTTTGAGCCAAGAAGATGCAACAGGAGATTGTGATAACCATATATAGCTTAGTCCTATACTGTTAAGGATATTATGGATTCATGACAACCAACCATGAGTGTAAGTACCATGATTATAGAGGTTATATACAATTGATTATGCAATATAAGATATTTTGCTGGCTTTGTCAGTAATTAATTTTGAACAGAAGGTCAACATGGGGGTTTTACATCAACAGAGAGGAACTCTACCAAGTTCTCCATAAAGCATTTATAACGGGTAACAGTTTTCTCATAAAACAAATATGTACATTTTCAATTTGATAAAGATCAACAAAACCCCATAATTCACAACCATACAGTAAGATAGGTTTTACCATTGTAGCAAAGAGATACAGCCGACACTGGATTGATAAGTTAAAGATTTGGCTTTTGCGTAATACAAACTACATTGTAGCCTGTTGACAAAGATTTGTAATGGATACTTTAAAATTGCTTTTCTTTTCCAAAATAACACCAAGGTACTTATACTCGTTAACATCTTCTAGGGGGATACCATTGAGAAAGATATCTTTCGTCACATCATTTTTGTTACCCCCAAAAACAAGAACTTTTGTTTTATCCACATCTATAGTCAGTTTCCAAATATTGCAATATGATTCAAAATGATTAATGTTTTTTTGTAGATTTGCTTGTGAAGAAGCTAAAAGGACAGTGTCATCGTCGTATAAAATAACAAACCGTTTGTGTAACATGGAATCTATTGTTTCAGAGTTAACTAACAGACCTGGACAATCTTTTGACATTAAGAATGTTTCTAAATCATTCAAAAACAAAGAAAATAATACCGGAGACAAATTGTCTCCTTGTCTAATTCCAACTAGGCAGGGAAAAAAAGATTCGCTGTTAAAAAAACACTTATACATGATTTTATACCACTATACATAGATTTTAGAATTCTACGACATTTCCCATCTAGACCTTGATCAAACAATTTAGTCCACAATGCTGTCCTCCATACACTGTCACGTTTTTTAAATCAATAAAACAGCAGAATATTTTCTTCTTTCTTGACTTAAACAATTCCACAAGGCATTGAAGGGTGAATATATGGTCTAATACTTTTTTACCGAATCCAGCCTGCGCTTCTGAAATTCTGAATTCTATTCCTGAGAGTACTTGTAAACAGCTTTCCAAAACAACTTAAAAGGCTAATAGGTCTATAATTCTCTGGGTTTTTTTTGGTCACCTTTACCTTTATAAATAGGGCGAATTATTCCACTGAGCCACTGTTCAGGGTAAATACCATCATCTAAAAATGTATTAAATAAACTAACATAAACCGGTAACATAACGTCTTGAGTGGTTTTAATATATTCAATGATGGCTTCATTAGGACCACATGCCTTGCTATTTTTCAAATAGGAACTAGCATTCAAGATAGAACTATTTCAAACGCTGTTCCAATCTCCAGTGCTTATATCTATATGATCAGAAATATCACCAGGTTCTTCATCGGGCACATCGTTATTAACTTCTTAAAGGGGCAGTAGCACGTTTTTAGGGGGCATATAAGGTGATGTCAGGAAAATGAAAATAAATGATTCCAATCTAAAGACAATGTATCTAAACTAAATGAAGCAATATTGAATAAAAAAAATAATGTCAAGTTAAGTCATGCGATTCCTTTTCTTACATGAAATGAATTAAAGATGTTCACACAAAAATGGCTGCCAATGGATTTTATGGGAATCGTAATAATTTGTTCTCCGACTATGGATAATTGGTTTGCGTTATGAAATTTTTGACACTATCAAAGTAGTACATTTAGCATTAACGTACAATTATCAGTGAAAAATTGAAAATATAAAATTGTCAAAAAACGTGCTACTGCCCCTTTAAAGTATTTATAAATTGCCTAAAGTGGGGAAAGATCCAAATCCTTACTATCTTTTCGCAACATTTTCCACGTTCATGACGCTGAATACTTTATATTTTATATGCTCTACAAGGCAGCGTGGCTGAATATTCTTGTACGGTGCCAGCCACTGTTATCTGCTAATTAGCCCCACTGGCTGAATTATTTTCTGTAGCGAGTCGCGTGCGTTTTTTCAACAACGAGTGTATCTATTTCGCGAATCCCGTCAGAATATCGTGCTCCAAACAAAAATACCTAGCGGGTCACGTAGTCGAATAGTTGATACATAACTGCTACTTTGAATGAAATTTTTAGCGTGTCTGTAACGTTTTTTATAACAATCTAAATATTGTCTTTATTTAGAGCCTTGTAAAATCTTTATTTACGAACGCGCAATAATTCTTTTTTCCATGGACTTCTAGATACACTATTCCTCTTTATAGATATATAAAAAATATTACGATGCGCCTCATAGTTAGTTTTCCACAGTCATCAAAGGAAAATCTTTATTTCCAGTTGATAATATACAGAATACTCAACACGCATACACGATTTTTATATGGAATTGTAGAGGATATGTTCGTTTTCATGATTGCAAAGAATCATGATAATACGCCTAACGGCGCAAAAGATACAAAGGATGAAAACTGCATAAGCATACACGAAAACTTCCGAACGCACCATATTTTTAGGGGGAACATATCCCCTCGCATGCACAGTGGAACCGACAGGTTCCTCGGTACCGTTTTGCCCGGGGGTGCCAGTGCGCGAGAAACATGCAAGTTCAATTAGCGATAGCCAGAGTGATAGCGTAACTAGCACGTGTGAGCGATGTCTTTTATTCCGTGCACCGCTTGCCGCTTCTTTATCTCTGTGCGCGCATATACAAATGATGCGTGTTAATAAAGACAATTCTCTCTTCTACACGATGGTGAAAAAATTATAATATTATCTCTAATGGTTCGTGACATATGAATGCCGCTAGGTGGGTACCGTCACTTTTTTTTAGGTAAAAAATAAAATTTGCGACACTTGTCGCAACACTTGCCGCTTCTTTATTGTTGTGCGCGCATATACAAATGATACATATAAATAAAGACAATTCTCTCCTCTAAACCACAGTGAAAATGTATAAAATTATCTCTAATGGTTCGTGAGGTATGAATGCCGTTAGGTGGGTACCCTCAATCATTTTTGAGAAAAGTTTGATATTTGCGACAGATGTCGCGGCGCTTGCAGTTTCTTTACTTTTTCGTGCGCATGTACAAAAAGACACATTGGATTGAAGCTCGTTCTTCGCCCTTTACAATGATATATGTTATTTGAAATTTCGCCACCCCGTTCAAAGGATATAAAGTGCCAAAGAAGGGTGGGGGTTCATGATGCGGCTCTAGTTGAAGTTCCACAGACAGCTAACATTGACTTTCTCTGTCTCTTACGAAATAAAAAAGAATAATGTATTCTATGAAATATTTGTACAAGATATCCAACAACAGTATATAGCAATACTCACCTTTATTGGTGCGAAGAACGATCTTTTGGGACCTGTCCTGTCCATTATCTTCATCCTTCTCTGTGAGACTGATGTAAGCTTTACAGTAATCTCGTGACGTGTGGTATACTCGGAAACATGGCGTTACACACAGACAGACAGACACTGCATTCTACACATATTCTTTTCCTATTCTTTTCTTCTTTCGAACTGGCTGGTTGGCAGCTTCCGCTGCACGTCGCTGAAGTTCACGTCTTGCTTTGGCACATACAACACAGGCACGTGATGAATTCTTCTTCCTTCCGACAGGCTCAATCTTTGACGGAAAGTGACGACCATGAAGACGTATAATACTATCGTCGCTCGTACTTGGCCGACCCCGGGGACGTCTGCGCAGACTTGCAACCTTGTCTGTGTCCGCAAAGGTTATAATGTGTTGAACTATTTCTTTCCTGAATTGACTGCTTGTCTTCAAAGTTTTATCCTTTGAAAGTTCTTTGTTCAGAACGTAGGCATTTAAAAGAGCAACGTTGAGGATATGGAACCAAACATTCTTCCACCATTTTAGAGTTTTCAGTTTGAACGGAGTGTACGACAACATTAGATCAGCGCTATCGACACCACCCATGTACTTGTACTCATGCACAATACGAGGTTTTGTATGTGGTTCACCAGTCACCCTGTTCTTTTTGCCCGTGTCAATAGCTTGTGCGTCTTCAACAGTGGACATAAGCAAGACTGCTTTTCTGTCTTCATACCTAACGAGTAGAAGGTCTTGATTGTGCTGTTGCAGCACGGAACCCTTCTTTGCGTTCTTTTGTTTTCTTTTCATTTTCTCTGGAATTCCTTTACGACTACCTCTCAACGTCCCCGTCGCCCCAAAACCACACTCCCATAAGTTTATGTACAATGTCACAGATGAATAAAAATTGTCCATGTAAACATGATATCCGGAATAACCCTTGACCAAATCCATGACCAAATCATACGTTTTCCCACCTACAGAAACAGCTTCGTTGGTTCTTCCAGTGTAGAGTTTGAATTTACAAACATATCCATTATGCTAGTCGCACGACTTGAAGCTTTTATTCCATACTTCTTTGGTTTGTCAGGGTTGTAAACCTTGAAGCTGAGGTTGCCTTTCCAAGGCACCAATCCCTCATCAATAGAGATATGTTGATGCGGTATGTAAACTCCGGAAAACCGATGTATGATGCGGTTATACAAGAAGTCAAATTTATTTATTGGGGAAAACTGAGGTGTGTATCGTCCCGGCATTGTACTGTTATCAGATAGGTGATGGTACGTGAGCAAGAGCCAAAACCTGTCCCTGGGCATGCACTTTGGGAAGGAAGACGTCAACGTCACATCAATGGTAGTCCAATACTCTGAAAAGTTTCTCTGTACAACTAAGGACATGGCGATAGTCATTGCTTTGAATACTTTCATCTTCTCCGTATTCGTATCCTTCCACTGATGCAACCTCGAACAGGGGAGAAGAACCTTGCCGTCACATTCTTGGTGAAAATATCTATTGGTTTCTGTTTCTGTCTATCATTCCGTAATCCTCTTCAATTATGAACAGGTCGAAATAGTCAATAGGTTGTGGTTGCTCTGGCATTTCTCTGAACTGTCCAAGACCAGTCTTGCCACTGAAAGGCAAATCAATACGTCCACGTGGCCTCGGCCCTTCCTTCCATTTCGACATGAAATCACCCTTTTCAGTATAATGTGTGTCCATGTCATTGTATTGCTCATCAAAGCCGCTGAACTCATCTTCTGTGGAAATACCACCAGCCCTAGCAGCTCCGTCCGTAGCAGCTAGTATATTTCTTGCAATGTTTCTTATATCTGGATCACTGTCCATGTCCGATACCAAACCGTCACTATCATCACTATCACTCTCGTCTGTAGTCTCCATATCAAATCGCTTCGTCACCATGGACTTCGACCCCTCAAAACTCCGAGTCCTCGGCCTTCTAGGTTCTGTCTTGGCATCCTCTAAATCATCTGTAATTGATTGAAACAGATTAGACATATGCAAGAAAGAACAACAACTCAAGAGCATTTTACAGAGAAATCCAATGTGAGCTTCATGGACATTCATTGGCCGTCATTCGAAAGCATTTGAAACAATTTTACCATCGGCACCGACGGCGCCAAAGGCCATGTAAATTTCAAAATTTGGATGTTTGTCCCGGCTTAACCCGTTTTTTTTTCATACGACCTCCCCAAAGTCAGAAATCTGGACATTTTCTAAATTCCAGAAACATTCTTACACTCGGAAGTCTTTCCACCCGACATGCCTCCGTTGTCGACGGCACTGCCAACTTTTTTTCACTTTGACGCATTTTCTGACTTCCTAGGCGACGAGGTGGCGAGTCGCGAACGCAACTAACATCTACGTCAGGGAAGTTCTGATTGTCATTTGTGGATTACAACAGTTTTGCAACTTTTGATAGGTTCCACGGACCTACCCGCCGGGACGTCCCAGGTACTGGGCAACGTAAGCAATGACATAGGGTGTTCTCGAAAGGAACACCTCGCCCGACATATATGCTAAATGTTTCACACCTTGGAACAACACCGAACTTTATTTTTGAATTTCAGTAAACCTGATATTGAATGTAAAAGTTTGGGGGCTAAGGGTTAATTCAGCCTATATCTCATGGCGAGGCCCGCAATAAAAATATTCAAAATTCTCAAAACAAAATTCCGATCATGCTCGATTTTTTTATGGGAAAAAAACATTCATCAAGGCGATGCCCGGACGTTGTAAGAAACCTTGTACCTCATCATAACCAAATCATGTTAGTTTTGTCATAGGACAACTTTCCCATTATGTCATGGCGAAACCCGAAAAAAAATTGCCGATGTCAAAAAACACATCAAAACATTTTGCGGGGTTTCTTGCATCTTTATTTCTCTGTGCACATATACAAATATTCTCTTTCCATCTATGTATCATGTTTATAGCGCACCACTTGGTTATTGAAATATCATGCGCGAAATTCGATAACTTTCAACTTTTTCTAGTATAATTATTTGCATGTGCGCCATACAAATTATATACCAAATTGAGGGGAATTTTATTCATTTTCCTCCGATATATCATTTGTTAGAGCGCGCCACTTGGTTATTGAAATATCAAGCGCGAAAACATGTGTTTTATCAACAGTTCAACAGAGAAAATACCTGTTTGTGCAGGGCTCGCTGTGTGAAAAGTATTCATTTGCATGAATTTTACATTGAATAAAAGGGCATTTTTTCCTCTTCCTTCTGACGTATAATTTGCTACGTATTTCATGAAATAACTTACATGTAGTGTGAAAAGTGGTATATAGCGTAAAAATACCTGCAAATCACCGTTTTTTCACTGCTTGTAGTTTCATTATTTCTTATAGCGCATGTAAATATTACACATCAAAATGACAACAATTCAATGCCCTTTTCAATAATGCCTTTCTCATTGAAATCCACTCAAGGGTTAGTTTGCCACAATGTAATCCCGTGCCCCGGGTGACGCATCGTGATTCTCGCTCTCGGGAGAGGCCGAGAAATTTTTTGCGTTATCATGAGTGTTTTTCATTGTGTTACAGATGACATAATGTTGTGAAACTTCGTACACGGTTTGATCCACCATTTAGACCACTTTTCATAAAAAGAACTAGAAAAGTCTTGGTGAAGAAAATTCCGCGATTCGCCTAGAGTGCTCGCAGTCAATTATAGCACTATCGGAAAAGTTAGTCACATCAATCCGGGGTTCGCCTAGAGGGCTATCAGGCAATGTCATACCTGACCCGGAATATTCCGTCCTTAGCATATTCTTTTCGTAATTTTAATAATTTGCTCTGCAAGTTTTTACTATTGAACATTATGAACTTTCAACAGCAATGCTCTGTTCTAATCAGCCAAAAACCCGGGATTCTGGCAGATTGCCCTTGCGGCAAAAAGTCTCCTTTGTGGGGGAGAGAACGAAGCAACCTATGTTTTTAATAAATCAAAAAAATAATATAACCTGAACGTGAATTTGCCAGAATGCTATAATGTGAAGTTTATATTTGACTCAAGATATCAACGAATGTTTGAGCAACCCATGCGCATCGAATGCAACTTGTACAAATACAGAGGGATCGTTCACTTGCGTGTGCGACGAAGGATTTGACGGGAATGGATTCACCTGTACAGGTGTGTACAAAGTCAAATTTTGTAACTTTATGATTTATACCTTTTGGTTAATAAAACTTCACAATTCTGACCTTGTAACATTCATGGCAATATTTTCAGAGAATTTTTATTAAGAATTGAAAAATTAGCTTTTTTGTTTGGAATGTTCTTCAAACATAGGCCTACGGGTAATAAAACCATTGATAACCCTCTGAAATGAAAAGTTAATGTCTTTTTATGGGCTTCATTTAAAAAAAACCACCTTCAATCCAATTCCTGAAAGCATTGTTGTAATTCAGATATCGACGAGTGCGTAGATGAGTGTGACGACTGCCACCCCAATGCAACCTGTACAAATACGGTGGGATCATTCTTTTGCACCTGCAATGAGGGTTTCACTGGCGACGGAGTCAACTGTATTGATTGTAAGTACACTGAGGTAAAAGGAAACTTTACCGTATGATATTCTAAAGTAAATATACAAAGTTTCTGATGTCGTACTTACAAACTAACAAGTAGAGGAGATTAATAATCCGTCAAAGTATACTTCTGAGTTGCTTTTGAGTATTACAAAAAAATAGATTTTTTAGATGAAAGTATTTAAAAATAATTTATTTTTGATACAACACTACTGTTTATAGACATATACGACACATTCTACTTATAGAATCAATAAATGAGCCTTATTCTTCACACACTTAGAACATTCCAAACATGCTGGGGTCATGTTGGTGCAAAATTGGATTTTTATCCCTTTCTACATTGAAGGAAGATATTTTTTATGAAACAGAAACCAGACATCACATAACTCGTTCATGTAATTGCAAATACATGTATGTGTTATTGTGATCATGGGATAATCAAATGTATCTTATAACTTCAGATATATAATAATTCGAAAATATATGATGCAAACGTTCAAATGTTCTTATGTAATGAAAAGGCTATTAGGTAAGCTCTGACTGTAAAGTAGCGGTTGTTTGGTAAGCTCTGACTGTGATGTAACGGTTGCAAGGTAAGCTATTACCATTAATTTAACGATTGTTAGGTAAGCCCTTAGCGTAATATAACGGATGTTAGATAAGCTCTGACTGTAAAGTAGCGGTTGTTTGGTAAGCTCTGACTGTAAAGTAGCGGTTGTTTGGTAAGCTCTGACTGTAATGTAGCGGTTGTTTGGTAAGCTCTGACTGTAATGTAACGGTTGTTGGGTAAGCTCTAACTGTAAAGTAGCGGTTGTTAGATAAGCTCTGACTGTAATGTATCGGTTGTTTAGTAAGCTCTGACTGTAATGCAGCTGTTGTTTGGTAAGCTCTGACTGTAATGTAACGGTTGTTTGGTAAGCTCTGACTGTGATGTAGCGGTTGTTTGGTAAGCTCTGACTGTAATGTAACGGTTGTTTGGTAAGCTCTGACTGTAATGTAGCTGTTGTTTGGTAAGCTCTGACTGTAATGTAACGGTTGTTTGGTAAGCTCTGACTGTAATGTAGCGGTTGTTTGGTAAGCTCTGACTGTAATGTAACGGTTGTTAGATAAGCTCTGACTGTAATGTAACGGTTGTTTGGTAAGCTCTGACTGTGATGTAGCTGTTGTTTGGTAAGCTCTGACTGTAATGTAACGGTTGTTTGGTAAGCTCTGACTGTAAAGTATCGGTTGTTTGGTAAGCTCTGACTGTAATGTAACGGTTGTTAGGTTAGCTCTGACTGTAATGTATCAGTTGTATGGTAAGCTATTGCCGTAATTCAACGTAATTTAACGTAAGGTAAGCCCTTACCTTTAATTAAGCGGTTGTGAGGTAAGCTCAGACTGTAGTTTAACAGTTGTTAGGAAGCGCTGACTGTGATGTACGGGTTGTTAAAGCTCTGACTCTAATGTAACGGTTGTTAGGTTAGATCTGACAGTAGTTTAACGGTTGTGAGGTAAGCTCTAACCGTAATTTAACCGTTGTTAGGTAAGCTCTGACTGATATGTAACGGTTGTTAGGTTAGATCTGACTGTAGTTTAACGGTTGTAAGGCAAACTCTGACTGTAGTTTAACGGTTGTAAGCAAAGGTTTGACTGTAATATAATGGTTGTAATCAAAGGTCTGACTATAATATAAAGGTTGTAAGCAAAGCTCTGACTGTAATATAACGGTTGTAAGGCAAACTCTGACTGTAGTTTAACGGTTGTAAGCAAAGGTTTGACTGTAATATAATGGTTGTAATCAAAGGTCTGACTGTAATATAAAGGTTTTAAGCAAAGCTCTGTCTGTAATATAACGGTTGTAAGGAAAGCTCTGACTGTAGTTTAACGGTTGTAAGGCAAGCTCTGACTGTAATATAATGGTTGTAAAGCAAGGTCTGACTGTAATATAACGGTTGTAAGCAAAGGTCTGACTGATATATAACGGTCGTAAGGAAAGCTCTGACTGTAGTTTAACGGTTGTAAGGAAAGCTCTGACTGTAGTTTACGGTTGTAAGGGAAGCTCTGACTGTAATGTTACGGTTGTTTGGTAAGCTCTGACTGTAAAGTAGCGGTTGTTTGGTAAGCTGTGACCGTAATGGTAGTTTAACGGTTGTTAGTTAAGCTATTACCGTAACTTAAATGTTACAACTGTTTGGTCAGATGTAGGCGCTTATGTTCTTATCTATTTTACAAGACAAATGTTATAGATAACAACTTCTTTATTGAATTCTCACGACGTTTCAGGGCCAATTCTTTCCCCTTCTTCAGGTGACTGATAATGAATGCCTGAAGAAGGGGCAAGAATTTGCCCAGAAACGTCGTGAGAAATCAATAAAGAAGTTGTTATCCATAACATTTGTCTTGTATTACCACACCAACTTCTAAATGCCTTTGAAGAATTTGAGCAAAATTTGTTATAAGTACTTTGTATACAAAATATCAAGTATTCAAAAATGGCTATATTTATTTTTATCTTGTTGAAAATGTCTTTTAAATCTGATAAAAACATTAAAATGACACGTCACCACAGTGCTTGTTAAACAAGTGACATGCTTTTAGAGCACTGAATAATGAAGACAACACATTTAAAATAACTCTTAATCTTTGAATATTATTATTTAGTTTATGTTTCCTTTTAAGGCATTGCAATATTGAAATGTGTAACCTAAAGTGCAGTCATATCGGGATTCAAAGTTTTCATATGATACCATTGGGCAACAAAGCACTTTTTTTATTGTAACGTCATGTTCAAAGCAATGCACTGCTGTGACAGTGGCTAGTCCGCCAATAATAAGAAGTAGGTTTTGGGTTGTTATTCTATTTATTTTGCGAGAACCGTAATGAACAGAATATCATACTCGTGCAAATGAAATGCTATGTTTATGACTCTCGTGCCTCAATATCAGTACATATCTTGCTTTCGCTCGGGAAATACAATATATAGCCACTCGTGTCATAAATATTGGTGTGTCATGGACACTCGTATCATATCCTCTATCTACTAATACAGATAAAGAGGCTTCAAAATTAAAAGAGTAAAAATCACAAATGAATCTGTCTGTAATATAACGGTTGTAAGGAAAGCTCTGACTGTAGTTTAACGGTTGTAAGGCAAGCTCTGACTGTAATATAATGGTTGTAAAGCAAGGTCTGACTGTAATATAACGGTTGTAAGCAAAGGTCTGACTGATATATAACGGTCGTAAGGAAAGCTCTGACTGTAGTTTAACGGTTGTAAGGAAAGCTCTGACTGTAGTTTACGGTTGTAAGGGAAGCTCTGACTGTAATGTTACGGTTGTTTGGTAAGCTCTGACTGTAAAGTAGCGGTTGTTTGGTAAGCTGTGACCGTAATGGTAGTTTAACGGTTGTTAGTTAAGCTATTACCGTAACTTAAATGTTACAACTGTTTGGTCAGATGTAGGCGCTTATGTTCTTATCTATTTTACAAGACAAATGTTATAGATAACAACTTCTTTATTGAATTCTCACGACGTTTCAGGGCCAATTCTTTCCCCTTCTTCAGGTGACTGATAATGAATGCCTGAAGAAGGGGCAAGAATTTGCCCAGAAACGTCGTGAGAAATCAATAAAGAAGTTGTTATCCATAACATTTGTCTTGTATTACCACACCAACTTCTAAATGCCTTTGAAGAATTTCTTATCTATTTATTTAACTGAAATTCTTATCGACTATGGTTTTCTTTTTTTCAGTGTGCGATCTCTGTGACGTAAATGCGACGTGTATAAACTTTGTTTGTGTCTGCAATGAAGGCTATACAGGCGATGGAAGCATTGGCAACTGCCATGGTAAATCACAACTTGAAGCTTACGTAAAAGTTATATGACTAAGTCTAAGAACATATGTGTTAGTTCACTTGTTTGGAACATATCTCCCTCATTCTCTCAATATAGCTTGGTCATATTACTCCGATCTAGCCCCTTTTCGAATTAGCCAATTCACGGACTTTAAAACTATAACTAAAATTAATGTGCGCTTCACAAACATTTCCTATAGACATGTCAACGACGAAAACATGACATTGTTATCTGTACATACATCTTTTCTGGGTACCGATAGCCTTTATGCTAGTTTCTTGTTTTCAGTAAATCACAAGTGATGCTCATAATCGTTCCCATGTCCAACGAAATCCTCTGGGGGAGCAAAATTTGTTATAAGTACTTTGTATACAAAATATCAAGTATTCAAAAATGGCTATATTTATTTTTATCTTGTTGAAAATGTCTTTTAAATCTGATAAAAACATTAAAATGACACGTCACCACAGTGCTTGTTAAACAAGTGACATGCTTTTAGAGCACTGAATAATGAAGACAACACATTTAAAATAACTCTTAATCTTTGAATATTATTATTTAGTTTATGTTTCCTTTTAAGGCATTGCAATATTGAAATGTGTAACCTAAAGTGCAGTCATATCGGGATTCAAAGTTTTCATATGATACCATTGGGCAACATAGCACTTTTTTATTGTGACGTCATGTTCAAAGCAATGCACTGCTGTGACAGTGGCTAGTCCGCCAATAATAAGAAGTAGGTTTTGGGTTGTTATTCTATTTATTTTGCGAGAACCGTAATGAACAGAATATCATACTCGTGCAAATGAAATGCTATGTTTATGACTCTCGTGCCTCAATATCAGTACATATCTTGCTTTCGCTCGGGAAATACAATATATAGCCACTCGTGTCATAAATATTGGTGTGTCATGGACACTCGTATCATATCCTCTATCTACTAATACAGATAAAGAGGCTTCAAAATTAAAAGAGTAAAAATCACAAATGAATCAGCTTCCAGAAAAAAACAATGTTTTGTGTAAATATTCATTTCTTTATGAAAAACATTTATCGTATTAATATTATTTTAAAATGATATCTACCATACGCATTTAAATAAGGTTTAAAAGAAAAAATATAAAGAGGTATAAAGGATAAAGAAGTATTCATAGTCAAAGGTAACCTTATCAATGAAATTTTAAATCAAGGGCATATAACTCTTAATTTGTTTATTCATGAGTAAGATTTAAATATTCTATAAATCAAAGCAAAAATGGTTGAAAGGGTTTGGATGGGTGTTGAGTATTGTCCCTCATCATGTTGCGACATACCTCCAACTAATTGGTCCTTTGCTCTCAGGCGCCTAGTGGCCCCGAAGATGACCATGTCCGCTGACCAAGGAGGGTAGCGGGGTCAATTGTAACACTTTTTACCTAACTAGTCATAATTTGCTTCTTGTATCTCGGGTGATGAATAAAGCGATACTAAAATGACAATTGACATTTTAGCTTTCAATCTAAGTGTCAGCTTGGGGTTCTTTTACTTGTAGTTACCAAGTCATGATCATTTGAATAAGGATACCCTTAGAATTAAAATTGACCCCAATGATGGGTCAATTGTAACAGTAGGATGTGGCATTTGTAACACGTTGAGTAAATGTAAAAAAAAATCCCTAGGTAGACTAAATCGTAGACTGTTGAAATATATATAGAATACCGCTTAACAACATTTCTTTGAAACAATTGAATGGTTTGGTAATTAACGACCGATCGCTCGTTAATACCTATACCATTCACGATTTTCATTAAAAAAAATTAAACGGGACAGAGTTTATTATTTTATTTATTACTGGCTTTAATACATCGTCGAAAACATAAAGAAATTCACCGACATGACCATCGCGGCCGGCCGCTGACATTGTGCCGTCATACTTACAAATTATGACGTTAGTATTACGTCACTAAATTTTATCAGCGTGTGATGTTATGACACATATGTGTAAAACATGGTTTATTTATTAAACAGCGATATTTTCGACGGGAGAAATTGTTGTTAAACTTTTATTATGGTGAGCTTTATAGATTTTTCCAATTTCTTTCATTATATTCTTGTTAAACAATAACCATTCTTTTAAAATTCATTAACCTAACTTATATCCAGAATAGGTGAAGCCGTCTGAAATTCACTTGTTGAGTTCCAGGCTTTCTACTTCCACAAAGTGTTGATACAATTGCTCCCAATGAGTGTTGTTCTGAGTAAAGTTTCAAATAACTTTCTGAATTGTGATATGACAGTGTAGCTCATGGTGACATATAAATATATCGATTGAGTAATTTGTAACACAATACATTTTCAAGCAATTTCTTATTGTCAGTGAAAAAATGTTTACATGTGCAAAACTCGCCTTTTTGTCTAACATTTGGGGAAACTGTTGATCAACACCCTAGCCATTCTCACTCAAGAGAGCGCTCAATTATACCCGAGCAAGCCTCTGTTCTAATCAATCAAAATCCCGGAATTCCGGCAGTTTGCCCTGCGGCAAAAAGTCTCCTCTGTGGGGAAAGTACGAAGCAACCAGTGCTTTTAAATACACACAAAATTAATATAACCTGAACGTGAATTTGCAAGAATGCTATAATGTGAAGTTTATATATGATTCAAGATATCAACGAATGCTTGAGCAACCCATGCGCAGCAAATGCAACTTGTACAAATACAGAGGGATCGTTCACTTGCGTGTGCGACGAAGGATTTGACGGGAATGGATTCACCTGTACAGGTGTGTTAAAAGTCAATTTTTAAACTTTTATCATAAAAAAGTTTGTATTGTAAAACCCCAAGAATCTTATAGATCAGTTAACCATTTATGGTCAGATTTGATATGTTATGAGTTGTTTTCGAGGAATGGAATGATAATGTCTCTAATGTCATAAATCCTTACGCAGATATGTTTCAAATAGAAAGTGTGATATGTTTATTTTTGCTTCTAGATATCAACGAATGCCTTAGCAGCCCATGCGCAGCAAATGCAACTTGTGAGAATACAGAGGGATCGTTCACTTGCACGTGCGATGATGGATTTGTTGGAGATGGAAACACTTTCTGTGATGGTGTGTTCTCATTCTAACATGAGAGAGAGAGAGTGAGAGAGAGAGAGAGAGAGAGAGAGAGAGAGAGAGAGAGAGAGAGAGAGAGAGAGAGAGAGTGAGAGAGAGAGATTATTCATCAAATTCGTCAATAAGCTTAATTTCCACATACTTCTGCTTGTGATTGAGAATAATATCCTGATGGACCAGTAAATACATCACCAACTGTATGATACATATTTCACAGGTTCGATGAACATATTTATTTTGAATGGTTTGGTAGTAATATAGAACCCGTACATGCAAGGCGCAGCCAAACATGAAACAGTAGGAAATCATTTATGTTTTATTGAGATATACCTTTTTCTAGTTTGTATTGTTAAAATCATGTGTGATTGTATCCATCCTACAATTCCTGGGTATATGTAGCCTTTAGGAGGTAATATCTCCTAATTACGAGGTAAACAATTAGGACTTAGTATCTCCTAATTAGGTGATATTTCTCCTAATAAGGTGATAGTTATGTCCTTATTAGGCGATACTCAAGTCCTAATCAGGTGATGGTATCTCCTAATTAGAGGATAAAAAAGTTATGACTGGCATTATGGTGCCTCCGTATAGAGCAACGATCAAGTGTAGCCTAGTTCTTTTGCATTGATTACAATTGCTTGTAGCCTCAAGACAGACAGACAGACAGACAGAGAGACAAATGTTTATCACAGTCTCACCCCAATATAATATATAATACAAAAAGTAAGAAATGTAGAATACAAAAAGGCCATCCACAGGTTGGATTATGATAGACTACATTACATACAGACTACATATAATGTCAAGTACATAAACACCATAAACTATGGTAGCTCTTTTGTGTAACGAGGATGATAATGACCTTCAACTTTATTGTGGAGAACTGAACATAAGGAGGGTTTGAATCCTGTGTTTCAGATATTGATGAATGTGAGGAGGGATGCGACAACTGTGATTCAAACGCCACCTGTACCAACACTGAAGGCTCCTTTTTATGCACCTGCAATGCCGGTTATACAGGAGATGGCGTAACTTGCACAGGTATTTGATAATTTTTTTAATGAAACATGGGTTTTCATGATATTATTTCTGGTTACACAGGAGACGAAGTAAATCACACAGGTATTTGATAATTTTCTTTATGAATCATGGGTTTTCATGCTGTAAGTTAAACAGGTAGATTAGAAATAGTTAAATGATGTTTCATAATATCATTTCTGGTTAAGCTCCATGGGTAATTTAGAACGATTTTAACGAATTCATGATTTTATTAAAATGTTTTGTTTTATTTTCATATATGCATTTCCCCCGAATGGTATTCTTAAGTCTTTTAAATAACATGATGTCTTGAAAAACAATGTTAGCAAGGTAAAAAGCTAAAGGTACTAATTTTAAGCTATAGGTCATAATTTTAAGCTGTAGGTCATAATTTTAAGCTTTAGGTCATAATTTTAAGCTATAGGTCATAAGTTTAAGCTTTTCCTATGCCTATGCAGATACTGTCGTCGACTAAACATAAATCCTGTGGAAAATGAATATCATTATTTAGTTACTAACCTCCGACAAGTGACCTTAGCCTTGTTAGCCATATAACATGTAATCGACTCATTCCCACAGAAGTAATGAAAACATCATTACGCAGATCAATCAGAGTTACCCGCCCGTCACTAGTCCACTGTGTGGCGTGACCTGTCATCCAATTAGAATCATTCACATTACAGAGTCGGTAGTGTGCAGACGTGTTTCTGTATCTCTCCCGATTGTATTGAGCTATATAATTAACGTGTTTTGTTGTTTCTGACTCTATTGCTTACCTTAGTTAAGTATCCCCGCTGTCTTTCGTCGTGTTCATTCCTCGTGAGTGAATTCGGTGCTCTGACAGGGGTGTTTGTAGTTAACACAGCCGTGTTGACCTGGTTTGTTGGAGCGCGGGTTGACTTGCACGTGCAGCCCGTGCAGCCCGGGGGTGGACGGTCGCTCTACCCCTCTGCGTGACAGCTTCGGTTGTCGTGTGCGCCTGCCGCCTGCCGCCTGCCGCCTGCCGTCTTCTAGGCGATAGTTCGCTAGGCGCCTGGACGGGCCCTTGCCGCCTGCCGCCTGCCGCCTGCCGTCTGCTAGGCGATAGATCTCGGAGGCGTCTGGACGGTCGCTCTACCCCTCTGCGTGACAGCTTCGGTTGTCGTGTGCGCCTGCCGCCTGCCGTCTTCTAGGCGATAGTTCGCTTAGGCGCCTGGACGGGCGCTTGCCGCCTGCCGCCTGCCGCCTGCCGTCTTCTAGGCGATAGATCTCTTAGGCGTGTGGACGGGCGCTTGCCGCCTACCGCCTGCCGCCTGCCGTCTGCTAGGCGATAGATCTCTGAGGCGTCTGGACGGGCGCTTGCCGCCTGCCGCCTGCCGCCTGCCGTCTGCTAGGCGAGGGATTTCTTAGGCGTCTGGACGGGCGCTTGCCGCCTGCCGCCTGCCGTCTTCTTGACGGGGTTATTGGATAGGCGCGTGCCGCCTACCGCCTACCGCCTGCCGCCTGCCGTCTTCTTGACACTCGCGCGCTAGGGCCGCTTGTCGCCTCACAGGAGATGGACTTAGTTCGCTGCGACTCAGCGACCCCGTACCGGGCGTACTGCGGACGGTGCGGGTCACGCAAGTCGGCGAGCTACGACCCTCATGTCGTCTGTCGCCTGTGCAGCAACACTTGCCCGGCGGATAACCGGTGTGCGGAGTGCGAGGATCTCTCCCCAGAGCAGCACAGGCGTTACCGCTCTTCCATCCGGAAGAGCGAGTCGCAGAGCCGCTGCAAGGTTACTAGGCGCCCCACCCCGGGTGCGTCTGCCGCCGCAGGCAGGCGCGTGTCGCCGGAGAGGTCGGACCTCATCATTTCCGAGGACGCAGGGGAGTTTGACTTGCCGTCCTCCCTGGCGTCGGACGTGGGGTCCCTCCGCTCGGACAAGTCGGTCCGCGACCCACTGTGTCACCGCCCTATGACTCGTCACCAGAGGAGCCTTCTGACCACGGTCCCCCCTCCCCCCCTCGGGAGGAGCGACGGAAGAAGGCTAAGAAGGCAAAGAAGCGCGCCAGGCAAGGCCGTGGTATGTCCCCCTCCGGAGACTCTGCGCTCAGGAGCCGGTTCCCCTGCCAACCAGGTGGGACCTTCTCAGGAGCAACCCAAGCAGACGGGTGCACGAGAACCCTCAGGTTCTACATCTGCACGTATGGGTTGTCTCCAAGACGGAATGAGGAGCGCAGGGTTCTCGGAAGCGGTAGCCAGCGCAGTGGCGACCTCACAGTGGTCATCCACACGCAAGCTGTACGATTTCCAATGGGCTGCTTTCATGACCTTTTGCGAAGGGAAGGGGTTCGATGTGCGGTCGGTAACGGTGCCCCAGGTCGCGGATTACCTGGTCCACCTACGCACAGTGAGGAAGCTTAAGGCTTCCTCCATCAACACGAACCTCGCGGCCATTTTGTCCGTCCTTCGCAAAAAGGACCCCGACTTGAACACCTCGGTCCTTAAGGAGCTCATTAGGACGTACAGGAACGTGGATGGCCGCCACAAACTGAGACCGCCAGAGTGGGATCTGGCGATAGTTTTGAATCACCTCAAGTCTGAGCACTATGAGCCGCTGACGGACACGACGCTGCTGCGTCTCACCATTAAGACTTGCTTCTTAGTGGCAATGGGGTCAGCGGCCAGAATATCAGAGTTGCACGCGCTGCAAGCTGATTTGCTCAGGTTTGAGGTGAGAGATGGAGGGTCAGCGACTTTGGGTCTAGCACCGGAGTTCTTGTGTAAGAACCAGGGCGCTGACGAGCGTGGACGGACGTTCACACTGCCGTCAATCTCCTCGGCTATCGAGCCCACGGACGAACAGGAACGCCTCCTCTGTCCGGTACGCGCTCTGCGCATCTACGTGGAAAAGACGCGCACGCTGAGACAGGGGAGGCGCAGGCTCTTCTTGCCTCACTCCCAGACAAGCTCAAAGGAGTTGGACAAGAGGCAGCTGGGAGTTTATCTCAGGTCGGCAGTAGTGGACGCCTACAAGGCGGCTGGACTGCCGGCGCCGGCGCGGACCAACCCGCATGAGATCAGGGCCATATCGGCGACTATGGCACTGCACAGCAACTTGTCAGTGGCGGACATCATGGCCGGCTGTTTCTGGAAGTCGGGCTTGGTGTTCGCCAACCATTACCTGCGCGATGTCTCCACGGAGGACCTGGAGGGCATAGCCCGTCTGGGGGCGCAGGTCTTTGCCCAGCAGCGAACCACGGGGCCCCCCCCTGGCAGGGGGCGCAACCATCCACGCTAACGGGGCCTCACGAGTTGAGAGGGGCTCTTAACCCATTTAATAAACTTGCTTGTTGAATGGTTATAGTGGTTTTGTGGTGTTTTAATTAGGGATCGTCGACCGCGAGAGGCCAGACAATTAATCCTCATTAGAACGGCCGCTCGCTAGGTCGCCGATCATCAGAGCAATCTTGTGAGTTACCGCTATGCGACGAATGCTACCCGCCTCCTACAGTGGTATCAGGCTAAGGTCACTTGTCGGAGGTTAGTAACTAAATAATAGTACGTTTTTGATTAAACGTCATTATTTTTACTTACCGTAGACAAGTGACCGTCGTCATACCCGTCCCGCCTCCCCTCTTACGCATCCGTCGTTAATTGGGACTCCTAGGTAATGTGAATGATTCTAATTAGATGACAGGTCACGCCACACAGTGGACTAGTGACGGGCGGGTAACTCTGATTGATCTGCGTAATGATGTTTTCATTACTTCTGTGGGAATGAGTCGATTACATGTTATATGGCTAACAAGGCTAAGGTCACTTGTCTACGGTAAGTAAAAATAATGACGTTTAATCAAAAACGTACTATTTTATTCAAGTTTGCTGTGCCTTCTCTGATTTAAAGAAACAATATATAGACTATAATTATATCAAACCCTTCCTTTGATTCATTTGTTCAACTAATATCTTAAAAATAGCATAAAAATACTTTCGTTGATTTGCCTAAATATATATTTCATGCTATGAAGTTGTATGACTATTACATCATCTGTAACTGTAAATTTGAAGTGTTATGTACTATGGGCCTGTGGTCTCGAAATCATTAATAAAGTTTATATATATAAGCCTGGAGTCACTCCTCTGAATTCTGCTCAGCTGCAATATGTGTTATGTCAAACACACATGTACATTACCAGCAACGTAAAAAGATCAGCGGTGTATTATGTATAACATCTCATCGGTGTATGTCGTGGGAATATGACAATGGGACACTTATTGTATAGCCAAACAAACCATGTCAAATATTGTGAGCAAAACGTAATCAGAGAGATTTAAGAAATGAGAAGGATGCTCAAATGAGATTTCAAATTTTCAAACAAGATGAGGGGGAATGTACGAAATGACAAAGTGACAAAATAACGAGACTAATAAAAAAAAGTCCTGTAGGTTTTATTGAAGTACATAGTGATTGTTAAAATGATATATAATGTTTACCATTCTATAATTTGTACTATACAGTTATCAATTCCATTTTGTTGTTTACAAACTAAATGGGTGTGGTCAGACTACAATGGTAATAAATTTGGATAGAATTTGGTTACGTGACAAAGGCAGATATTTTACACGGTATTTTGAAATGGACATCAATTGTTTTGTGAAAGTAGCAACAGATTTGTTGACATCATCATTGTTGGTATTTAGGAGTTTGTACATTGTTAGTTGGCTAACTTTATTATCATTCAAATACTTCTTACAACGCCAAGCAGAAAAGACGTCGCGAACTAACACTATTTGAAATTCGTCTTATATTTGACCATATCCTATTTATATCTTTTCTGCACTTTTGTATTTTCAAAGCTTGGAGTGAAATTATAAACTTACAAAAAATCTATAAGAGTGATTTTTCATTAAGAACTCTTCCGGTCGGAACATGGATTTACAACGTGAGAAATGACTTAGAACGCTGGATGAATTGATGCGAACCAAATATTTAATCCTGAATAAACTTACATTTATTTTTTGCTTAAACATCGACAGGAATGTTTGCCTATCACCAACGTCTACCAAACGTTTTACCAAAAATAAGAAAATCCGCTTGAATGTAAAATGCTTCTCACACCCGATACAGCGATAATCAGGCATTCAAATTTAATAAATATTTAATGACTCCTATTTGACTTTCAATATAAAGGTTGTGATGGCCTGGCTCATAGAATACCTTTATTAGAAGCAACTTTATTGTAAGCTGATATCAATAAATGTGAACAATCTCTCATTTTGTTGTATACAGATATTAATGTTATGCAACACTCCTTTTTTGCATACATATATAAATGAATGTGAAACGTTATCTGATTTGTAGTATATCTTTATCAGTGTATGTGAAAAATTCTCTCATTTGATGTAAACAGACAGAAATGAATGTGAAACATTCTCTCATTTTTTGTTTACAATTATCAGCAACAAAACAGGGAGCATGGCTCACATACCCCCGCAATCTGTTGTATGTCATATAGGCCATAGACTATGTAAGAATTAGCCTCTAGGACAAAATTTCATTCACAGGTGTTATAGTGTCTACGAAAACCTGTCCAAATTGTCGTATCAAACCTGTTACTAGGTCTAAGTAAAACTGTGCTATAACTACGTCAATAATGCTTTTTAATAAATAGTTTTCGAGCTCAACCAAGGGTATCATCAGATGTATCAATGACCCGAATATCATTCACCTGGATGTCAGAGTGTCTGAGAAAGCAACACACCTGCTAATCACTTCTAGATGTCATAGTTTCTGAAAAAACTGTGTCCCAAGTGCACATCATATACTATAGCCCATGGAAATAATGAATAATGGTATAATGAATGTGAAACATTCTCTCTTTTTGTTGTAAACATATATTCATGTATGGGAAACAATCTTTCACTTGTTGTATATATATATATCGATGAACTTGAAGAATCTCTCATTTGTTGTATCCAAACACCGATGTCGCGTATGTGAAACATTCCTCATCCTGTTACAAATATCAATTAATGTGAAACATTCACTTATATGTTGTAAACATATATCAAAGTATGTGAAACATTCTTTCTTTCTTTTATACAGTATACATATATCAATGTATATGTAAAACTTTCGAATGTTGTTTTCAGATAGCAGTGTTGGTGAAACATACTCTAATTTTAATGCAGTTATCAGTTTATGTGAAACAATCTCTCAATTGTTGCTTAAAGATATCAGTGTATGTGAAACTATCTCTCAATCGTTGTATTCAGATATCAGTGTATGTGAAACAATCTCTCAATTGTTGCTTAAAGATATCAGTGTATGTGAAACTATCTCTCAATCGTTGTATTCAGATATCAGTGTATGTGAAACAGTCTCTCAATTGTTGTTTACTTTATCGGTGTATGTGAAACAGTCTCTCAATTGTTGTTTACTTTATCGGTGTATGTGAAACAATCTCTCAATTGTTGTTTACTTTATCGGTGTATGTGAAACAATCTCTCAATTGTTGTTTACTTTATCGGTGTATGTGAAACAGTCTCTCAATTGTTGTTTACTTTATCGGTGTATGTGAAACAATCTCTCAATTGTTGTTTACTTTATCGGTGTATGTGAAACAATCTCTCAATCGTTGTTTACTTTATCGGTGTATGTGAAACAATCTCTCAATTGTTGTTTACTTTATCGGTGTATGTGAAACAGTCTCTCAATTGTTGTTTACTTTATCGGTGTATGTGAAACAATCTCTCAATCGTTGTTTACTTTATCAGTGTATGTGAAACAGTCTCTCAATCGTTGTTTACTTTATCAGTGTATGTGAAACAGTCTCTCAATTGTTGTTTACTTTATCGGTGTATGTGAAACAATCTCTCAATCGTTGTTTACTTTATCGGTGTATCTGAAACAGTCTCTCAATCGTTGTTTACTTTATCAGTGTATGTGAAACAGTCTCTCAATTTCTTGTTTACTTTATCAGTGTATGTGAAACAGTCTCTCAATCGTTGTTTACTTTATCAGTGTATGTGAAACAGTCTCTCAATCGTTGTTTACTTTATCAGTGTATGTGAAACAGTCTCTCAATCTTTGTTTACTTTATCGGTGTATGTGAAACAGTCTCTCAATCGTTGTTTACTTTATCGGTGTATGTGACACAATCTCTTAATCGTTGTTTACTTTATCGGTGTATGTGAAACAGTCTCTCAATCGTTGTTTACTTTATCGGTGTATGTGAAACAGTCTCTCAATTGTTGTTTACTTTATCGGTGTATGTGAAACAATCTCTCAATTGTTGTTTACTTTATCGGTGTATGTGAAACAATCTCTCAATCGTTGTTTACTTTATCAGTGTATGTGAAACAGTCTCTCAATCGTTGTTTACTTTATCAGTGTATGTGAAACAGTCTCTCAATTGTTGTTTACTTTATCGGTGTATGTGAAACAATCTCTTAATCGTTGTTTACTTTATCGGTGTATCTGAAACAGTCTCTCAATCGTTGTTTACTTTATCAGTGTATGTGAAACAGTCTCTCAATTTCTTGTTTACTTTATCAGTGTATGTGAAACAGTCTCTCAATCGTTGTTTACTTTATCAGTGTATGTGAAACAGTCTCTCAATCGTTGTTTACTTTATCAGTGTATGTGAAACAGTCTCTCAATCTTTGTTTACTTTATCGGTGTATGTGAAACAGTCTCTCAATCGTTGTTTACTTTATCAGTGTATGTGAAACAGTCTCTCAATTGTTGTTTACTTTATCGGTGTATGTGAAACAGTCTCTCAATTGTTGTTTACTTTATCGGTGTATGTGAAACAATCTCTCAATTGTTGTTTACTTTATCGGTGTATGTGAAACAGGCTCTCAATTGTTGTTTACTTTATCGGTGTATGTGAAACAATCTCTCAATCGTTGTTTACTTTATCAGTGTATGTGGAACAGTCTCTCAATCGTTGTTTACTTTATCAGTGTATGTGAAACAGTCTCTCAATTGTTGTTTACTTTATCGGTGTATGTGAAACAATCTCTCAATCGTTGTTTACTTTATCGGTGTATCTGAAACAGTCTCTCAATCGTTGTTTACTTTATCAGTGTATGTGTAACAGTCTCTCAATTTCTTGTTTACTTTATCAGTGTATGTGAAACAGTCTCTCAATCGTTGTTTACTTTATCAGTGTATGTGAAACAGTCTCTCAATCGTTGTTTACTTTATCAGTGTATGTGAAACAGTCTCTAAATCTTTGTTTACTTTATCGGTGTATGTGAAACAGTCTCTCAATCGTTGTTTACTTTATCGGTTTATGTGACACAATCTCTCAATCGTTGTTTACTTTATCGGTGTATGTGAAAAAGTCTCTCAATCGTTGTTTACTTTATCGGTGTATGTGAAACAATCTCTCAATCGTTGTTTACTTTATCGGTGTATGTGAAACAATCTCTCAATCGTTGTTTACTTTATCGGTGTATGTGAAACAGTGTCTCAATCGTTGTTTACTTTATCAGTGTATGTGAAACAGTCTCTCAATTTCTTGTTTACTTAATCAGTGTATGTGAAACAGTCTCTCAATCGTTGTTTACTTTATCAGTGTATGTGAAACAACAATCTCTCAATTGTTGTTTACTTTATCGGTGTATGTGAAACAATCTCTCAATCGTTGTTTACTTTATCGGTGTATCTGAAACAGTCTCTCAATCGTTGTTTACTTTATCGGTGTATGTGAAACAGTCTCTCAATTTCTTGTTTACTTTATCAGTGTATGTGAAACAGTCTCTCAATCGTTGTTTACTTTATCAGTGTATGTGAAACAGTCTCTCAATCGTTGTTTACTTTATCAGTGTATGTGAAACAGTCTCTCAATCGTTGTTTACTTTACCGGTGTATGTGAAACAGTCTCTCAATCGTTGTTTACTTTATCGGTGTATGTGACACAATCTCTCAATCGTTGTTTACTTTATCGGTGTATGTGAAACAGTCTCTCAATCGTTGTTTACTTTATCGGTGTATGTGAAACAATCTCTCAATCGTTGTTTACTTTATCGGTGTATGTGAAACAGTCTCTCAATCGTTGTTTACTTTATCAGTGTATGTGAAACAGTCTCTCAATTTCTTGTTTACTTAATCAGTGTATGTGAAACAGTCTCTCAATCGTTGTTTACTTTATCGGTGTATGTGAAACAGTCTCTCAATCGTTGTTTACTTTATCGGTGTATGTGAAACAATCTCTCAATCGTTGTTTACTTTATCGGTGTATGTGAAACAGTCTCTCAATCGTTGTTTACTTTATCAGTGTATGTGAAACAGTCTCTCAATTTCTTGTTTACTTAATCAGTGTATGTGAAACAGTCTCTCAATCGTTGTTTACTTTATCAGTGTATGTGAAACAATCTCTCAATTGTTGTTTACTTTATCAGTGTATGTGAAACAGTCTCTCAATCGTTGTTTACTTTATCAGTGTATGTGAAACAGTCTCTCAATCGTTGTTTACTTTATCAGTGTATGTGAAACGGTATCGTTGTTTACTTTATCAGTGTATGTGAAACAGTCTCTCAATCGTTGTTTACTTTATCGGTGTATGTGAAACAGTCTCTCAATCGTTGTTTACTTTATCAGTGTATGTGAAACAGTCTCTCAATCGTTGTTTACTTTATCGGTGTATGTGAAACAGTCTCTCAATCGTTGTTTACTTTATCAGTGTATGTGAAACAGTCTCTCAATCGTTGTTTACTTCATCGGTGTATGTGAAACAGTCTCTCAATCGTTGTTTACTTTATCAGTGTATGTGAAACAGTCTCTCAATCGTTGTTTACTTTATCGGTGTATGTGAAACAGTCTCTCAAACGTTGTTTACTTTATCAGTGTATTTGAAACAGTCTCTCAATTGGTATCTAAAGATATCTGTGTATGTGAAACAATCTTTTTTTCACTGCAGACATCAACGAATGTGACAGTGAGGCGGGCCCGTGTGACCCCAACGCCACCTGCACCAATACTGAGGGGAGTTTCACGTGCGACTGTAACCATGGATATGTTGGCGACGGCGTAACATTCTGTGATGGTAGGAAGCGTACAACATAAAATGCAATTTTAGTTTCTCATGATTGATGTAATGTCATTTTGTCTCATTGTTTGGATTTTAGTTCCAATCTCATAAGCAAAAATACAAAAACTTGTGTCATTGTGTCATTGCAGGTCTCATATATATATGATTATGATGATGATACTTTATATATATGAAAATTAAATACTTTAGTCGACAATTGCTGTAGATATCATTTTAATGATGACTAGATGCGTCGTTTTCGACCTGTTTACAAGTCTTTTCAATAGTGTGTAGAGTTTTAACAACATGGCAAATATATAGTACATGCTTAACAATGTAACATTGAATAATGGACTTTGATAAATATGTGACAAATGGTATATATATGTGTGTTTTTGTAATTATATTCGTTTACATTTGCTCCATGCAGATATCGACGAGTGTGAAGAGGGCTGTGATGACTGTTCTGTAAACGCCGTGTGTTCAAACACTCTCGGGTCCTACACCTGTGATTGTGATCTTGGGTTCACAGGGGACGGCTTCACATGCGACCTTCTACCTTAGGTATTTCTCATTCCTCCAGCCATCTGCCTGTCTGTACAAGTACTGTATAGCACTGTAACTAGTGGAAAATCTCATCAGTCAAGATATTTTGGGTGATGAAACCTCTTTACAGGGAGGTGTCATTGATTGATAGAGAACAAAATAGATCAGTTTAGCCTATGATTTATCATACCACAATAACGATATTTTTTCATAAACGTAACCACAATATTTTTTGGACCTCCCCCAATGTTAGGGGAAAACCCCAATGATAGGGATCTCCCCTAATTTAAGGGACCACCCAAATGTTAGGGACAACCCAATTGTTAGAGACCTCCCCACTGTTAGGGACCACCAACATGTTAGGGACCACCCCAATGGTGGGGACCACCTAAATGTTATGGACCACCCCAATGCTAAGGACCTCCCCAATGATAAGGACTCCCCAAATGTTATGGACCTCCCCAATGCTAAGGACTCCCCAATGATAAGGACTCCCCAAATGTTATGGACCACCCCAATGCTAAGGACCTCCCCAATGATAAGGACTCCCCAAATGTTATGGACCACCCCAATGCTAAGGACCTCCCCAATGCTAAGGACTCCCCAAATGTTAGGGACCACCCCAATGCTAAGGGACCACCCAAATGTTAGGGACAACCCGAATGCTAAGGACTCCCGAAATGTTATGGACCACCCCAATGCTAACGACCTCCCCCAATGTTAGGGACCACCCCAATGTTATGGACCACCGCAATGCTAAGGACCACCCCAATGTTAGGGACTACCCAAATGTTAGGGATCATCCAAATGTTATGGACCACCCCAATGTTATGGACCACCGCAATGCTAAGGACCACCCCAATGTTAGGGACTACCCAAATGTTAAGGATCATCCAAATGTTAGGGACCACCCAGTGCTTGGTGACCACCCAAATGCTAACGACCTCCCACAATGTTAGGGACCACACCAATGTAAGGGATAACAACAGTGCTAAGGACCACCCAAATGTGAGGATTCCCCAACTGTTAGGGACCACCCCAATGTGAGGGACCACCTAAATGTTAGGAACAACCCGAATGTTAGGGACCACCCCAATGCTAAGGACTCCCCAAATGTTAGGGACCACCCCAATGCTAAGGGACCAACCAAATTTTAGGGACCACCCCAATGCTAAGGGACCACCCAAATGCTTAGGGACCAACCAAATGTTAGGGACCACCCAAATGTTAGGGACCACCCCAATGCTTAGGGACCACCCCAATGCTTAGGGACCACCCAAATGTTAGGGACCACCCCAATGCTTAGGGACGACCTAAATGTTATGGACCACCAAAATGCTTTGGGACCACCCAAATGTTAGGGACCACCCCAATGCTTAGGGACGACCTAAATGTTATGGACCACCCAAATGCTTTGGGACCACCCAAATGTTGCGGACAACCCCAATGCTTAGGGACCACTCCAATGCTTAGGGACCACCCCAATGCTTCACCCCGATGCTTAGGGACCACCCAAATGTTTGGGACTACCAGAATGCTAAGGGACAACCTAAATGTTATGGACCACCCCAATGCTTAGGGACCACCCCAATGTTAGGGACCACCCCAATGCTAAGGGACCACCCAAATGTTAGGGACCACCCCAATGTTTAGGGACCACCCAAATGTTAGGGACCACCCCAATGCTTAGGGACGACCTAAATGTTATGGACCACCCCAATGCTTAGGGACCACCCAAATGTTAGGGATCATCCAAATGTTAGGGACCACCCAGTGCTTGGTGACCACCCAAATGCTAACGACCTCCCACAATGTTAGGGACCACACCAATGTAAGGGATAACAACAGTGCTAAGGACCACCCAAATGTGAGGATTCCCCAACTGTTAGGGACCACCCCAATGTGAGGGACCACCTAAATGTTAGGAACAACCCGAATGTTAGGGACCACCCCAATGCTAAGGACTCCCCAAATGTTATGGACCACCCCAATGCTTAGGGACCAACCAAATTTTAGGGACCACCCCAATGCTTAGGGACCACCCAAATGCTTAAGGACCAACCAAATGTTAGGGACCACCCAAATGTTAGGGACCACCCCAATGCTTAGGGACCACCCCAATGCTTAGGGACCACCCAAATGTTAGGGACCACCCCAATGCTTAGGGACGACCTAAATGTTATGGACCACCCAAATGCTTTGGGACCACCCAAATGTTAGGGACCACCCCAATGCTTAGGGACGACCTAAATGTTATGGACCACCCAAATGCTTTGGGACCACCCAAATGTTGCGGACAACCCCAATGCTTAGGGACCACTCCAATGCTTAGGGACCACTCCAATGCTTAGGGACCACCCCAATGCTTCACCCCGATGCTTAGGGACCACCCAAATGTTTGGGACTACCAGAATGCTAAGGGACAACCTAAATGTTATGGACCACCCCATTGCTTAGGGACCACCCCAATGTTAGGGACCACCCCAATGCTAAGGGACCACCCAAATGTTAGGGACCACCCCAATGCTTAGGGACCACCCAAATGTTTGGGACCACCCCAATGCTTAGGGACGACCTAAATGTTATGGACCACCCCAATGCTTAGGGACCACCCAAATGTTAGGTACCACCCAAATGCTTAGGGACCACCCAATTGTTAGGGACCACCCCAATGCTAAGGGACCACCCAAATGTTAGGGACCACCCCAATGCTTAGGGATCACCCAAATGTTAGGGACCACCCCAATATTAGGGACCACCCAAATGTTAGGGACCACCCAAATGCTTAGGGACCACCCAAATGTTACGGACAATCCAAATCTTAGGGACCACCCAAATGCTTAGGGACCACCCCAAAGCTTCACCCCAATGCTTAGGGACCACACAAATGTTTGGGACCACCAGAATGCTAAGGGACAACCTAAATGTTATGGACCACCCCAATGCTTAGGGACCACCCAAATGTTAGGGACCACCCCAATGTTAGGGACTCCCCAAATGTTAGGGACCACCCCAATGTTAAGGGACCACCCAAATGTTAGCTCCTTTGTTTTATTCGAGTATTCATTTTTCATACCAACTCACATTGTCTGATTAATGCACGTGCCGAGGTGTTCATCAGACTAAGCGGGTGTTCATAATGAACACCCGGTATTGCCATGAACACCTGATGTGAAACAATTATTTTTTTGTGTTTCGGAAATTTATCTAAGTTCAAAGTTTGCTTTGCAAATTAAATACAATCATTAAAATTGTAATATTCATATACAATACATTTACAAATTTTGGACTTCAAACAGGGGTTCGAACCTGCGTCCTGTTGATTTCAAGCCCAGTGACTTAACCATTAGACCAAGGAGGCCAGTTGAAAATAAAGCAATTTTTTCATGACCACATGATTAAGTTTCACATTTTTCCTGAAAAGAAACATAACCGTGAATTATTGTTAATATTTTATCAATAAATGAAAAAAACATTGGTACCAAATGTTTGCATATCAAAGTTTTTGGAAGCTGTTCTCAAATCAATATGGGTATAAAATCTATTGTTGTAGGTTGTACGGTTCCGCACGGATTGCACGTGCAGTACGAGAGGCTCATGCCAATGTCAGTTACTTGAAATAGACATTGTTCCTCCAATTAGAGTAAATGTTAAATCTTCTCATCATATCTCAGACAATTATGCTTTAACTTATCCGCGATATAAAAACCAATGTCAATTTGAATTTGGATTGATTTAGTTTTGAGCTAGTGTGTAAAATAGTTACCGACCTCGACCTCGGGTTCAAGTTAGATGAACCCTCGCGCACGTGATTCATGAACACCTCGGCCTAACGGCCTCGGCGTTCATGATTCACGTGCGCGAGGGTTCATCTAACTTGAACACCTCGGTCTCAGTCGGTAACTATTACGTACCACTCCAATGTAAGGGATTATCCAAGTGTTAAGGGACCCCCCAATGTTTAGAACCTCCCCCAATGTTAGGGACCTTCCAAGTAGTCAATTTCATGTATCATTTGTACCGTTATCAAATTAGTAGAATGTTTTGAAATTTAATTTTGAGGTTGTCCTTTATTAATTTTTTGACAAAAGATCCTATCTCTAATATCTACCGACACTCTTCTTTATCGACGTACCTGACTCAGCAGAGCTCTGAAATAGCCTGGTTTCCATCAGGTCAAATGTAATACAAACATTCAAGATACTCTTCTCATAATCAATAAAAATATAAAGGAACTGTGAACTTGAATGCACATAAAGTTGAGGCGTCCCGCGGACATGTGTGCAAGTGTGATGTTGTAACTAAAGCTTTGCTCAATCACAATGGAAATCCACATACTGCTGTAACAAACAGTGTGCCCATCACGATGGAGATCCACATACTGCTGTAACAAACAGTGTGCCAATCACGATGGAGATCCACATACTGCTGTAACAAACAGTGTGCCCATCACGATGGAGATCCACATACTGCTGTAACAAACAGTTTGCCCATCACGATGGAGATCCACATACTGCTGTAACAAACAGTGTGCCAATCACGATGGAGATCCACATACTGCTGTAACAAACAGTGTGCCCATCACGATGGAGATCCACATACTGCTGTAACAAACAGTGTGCCCATCACGATGGAGATCCACATACTGCTGTAACAAACAGTGTGCCCATCACGATGGAGATCCACATACTGCTGTAACAAACAGTGTGCCCATCACGATGGAGATCCACATACTGCTGTAACAAACAGTTTGCCCATCACGTAAACACTTACGTCCCAACACCTACAATTCCAATGATTCTGATTGATAAGGATATACACGTAACAGCGTTCTTTGCAAAACAAGTACGACAATTTCAACCTTTATCGTTATAGTTGACATCCAATTTATATCGGTAGTGTATGGGGAGACTTGTTGTTTTGCGCCTCTTTACGGTAGTAATTCAGCCTTCGTGGCGTTATCTCATGTCTAATGTCTAATTTATGATATTATCGTTCGAACACCATACAAACAAAACACTTTCTCTTTTCAAGTTTTCTTCATCTACAACAAGTGTAGTGGATAAAGATGATTTACACAAAATAAATTGAAAAAACGAAATCATATACATTTCTTTTGACAGATAAATATTGGATCTGACGCCAGAGGTACATCCTGTGATGACAATGAAGACCTTGCTTGACATTAAAGTTATACTTTCTCGATCTCCACTCTGTGTTTTGTATTTAAATACAAGTTGGTAATTGAGGAATAAACATTTCCACACCGAATTCCAAAAGAAACTTTGCAATTTAAAACTGAAATTTCGAAAACGATCTTATATTTACATTTTCCTTTACGTTGACAATTACAAAGTGGAAACCCTACGGTGGCCCATAGGGGACATACATCTTTTACGACAGTTTCTTGGTTTTTACTATTGTTTCTTGATTTTCTTTCAATCAAACTCGAAAAAACTGTACTGGAAACATAAAATACCTTAAATGAAACACGAAAAACCCAAATGAAACACGAAAAATCCAAAATGAAACACGGAAAACCCAAAATGAAACACGAAAAACTCAAATGCAACCACAATAAACTCAAAGTGAAACACTAGAAACTCAAACTAAAACATAAATAACTGCTAGAAGAAATCTTTAAAAACTATCTCCTCTGCCCAAAGGGACATTACGATAAACTTTTTCGACTTTTTAACTCATGACATTGTGTGATGAAAGAGTCACAAACCAAAACGGACGAAAACCTCATGAGGTGCAAACCCTTCTCACCGCGGTGTAAACCCTTCTCACCGCGGTAAGAACCCTTTCCACCGCGGTGTAAACCCTTTCCACCGCGGTGTAAACCCTTCTCATCGCGGTGTAAACCCTTCTCACCGCGGTGAGAACCCTTCTCACAGTGAATGAACCAAGTAATATTTGTATCACATTGTTAGTATATATACTCAAATTAAAGTATTGGGTGAAGTACAGTATAGATTGGTTATTTCATAACAACCTTGGTCGGTTATGCAATGGTAAACATATGCAAACAATTATTGAAGTTGATTATTTTCAAACAAGAAACAAGGACTTCTATGTTGTCAAGCAAGGCCTACCACTTGAGCTATCGAAGGTCAATGCCAGTTTATGAACATTTTGTTATCTCATGTCTGTATTTTCATTTTCCCCTTAATATGTATAAATATGTATAGCATTGCGATACTTTGTAATGTGAGGAATCAAGTTTTATAGTTTTCAAACCTGGCACTGGAGTGAATTTTAAGTAGCCTTAATGTTAAGGTTTAGTAAGCACATATTAAACCCGCAAAGTGTATCTTTAATATGTTTATTAATTCACTATTTATGTTGTTTTTTGTATTTGAAATCAATGCAGGTGTGTTCAATTTGTGCGTAAGCCAAATAATAACTCGAGCAATCGCTGAAACCCTGTTCGTAGCCCTTGCATAACCTTTGCTTTACCGTATATCCAACTGTAACCCTCGTTAATATTAGCCCTCTACGATACCCTTGGTTTATTGGTGGCGTTCACTAATGCCTACATGGAAGAATGCCTACAGTTTTATGAAAACATCTACATGCACCAGTGGATTGAGAGTGACATTAACTCAATGTTCCAAATGGCTGAACGAGAGAGGGGATATTATTTATTACTGTCTCATCCAATACAATACATGGTTAATTGGATAAAAAGACATTACTTTTTTATATTGGCCACCCAAAAGGGTTATGAGAGACATTTTTTTGCATTTTTACTTAAATTATACAGTACTAAAACAAACAATACATTTTTATTCATACACATCATACAAACACAAAAAACCACCGAAAACAACTTGCACACATTCTTATCAACCAGTTGTATGATCCCCCGGGGAGTTGAGATGGTAAGAGATGTGTGACATGACGACTGATATCAACTGATCGAGGGAAAACCAAAGCGCCTTTGAGCTGGATATTGGCGCTATACAAATAAGTATGGTATAGCATAGCATAGCATAGTATAGTATAGTATAGTATAGTATAGTATAGTATAGTATAGTATAGATATATCACTCCATCCTTTTTTTATCTCCAATATTTTCATTTTTAAGAAATTCCCATAATTTGTCAGCAAACCATGTATGTATGTTATCCTTCTGTTGAAATAATGTTAATATTGTATTATTCTTCCGTCCCTGCTTGTAGAGTCCACTCTTACACAGTATAGACTAAGATTATTTTAACTCCATACGAAACTATTTATATATTGCATCACGCCCAATATTCTAAACAGGCCAATGGAAACCCATAAAAAAGAATGGTGAGCGTCGCTATAAACCAAATAAACTATTCTTACTCTTACTTTCTAATCTATCTTCTCGTTAATTCTCTACTAAAGGCTTTATCCCCGAAAACAAATTATCGCACAATAATTAAAACTTATTATGACAAATACATGTGTACTATATCAATTGTCTTTCAATGGTTTAATTCATATTTTTTATAAAGAACATAGCGTACGGACAATTATCGGTTATTGCCTAATTAAGCCAGGATTAATGCAAGCTAAAGCCATTTAAATGTTATATCTTATATTTAAATGAATATTGATTAAAGCAATCAATATTGAAAAGAAGGAAAGTTATTGTCAAAATGTTACAAATTATTTATAAAAAACATTTGCTTTGTGTGACGAAATGTTATTTATCAATTCCGACTGTCAGTTTCCCCTCCACTTATTATTTGATATGAAATGGAATGGAAGTTGACGTTTATGTACATTTTAAAGTTTTTAAGCAGGTATGATATTAGCCAAATACAAAAAAGTAAACGATGAAGTGAAAATAAGAAGTAGTTTTTCGTTAAAACAACCAGTTCTTCTAAATACAATGATTTTATTCATAAAGCTCGACATGTTTGTCACAAACACTTTATCATGTGTCACTTTAGCGCATTTTGATTTGAAAATAGCAAATGAATTTTTCCTATGTCTTAGAAATGTTTCATTGTGCCATACGCAGTATACGTTTATGCGGTTAGGTAGACAATAATAAGAGGGTTATGGACACGAGGGTTACGTAGAGGGTTAGGGCAAAGTGACAGATAGAGTTAGATATACTACGGTAAAACGAGGGTTACGTAGAGCTAGGGCAATGCGAGGGTTGGAATAAGATATACGGTAAAGCGAGGGTTGTGAAAACGAGGGTTACGTAGAGGGTTAAGTGTTGTAGTCACACATTTTACCGTATATATCCTATCCGCGTCCAATGCGGATTGAAACGTATCATATTTGGTGCGCCATTATTCACAGCGCCGGGGTAATTTCCCTGGAGCAGAGCCAAAGCGTACTCAGCCGTATCACTTTTACGAGCCTCTGATAGCCGCTCTCCGGGAGAGTGATTTGGGCTAGAAGCGCCAGGAATTTTAATGCATACTGTGAACTTGACACGTCTATTATCTCCAGCTGGAGTGACTACCCAAGGAAGAAATGGTATCCATGGATAATGAATAATATTTTAGTTGGAAGATTACGCTCTAAATTCTTAGACCTCACATACTAGACGATTTATGGGTGGTTGATTTTGACACATTGTGCAAATTTGTATTTGATGCTAATTTTGTGAAAATAATACAACTATTGTCCGTGTATTTGTATCTCAGTTAATTAATTTCCATGCTGCAAACTTATATGTCAGTGAAGCCTGATGTACTGCGTATCGAGGGAAGATGAAAAGGACTAAGTGATTAAACACTTCCTGAAAATTCATTCAGTACTGGCTCCACACAGAGCCTGGCTCCTTGCCAGGCAGTCTCCACACCTAAAGCAACAATGCAAGTTTGTTGTGAAACTGTGTGCATTATGGCGCCCAGGAGGTGCACAAGGGACATGTGAACTGTGCCAAACTTCGTTCAAAGATCTCCTGATCCATACAGTATGTCACTGCACAGCTAAATGCAGCGAACGAGAAAGACTGTGGCTCGAAATATCAAGCATTGGCCCGATAGAGCTGGCAGTGAATCTGCTCAACCAACCTGACGAGGACGTGGTATGCTCTCTTCTCGCATGCACTCCATGTGTCGACCTGGATGACACTGACTCTGCTATGTACTCATCTACGATAGCCCAGGGGCTGTACAGACTATGTAAATACACCAAATTTAAAGCGACTTAAAGCGAGATGATGCAAGCAAATTCAAAGCTTAGAATGCCCCCATGATGTATTACATTTATAAATCTTTTGAAATATCTCTCTCCCTTGATGTACATTTTCTGTCTGTCCGTGTTATTGTTAGTCTCCAAAGGAGGAATAAAGAATATTATACCGTTATACACAGATTGGCACTCCCTGACCTCAGCTGGTCTGTGCGTCTTATCACGGTTTGGCTGTTGGAGGGAGATTTATCTCTGTTAACCTAAACGTGTTTGCAATACGTCTTGGCCCGGTTTGGCACTGTTGAAACTTAATTGAGACAGAATAGCCAAAGCGTGAAATGAGCGTATCCAGATAGCATCAGACAACATTTAACACGTTTTCACTTCCCCTCCCGCCTTAGCCAAACCAGACTGACACGCCTCCGTACGCTCAAACACGCTTCGGCCATTTCATCATCTTGACAGACAAAACTCCTCTTCTATATACATTATTAATTGAAATATAATTACTATTAACAAAAAATGATACACATGCATTTCATGATGGAAACTCAAGTTATTATAAAGATAATGTAAATGTTTAAGTGTGACATATATTTTTCAAAATACATGTATATAGTATGATAATTGTTTTAAAAATATCAACAAATTTCATTTGCTCAGCGATTGTAAAATATATTTACATGCCTGGACTTAACCTTTAAAGGATCATCAAATTCTCATGCGTTTTCTTTTTGATATTATGAATTAAGATACAAACGTTTGTTATAAACGATTATATTAACGTTTAAAACGACTTCATTCCTTATATTAAGAAAATTAACATGTCAACTGTTAACAAACATTTGAAAGTAACAAATCATGTAAAGCAGCCGAGCAAGAAATTTTAATTCTTTTGTTGATCCGTAAATGATAAACCCGTCCATTATTGGGTCTTAATTGCACTTTCGGTGATCTATGTTACAGACTCTCAAAAAGATGCGCCATTGCTAATCATTAGCAATTTACTGGGTATACAATGATAACATAATAGCTTAATATCTGACATGCTACAAATCTATGAATAATCCTACATATGCATGTAGATTAATTACGATTGCAAATTCTAACATGATATAACCTTACAAAAATGATAAATCTAAACAGCAATATAAAACATTATTTGTTTGGTATATTATAAATACCCTATAAGATATTCACACATAATAATCACATCAGGCCAAATGTATGATGTATACATAGTTTTCAACAGAAGCTTTAAGTACATACAAATACCAACATGACACGTCCAAATACATGAACAGCAATAACAATCACACGCTATCAAATCCAACATGTGTTTCCGTTTTCTGTAGATGATTGTCCCAAAACGTGTCCATTTGATGTCCGTCCATGTCCGTTTTTGATCTTTATCGTGACATTATATCTCAAACTGTCACAATACTGACAAAATTGGCCTTACCATGATTATTTTCATTAACAGTGCTCCGTAATTCAAAAACACAATCTACAACTTTAAAATACGTTACTCCAGACTTGAAAAGCTCACTCAACCTTTAAAATATTGAATTTGTTTTCTTATCTATAACTCTTTCTTCGTTTTCTCGGTGAACGCCTGGTAGGTGTTGCTGAGTTCTGTTTTGTCGGGGTGGATCGTCTGAGTTCCAGTTGTTCTCATTGCCAAACTTCGCTTGACTTTCGAGTCGTGGAATGACTGGAAGGTGTTGCTGACTTCTGTTTTGTCGGGGTGGATCGTCTGAGTTCCAGTTGTTCTCATTGCCAAACTTCGCTTGACTTTCGAGTCGTGGAATGACTTGAAGCATTCCCTGGAACATTATCAATAACAAATAGTATTAAACATAAATATATTTTCAATTAAATTTATCGAAAAGCTCAATGTTTATAAAATACAGTAGAAGCCGTTTTAACCAACAGCCCTCCCATCCGGAATGCCCTAGATATCGAAACAACAAGTTTGTGTTGCATAAATTAGTCAGCTCTCAATAAACCGGGATCACTCTATTCCGTATCTCGGCTGACTTGGCCCGCCAAACTGACTGTTTGGACAGTAATTAACGCTCTCAATACCGGCATTCACTCTCTTTGATTATCTTAAGCTTGATGGTTGGCTAATGAACTGCACGTGTTTCAGCAGCGATTACATTGATGCCAGTTGATAAAGGAAAGCAGATTACGGCTTTAGTAGGTGATGTAAAGGAGAGTGACACATGCATCTTTAATTGGTCAATAAATAACTGAACTGAATTTTGTCAATCACTCACAGTGTTCAGATAGTGAGACCATTCAAGGGCTAGATAAGAATTAACTTTTGAAAAGAAAATTAAGCTGTGATGCAATTCCTTGGCCTACTAGAAATGATATCGATCTTGCACTAATGTACTAAATTGATAGGCGAACAGTTTGGGACATTTGAAAAAGCGTGTATGTATGAAACATAATTTCAACCACATATTGATTAAGAAACAAAACGACTAAATGAGATAAATTACAAGAGCGGAACGGATGTTGTGATGTAATTTACAGGAAGCCGAATGTATTCTCGTGTTCTCTTTATCAATGAATAAGGAATATAATGACAATCAACCTGCTGTTCAGTCGTTATGTTTAATGTAAATGGAACAGTATTTTCAAACTCTATTAAAAACATACTGGATCGATAATGATTGTATCAATTTCAAACTTTAAACCACAACTATACACATACCTGTGTAGGTTGACCATGCACTGCTCACAGCCATACTTGGTTTCACGAGTACGTCCAGATCTTGTCTTTACCTTGTTTGCAGTGCATTGCTTGCAAACACGTGCACGGCCAGTCATGTAGATACAGAGATGTTCTCGGGCTCTATCAGCATCCAAATGGGCTCCACTTGTAGTTGCTTGCTGGCGAGATCGATACACCTTCTGTGTAAAACCTCCTATCAACTGTTTTGCAACCTGCAAAAAAAATTAAACTTATTAAAAGTGATACACTCAAAATGACAGGAATGGATTTTTTGTATATGGTCAATAAAAGTTATTTGAAACAAACAATCGTTATAATTAGGTTTAAGTAAAAGCGAGTTTTCAAATACTTCAAGTTGTTAAATGTTGCTACATTAATGTGTCTCATAATATTTAGCAGCTACTTACCTCCATATGGAACTTTTTGTGAGTCGCCTTTGGATGAGTCTCTGCATACAATAAGAATCCATTTACAAGGGCTATATCAACGGCAAACCATGTGAAGTATAGCCACCATTTAGAGCTTGTTCTCTGGAGGGTATAGTTGCTTCTAAGATGGTCGTGTCTTTCTACGCCCCCCATATACTTGTTGTATTCCTTTATTGATGAAGGACAATTCAACTCTGTCTCCTTCCAACGGCCCTCTTTGTCTCTGATGTTTCTGGAGACGATAGTTGCGCTTGAGCTATAACATGTGGTTAAATGGCTTACAAGTGATGAATCTTTCCAAACTGATGCTAACATTTTGCCGTCACTTGATTGATATGATATCGACTGGCCTCTCTGTAGGCTCCTCACTGGGTCCTGTTTCTTTGCCAACTTCTTTTGGGGTTTCAGTTGTGTGGGCCAGCCTTTTCGAACATGATTAAATGATCCACATACATAAATATCTGTGGACAAGAGTGACAGGGCAAGGGGAATTGACGTATAATACTTGTCAACATAAACAACATGATTCAAACCTTGTAGACGAGATGTGAGGCCCTCTACAACCTTTTGGGAACTTCCGACTTGCTTTTCGCAACGTAAATATACATCAAAATCTGCCATATACCCTGTTTCACCATCAGCCAAGGTAAAAATTTTGAAACCCCTCTTGGCAGGTTTGTTGGGTGCACCCACAACTCCCCAATGTCGACCATGGAACTTCACCATTGCTTCAGCAATGCTTACATGTTCATGCAGATGATAATTGTCTCTGCACTTTTGTCGGACGTGATCAAGCAACGTCTGGATTTTGTAAAGGGGATCTTCCTGTCGAGCTTGTTTTCTTTTTTCGGCATCTCGTATGTTTGAAGGATCTTTCGTTGGGTCTCTGACATGGAAATAGCGTTTGAGTTCCCGAAATCTTGCCCTTGACATCGTTTGGCTTATTAGGACATTTTGAAGACCTAAGTCTGAACTCCAATAATCATCGCATGATGGCAATACATTAATTCCCATCACCATCTGAACTCCAAGGAAGGCTTTGATCTCATCAATGGTGACGGGTTTGAATGTTGAGGCTGTCCATTCTGGCTCTGTTTTCCTTCTCTTTGCTTCATAAATTGTTACATATGTATTTGTAGAAATGGCCATTTCTTCCAGCATACCTTCAGGAAAAAAGCTGAAGAAATAATCCAGTTCTGTTGCTTTGGGATCTAAGCCTATCTTGGAACCTGGCGATGGGCCGTTAAATGGTTGTTTTTTTATTGGGCGAAATGGTTTCTTCCATGAAATGTTGCTTGCATCAAATGGCGACGAATTGGATTCTTTTAGGCTTTCATCATCTCCCTCGTCCTCATCATCACTGTCACTATAGCCAAAAGGTAATTCAATGTCTGAACTGTCAGAATCAGAATGATCTGAACCTGTTTTTGACTTTTTATTTGATAAGGTTTCTGCTGTACTTTGTTTTCTTTTCAGAGCCTTTGCTGTTCGATTTGGTTGGATGATGGATGGCATACAAATTTCTGTTACATTTGTCTGATCTTCAGTTTCGAATCTAATTGGTGTTGACATATTTTGTTTGGAGTTACCAAGTGGTTGTTCATCATCGGTGTCCCATTCTGAAGAAAGTGTATTTCCAATTTTTAATTTGAGAGGTTGTTCATCGTCAGTATCCATTTCTGACGAAGTGTCGATGCCACTTGCAATGTTTAGACTAAAGGACAAAAGTTGACCAAAGCTTTCAGTTGCAGATTTATCAAAACTGATGCTCCGTTGCGCTGTCGAGTTGCCCTTGGTGTCTTGTGTGTCATGTTTTTCTGATGGAGTTGATGTCATGTATTGAGCCTCAGAGGTGTCGTGTTGTGTGTCATGTTTTTCTGATGGAGTTGATGTCGTGTATTGAGCCTCAGAGGTGTCTTCATGCTTTTGTGATGGAGTTGATGTGGTGTCTTGAGCCTCAGAGGTGTCATGTTGTGTTTCATGTTTTTCTGATGGAGTTGATGCAGTGTCTTGAGCCTCAGAGGTGTCGTCATGTTTTTCTGATGGAGTTGATGTGGTGTCTTGAGCCTCAGAGGTGTCTTGTTGTGTTTCATGTTTTTCTGATGGAGTTGATGCAGTGTCTTGAGCCTCAGAGGTGTCGTCATGTTTTTCTGATGGAGTTGATGTGGTGTCTTGAGCCTTAGAGGTGTCTTGTTGTGTTTCATGTTTTTCTGATGGTGTTGATGTGGTGTCTTGAGCCTCAGAGGTGTCTTGTTGTGTTTCATGTTTTTCTGATTGAGTTGATGCAGTGTCTTGAGTCTCAGAGGTGTCTTCGTGTTTTTCTGATGGAGTTGATGCAATGTCCTGTGCCTCTGCAAGTAGTCCATCATCTCCATCATCAAAGATTTCATCATCTTGCTTTTGTCTCCAAACTAACGGCACGAAATGATTAGGTGTAAAGGCGAACCCGGGTGAATTGTCAAGATTTCCATCCCGTGTCCACATTATGTATATATCTTGAAAATTGGCTGTGTCAAATGGTGCTATATTGGCATGGAAAAGAGGTCTTATCGCTGCATTATTTTGAGGGTAAACACTGATGATGTTTCTTTGAAGGATGTTGGCCAAAGATAATAGATGCAAAAGGGAACACCATGTTTTTGATACGCATGTACGCTTTGCTTCGTGCAAAATGGCTTTTTGCAGTCCATATTTTCCCCTGACATGTTCCCCCTCGTCGGAGAGAAGAAGGGAAATATGTGCTGAAGCTTTCTTTTTATTTGTAATTGATGGGTGATTGGCGTACTCTACTGAATTTTTGTACAATTCTGCAGCAGTCAAGAGCCTGAGTGTTGGAGCCAGACAGTCAGTTCCTGGAATAAAACGGAAACAAATCACAGTCATAAGACCTAATGCCGCACCAGACACGTTCACTATATAGTAAGTTATACAAAATAATTCAATGTTAAATTATCACTAAATGAAGTAGACATAAATACATCAATCCATGTTTACATTCTGACCAATCTATACAAATACGAAGACACACGCACACGCATAAATGCATCCATGTATGGTTTGCCTGCAGATGGGATTATGCTTTGGAAGAAATTATTACAGTGACCAATTCCAAGAAATATTAGGTAAGAAAACTCAATAGATAAACAAAACGTGTGCATACAAGTATGATCTGTCAATGTTCAACATCAAGGTAAATTTTAGTATCATCCTAGTGTGATTTGTGAAAACAAGGAACAATACTTACCTTTAAGAATGATAGACACTGAATTGAACAAACAGTTTCCATCCCCCTTCGAAGTCATGGGTGTCAAAGTTTCGGATGGTCGTTTAGGAATGTCCTCCGGCAATAATGCCAGTGATAGTGAGTCCACAATCCCAGATGCACATGTTAAATCTCCTTGCAATCGTACACTTGCAATTAACGAATCAAACAGCTTGACCACCTCCTTTGTATTCCGATCACGAATGAGTTTTTGTAATTCCATGATAGATAACCTGTATTAAAATGAAAATATAAAGCTTTATAAATACGTATTATCTATTATAGTTTATCATTTTTTAATTATATAGTCTTCTACATTGGTTATTCAAATATTAGCATGACAAATTAATATATCATTATAATGATAGCGTTATTTAAACACTATTGTTATTATGAAAATGAAAATAAAAAACTATATGATATAATAATGTATTATGTAAATTATTAACTATTTAGTTTTCTATGATAGTTATTTTATAATGACAATATAATCCTAAATGATTTTTAAGAAATATATTTATTTGATAGCTCATATTTAACAATATTACTATAATGGTATATCTGTTTACTTTTATATTATATCTTAATATTCTTACCAAAATGTTAAACTCCCGTCTATCCCTGGCAGCAGCGCGGTTCAGAAAGAGCCAAAGGAAAACCAAACGTAAACAACCACAGAATGGGGGCAGCCAGGCCGTAAATATACTGTCTGGCATTAATGACCAGAGATGCCAAACCGGAACGTTTCTGGTCGATGTGATAAATTTGTTCATTATAGTAAACAGGCCAATCTGAAAAATGTGACTTTTACCCATTCCCTAGAGAAGCCGTTCCCGCATAGCCGTTGTCTGAATACTTTAGATAAGGATAGCTAGAGGAATGCCAAAGCGGACTGACATGCACATATCTGTGTGAAGGAAGGGCCGAAGCGTAACGGGTTCCATGACTCCCATTGACATGGATACGCATGGTACGCACCATAACGGATTGGCGACTGGAGAAGGCCCTTTTTCACCACGCTAAAGACCGGATTGGCCAGGCTACGGGAAAATGATACCGGCGCCAGAGAAGGCTAAAATTCACTACGTTTGAGACGGGATTGGCAGTTTATCAGCAAAACAGTACCGGCAGTCGAAAGGATAATTATATCATATGCTATTAAAAATGTGTTAAAAGGTTGTATACATGTATGCAGGATGTGTCAATTATATTTTATCCCTTTAAGTCTTTTCATTGTTTATTGTCATTTGTGTTGTACATAGCAGGCTTGTCATTGACTCTGCTTGATTCGTTAATGAGGCCTATACGTCTGTCACATGTTAGGAGTACGCCGGGTTTGCGACAAGCTGAAGTTGCATCAAGTGCATCAGCGTATGAACAGAAATTAGTTAGCGTACCTCAAACTAGCTTCAATAAACATCTAATTTGTGTCAGACGAATCTTTGTTTATAAAGAACCGAATAGTTTATAAAAAACTCAACTTTAATTAAATGCATTGTATTGATTACGGGCAAAAGAAACGCTGGTAACATAAATGTCAGGATATTTTATTCCATGTAAGATAAATGTGAATGAAGCAGAGTGGCAAAGTTTCCTTAGAAGTCAACTCAACTTTGTTTGCCTTGTTTGAATCATTTTGTGTTGATGTTTGTTTTTGCATGGCGCCTTAGAAAACGCGTGTAAAAAATCATCAATTTGCTATCTCCTTGAATAAGCGAGATTGGAGAGCCAATTTGGTAATTTTTTGCATATTTATAGACGTTATAACGCGAAGACATATCAATGCAGAAAAGTCAAAGTGGATGTTTTTCATTAACAGTATCTCAAATAAACTTCTGATATACATTTCCGAAATTCAAACTTAATTTCAAAATAATAATTAACAAAAAAGTACCTGAAAACAGCAATGTTAGCACCCCAACAGTGTTTAGACAACCACAGTACAAAACGCTCCATGCCATCATGGTTAAAATTATGAACAATAATTCTCCAAATATTTTTTTTATCAAACACATTCGAAATCGAATTTACATGGCATACATAATTTGTTTATCCTTCGTTTGAAAATACCCAGCGTTTCTTTTGCTCATGAGTTTATGTAATAATGTTCGTGTTTGATATTTTATTCATGTTAACATTATTTAAAGTTTAGGCTACAAATTGTAAATTTGATTAATTTTGAAACTTTTCGCAAAATTATTTTTAACCAAGTGATGCTTTCTGGTTGGGACATACTTCACAAAGATGATAATGCTATGATGTCATAAAATTGATGACGTCAAAAGGTTAAGGTATCATGGGACGTGATGTAAATTTATGTTACATTGAAAAGAATTAAATGACAATGATTAATTATAGGAAGAAATAACAACAAACACGTAGACATAGTCATCAACACTACCTGTCAGATAACTTAATAAAGGAACAAGAGCAGTTACTCTGTTAAAATAAATGTGCGGTTCCCATTTTCCAACTCCATCAAGGCATTGATACCCTGAAGACACACAGAGTTTGGATATTATATCTTTAACAGACGAAACTAAGAAAACCTTTTACTTGAGTCACCCAAGAGTATAAACAATTAAACACGAGCAATGTTGCTTATATTAAAAGAAGATTTCACGCTTCTCATTTCCGAACTCCATCAAGTTTCTGATATTCTGGAGACAAACATTAAATTAAGTAAACCTCTCATTGACGGTTATTAAGAAAAGCCCGTCCCCTTTAACTCGGACGGGCGGACGGACGGACTCACGCACGGGAGGAACTCAAAACTATAGCCCTTTCCACTCCGTCGCGTGTGATACACATATCAAACCCATGTCTGCTGATATCAATAAATCAATCAATACTCAGAGGCCTCAGGCCTATAGTACATTGTATAGTATTACATAGTTCAATATACATATAAATCTGTTCTAGTTTTGCACAAAAAACATAATGAAATGTGATTCAGTGTTACTACTGTCTCCAGATTTTAAATGCGTGGTTTACAGTTTAATAAGTACGATAATTTATCTTGAAATGGATCAATCTAAAATGACCTAAGATTGACCCGTAAGGCGGGTCATCTCGCTGACCTCTGAAATCAGCCGGTCGGCCAATCAGAAAAGATGCCCAAGCTCGCTGGAAGTTAAACTAACTCAGCAGCACATCTTTTGAAATGGATGATGTTCGGAGCTCTGTCATTCGGAGCTGAGCAGAGTGACCATTTCGATGCATAATCCGATTGCTTGGATCTATTAATAGATTGTGTTTTTTTCATTTTAAAATAATTTTTCGTATTTGCTAGTTGTCAATGACAAATGATGAATGCACATCGCACAGATACTAACATGGCGAATAATAATCACAAAGTTAGAGCATGATAAATGTCAATATTTACGAAAATCCGCATGCAAGGGGAGGTAACTCCTTTTTTATCAAACTTATTTGTACTATTTTCTTTCATTTCCATCCAAATAATTTTAAAATAGTGATTTTTTTGTCAATCACAAAACTAAAACTATTATATACAACCAAAATAAAATCAACCTAATGATATTTTTCTTATCGGTACCAAGTAGATGATTTATTTTTCACAATGCACACTGTAATTGAGAACAAGCCATAAGCTATCATATGTTTCTTCCGTTCACTTCTTGAATGAGAAACTTGGAACTGTTTGTGACGTCGAATTTGATTACTCATCTTCCAAGAGGTTAATGTTGCACGATTTACATAGTCTCTCTTCTGTTTTCATGTTAAGAAATCTGCCCTTTTCAATCCATAAATCATGCGAGTAACATCTGAAGCGTGATAGACTTACTCTGAATTTTCTTATCGTAACACATGATCAATAATGCTCAGTATAGAAGTAATGTTTAAAAGCTGAATAATAGTCACATTTTGTGGATAAATGAAGGTTGGTAAGCCATTTTTGTTGGTAGATATACTTAAGTCTTTGCGTAACATTTTCTAAGAAGCTTGTTGGAAACTCAACATTTTGTTCTTGCCATACGTGGTTGAAACCAGTTGTGACTAATAGCTTCTTTAGTTCTGTTATCCAGTTTTTTTGTCCATTTTGGTCATATAAGATCATCATTTCATAACATTATTTTGGTAAACGGTAAGAGGGTATGCATAAAAGTTTTATCATTTTAACTTGTGCATCTATAACAAGCGGGAATCTCCCACATTCCCCATATATCATTTTAGATTTAGATTTTAGATTTTTTATATATTTGGTGTGTCTATTTTTACTCCAAGAAACTTCTTACATGCTAATAGATGAACTCTTTCTATTTGATCAAAATACTGGTATCCCCAAATTTCTGCACCGTATAATAAAATTGGGCTAATTTTTACATCAAATATTCTAAAATAAGAAGATATGTTCAAATCTCCTAGTACTCTTAAATTTCTCAAAATACCTAAAATACTTTTCGTGCTTGGATAGATGCATATTTTGCATGGGTTGACCAAGAAAGATGGTTTGTAAAATAAACACCTACATGTAGGTGCTGATGTCATTAACACCAACACTCTGAAAGTTAAGATGTCCTCTGTAGATTCGTGTAACTGTTAAAGGGACAGTCCTTTGGGGGTATTTCATGTGGAAACGAAATTCATTGGGATATTCCAAATAATGTTTATCGATCATGTTTATAACACAACCAAGTTGAAACATGTTACTAGTGATTACATTTTCGTTGATTTGAAGTTTACAACTTGACAAAGAATGCAGCACACTCAGTCAAACGACAATGAAAATTCATGGCATACATCAGAGTAAAGACTGTGAAAAGCCTTTCTACGGCATTAAAATGCATTGTTGTGTTGTCTCATCCTTAATCAATGTAGATATGGGAATACCCCATAGATACTTACATGTATTCAATAATAACTAAACGTATGAAAGTGTAGCATTTTTATTCTGAAAATATCCCAAAATAAATTGATCGCGAACCATAAACTGATTGGACTGTTACTTTACTTTGAGAAGATAGAAAAAGCTATTGTGAGACACTAAATAAGATGACCTAAGATACTAGTAACATACAACAACTCCAATTGATTCGTTTTACTTTATCGGCCATTAGATATTAAGTTTTCTTTATAAGGTTTTGAATATGTCATTTCAAAGGCTAGCAATGTAAATCTTTTGATGTTATGAAGAACAAGAAAAAGAGTTGAATCTGAAATGTACAAAAAGTGTTATAAACATTTCATTTGTAGTTGTTCAATGTTTGATCTGTGGTCGTAAATTGTTTACTCTCTCCAGTTAAGTCAACGTATTGTCAAACACGATAGTGTCTATAGATGGTCTGCCTCCTCGGCATATGTATAAGGGTTCTCACCGCGATGAGAAGGGTTTGCACCGCGGTGAGAAGGGTTTGCACCGCGGTGGAAAGGGTTCTCACCGCGGTGAGAAGGGTTTGCACCGCGGTGAGAAGGGTTTGCACCTCATGAGGTTTTCGTCCGTTTTGGTTTGTGACTCTTTCATCACACAATGTCATGAGTTAAAAACTCGAAAACGTCTTTTAAAAGTTTATCGTAATGTCCCTTTGGGCAGAGGAGATAGTTTTTAAAGATTTCTTCTTTCAGTTATTGATGTTTTAGTTTGAGTTTTTCGTGTTTCATTTTGGGTTTTCCGTGTTTCCTTTGGATGTTTCGTGTTTCATTTGGGTTTTCGTGTTTCATTTCAGGTATTTTATGTTTTCAGTACAGTTTTTTTCGATTTTGATTGAAAGAAAATCAAGAAACTATCGTAAAAACCAAGAAACTGTCGTAAAAGATGTATGTCCCCTGTGGGCCACCGTAAAACACACACTTTCAAGTTAAAACTTTTAATTGAGCAATATTCATGCTTTTTGCAGAAATCCCAAAAATATCATAATCACGTGACGTTTCCGCTGGAACTCAGTCACATGACGAAAACGTTTAATAACTGTCCATAATGAATGTTTGTCACTCCAATAGTGAAAACAAAACCACCTTAAAACCAGTAAACGGTATAGCAAAACTATCGCGAATCTCCTCTGAAAATCGACAAAATTGAGCAAAACAGCCCCTTTTACAAGAATCGGTAGTGTTTCTTCATTTCTAATGGAAACTTGATCCGGCTATGCAGAGAGGTTGTGAGGATTGCTGACAACCCTGAAACACAAAAACCAGTTTTTTTTTTCACTGCATGAGAGCCGATATATGTGACGTTAGACCACCGCCAAAGACGTCAGAGGAAGCAAACATCAAAGGTCGGCATGTTGTTATGTTATCGTGCACTTTATGAACTTAGACATTTCTAATCAGAGCTCATCGACTGCTAAGTTGATAGCTATTGGTCACTAAACATCGACACATGGCAATTTCAATTCGAAGTAATAACGTCAGAATTGGCATGCAATAACAAGATTTAATTGATAGTTTTAATCTCTTAAGACTGGTTACCATTTGTACGACTCAAAGATGTGCCAATATGACAAGTAAGACTTGTATCCACACATTCCCATTAATGGAAAAGCTTCAATGCAGACGAATTTGAAGTTGAACCTGCTGACAGAAGACGTGATTTAACGTTTGACCTTTTTTGTTACTCATGGCAGATTTGGAAGTTAAAACACTCGGGCTTCTCAAACCTGGTACTAAAGTAGCACATTTTAGTACTTTAACGAAATTATTGCTAAAACATCATTTCAACGTACGTCTGGACAACCAAAATTTTGATCCCTCCCTACTTAAGATCAAATAAGTGCAAAACTGGGTTTTCCCATTTTAAATTTGGATTCGGTGGTTGTTTAAACAACAAGAAACCTCATTATTTTGTCCATGTTAATTGGTATATACTTATAAATTAAATGTATGTTCATATCATATGAAACTTAATTGGATATTTTTGGAGGATAACATTTACACTGATGAAGTTGTACTTATGCTGGAGGTGACATAAATGTATACATATTACAGTTGCTTATTTAGTTAAGGAATTATGAAAGAACAGAGCCATTTGTCATGTAGCATAGTTCATGAAATCAATTTGATAGACATTACCAATGCAATCTCTTATGGTGTGAACAGTTAACAAGTATACTACTATTTTATATTTATAGTGGAACAATTTTCAGAATGTTAGAGTTTTTTATTCTTGAGAAATAATAACGACGAAAAAATAATTTTAACTTCTAGCCTTCATGTGCCTTATAAGGGGACCCAAAGTAACCAAATCTACACTCATAATCTCCCTTAGCTAAGCAATCTTTAAGCAAGCCTTCCATGGTAGTTGTGTTTGGTACGTTGAGAGAAAAATGGTCAAATAAGCAACTTATCACCCGTTATTTAAGAAATAATATTTATGATAGATGACAGATTTCTTATACTTTTGAGATTTGGAGGTATTCTTGGGCATAAGTTTCTTGATGTTTTTATTATTTTCATTAAAAAGTTTTTAGGGCATGGTCTCTGTGTTCCTTATCAGGAGTCATGCCATGACAATTGCCAAACTTTATTGTTTCTTGAAATGGAAATGTTCACTGCCTTTTATATTCATATAGTGCTAGACCATTATCTGCTCGTAAATTAACAATTATATCATATTTTAGCGTATTGAAAGGCATTGTCTGTCGGGCATAATCTTGACTAAAATTTTTGTGGGGAGCTTTGTAATTTGGTTCTGACCCCAGACCACACCTATCCCAACCCCTTTTTAAAATTGTCTTGGAAGGGTGTCCGCCTTCTTTTGATTTATCTTGAGAAACAAGAAGCACTAGCAAACTCAAATTCTCAGATATTTTTTTTATCATAGGCTAGGATTTGAATTCTTATCATCTTACTCCTCAATATGAGTGTACAATTGAACGGGTAATCCATCTATACACTGCAATAGAATATTTGAGGTAGTTGATAATATCTGTCTGTTTGTCTGCATTCAAATTTCGTGTCTGTGGCACCAAATAGTCTTTGAGTCAGCTTATTTAATATATGCCTTAACTAAGTACACCTTCAGGAGATCATTGACGAACAGTGGGTAAAGTAAATAAAGGGTTCAACTCATGAAGATTTAGATAGACATGCAGATGACTTGAGTATCACTTCAACATCACAATTACATGTACAATATACATGATCAAATAACATCATTTATCAGTCAATATGAACAGATATTTGAAAGCATATATTAATGTATAAGTAAAATTGAATCACAAAATTCAACTCATGGCAATAACTTCCTAAAAACTTTTTCTTCTTCTTCTAACTGAAATCTTGTGCAGCAAAAAAGTGAAAAATCATTATTTTTCACGTCCAGCACTATTCAAACTAGACTTATGAAAAGAAGCATGTAGGAATGCTTTTGATCTCACCAGCAGAATATTGATGCTTGATTGATGGTGATTCTTTATATTTAAATAAATACAATCGAACTTGTATTAGCGACCACCTCTATAGAGCGGCCACCTGCTAGTTACGGCCACCCTAAAGTCCCCTCGAGCGATTTTACGTTATATTTTACCTTTATAGAGCGGCCACTTGTTAGATGCGGCCAGCGGCCTCCCTAATTAAGTCCCGAGCAAAGCAAGACTTGTTAGTAACGGCCATTTGCAATCACATGACTGTGATCACTCACAGCAAGTGACCTCTCGGTGTCAATAAGCGAGCGTGTGGTCGTAATTAACATGTTGATTAGTAAGGTGTCACCTCGATAACAATAGCTTGAGAACACAAGCTTGTTACTTTGATATTCCCTTTGACAAATCTTTTGTGTTATCTGAGAAGAATATGGTGTTCGGGAGAACGCAGATTGAATTGAATCACAAGATGACCATGAAGACATTGTGACGTTGTCAGATGCAATCAAACATGTGCAGAGTCTAGAACAATTTGGTCTACACCATGCAAACGAAAAGGTTCTGGCCATGGAGTTGAAGGACACTATGAGTGAGATGACTGTAAAACATACAAAACAATACAAAATCAGTGACTATTTTAACAAATAATTTTTAAGATCATCATTTAACAAACTTTTAATGACTGTTATATCTTTATTGATTTTAAAAAATTACATTGTATTTTTAATTCTGTATGTGAAATATGCTCTCATTTTAGAATAAAATATGATATTAGAATTTTCGCTAGTTGTCTTTGAGTATGACTGCACACCCGAACCTCTATAGAAAGGCCACCTCTATATAAAGGCCACTTTTGGTCGGTCCCTTGAGTGGCCTTTATAGACAAGTTCGACTGTAGTTTTATCTGTAAATCTTTATCTTCTGATGACAAATCATAGAAAGATGATCAGCTACAGAGTTGATGTCTGGTTTTTTTTCTTCAAAATAACAGACTTATCTATGTTCATGGCCTTAATCCCCTATGGTTTAAATCTTACAAATAATTAAGAATACAACTATTTCTGACATGCATAAATGTTAAGAAATGTTTATGTTACAATTTGTTTACATGCAATCTTTAAGGAGATCATACATTGAACTATCGTCCTTTTATTTGAGTAGCCTGTTCAGATGTTGAATCTTAAAGTGTTAAAAAGGGCAACGTTACTTAAATTAGAAAGCAAAATATTTTCGAAATGGTCGTCAGACTATTAAAAGTAATACCCAACCATCTTACACACACCATAATTTCATTGAAAGTTGATTTTAGCAATGTATCATCACATGTACTTGCATGTGGCAGTATCTTCCACATTTGCAAAGACTTAAAAGACTTGCTTTGACATACTTGTTACATCATCTTAAAGCTGCATTTCAGCTATTGCTGCCAACTCTTGTTCAAGCCTTTCAGCAGAGTCACTGTAAACCCTATTTGGAAGGTTGGTAGTTCACCACATCTATTCAGTATTCTTCTAAAGAATTAATTTAACTGCCCTGGTTTGTTATTTCAAACTTAAAAAATAATGATATGCTTGTTTAAAATAGATGCCTCTCGGAGAGTTGCCCAAGCTTCCAAGTTAAACGTCCATGTCAGACCCAATTAGCGCTATTTAGTTGTTGGTATCTAACCAGGGATTGACCCAAAACATACATTTAACAGCCCTGGTTTGCATATTAAACTCAATAAAACTCATTAAATTCAAATATAATGTGGATATTCTTTTATTGTATACTAGTTTCAAAAAGACTGGATGGAAATTGATGACAAACCATTGGTTTGTAGTTCAAGCCGAGTCTGGAAGACCTAAATACTGTTGCGGCAGTCCTAGTTTTAGTGTTATGACTTCTGTAGACCTTACCGTTAAAGATAGAAATACATGCATATAATGAAAAATTATCAGCTTTGAATTTCCAACACTGTTATTTATGATGAGTAAGTATTTTAGGGTTCAGAAGTTTTTATTAGAGGAAAATAAGTGAAAAAATCACTGTCTTTCACTTTTTTACCCCAAAAATGAAAAAGGTGAAAAATTTGCAAGGCCTCTCGATCTGTATGTTATAAGACAGGTATAAACTACAATCATGCCAAATTTCATGCTTGCATCACGATGTGCACAATTCAGCTAAAAAATTGCACTTATCCGCTGGGCTATAGGGGAGGTTGTTGTTTTAGAGAATAAGCATGTCTGCCCATCTATGTGACGTCAGGTTGTCGATGCACTAGTCATCCATTGGTCAACAATAGGACAAACTAGATCCAATCAAAAATTAAACATTTAGAATTTATCATATGCATTGTATCTGTCTTGAGATGAACACATTCAGTACAGACACATAAGATGGAGTATTTCGCGTTTACAGTAACTTCAATAAGGTAGGCTTTGATTACATGACATCTAATAGAAACTTGTTCATTCAAACTTATATGTATATTTCCTTATGTTTGTACCATTTAATTAAGATATAAGCCTAAGCATTAAATTGCTTTGTTGTATGTTTTCGAAAATCGTTGTTTCAATATTGTCACTGTATATGATATGTGTACTGATCTGTCCATGTTTACGTTACGTCACTATTTTGTTAGGGAGCGGCATTAATATAAACATATATATTTTTTTTGTCAACCCCGTTTCCTTTTATAAAATAGATGTTTAAACCACATTCCTTTATATTTTTTAAGAGAAGAATAGGCCATCTCGTCATTTCCAAAACAAAGTACTATGACATACCATGTAGTCTCATTGATGAATTGACTCTAGATACATCTGTAGAAGCCGTGATTAAGCTATCAACAGTCAAAAAGATTCAACCAAATTAGTAAATGTCTTCATTATATGTCTCACTAACTAACTGTCATACTGGAAAGTTGTTTTCTTTGTTTGTGTAGTAATTATACGCCAAGTAAGTAAGTGACCGCTTGACTCAATACTGTAAACAATAGCAATAGCCTGACCAGTTAGGCGAGAAAGGGCGATGTGATGTGTCAGGTAATGATTGGCTGAGATAAGTTTTACAGACTGCAAATATAACGTTTGTTTTCAAAGTCATTAAATGACTATTTTGAACATGTTTTTGAACAAAAAAAGTATCGATGTTATCTTATCATATCGTTTTGTATCCATTTCTGCATTGTGTATACCCCCTCGGGGTTACATGTTGTTTAAACAAATAATTGATTAATAAGGGGTACTTTGTTTTAAATTTCTATCGTTTTTCATTCTTCAATCAGAATCATTACAAAATGGTCCAAAGTTTCTTTTGGAAGTCAGTTTATGTGAAGAATGTGATTGATGCCTTCTACTAAACTTCTCTCTATATTCTGAGACATTAACACTCAACCAGAGTTTGAACGCATCATGGCACAATATATGTATATATACATATATATTTTTTCACAACATAGTGATCATCAGGGTAACTTATACATTGTGTTGCTAATGGTATAGCGTTAACAATGGCAAGGGACGTAATTCATGACGTCAAAAACATTCGGCCTATTACATTTTGTGATACTTCCACCTAACTCTGGGGATTGCAATTCTTTGCGCATTCATCTATATGTACGCTAAGGGGTATATATCTATAGTTTGGTGTTTTAATATGTTGTTTATGCACTCATACTCTCGTCCTTACCCCCCGTTTGACCAATATACTCTTCGTAACAACCAGCGCATGTTATTACATAATATTACATTTCAGGTGGAAGTATCACAAAATGTAATAGGCCGAATTGCGGCACATGTACACACATTTTGGAGGTAAATTCATTCACCTTTAGGAATAATTCAAAATAATGGAAAATATGTCTTGCGCCTCCAGAAATCTAATATATGTAATAACATCGCATTAAAAGGAAAATAACTTCCTTACTCAAACAACACTGCGCAGAGCTTACACACCAAGAACAAGACTTTCTCTGTAATTTCGAAGCGAAGACAGCTTATTTTTATGGACTCCCTAAAATCCATAAGAGTAAAATTATACAAAAAGAAATCAAAGAGCGGAATAACATTGTGATAACAGTTGAAGATCCGGAAGATTTATCTTTCCGTCCTATAGTCGGAGGCCCTGAAAGCCCGACACAACGCTTAAGTAACTTTATAGATATTATTCTTAAGCCCTTGTGTAGCAATGTTGAAAGTTATTTAAGATTTAAGTTATTTAAGATTTCTTATGTAAGCTCCCTAAGCAAGTTAAGCCAGGTACTAGTTTAGTTAGTTTTGATATTGTTAACATGTACAATAACATTGATAAACAACTGGGTCTAGAAGCTATACAATATTGGTTAAAAGAATGTAGATGTGACATTTATGATAGGTTTTCAGATAGTTTCATTCTAGATGCTCTTGATCTTGTCATATCTAATAATGTATTCTATTTTGATGGTGAATCCTACACACAAACAAAAGGCGTTGCTATGGGAACAAAAGTGGCCCCCACCTATACGACACTGGTTTTGGGATATCTTGAAACGTTATTCCATGAAAAAGTTGGACAGTCGCTCGGGGAAAATATGCAGAAGCATATAAAACTCAACTGGAAAAGGTTTTTAGACGACTGCTTTATGCAATTTACAGGAACTGAGGAGGAACTGTGTAAATTGCATGATATTCTTAACTCGTTAAATCCTTAATTAAAATTCACAATATAAAAAGAGCGATTCAGAGTTAAGTTTTCTGGATGTGACTGTCATTATCAAAGAGGATGGCCGTATAGAGACTGATCTGTACTACAAACCTGCAGATACACATCAGTATCTGGATTTTCAATCCAGCCATCCAAGTCATACAAAGCAAAACATCCCATACTGCCTTGCGCGAAGAATATGTGCCATTGTTACAGATGAAACTCAAAAGAAGGAACGTTTAAATGAACTCAAGGAATTCTTATTGATTCAAAATTACCCAGAAAATCTGGTTTTAGATGGTGTTATGAAAGCTGCTTCTTTAGATCAATCTCAGCTCAAAGTTCCTAAATCTACCCAGAAATGCGTAGATATTGTTCCATTGGTTTCTACTTTCAATCCCAACCATCAGAGTGCAATTTCTATAATTGAGAAAAACTTACCTATCTTACATCAAGGTAAAAATATGAAAAAGGTTTTATGTAAGTCAAAAAATTTAAACAGTCTCAAACAACCTAAAAATCTGCGAAATCTGTTGACATCCTCCAAGTTTGATTCATGTAATGTAGAACCAATTGTATCCAAGTGCGGGGATTCGCGATGCCATACTTGTAAAAACATTATTGTCGGCTCTTCTGTACAAATTACTGAAACCAAATTGTTTTCTGTTCGCCAAAATCTCAATTGTAACAGCAAAAATATTATATATGTCATCATATGCTCTGGTTGTAATGAAAAATACACTGGGAAGACAGAACTGGAGTTGAAATTACGAAGGAACTTACACAGATCACACATTAATCAGCCCAAAAACCGTACTATAATGTTATTAATCATGTTTTTCCGTATTGGTCCAGTTACAGGTCCGAGGTCTGCTGTATTGGCCCGAGGCGAAGCCAAGGGCCAATACAGCGGACCGAGGACCTGTAACTTGGCCAATATGGAAAAACTTGATTAATGACATTTTTGTTAATTAACTTCTTAGTTATTTACTTGTTCAACATTAGAGAGTTCATTTTCATCGAAATTAAAATTATAAAAGAGATTGGTGAACTGTCATATATGTTGAAAGTTTTGAAGCGATAGCTTCGGACTTGCGCCATTTGTGTATATGCGCATGCTCAGAGTCGTATTGGCCCAGTCTGCTCGTAGTGGCCCAGTTTGGCCCGTATTGGCCCAGCTTACCTGTATTGGCCCAGTTGCCGAATCGTATAGTGTAGGCCGTTTAGATTGTATTAGTGCCATATCATTGATAGTTAATTAATAATATCCCATTAAGTAAACACTTGGTCGAATGCGGAAACGGGCATTTTTCTGTCTTACCAATGTATAAATTAAATTTTGATAATAGTAAGCTATTAGAAACAAAGGAAAGCAAATTTATCGAAATGTTTTCGCCAAAGTTAAATGCTAAACCTTGATGTCCATCCTTTTGATACCTTGCCTATGACGTCATAATGTTCACGACGGCGTTGCCTGACAACGTTATTATCCGTTATGTAATGGCCTGAAGAGGCTTGTAAAGCTGAAAGCGCTAGCCATAACATTAATGGATCATTACTTCTAACTTCGAACTAATATATATATATATATATAATCATTATAATCATTTATATATATATCCAATCTTTATATCCAATCTTTATATATCCAATCTTTATTTCAGTACGTATAAGGCCTCAGGCACATTAAGTTATTTGCAAAAATTGCATAATATATGTATATTGCAAGATTCTGAAGTAAGTAACTATTGCTATTTGTTAACAATGAAAAACAGTTTTACTATCTGGGTAACTAAGATAATATGATTTAAGATATTTTGTCCGTAGATTTTTATATACAGGTCAGATTAAAAAAAAAATGCAGCTCATCTTCAACATTATTCATATTACAAACTTTACATATTGTGTATTTATTCAAACACCCGTGTATCTGCCTGTTTCAACAAATAATTCATGAGATGAACAACGAAATCGGGATAAAGCAATACGAAACTCTTTTACATCTACTTTTGATATCTTTCAGCTATATTTCAGCTTTCCATTCACTATAATAAAGACATTTAGTTGATAACGACATGGATTCTGTCCAGGATTGTAGATATATATCTTTCATTCTTTGCGTGGTTGACGTTATAAATTCTGGTTGTGAATTAGCAAGTTGGTTGTGCCAAATATAACTATAACCTTTTTTTTAAAAATCTCTTATGTCAGTCACCCAATTCCTTTTACCGTTTTTATCATAAAGTCAAATTTTTTTTTAGGGAATTTGTGTTATGACATATTAATTAATTGTATCCAATATTTAATAGTTTTAATTGAAGAATAAATGAATAATGGAACTCTACCTAAGTCTTATTATACCATGGTACTACATATGCTTGTTTTCACACCTAGGTATTTTTTGCATGCATATAAATGAACCTTTTTAATATATTCATAACGTTTCAGTCCCCATATCTCAGATCAATATTGAAGTATTGGGCTTATCTTCATGTCAAATATTTAAAAAAAGGTAAAACTCGCATATTCTTGTAAATATCTATACGGACTTTAAAGGGGCAGTAGCACCTTTTTTGATAATTTATATTTTAAATTTTTCACTGATAATTGCATTTTAATGCTTAATGTATTATTTTGACAGTGGCAAAAATCTCATTACACAAACCAATCTCATTCTCATAAAATCCATTGGCGGCCATTTTGTGCGAACACCTTTAATTCATTATGTGTAAGAAAAAGGAATCGCATGGCTAAACTTTACATTATATATTTGATTTATTACTGCTCCATTTAGTTTAAATACATTGTCTTTCAATTGGAACCATTAATTTTCATTTTCCTGACATCATCGCATATTCCCCCTAAAAACGTGCTACTGCCCCTTTAAACGCTTGTGCTGACGCCTGTTTGGTATGAAAAGATCAAGAGAGATGACTAGAGAAATAAACGTTCTCCTTTGTAAAACCATCTTCTGATTTTGAAACTTTTCCACCCCTCTTAAAAACAATTATTTTTGTTTTTCCTCTATTAACACACAACTTATATTGGTCAGAAAATGTATCTAATTCATCTACAGTAGAACTCGGATATAACGAACTCCAAGGGACCAAAGAATTTAGTTCGCTATATCCGGTGTTCACTATACGCATATAATTTTAATGATGTTATATAGGGACGGGATTTGAAAATTTGTTTGCTATATCCGAGTGTTCGCTATATCCGTGTTCTACTGTACTTGTTTCTGATGAAGACCGCTAATGGTACTAGAAAATAATACAATGTCATCGACGAAAAGTAATAGGAATAACTTGATTGAATCTTGATGTACAATTGCTACATATTTGCTGTGTTAATTCATTAATGAAAAAGTTAAAGAGAAGTGGGCTTAAAATTCAACCTTGTCTAACGCCAAGTTGGCTAATAAATGGTTCAGATATATTTCATGATTATTTCTCACACACACTTTTACTTGCTGGTATATACTTTTCAGCATTTTATCCATTTTACTGCTTATTCCGTGCGTTTGTCATTCTCTCCCCCACAGACAGCTCAGTCATGACCGAGTTAGCTAACTCGGGTATGCGTTTGTAGTTGATCCCAAAGTTTATTTCTCTGTACAGAGTCAAAGGCCTTTGCAAAATCTACAAAGAAGGCATAAAACTTCCTCCCTTTTGAACTAAGATTTCTTTGTATAAGACTGTGTAGAATGAAAATATTGTCTGTTGTAGTGTAACTTTCCCGAAAGCCCGCTCGTTCTTCATCTATTTTGTCCATCGCATTCGCCCAATTAACTAATCGTTTGTTGATAATATGAGTAAACAGCTTAATATCAATACCCGAAAAAAAAGTGTGTCACATGACTTTTACAAAGCTAGTGTGAATGTTTGTATTATCCGAGCGAGAGCGAGGGTTACACACAAATTCGCACGAGTTATATGACTTCTGAAGTTGACAATCTCTATATATCATTTTATAATACTAGGAAGTCGACATTTATGAACTGAGAGCTGTTAACAGAAACACAAAAACAAACTCAGTATTTTAAGAACTTTAATCAACATGAGTGTTCTAGTGTTCTCAATTGGTTCTCTTAAGGATATTAGATATTCATTTGTCAGGAGAGTAACAGAACATGAGGAGAAATCAGAAAGTTTGTGTTGCATTCATTTCTGTATATGTCAGCAATTAGTCAACTAGGAATTCACGAAAATAAACGTAAATAATAAGGGTTGATATTATAATATTTGATTCCAATAGAGACCAGGATTAAGTTTTGTCCTAGTCCAGAGGTGAAATAAGTAATCAAAAGTGATGATAAAATCAGTTTACACGGAACTCCTAATTAAGTGGTCCACAAGTGTTCCTGCAACGTTGCATCCACCACCCCAAAAAGACCTTAAAGGATAATAACACGGTATATTTGAATTTCATTTCTCCTATTTTCTCTTATCTAATAATAGTTGATGACAACTGTTAATTTAATATCACAGTCTGATTATCCGTAGCAGTATGTTTTGTCTGAAAACCTTATTGTTTTGAGGTTAAGAAATTGATTCGCGTAGCCTTAACCTAATTTTCAACAAACATCGTTTGCATCGGTTCAATGTATTTTTAGTTTTCCTAATATATAATTATTAACATTAAATTACGTGCAACTGTCCCTTTAAGTTCTCTTCCTAAAGAGCTATCAAATAGAAGTGGCAAGAATTCTTTTCGCCGTGCTACGACGTCTACTCGGATCATACAAGGACACTTTTGTAAATGTGGATGTGATCTGAGTCAAACTTGGGTTTCCATAGCATCAGAAGGGTGCCTGTTGATGATGCCACCTCCCTGCTCTTCACGCTTTAAAGACACAGTTACGGTGCTTTTCCATATACCATTCTCCGTCTTTGGTTCCGGTCTGGTGCTGTTGTTAAAGTTCAAGACAACATTCCCACCGGAAGCGTAAGGCTGTACCAGTTCCGGTTCAATGTGGACCGATTTTGGCGAATAGTCCTCGATATTTGAATACCCATTGGCATTCGATGTGACTTGTTCGCGTAGCGTTGGGAATCTTGACGTGTCAGCTGTTGATCGGTTGCCATTTGCTGAACGAAATACTGTTGACATTCCCAAACCTTCTATGGTATCATAAGGGTCGACAAATACCTCGTTGACATAAATGAAGCTTCGTGTTGGACTGGCGATTGCAGTAACGTAGTTGCTGTTTACTGATACCAAAGATAAAGTGTGTTCCCGTGAATTGCTAGGTGTTGATGCCCGTTGGTCCTTTTGTATGTTGAAAATCAGACTTTGGTAGTGGTTTCTGAAATATAAAATCCAACGTCATTCTCTGGGACGGGTATTATCCTATGAAAGAGTGCAAGTCACAGTCTCAGTTTTGCAAGGAAATCGTCGAATTTTGGCAGATAAAAGCTTAGGCAAAATACGTCATATGATTAAGCGATGTTAACAAGTGTTGGATGCGTTGTTGAGGTGATTTTGTCCCGCCGTGAACCAGATGTCTACGCAATCGATACATAGAGGATAGACTAGTTAAAGTGACACTCTGCGAGTTAGTGTTCGTATATGAGAAATTTTCCTTCCAACATCAAAAATTACCCTCACTCTAGAGAAACATCTTTCCTCTATACGCCGATACTATCAACATGTTTTGGTAACAAGGGAAGTATCCCTTTTTAGTGCCAAAAGACACCTGTGGTATCGATGTTTTTGTCAAGGAGCGCGCGCTACGCAAAATCCTATATTTAGCAGCTGGGTTTTCCAAAAGTTGCGTTTTCGTGAACAATACACGTGTCGGGTTGACGCATTAATACACTGCAGATGACTCAATAACAAATTTCATAAGCAATTAAAACATTAACTTTCATTTTCCGATGAAATTCCATAAAATGGCATCGATTAAACGCATATACTGACATTATATCATCAATGTTAATGCAGAATAGAATAGATAACCGGTGATTCATTAGAATTGTTTTCCTAAAATTCTTAAAACTGAAGTCTTATCTGTAAACATATTTAGACGTGGAAGGAAATTTCCATGTCTTTGGAATGATTTCTTTATTGGGGCCTTCCATTGTTGAAATTGCAAAAGTATAATCACCACAAATCACATAACTTAGTATTTGAATTATTTTCATCCATATTCATTATGATATTTGCAAAACTAATATATTTGACAGATTCGTAAATAGCTGGTAATGCGTTTATTTCGGACAACGAATCGTACAACAGGAAATAAATATAAAAACATTAGATCTCACACTTTTCCAGTTACAAAAATCACAAATTTAAGTAAAAACCAAACGGTCTACATTTATTGAAACAATAATTTTCCAATTTTTAGGGCCTCAAGTAATCTTTTGCCCTAGCGGGTATGATCCGAAAAATTCTAAAACGATTTGGGGAATTTCAAATAAGTAATCGTCTTGATAGTTATTAACTACAACTGACATATTTGATACGATTCATACTTTAATATCGTAAAAAAACTTTTTCAAATAAGATCACACAAATAATTAGCAAACCATGACTGCCATATGATCTGCATATGAATAATTTACTAACAACAGCCAACCTTTTTAATTGATCGGTAAACAGCAGAAACTTTTAGCTTTACAAACAAAGAACATTCCAAAGGAAAAGAAACTTAATCAGCCGCGTGATAAATTCAGAACACTATATAAATCAGATGAAGATTCTTGTTATTGTTTAACACTGCTTAATGGCTATCTACAATGACAATTAACTTGTTGTACTAAACCCCTATCTAGACAATTTACTGTTTTTTTATTTTAGTTCTCTTAACCTTTTCGCTATTCAAACCTTTCATCTGTAGGAAAAAGGATAAACGACAAGAGAAAGCACAATTGTTGTATTTTTAAGACAAACTAGCAAACCCCGAATAACATTATTCATTTTTATCACATCACACACCAGTTTATGAGCATTAAAACATAACACGGACATATAATTTATCCTTAAAACGAGAAGAATGATTATTATATCAGAGGACAAGGTTTTCTTTCGTTGTTAAAAGTTCAAATGTTTGTAATTGATTCGTTGAGATAATACTAGGAACACCTCTTCGTACGTTTGTTGATTTTTTTGTAATTTTTATAAAGGATTGTTAACTCATTGAGTGTCTCTTTAACGATCTTTCATTAAATGCTATTCTTATTTAACGGGTTAATAATTTTGTAGAAAACGAGCGATATCTGATTTAGACCTACTACAATGTAAGTGAATGATACATACAAGAGCTGTTGCCATAGACATCTTGAGTTTCACACAGAAAGACATGCCAATGGCTGAAGAATTACCCAAACATTCCAACTCACTCACTCAATCAGTTAATAATAACAGCAAGGCACGAGTGATATGTTCGATCGACCTTTAATGAGACTTTCATGAAGAGATACTTACTCATTAGGGGGCGTATCGGCAGGTTGGTCAGGCTTTATGTTATCGTCTTCAATGTATGATCCTGTAGGATCCTTTGGTAAATCAGGGAGATCATTCTTTGTCCTTAGCGTCACTTGTGGTGAGACTTCGCTGCTTATTCTACGCTCATATGATGTAAACCCGGATACCACAGGTTTCCGTATCAACATGACATGTGACCTGTTCCTGTAAATAAAAGCAATAACAAATTATTGTGAAGGGTTTGACGATGTTGCATCAACGTATAAAGAGGGGTTGATATAGGGTGGCGTTTGAATAGTGCTTGGACATTCATAAGGTTAGCTAGCTACCCCAGGTATCAAACACGAAGGGGAGGCTAGGACAATGCGCGCTTCCGTACATTTAGGTACCTCCTTGGAGCACCCGGATGTATACAGAATGCAACTTGCACCATGTCTCAGATAGACCGTCAGATGGCACATGCTTTTAGCCTACAATTACTGCCGAAAGACTTGTTCACGTAATTTTGATCATTATCATATAGATAGACCGTCAGATGGCACATGCTTTTTAGCCTACAATTACTGCCTAAGGGCATATTCACGTAAATATATTTTGACAAAGGGGACGCAATTTGTCTGATGTGTAAATGCACAAAATGTGCTAGATGTAGCACACGTATAATCAGCCAATACTTAAAATGAGCTATCATTTTGATAATGCAAGGCAACTAATGAATGCATATGAAAAATAGAAACCACAAACATCTGGGCAATATTCAATGATGTACACGATATTTTAAGAATGTCATCGACCTGGATTTCCGACACTCACACAAAGATCCAACATTATTATGCCTGGTAATTACACTTTTCTTAGAATTACGAGAGTGTTGACATTGTAGGTCCCTAACTATGGAAAAACTACTACGTGAAGGAAAAGAAAAATTGTATTTGTTAAAAGACGAATTTAACATTTCAGAACATCTGATTTTGTCGGACTTGCCCGAACGGCATTAACTGTTTATCGTTAAGGATTGAACGAACAATTAACAATGAATATAAAATTCATGCCTTAAATCAACAGGAATATTTCTTGTAACTGTTAAGTGTCGTCATGCTATAACAAAACAAAAAACCTTGAGTTGAAATGATACATTCCGTTTATATAAAATGCATGAGAATAACGAAATGAAAATAAAAGCGTTTTCCCATGCTCACTTTGGTCCATTGAGGTTAGCATTTGGCATGTAGATCACGGAAAATCATAAAGGCAAGTAATCACAAATTTCATTATTTAATGAATACATGATTCTGTATCATACGTGCACAAGAGTTCAATGTTCCCTTGTGTGCTGTTTTCAAAGAACAAAGTTATCTTATCATGGAGTACAATAAGGTCTTACCTTCTACAGATAATAAGGCTGATCATCACCAAGAGTACAAGAAACAAGGTGGCCAGACTCCCTTCCAGTATTCCACCTGGAGTGATGATTTATTCTAGTTAAACATATTGATATGGGACAAAACAAATATTGATATAAATATAATGTTTCAATATTAATATACATATTCTTTTTACAATTATGGTATAAATAGAAAAATATTAGTTGGAATGAACAATTATGATTCTGGGTAAGTCAGATAATAATCATTTAGTTTAGTCATTGATGTTGAGGATATTTTATGGTTGTACAAATATATTTGTAACCATTTAAGTCAGCGGTCGAATATCCCAACACACTGGTGTTGTTCAATAAATAATTGACTTCACTGCATGGCAACTTGGCTACATGTAAATATTTGTATCTACACGTTGATATGGCAACTTGGCTAGATGTGAAGATTTGTATCTATAAGTTGACGTGGCAACTTAGCTAGCTGTAAAGATTTGTATCAACACGTTGATATGACAACTTGGCTAGCTGTGAAGATTTTTATCTACACGTTGATATGGCAACTTGGCTTGATGTAAAGATTTGTATCTACACGTTGATATGGCAACTTGGCTTGATTTATAGATTTGTATCTACACGTTGATATGGCAACTTGGCTTGATGTAAAGATTTGAATACACATGTTGACGTGGCAACTTAGCTTGATGTATATATTTGTATCTACACGTTGACGTGGCAACTTGGTTAGCTGTGAAGATTTGTATCTACACGTTGATATGGCAACCTGGCTAGATGTGAAGATTTTTATCTACAATTGACGTGGCAACTTAGCTTGATGTAAATATTTTAATATACACGTTGATATGGCAACTTGTCTAGCTGTGAAGTATCTACACGTTGACGTGGCAACTTAGCTTGATTAAAGATTTGTATCTACACGTTGATATGGCAACTTGGCTAGATGTACGGATTTGTATTTACACGTTGACGTGGCAACTTGGCTAGATACAAAGATTTGTATCTACACGTTGATATGGCAACTTAGCTAGCTGTGAAGATTTGTATCTACACGTTGACGTGGCAACTTAGCTTGATGTGAAGATTTGTATCTACACGTTGATACGGCAACTTGGCTAGCTGTGAAGATTTTTATCTACAAGTTGACGTGGCAACTTGGCTTGATGTGAAGATTTGTATCTACACGTTGATGCCGCAATTCGGTCGGAACCAAAATTGAAAGGCGCTAAAGCAAGTTTCATAAAATTTCACTTATTCAAACTTTCACCATTTTCCTCTAGTTTAAGAAATATCTCTTTCCAGCATAAAAACATGTAAAAACTGCAGGGGACCATTTAAATTAGAATTTTTAATCATTTGACTTGTGAAATTGATTCCGTTTTTCAAGGTTCCTAGTTGGAAAACTTCACATTTTTGCTATTCGGGAGATACGTGTATTTCCTATAAAGCGTGCTACTGTGCCTTTAAGATGCTTTTACCTGAATGGGAGAGCCAGAATGATGTTGGCTGCTCTGAAATAAAACGCATTGGGAATGTTAAAGAACAATATCTTCAAAATAATTAATGTATTGTGAACATTTTTATTTTATTCCATCTCTAAAACAAACTAAGCTTTCCTCAAATTACTGAGTATGAACAAATTTGTATTTATGTAAATTAGATGAGGAAACAAGATGATAAATGCCATGTTTGTAAAACAAATAATTTGCTAATTTGCAACCCAAGTAGTCACGAAATCGCAGCTGATTCATACATCTAAACAAGGCACAGAAGCAGGTCTACAGCAGGCAAAAAAATAACTTTAAGTTGATAGTGTGTAAGAGGTTCTATTATTGTTGCATTTTTGGTTAAATAAGCGTGACGTTTTAATAAATTTCATTTTTACTGGTACTTTCCAAATATAATATCATGATAACCACATTGTTAAGCTGAATTAAATGTCTCCATTTCCAGTATACTTCAGCCGTGAGAGAGTTACGGGCGTGACGAATAAAACACTCCTTACAGTGAGTGAATCTTTTCCAAATCTATCTTCACTGGATTCCACAATATTACTTTGTCTTTAATGCAAATCACACAGAGTGAAAGCACTTTAACGAAAAACGTTCTACTTTTATTTAGGGATGTCACGATACACTGATGCATCGTCGTAGTACAATTCACAATACGATGCATGATACAGTTGACTGTATCATTATACAAATTTTAATGAATATCGTTAAAGTTTTGGTGAATATCGTTAAATTTTGTGTGAATATCGAATCAAGAAAACCAGAGTTGGTTAATATCCTTGTTAAGATAGCTTTAATATAGCATTGAATTACTATTTCATGAAGAAGTTATCTTATTTTTGTGTTTAAATGCTGGTTTTAGATAATTCTCGTTAAAAATATTAAATTTTGATGCCTGAATTTGTATCTCACCGTAATAATGTCGCATTTAGTGTATCGTGTCGTATCGTTACCTAAGTATCGTGATACGTATCGTATCGCAAAGTACCTGTATCGTAATATCCTTACTTTAATTCAATTATGAATAGGCTTTACGATAGAAAAATAAAGCTTAAAGTCTGATAACTTTTGTACATGCTAACTATACCTTTACAACTTCACAATCTTGTTTTCAGCATTTAGATATCCTTAATCGTACATGTTTGTGTTTGAATCAATCTCATTAAAATAATATTATGATCTATTTGCAACACTACGCTAGCTATACTCCGCGTAACGTATAGCAGTACAGAATTATGTACTTATTTCAATGAGATAATCCGCGTAACGTATAGCAGTACAGAATTATGTACTTATTTCAATGAGATAATCCGCGTAACGTATAGCAGTACAGAATTATGTACTTATTTCAATGAGATAATTCGCGTAACGTATAGCAGTAGAGAATTATGTACTTATTTCAATGAGATAATCCGCGTAACGTATAGCAGTACAGAATTATGTACTTATTTCAATGAGATAATCCGCGTAACGTATAGCAGTACAGAATTACGTACTTATTTCAATGAGATAATCGGCGTAACGAATAGCAGTACAGAATTATGTACTTATTTCAATGAGATAATCCGCGTAACGTATAGCAATACAGAATTATGTACTTATTTCAATGAGATAATCCGCGTAACGTATACGCAGTACAGAATTATGTACTTATTTCAATGAGATAATCGGCGTAACGAATAGCAGTACAGAATTATGTACTTATTTCAATGAGATAATCCGCGTAACGTATAGCAGTACAGAATTATGTACTTATTTCAATGAGATAATCCGCGTAACGTATACGCAGTACAGAATTATGTACTTATTTCAATGAGATAATCCGCGTAACGTATAGCAGTACAGAATTATGTACTTATTTCAATGAGATAATCCGCGTAACGTATAGCAGTACAGAATTATGTACTTATTTCAATGAGATAATCCGCGTAACGTATAGCAGTACAGAATTATGTACTTATTTCAATGAGATAATCCGCGTAACGTATAGCAGTACAGAATTATGTACTTATTTCAATGAGATAATCCGCGTAACGTATAGCAGTACAGAATTATGTACTTATTTCAATGAGATAATCCGCGTAACGTATAGCAGTACAGAATTATGTACTTATGTCAATGAGATAATCCGCGTAACGTATACGCAGTAGAGAATTATGTCCTTATTTCAATGAGATAATCCGCGTAACGTATAGCAGTAGAGAATTATGTACTTATTTCAATGAGATAATCCGCGTAACGTATAGCAGTACAGAATTATGTACTTATTTCAATGAGATAATCCGCGTAACGTATAGCAGTAGAGAATTATGTACTTATTTCAATGAGATAATCCGCGTAACGTATAGCAGTAGAGAATTATGTACTTATTTCAATGAGATAATCCGCGTAACGTATACGCAGTACAGAATTATGTACTTATTTCAATGAGATAATCCGCGTAACGTATAGCAGTACAGAATTATGTACTTATTTCAATGAGATAATCCGCGTAACGTATAGCAGTACAGAATTATGTACTTATTTCAATGAGATTATCCGCGTAACGTATACAAAGCACAGAATTGTGTACTTATTTCAATGAGATAATCCGCGTAACGTATAGCAGTACAGAATTATGTACTTATTTCAATGAGATAATCCGCGTAACGTATAGCAGTACAGAATTATGTACTTATTTCAATGAGATAATCCGTGTAACGTATAGCAGAACAGAATTATGTACTTATTTCAATGAGATAATCCGCGTAACGTATAGCAGTACAGAATTATGTACTTATTTCAATGAGATAATCCGCGTAACGTATAGCAGTACAGAATTATGTACTTATTTCAATGAGATAATCCGCGTAACGTATACGCAGTACAGAATTATGTACTTATTTCAATGAGATAATCCGCGTAACGTATAGCAGTACAGAATTATGTACTTATTTCAATGAGATAATCCGCGTAACGTATACGCAGTACAGAATTATGTACTTATTTCAATGAGATAATCCGTGTAACGTATAGCAGTACAGAATTATGTACTTATTTCAATGAGATAATCCGCGTAACGTATAGCAGTACAGAATTATGTACTTATTTCAATGAGATAATCCGCGTAACGTATAGCAGTACAGAATTATGTACTTATTTCAATGAGATAATCCGCGTAACGTATAGCAGTACAGAATTATGTACTTATTTCAATGAGATAATCCGCGTAACGTATAGCAGTACAGAATTATGTACTTATTTCAATGAGATAATCCGCGTAACGTATAGCAGTTCAGCATTATGTACTTATTTCAATGAGATAATCCGCGTAACGTATACACAGTTCAGAATTATGTACTTAGTTCAATGAGATAATCCGCGTAACGTATACGCAGTACAGAATTATGTACTTATTTCAATGAGATAATCCGCGTAACGTATAGCAGTACAGAATTATGTACTTATTTCAATGAGATAATCCGCGTAACGTATAGCAGTACAGAATTATGTACTTATTTCAATGAGATAATCCGCGTAACGTATAGCAGTACAGAATTATGTACTTATTTCAATGAGATAATCCGCGTAACGTATAGCAGTACAGAATTATGTACTTATTTCAATGAGATAATCCGCGTAACGTATAGCAGTAGAGAATCATGATCTTATTTTGATGAGATTGTGTTTTAAGCAGACAAAACCTTGTAAGCGTTACCATTCCCCAATTCCCTCACTAGGTTTCTAGGACACAAATATTATTTGTCAGAATAGTATCATCTTATCTCATCACATGTGATTGAAACTGTAGCCCATGTTACAAGTATAACCAGGATCTTAATTCCAAAATAAAAACTCAAACTAGGATGTTCACCTTTTGCTTCTCCTCTTAAGCAGGCTACATCAGGATCTGTCGTGACCTTCACTTCCGGTAGATTGTTGCCTGGCCCATTTTCTCTATCCTTTTCTGTCAAATTGGATGGTTGGTCAAACTCATTGTTTACAACACGTAGCTCAAAGGGATTGTAGGTGTTGCTGGTAACAGGGTCAGGTATCAGTCTTCCTGCCACATACTCTGAAACATTCATACACCAGTAAACAGAACCAGAGAATATTATACGTGGAGAGTGACGTGTTGAAATGTACTTTCTAATGGTTATATAATTCGATAAATAATGGTTATCACAGAACGCTACATAATACTAACTCATCCTAATTGTTTCTCCTCGAACTTGTTTTCAAAGAGTCATTACTGATATCTTAAAACACGAAAGAATAAGAGGAAATTGCATAGGCTATTGGTAATAAATGATATTTGTTTTATAGGTAAGCAAACGGAATAATTCACTGGAATTTGATGAAAATCTTATATCCATGTTTTTATGTAATGGTTATCAGAGAATTTTACATTGCCTTTCGGTTACCACCGTGTACCTGAAGGTCTGCAACCATTTTCACGGCATACCCTCACAAGCCTACTGACCTGTTTCGTGAAGATTTGCATGTTACCAATCCGTTGGCCAATCTGGTTCCGGACATGCGTGGTGAGGCATGATAATCAAGGGGACAATCTTTTAGATGGATTTTTATATCTATTTGATAATGGGCAGTAGCACGTTTTTAGGGGGAATACAAGGTAATATCAGGAAAATTAAAATAAATGGTTCCAATTGAAACACAACGTTTTTAAACTAAATGCAGCAGTAATAATTCAAATATATATCGTTAAGTTTAGCCATGCGATTTCTTTTTCTTACACAAAATGAATTAAAGGTATTCACACAAAATGGCCGCCAATGGATTTTATGTGAATCTTCAAACTTTGTCCTCTGACTATGGATGATTGGTTTGTGTAATGAGATTGTTGACACTGTCAAACTTATACATTTAGCATTAACTTCAAATTATCAGTGAAAATTGTAAGATATAAAACTATCAAAAAACGTGCTACTGCCCCTTTAAGACATTTTTACACGCACACTTTTACTCCTATAAGTATATGACCTCCCAGGAGTAAATATAATTACAGGGAGTAAACGTGCCATGTAATCAAAACTAGTTTACTTAAAGGAGCATCTTTACTCCTAGGAGTTTAATGTTCAACCCCAAGAGGTAAAGTAAAGAATATTTACTTTTACTCCTGAAAGTAACCGTGTCATAGTATAAGTATAGTATAGATTGATAAGGTTGAGGTATTTGACTTGCATTAATAGAGTTTCTAGAAAAAACTGTTGGGTAAAAATAATATTAATTCAAGATTATTCTTTTTAACTTGTTGACAGCATGTTTCCTAATGAAGGAAATTTGGTGGTTTTGTGTTGAGTGTCATTCTTTTAAAACTGAAAACTTGCTCTTACCCCTTTTACACTTTAGCAGTTATTTGACAAAACAAAATCTATGGTAAAATTTCGGTAATTTCTTCTCTGCCTCAGGATATGATTTTCACGCATAGAAAAAATATCTTTTCACTGTAAAGCAAATCATGATATACTTAAAGGGGCAGTAGCACGTTTTTAGGGGGAATATAAGGTGATGTCATGAAAATGAAAATTAATGGTTCCAAATGAAAGACAATGTATTTAAACTAAATGGAGCAGTAATAATTCAAATATAAAATTAAAATTTAGCCATGCGATTCCTTTTTCTTACACAAAATGAATTAAAGGTGTTCACACAAAAATGGCCGCCAATGGATTTTGTGTAAATCTTCATACTTTGTCCTCTGACTATGGGTGATTGACTTGTGTGATGAGATTTTTTACACTGTCAAAATAATACATTTAACATTAACTTACAATTATCAGTGAAAATTTAAAATATAAAATTATCAAAAAACGTGCTACTGCCCCTTTAAGGGTCCTTAAATTCTAATGGAACGTAAAGTAATACTCCGAAAAACTCCGCGGCGTGGGTAACTGCTTGAAACTGTTTTCTTAACTTATTAATTTCGAAAGTTGTTAAAGAACAGTAAACAAGATCTTGTTCATAACCAATTCATTGGTAAGTAAAATAATGCATAGACAATCAAGGGAAACTACAGACCTTTGATGATAGTTCCGATCAAGGCGCTGATAAGTAACAGCCTTGTTGGTGTCATTGTTGCCAATATTGAAAGATCATCCACGACTTATTATTCCCTGTAATGCTAGTCTCAATAACTTAACTCGCCGCATTTAAATGCTGTTAAGGCCAAATAAAGAGAAATATTCAAATACGCCCAGTTTACGTGTCATGAAGGATAGTAAGTAATTCACATCCTCAATTCTTCTTTCCGCTTAAGTTGTATTCATATCCTATATGATAACTCAAATTAAAATCCGGTAGATCATTTTCTCGAGCAATTGGACTTCTTAAGCTCGACACATTAGCCAATCAAATGCATGCTAAAAAAATGATAACTCCTTTCAAGAATTTATTATACATTCCTCGCAACTGCGTCAGGAATCCAAATCAAAACCCCTTACAGGGACTCGTTGGGGTTTAAATGAGACACTTTCTTATTTTCTCTTCTTAATATTTTGCTTTGATTCGTAACCAAATACCAAATATTCTGATGTAATTGAAAATAGCTCTTATTTTTTTCTTTAAACGTTAGATACGTTTACTTACGACTAATTGTTTTCATGGCTGAATCCTTAAAAAGGATTAGGCCTGATGGTTAGATCCTTAAATATTGTCTTGTGACGTTTTATTCGTTGTTATACCAGTAAACATTGACAACAATTATATATGTTATTTGTGGCATTTGAGGGGAAAACATGACAATTTAGGAGAGGATTTGAACCGTATACAAGACATATAGTACTATGACCACATGCATTGTCTGTCAACAAATGCAAGGCTCACTCATGTATCTCACATTGCACGTGCCTCGCGGATTTCGCGTGCTGTGACGACAAAATCCAACTCTTTGTTCTGTATGCGTGGGTTTCCGGTATCGTTGAGAACTTAGAAAATGGGATCGATTACGGTATGAATCTGCAATTATTTTGTTTAGGGAAGAAATTCTGTAACTTTGAAAAGCGTGTAAACATACAGACAACGTGTTATTTAAGACAACAATTAAGAATAATCTACATGAAAATATTTTATCCCGTAAACGTTTCATCATTTTTCAACCAGCAAGTCCGTGCCAAAAACATTACAACTTGTGTGTGAATCTAGACCAAACATGCTACAAAATCATAACTTTGATGATAAAATGGTAATTTCGTTTAAGTTTATGATTCGATATGATGCAATTCCATTTTATGTCATTCTGGTTTTGTGTTTCATTGATAAAACAAACAATTCTTTAAAACTTTTGAGATTTAATTTTAACGAACATAAGCAGAAAAAGTGTAACCTTACTTTAAGTTTCATGTTCCATTTGTTCATTATTCTCGTGTTTGATACACTGAGCAAAAAATATAAGGACCACGTGTTTTTATTAGTTCTAAAACCGTGTTAAGGTTTAACGACATACTTCTTAAATATATAAGTAAAAGCCAAATATTATAGATGGAAACCTTTTATTGTTGGGCACACCTTGGATTATTCCTTGTCATTTAATCTTACGAAAAGGCAAGGAATACCCCAACAGCGTTTTGACCTGCAATAAAGAAGTTGTAATCAATAATATTTAACATGTCTTTTACTTTAAAGTTGGCAGTAGCACGTTTTTAGGGGAATATAGGGTAATGTCAGGAAAATGAAAATTAAGGGTTCCAATTGAAAAACAGTGTATTTAAAATAAATGGAACAGTAATAATTCATATATACAACGTAAAGTTTAGCCATGCGAGTCCTTTTTCTTACACAAAATGAATTAAAGGTGTTCACATAAAATGGCCGCTAATGAATTTTATGTGAATCTTCATATTTTATCCTCTGACTATAATTGATTGGCTTGTGTAATGAGATTTTTGACCCTGTCATAATAATACATTTACCATTAGCTTGCAAATATCAGTGGAAATTTTAAAATATAAAATTATCAAATAACGTGCTACTGCCCCTTTAATACACCAACTTCTAGATGCCTCTCAAGAACACTAGAAATGTAGTTTAAACCAGATATACAATGTTATTAAAGTTGAACAAATCTAATGGTTCCTAAATTTTTGCTCAATATGTTTGGTACCTGAATAGGTATTTGAATTATGTCCAGAACATTATCTTAGTATTGTTATAGTTTAGATGGTTAAAAAATGGAATGAAAATTGTCAAGACATTCGATAATGATTTTAGCTTTAATTCAAACTTCAAGTAAAAGATAAAGACAATATCATTGGACGAGTAATTACGATAGATACAAATTGTATAGTATATCTGTTTGTATCAAAGGCATTATAGGCAAAGTTGATCATGATATAGACAGTCAAATCTCTATTTCAATTAGGAGATAAACTTAGTGTGTTTGAAAATCAGAGACATGTTACACTGGATTGATAGCGAGTAAATTTTAAATTATAACCGAACGCGCAGTTTTAATCTCGGTAAACAGCAGAATACCAGCTCTGAAATTGCCAGTCGGCTGTATCAATGCGCGGTGAAGCGGCCTCAAAATCAGAGGACGTTCAATCCAAAATTGATCACATTTGATTTTCCAGGAGAGCCAATCAGAATCTATTTTTAATCACATTCATGGTAGAATTGATAAGTTTTTCCATTACTTCTTTCAGATCACGTTGCTGGTTCTAGTCATGTTCCTGGTGTCCAGCTCTAAAGTAGGTACAGGTGCACCTAACTCGCTATAGCGTTGACAAATGGACGTTCTCCCTTTTTATGCCCCCGAATCGGAGATTCCGGGGGTATATTGTTTTTCACCTGTCCGTCCGTCCGTCCGTCTGTCAGTTTGTCCACAAAAACTTTAACCTTGGTCATAACTTTTGATTGGTCAGAGCTAGGTCTTTGATACTTGACATATGGATCCCTTGTGATGAGATCTTTCAGATGACACCATGACATTTGACCTTGTGACCTTGACCTTGACACAGCGAGCAGGATGCATCCGGGGGCATTCGTGTTTCACAAACACATCTTGTTTATATCAATATTTATCAGGTCTTCAATATAGAGATGTCCTTGTCAATGGTATCAGATTTTTTTATCTATTGCTAATATTTCAAATATTTATCAGATGTTTAATTGTTTATTTATTCCATTCACAGTAATCACATGGAAGCTAATGAGAAGTAAAACTGTTTTTTAGATTAAATATCAAGGATTCTTATATGAACAAGGTTTCAGGGCTTACTACTAATTTAATAATATGCAGCTTCGATCAAACCTATCCAAAACATGAAATGTTAGACAATACCTTCAAACTAGTTGTTGCCGTCCTCAAACGTATGATCGAAGGGACGCATGTCCGTCTGTCCGTCCGTCCGGGTTCTTGTAAACGAAATACCTCATAGACTGTTGCAAACGGTGTCTAATTTTATTATTTTTATCCCATCGGTATGTAATGCCGTCGGATAAAGTCATCGCCCTGTCCGTCCGTCCGTCCGTAATCATTTCGTTTCTGGATCAGAATTCAAAAACTGTTAGACCTAGCTCAATAAAACTTGGAATGTAGACGAGTCTGCATATGTAGATGTGCCCTTTGGTACTTTTAACTTCTCCGGATTTAAATTTTTGGCTCTTTCAATGGATATGTAACTTAGATTTTGGTTTCCGGAGCAGAACTCAAAATCTGTTATACCTAGCTCAATGAATGTTGGTATGTAGATTAGTCAACACATGTAGATGTGGCTTTTGGTATATTCAACTTCTTAGGATTTTTTTTTTGGCGGTTTCCATGGAAAAATAACTTAAATTTCAGTTTCCGGATCAGAATTAAAAACTTTGGGACCTTGCTCAATAAAACTTTGTATGTGAATTAGACAGAATGTGAATATGTCCTTTTTATAAACTTCTTCAGAGTTTGACGGTTTCCGTGGCAACGCAACTTAAATGGGGACCGTTGGATAAAGCATCTTCTGATGACTCTTGTTTAAAAATGTTTATTCACATGAGTGGGTGCCTTCATCATTTGAAATCATACATCCAACATCAAATATTCATACACAATACATTATATGAAAGATTTTGGTGCCTTAATCAACGTGGTCTATAACAAATATTTCCATTTCACCTCGCCTATTTTCGCAATTTGTTTTATTTGTCGATCATGATACTCGTGATTGAAGAGTCAATTTGATAAAGATAGTAAATGTACCAGACTGTCCTGTGAAGTCTCATTTTGAGCATAGGGGGGGGGGGTGGGGTGGGGGGGGGGGGGGGGGGGGGGGTGGTGCCATTTGTGTGGCAAGCACGTGTTAAGCGTCGTATGTTTTCAAAGCCATACACTCGTTTTGTTTATTTGTAGTGTGAGTACGATGAATTTGTGTGGAGAACAAAAGGGGGCATTATCAAAGGTACGTTTCCTTATACAACATACACATACCTTTTATCATTTTGTATAAACATCATAAATAGAAGATCCTTAACGGCGTCATATTTAATAGTTTCATTTATCTACTTAATAAATGAATACTTTCTAAGTAGGTCTATACATTTTTTTAAACAAATCATTCACGACTGATAAGAGTTCAATAACTTAAAGTACTGAGTGGTAGGGAGTAAGGAATTGTTAAACTTTATTACTACATAATTCACTTGTGACTGTTGATTGTGTGTAGAAGGAAGATGAGGATATCCTAGTGTTAGATACTGCAGTATAATGCATGTTAAACTATTAAACAAATGTAATATTGCATCATGTATGACGTCAAAACCGTGTCGTCATGACCTCATTGTTAGCACACCGCCACAATGACAATCAAACCGAGGAAATATTCAGCGCTTATGCTAGTAGGGAAATGAGTACTTAACTTGTTTGTTCCTTACTTGAATCGTAAACTCGCTTAATAAGATTGTATTAAATGGAAGATCGTTTAATATTCTATATATACGTTTCAGTGGAACCTCTCTGTGGGGCGACGGAAACGGATGTTTCAGAAATTAATGTGTACGCGGACTTTCCCGTTCTAGTGCAGATATTCTGTAAAAATGACAGGACTGTAAACCCGACGTCTGACGATGGTGTGAAATACTCACAAATTGCAGCATTTTCTTCAGACAACGGGCACGACTGTGTATTTGAGGTAAGGAATATTGTAATATTTTATCCCCCATTGGAAGGAGAATATGAGTAGATTTCTTTAATCTATTTTAGAACAGTTGGTCAATGATCCGAGACATATGAGTTCAGTTCACTGTTTGAATTAAAGGGAAAATACAAAACATATTTTTTAATTCATATGACATATTTGTTGCAATTTAAGGATCTAAAAGCAATACATTTCGCAGAACTAAAAAATGGTTTGCGAAACTTGTAACTTCAAGTCAGTCTCCTATCATGTCCTACTTAAGTTAAGACCCACGTTCAAATATCCAAGTATATTCAAGTGTCACAAACATCCGAGATATACAACTAATATCAGAATATAAATTCCGGGCAGGATTTCCCTTTCACAATGTTTCCCCCCGCAAACCGCGTTAGTGGGCACCTTCCGTGCGTTGCATATTGCCTGCTGCTCATAACTTTGTTACTAATCAACGATTATAATTCAAATATAAAGTGGAAATACTGAAACATTTTATATAATGTGTCTTGAGTAAATATTTTGGGAATATAGTAATAACAGTTTGGAGAAAACATTGTTACAAGTCCTGTCTCACTAACTAGTCCACTTTTGATGAAAGTTCACATCGAGATACATAAACATACAAAACAATTTCTAAATTATGTTTGCAACATTTTGCGGGTTTTTTTTTTGCAAAACAAATTTTTTTAGACATGTCTAAGGTTTTCCAGTCTGGTCAAAACGTCACTAGCTAGGTCTCATAGATTGATCAAAACTGGTATTGCGATGCATAAATTAAATTATCTCGACTTGCACAGCAATGTCGGCTTACCATTGGTCATAAGGGTATGTAATGGTAATATATTTATTTGGCAAAAAGGGCTCACTCTGTCAAACCTCTGCGGCTCAGAAATTTAAAATAATCATTTTTGTGTTTATCAATTAATTATTTGATTGCATTTTTAGCTCATCTGGCCTGTAAGGCCCGATGGGCTTATGGCATGGCATGGTGTCCGGCGTCCGTCCGTCCGTCCGTCCGTCCGTCCGTCCACCCGTCCGTAAACTTTGTGGAATTTCGACTTCTTCTCCAGAACCATAAGGCCTAGAAATCTAAAACTTTGTGTACAGACTCCTTGACTAGTGAGGATTAAAAATTGTAGCTTTGGTGGCCCTGTGACCCCTAATAAGGGCCACAGGGGCCACGCCCTTAAAACCTATTTTCATCTTCTTCTCCAGAACTATGAGGCCTAGAAACCTAAAACTTTGTGTACAGACTCCTTGACTAGTGAGGATTAAAAATTGTAGCTTTGGTGGCCCTGTGACCCCTAATAAGGGCCACAGGGGCCATGCCCTAAAAACCTATTTTCATCTTCTTCTCCAGAACCATGAGGTCTAGAAATCTAAAACTTTGTGTACAGACCCCTTGACTAGTGAGGATTATAAATTGTAGCTTTGGTGGCCCTGTGACCCCTAATAAGGACTACAGGGGCCACGCCCTAAAAACCTATTTTCATCTTCTTCTCCAGAACCATGAGACCTAGAAATCTTAAACTGTGTGTACAGACTCCTTGACTAGTGAGGATTATAAATTGTAGCTTTGGTGGCCCTGTGACCCCTAATAAGGGCCACAGGGGCCACGCCCTAAAAACTTATTTTGATCTTCGTCCCCAGAACCATGAGGCCTTGAAAGCTGAAACTTTGTGTACAATCTCATTGACTAGTGAGGATTATAAATTGTAGCTTTAGTGGCCCTGTGACCCCTAATAAGGGCCACAGGGGCCACGCCCTAAAAACCTATTTTCATCTTCTTCTCCAGAACCATGAGGCCTAGAAAGCTGAAACTTTGTGTACAGACCCCTTGACTAGTGAGGATTATAAATTGTAGCTTTGGTGGCCCTGTGACCCTTAATAAGGGCCACAGGGGCCACGTCCTAAAAACCTATTTTCATCTTCTTCTCCAGAACCATGAGGCCTAGAAAGCTGAAACTTTGTGTACAATCTCATTGACTAGTGAGGATTATAAATTGTAGCTTTAGTGGCCCTGTGACCCCTAATAAGGGCCACAGGGGCCACGCCCTAAAAACCTATTTTCATCTTCTTCTCTAGAACCATGAGGCCTAGAAAGCTGAAACTTTGTGTACAGACTCCTTGACTGATGAGGATTATGAACTGTAGCTTTGGTGGTCCTGTGACCCCTAATATATATAAAGCATAATTGATAATGAAGCCTGATGAGCTACAGAGCCAATGGCTCTATTTTTTATCGTTTTTTATTGTTTTTAACAAATTTGACGTTATTGGTGTATAAGTTAACGCTTATAGGTAAAACTATTGAATTTTTAGCTCATCCGGCCTGTAAGGCCAGATGGGCTTATGGCATGGCATGGTGTCCGGCGTCCGTCCATCCGTCCATCCGTCCGTCCATCCGTCCGTAAACTTTGTGGAATTTCGACTTCTTCTCCAGAAACATAAGGCTTAGAAAGCTGAAACTTTGTGTACAGACTCCTTGGCTAGTGAGGATTATGAATGGTAACTTTGGGCGCCCTGTGACCCCTAATAAGGGCCACAGGGGCCGCGCCCTAAAAACATATTTTCATCTTCTTCTCCAGAACCATGAGGCCCAGAAAGCTGAAACTTGGTGTACAGACTCCTTGGCTAGTCAGAATTATAAATTGTAGCTTTGGTGGCCCTGTGACCCCTAATAAGGGCCACTTTTGCATCGCCCTAAAAACCTATTTTCATCTTCTTCTCCAGAAACAAAAGGCCTAGAAAGCTGAAACTTTGTGTACAGACTCCTTTGCTAGTGAGGATTATAAATTGAAGCTTTGGGTGCCCTGTGACCCCTAATAAGGGCAACATATGCCACGCCCTAAAAACATATTTTCACCTTCTCCAGAACCATGAGGCCTAGAAAGCTGAAACTTTGTGTACAGACTCCTTGACTAGTGAATATTATAAATTGTAGCTTTAGTGGCCCTGTGACCCCTAGTAAGGGCCACATATGCCACGCCCTAAAAACCTTTTTTCATCTTCTCCAGAAGCATAAGGCCTAGAAAGCTGAAACTTTGTGTACAGACTCCTTGGCTAGTGAGGATTATAAATTGTAGCTTTTGGCGCCCTGTGACCCCTAATAAGGGCCACATATGCCACGCCCTAAAAACCTATTTTCACCTTCTCCAGAACCATGAGGCCTAGAATGCTGAAACTTTCTGTAAAGACTCCTTGACTAGTGAAGATTATAAATTGTAGCTTTAGTGGCCCTGTGACCCCTCATAAGGGCCACATATGCCACGCCCTAAAACACTATATTCATCTTCTTCCCCATGAGGCCTTGAAAGCTAAAAGTTTGTGTACAGACTCCTTGGCTATTGAGGATTATTAATTGTAGCTTTGGTGGCCTTGTGACCCCTAATAAAGGCCACATATGCCACACCATAAAAACCTATTTTCTTCTTCTTCTCCAGAAGCATAAGGCCTAGAAAACTGAAACTTTGTGCGCAAACTTCTAAGTTAGATAAGGAGGAAATCAAATTGTACATTTGGTGACTCTGTGGTCCAAAATTAGGGAGGACACACATTTGCCACACCCTAAAGCTAAATTGATATGAAGCCTGATGAGCTACAGAGCCACTGGCTCTATTTTTAATAAAATATTTGCGAGTCATGTTTTGATCATAAATGTTCTCTTTCTAGCTCATATCTCTTTTATTTGCTTGAGTTTTATGAAGTTAGTTTGCACGAATTCTGCCCAAAAGTGAATATGTTGATTGTACGTATTGTCTATTTTAATCAAAATAGTTTCCTTCATATTCTTCAATACTTGTGGTGTTTGGTCTGACATATGAATCTGCAAAATGATAGATGGTTTCTTCAACAGGAATACCGTGATCATCTTCCTCGCAGAGCTTATAAAGTCAGTTTCCAAACTTACTCATTTAATAAGCCACGTCCGCAATTGGCGTTTTTATCTATGCGTAGGATGATGCACTGTGATGGAAACAGCTTGAATATAAGATAAGATAAAAATCTATACATTATGTGCCATTGCGGGGGTTATGTATAGGTTAATGCCCTCGTAACAGTCCATTCCTAAAAAATAATGGAGCCGAGGGCCCCAGGGTCCGAGGCTCATCATATATTTTAGGAATGGACTTTCGCTTATAGTTAGCTTGAGAGCAAGTGCAGAATGGCATGGCGTCCGGCGTCCGTCCATTCGTCCATCCGTAAACTTTTCACTTTTTCGACTTCTTCTCCCGAACCAATGACTCTAGCGAGCTGAAATTTGATGTGCAGACTCCTCGGCCAATGGGGATTCTTAATTGTAGATTTTGTGACCCCATGACCCCAAATGCGGTCACAGGGGTCAAAACTTTGAACACTTATTTTCATCTTTCATCTTCACCAGTTCAAAAAGGTCTAGACAGCTGAAAAATTGTGTGTAGACTCCTTGGCCAATGGAGATTCTAAATTGTAGATTTTGTGACCCAATGACCCCAAATTGGGTCACAGGGGTCAAAACCCAATAACCTATTTCCATCAAAACTACAAAAGTCTGAGCTACAGAGCCCATGGCTCTTAGTGAGCTCAAAACAGATTGACAATAAACGCTGATTTGAATAAGGTTGAGCCTGATTGCAGAAAAAGAGGAATTCGGGCGTGTACACGGTGACGGTGAAGGTGGGGTGGGAGGAGGGAGCTGTGTCCATCAACCAGGCCAGGGAGTTCTTCCTCATTGACTGTAGCTATGACGACAAGGTCGACCTGGAGACCAACACGGAATTTATCGACACCGAGTAAGTAGAGGATTCTTTCCTGGTTATCTTTCCTTGCAGAGAATAATCTATGCTGAATAATAAAACATGCGTGTTTGATTATACATCATTCAACCATATCCTTATTGGTTTTAATGGTTTCACCTTCTAATCGTCGTGGACGATAGAGGCGTTTGTAGGTAAAAGTCGAAAACATGAAGCCACACGGATCTTATTATACCCCCACCTACGAAGTAGTGGGGGTATATAGCGCTCCGCCTGTCCGTCCGTCCGTCCGTCTGTACGTCCGGGCATTCTTCAGTATTAACTATAGAATTCTACCACTTGTTTAACTGATGGTTTTTTTTTTGGTATTGATATTTATTGATGAACTTTATTATTCTCGGATCTATAAAATATTGAGGGTATATCCCTCTGTGTATGTCTGAGCATTAGTCAAGATAACCTGTAGAAGTCTTCAACATTTTATTTATGGATGAATTTAATTTGCATATAGAATTTATCAGTAATTTACTGGAATTTAAAACAATGCCATCTAGAGCTTTTCGTTTTACCTCCCCTGAAACAATGCATGACCTTATTTGGATTTAGCTGTGCATTATTTCATGTCTTTTAGATCCTACTTCAAATGTATTGAAATTGTTCTGCCTTCTTAAAAATTCTGGAAATATTTTTTGGCATTGTGTATGAGGTTATGTAGTGCATTGCACGGGACAGACTTTTGAAAATCTTTGATGATAACATCATTTTGGGTTAATATTGTATATTTCATAAAGCCTTTGCCAGTCATATTTTAGCTACATACCTACCTACAAATTGCTCCATCTAGCTGTCTGTTTGAAAATCAAATTATAAAGACAGACACATATCGATAATTCAAGAAAATATGTCTCAATCTTTGAGACTTAGAATGCATAGGACGGAGACAAGAATACCTGACTGTTTTTGCACAATAAGACAATTGAATGTTGCTGCTTTTAAAATAAGTTATTTATTTTTACTTTATGAAAAATCACAATTCTATGAATTTTAAACAGACAAATTTAACTATATTCAAGATGTATTGCAGCTACTCTCAATGCCTTCCCTTATATTTACCCAAATGTATATGAAAAGAGCTCTGTGGTTAATATTGTTGTGAGAAAGGTTTTGGGCACATTTTTCAGGGTTTTTTTAGTAATGTGTCTAATGTCTTGTCCTCAGTATTTTAACTTGTACAATGCAATTTTCTGTTCTTTGTTCATCTTACAGCTAACCTTATCTCAAGAAATTATTCAATATGCATGGTTGTTGTAGCAAGAACAGACAAATGTTAACACAAGATTTATAGTTTATTCATCTGAACCATATTATGAACACTTTATTTCCATTGACAGTTTTTCTCTCAGAGGTGACAATATCATGCACTCATAGTTTGGCAATAAGGGTTGGCAACATTATTTACAGGGGACATCATGGCAATAAAAGGGCCCAAGTTTTATTCAGCTCCCATCATGTTGCCTTGCTTCAAGTTTGAATTCTTTAGCCAAGTGACCAAGTTGTTGTCAAATGGTGGCGTTGAAAAACTACAAAAGAAACAGAAAAAAGATTCCTTACCTTTTTTACAATTACAGAACAAACAAAACATTAATTTAAGTTACATTTTACAATACAACTTCATTGACAATAAAATACAAGATATTGTCTCAAGTAGTAAATGAATATTACCAAGAATTTTTTTTATAAAAATTATACAAATACAATTAAATATGAATATTTTATCAATAAGCAATTAATATAAAGCTTACCTTGATAACACAATAACTGAAGGTAAAAGATTACTTCCACTGAAAATATCTGCAAATGAAGCATTAATTTGTGATAGATGTTATCACTGCAATAAAAAGCAATTCCAAAGTTAGAATTCATAATTCTTACTGAAAATCTCCTTTTTTACTTGACAAATTCATATTCAAATATATTGATACACAATAACCTAAAAAAAAGTAAAGTTATTGTCAAAAAATTAAAAATTCCCACCTCCTGCTTGCTGGCTTTTTCTATAGTAACAGGTTAGCTTGAGACTGGTAGAATGCCTAAGTACAGGCCTGTGGGGCAAAACAAGCTAGAAGATCATGCAAAGTGAGGTTAGTTGTATGCAGCATGAAGAAATCATGCAAAGATAGCCAAGTCACATGATACTCACCATGACAGCCTAAGCCATCTAGACTTGAGCAAAACTCTTATTGGTCAAATAATAATACATATTTTTAACAAATAAAAGTGTTTCTTGATTTTATTAACTTAACTTTTGGAAGTAAAAATCCATAATTGAAAATAAGAAGAGATTCTACCGTTTGATTTTTTAAAACAACATTGAAAAATAATGTGAAAATGAGTCTTGCTTGCAAACTTGCACAAGTTGTGATGATATGCAAATAAGGTCAGCTGACCTTTTGTTTTTAAACATTGACATGTGCATTTTGTTTTGATCAACATCAAGGAGCATAATAAATGGTTTGATTACAGAATTTAGTTAGCCAAGTTATAGAATTAGACAAGTAATAGATTATAGATAATGAAAATAAATATGAATATGCTTATAAGTGTATTTAATAAGCATCTTTAAATGAAAATATAATAAATATGCTTACCGTATAAATAAAATTAAAAAACATATTTTAGCCTTTTCACTGCTGTACTTAGGATTATCATATATAGTTCTTGGCTCTCTGTCTGTGATCATTGTTTGTAGAGTATAATCAAAACATGCAATTGTATCTGTTTGGGTTTTCAACTTTCGAAGATTTTGAGTTTTGTAAATTACTCTGGAAGCACTACTTAGAAATATATTTCACAAAACATATCTCCATGAAACTTGGTATTTATCATCACTAGAGGTCGTGCTTTTCAGGGTTTTTATTTTTCAATATGATCAACTTTCAAATTAATTCCTTCCATGACTTAACACAACCAGTTTTCCTGACTAATCATTACAAGAAGTTCATTCAGTATTCTTGTTATGTCTCCCCCCCCCCCCCCCGAAGGGTCGGGGAGACATATTGGTTTGAGCCGAGTTCCCGTCGGCGTTGGCGTTGGCGTTCCCATTTCGTTTCCGGAGCATATCTCTAAAACTATGTGACCGATCATCACCAAACTTGGTAAACTGTCTCTCCATATCATGTAGATGTGCCTTTTGGAGGTTATAGATTTCTTAAAATTTAATTATTTATATATTTCCATGGCAACAATTTGGACTTAGTCTTTTTCAAGGGTAGTGATCGTTTCCGGAGCAGATCTCTAAAACTATGTGACCGATCATCACCAAACTTGGTATACTGTCTCTCCATATCATGTAGATGTGCCTTTTGGAGGTTATAGATTTCTTAAAATTTTTATATTTTTTTTATTTCCATGGCAACAATTTGGACTTGGTCTTTTTCAAGGGTAGTGTTCTGGAGCAGATATCTAGCCAAACTGTGTATATTGTCTCTCCATATCGTGTAAATGTGCCATTTGGAGGTTTGAGATTTAAAACAAATTATTTTGTTTTTTTCCATGCAACAATTTGGACTGAGTCTTTTTTAAAGTGTAGTGTTTGTTTCCCGAGCAGATCTCATTAATGGTGCTTTATGATAGTATTGTTTAGAGGTTTGGAGCATTTGAGGAAGGGGGAGACATCTGTTTTTACGGGTAAAAACACTTTCTAGTTAATTTTGGAATTAGAGGTTTTCTTGAAAATTTATAATTTCATAAGGTACTTGTATAAGGGCTGGATAGAAAAGACATCTTCTACTAATATTTTTTTTATCCCATCAGTTTAATTTGGTCACAGCCTTCAATTAGGGAACTTGCAGACACCAGTCACTTTGGCTGACCATGACCTTATTTTCAAGGTCACCACATCACTTTGACCACTTTTGAATTCATTGTCAAATTGATATCTCATGAACCATTATAATCCTTGTCTTATTTTCAACCTGGTAATCACAGCACATTGATAACATTGAAACTCTTGTTTACCCCGTATCTCTTAGCTTAGCATGAGCCTGGTGCATAATCCTTATGGGTTTGAAAACATGTCTCTTATGATTACTTATGTTGGCCTCTTTCCTTCTGTGAAAGACAAGCTCATAGTGGGGGTATGTGAGCTTTGCTAACTTTTTTCTTGTTTTAGTTAACGCTGCGTTATCTATATGTGCTGAACTAGGCCTATGGTCTGAGTAAAATGATGTTTAAAATGGACACATGTTTTATTGCAGGAGACAGATGTATGACGAGATAGTACACAACATGGGACCTCCCCTGGAGAACACCGACATGACTTTCCAAGTAGTGGACGTTCGTGGGCGGCAACTGGCAAATACCTTCATCCCCCTGGGAAGGATCATCAAGCTCCAGGCTATTGTAGACGGTAACTCATGGAATGTATTCTTGGTGGGGAGAGGTTGGGGCTTGGGAACTAGGGGTTGTCATCTGTTGTCCCACCCAAAATAGAATGAGTTCATAGAAATTTTATGGCAACCCCTGAGTTGAATCTCACTTTTTTCTGTCTCCTGCGACGGAATTCTACAATGATAATCTTTGACTTTTGTAATCCGGGCCAGGACTCCAAACCATAGTTCAAGCCAAGCGAGCCATTTGAACAGTCTTCATGTATACAGATTGGCGCCTTTCTGATTTTACAACTTCCGAATGGAGTCTGATCCTAGATTTTTGTGTCCGGACAAGAACAAACTGTAAAGCCAACTCAGTGAAATTTGGTAGTAATGCTTATAACTGTATTTTGTAGTTTTTGTTGACTTAAACATGTCTCTTAAATTGGAAGAGAAGATGGCAGTAAAGTTTTCCTGGCCAAATGGCAAGAAGTTTCACCGCACTATGTGTATGAGAGTGACAGTCAAGTATAGTTGGTTAGTTGGGTGTTGTGATAGTTCTGGCGAGGTGAACACGTGAAACTGTTTGCAGGTCCGATGCCGGTGCGCCCCGTGAGTTGTGTGGCTACAAACGGGATGAAAGACTACCGGGTACTACTAGGAGGGTATGAACTTTGATCAGTGTATATCTTACCTTTGCGATAACCAGGGTATGTCATTAAAAGGAGTTATCTCATTGAAACCTATCGAACCTATCACTGGTACATCGTTGTTCTTCTGATCTGAGTACTGCTCGTTAAATCCTGTCTCAGGGTACGAACGTTACGCTAACTCCACTAATCTGTACCCTGGGCTCAGAAGCTTTTCATTCGAGAAAATGATTTGATTGGCTATGTCGCCGCACGAGCGAATCTAACTTCTGAGCCAAGGGTACAGATTGGAGTTAGCTACTGAGACATGATGTGTTCGTTAGGGTTGACAATTCATCTTCCATGAATTTAAACAGCAAGATGTCAAAAATACAAATTGATAGTTCACTAGCCTTGTCCCTGCGGAAGTAGCTCAGTTGGTAGAGCATCCACTCTTAGCCCGGGGGGTCAGGGTTCGATTCCCGACCGAGTCATACCAAAAGACGAGATTCTTGAGAGGCATTTAAAAAATAAACTAATAAAAAATACCAAAAGACGTTACAAGATGAGGTGTTGACGCTCAGCAATACAAGGATAGAGGATCGCTTGACTCCTGTGACTGAGGCTTTGCGGGTGCCAGGTGCCGAGAGCACAACTGAATGGCCGAAATAACAATTACTAGGACCACAAAGAGTGATTATTATTATCAAAGTGTCGAATTCAAAGGTAAGTTGAAAAGACCCATTTTGAACGGTACTCTTATCGGAATCACAGCAAGGTACGATTGTGAAGTTTATAAAGATGTGTTTTCTATCCTTTTCTTGCGCGACTGCGACCCTTGGGTCAGATAACCAGCATGATCACAAATAAGTAAAGAAAGAATTTAATCAATTATTCACTGAAGCATTATCACTGAAAATATCACTGAAGCCACAATGTGTAAAGAGAGATGATACCAATTCTGTCACAGGTGCGGAGACGGGCTAGTGTTCAAGAAGGAGGATGGTTTCGCCACGATAGGCTCCAAAATCGTCAGTCCATTTTTTGTGGCCTTCAGACTGCCGGGTTCCAAACAAATGTCGTTCAAGTGTAACTTCACTGTATGCGCCGATAAGGCCACTTGCGATGGGGTAGGTACTGTCGAATCTCACTAAGGTTTACCTCCATTTACCCCCCCCCCCCCCCCCCCCCTTATGGGTTATTCATTTGTTCGTGTGAAAGGTTACAAGGCTATGTCTCGCAACCAGAATCTGAGTACAATGTATGTTGGTTATGTCCCCCATGGTCGGTTATGCGATGGTACAACCAGCACAGACAAGTAAACAATAAAAGCCCCATGCAAGAAGTACTGTTACTGTATTGTATTAGTTCTATTGATAATTCCATAGAGATTGTAAATGAAGTGGTATTCGTAAGCCTCTCGTTAAGGCAATAAACTCTGCTCGGGCTACACCCCCGCGAGTTCATTTTCTATAACCACCCAGCACCGGGTTATTATTAACTTAACATAACTAAACCCTGCTCGATGCGGCCTCAGCAAAAGCGCCAGCGTGATTTAGCGTTAAGAGCCATCCCGTGTTAATATTGATGTTTGTTAAAATTCATTTGATGATCCATTCCGTGCTTTGATGTTGAGTAAAGGGGATTGCCCTAAACTGCATGTGTTGAATATATCCTATTATCCAACTGCTTAACGCATGGGACAAGATCGTTCATTGGTTGATATCCAACTGCTTAATGTGAAATGGTCGTTCATTGGTGAATATCCAACTGCTTAACGCATGTGAAATGGTCGTTCATTGGTGAATATCCAACTGCTTAACGCATGGGACATGGTCCTTCATTGGTGAATATCCAACTGCTTAACGCATGAGACATGGTCCTTCATTGGTGAATATCAAGCGCCAAGATTTTTTAGATTATCTTCGCGTGAAAAATAACAAGGAAAAATCATTGCATTCAAATTATTCGTGAAATTGTAATAATTTGAGACTCTGAACTGACAAGCCATTGCACTCAAACGCAATATAGAATGTTCGGGCACAGAAAAATGCTTCTTATATCGTAGTTTCGAAAACTTCCTTTATATTATGCACTTTTAGTGATATGCAGTTGACTTAAAAGTTAAGACGATTGAATTTTCAAAATCGGAATGATGGAACTCGTTTTGCAAAGTCAACTCCTTTAAAAGGATTGGTTAGTCTTATGAAATAGCGCATATATACTCGTGATATGATCCCGTGCATGATGAGCATCTAACGTTGTCTGTGTGATGAAATGGATAATGTGGAAATTCTGCCTCTAACACGGAAGCTGTCGACTTTAAAGTTCAGATTGACAGTAGCCGTTTTGCGAAACGATTGTTTAAGTAATCTTCCTGTAACCTTTCATATGCTTTAGTAAATTGATGCAAATATACTAAATAATAAATGCGCTTTTGTACCAATGTTCAAGTCATGGCTTCCACAGTAATGGCTCTGTAGTTTAACGAGTCAGTGGTTATTCTTTGGTATTTGATAGCTCTACTCCGCATCATTCAAATAAAGGATGAATTAGAACCCTTTAACCTAAGTTTGATTGCATATATTTTCTAAAAAAAAGGACAAAGCCTTGTGTGTTCAGGAATTGGCGATTAAATATCGTGTCCTTGTGCATTGTCACTGTCGGTCCAATAAGAGATTCTATCATTGTAGAAAGGTGATCGCGGTTACAATATATGATCCGTCAAACGTGATAATACTTGAATTAATTATCGTTGTCGTACACATATTTGTTCATATTCAGTTTAAATTGTGTTGATTTAACTTTAATTTAATTTGGTGGCATAACGAGGGTGCATTTTATTACCATTCCGTCACAACTAGGTCCCCTGATATTTGAAATGCCCAGAAAGGGTCCACGTTTTGCTACAAATATATCAAACAAGTATAATTACGTTGTTGGCAACAAAATTGGAAGCGCTTAAGCAAACATGCTTGCAAAAGGTTAAATGTGCATATGAGTAATTTTTTATCATATTGATAATATTTATGTGACCTTTCTCATTGCAGAATTCGTGTTACAAGGCGAACAAGTCCCCAATCAGAGGTATGTGAGCCCGGGTTATTCCTTTATATCTATCTTTCTTTGCCGAGTTCAAAGGAGAAACGGCATGTAGTGGTTTTGAAATGTTGTTGATAATTCGCGTTTTATCCGACTTAATACCTCATTGACAGGTTGTCGTTTAAATGCGATATATATAAATAAGCAGGTAAATTCTTACAGGTGTACTACTTTCTCATGTTGAAGTGTTACACGAAAGGTTGACACCTGCTCAATGTCGATATTCTATAAGGCTCTGAGAATATTACACTTATTACAGAACGATAATTTTGATTATTACCTATACGGTTGAAAATAAGTGGTGACATGTTTTCGATATGAGCACCTGTGCACATATCACTTTTGATCGTCGTCCATTTCATAGCTATAGCCCAAAACCTTTGAACATTTTTTACTAACTTAATATGAGGTTGGAACTAGTGGAGGATTTTTGCCTTTTGCTACTTCGGTTGTTCTATACCATGGAAACAATTTGAACTTTGTACATATCAGGGATATGGTCATTTTCGAATTGTGGGGCGGGCGACATCACAGTGCATCACATTTCTAGTTTTTTTAATATTATGTCTGTTTCCTTGTATCTTCACTGCTTCACGGATGTTAGTGCATTGTCGTTATTCATGATGTCAGATTTCATATCGGGAGTTGATACTTATATCCTTGGTCTTATATATGCATCACGTGACTAGGAGCAAACGTTTCGGAAATATCATCTGTCGATGTTAAGGTTTTGAATTCTTTTCAAAATTGATACAGTCGAATATTTTGAGGACATGTTATATTTCTAAATATTTAAGAACCCAATTGCAGATGACTTTGTGATGGGTGGACATGTACATAACCTTTTATTTAAAAGAAAACGATCACGGTCGATTTATATAATCATTTTTTTTCAAACTGATTAATATAATCATTATTATAATAAATGTTAATACATATGGGATATAGACACGACATATGGTGCGTTTGTGAATCTAGTTAAAGACGAAATGCATGATAAACTGAGAAAACTTAATACCTCTAAAACTTATAATGTGCCCCATTGTAAATCAAGATACAAGCCTTACTGGAGTACCGAACTGCAGAATTTATGGGACTCAGTGTGTATATTGGAGAAGAGATGGTTGTCTTACAAGGGTAAGAACTGTGGTGTGTCACATCATAAACAGCTATTTCTGGACAAAAGAAAACAGTTTGACAAACTTCTTAGAAAAACAAAAAGAAATTACCAACGACAGAAACAAGAGGAATTACAACAACTTGAAAATGATAATAATTCCAAAGAATTCTGGCAGAAAATTGGAAATCTTGGTATTGCATGTGAAAGAAAATCTCAGATTCCTATGGAGGTGATTGATGTTGATGGTGAAATTTTAACTGACCATAACACTGTACTTGATTCATGGCATAGCTCATATAACAATTTGTATAACAAGTCAAATGCTTCTTTCAGTGAGGAATTCTTCAAGGGTGTAGTGGAGGATGAGTCTAACACAGTTGGTGAATTTAACCCGGCACAGCGTCAAGATGTGAACAATCTGAACAAGAGTATAGAATACATGGAAGTTGAAAAAGCTGTTTTGAGATTGAAACAAGGTAAAGCTGTTGGTGTTGATGATATTCCAGCTGAGGTAATTAAAAAAAACATTGCATCAGACTTTTACATAGGATTATTTATTACTGTTTTGAGAATTCAGTGTCACCCACTCTCTGGAGTCATGGACTTATAAAACCGATTCCCAAACCAGGTGGAGATGTGCGGGATCCTCTCAGCTATCGCGGAATTACTATAACATCAATTCCCTGTAAAATTTATTGTGAAATCCTAAATCATAGAATGCAGCAATGGATGGATGAAAATAATTTACTTGTAGATGAACAGAATGGTTTTCGTCCTAAAAGGAACTGTATTGAACATTTGTATGCACTGTGTAATCTAATACAAAACAGGAAAATAAATAAACTAAGTACATTTGTGTGCTTTGTGGACTTGAAGAAAGCCTTTGATACAGTCAACAGAACATGTTTATGGTACAAACTGATGAAGATTGGAATTCATGGAAAGATATTGAGTGCTATCCAGAATTTGTATGATGATGTCAAGTGTCAAGTTGGAATTAATGGATTTTACACATCTCCTTTCTCTGTATCATTGGGAGTTAAGCAGGGCTGTAAGATGTCTCCTACATTATTCTCAATCTATGTTAATGACCTTGCAGGAAAATAAATCAACTACAATGTGGAATACATTATGAAGACTCAATGCTCTCTCTGATGTATATGCAGATGACATTGCCCTCATAGCCCCAAATGAAGAATCTCTACAAAAACTGTTGAATTTATTATCTACATGTACATGGTGCTATCTACATGGTGCTATAAGTTGAGACTTGTGATTAATACAAAGAAAACTAACATAGTCCATTTTAGACCAAAATGATGTACTCTTACCAATAATGTATTTAACTGTGGTGAAGAAGTGTCTTTAACACATTGCTACAGATACCTTGGAATCTGGTTATATGAGGATCTGGATATGAAGAAATCTGTAAAAGAATTGTGTAAAGCTGCAAGCCGTGCATTATCAGACATGTATTTCAAATTCAAGAGTGCAGGTGGACTCTCATATGAAGTATACACTAAACTGTATAACACCCTGGTGGGACCTATTCTCTTCTATGGTGCTGGTGTATGGGGTGTCAATATTTTCAAGGAAATTCAACATGTACAAAACAAGGCGTGCAGATACTACCTTGAAACAGGAAAGAACTCTAGCAACCTAGCTATAAGAGGAGATATGGGATGGGCTTCCTGCTCTGTCATGCAGCATATTGAACTTTACAGATTTTTCTTCCGTGTTAAGAATATAACTTTACCACGCACAGTTCGCAAAATATATGACTGGTCATGTAAGATCAACAAATCATGGATTAAGAGAACAATAAACTCACTTCACATATTAAATGCACAATGGATAATTGAAGAAAATTGGAGTATACAAAGAAAAATAGAGTTCTTAAAAGAAATCTTAACATATCGGGATAGCTTGGAGTGGTCACAGAAAGTGTGGGATGACACCGGAAAACAAAATGGAAGTAAATTAAGAACCTACAGATGTTTTAGATTTAAACCTGATATTAGCTCTCATGTACAGAGTGTATGGAAACGTGAAGAAAGAAGTGTTCTCGCAAAGTTCCGGAGTGGTTGCCTCCCTTTAGCTATAGAGACTGGTGGGTGTGCCAAGCCACCTATCCTATTGGAAAACAGGACTTGTAAATCTTGTGATAATAATAATGCAGTTGAAGATGAAAAACATTTTCTTGCAACATGTGAACATTATTCAGACCTAAGATTTTACTTATGGAATGAATCAGAGATTTTAAACCCATCTTTTACAGCATATAATGAAGAAACGAAAATAATTTTTCTCCTCAGATGTGACATTCTACAGCCGCTTCTTGCCAACACACTCATGCGGATGTTGAAAAGGCGACAGGCTACAAGTGTATGATATATGTGTAATAATTATCCCTCCACCAACCATATATTTTACATGTACTATATTTTAATAACTTATTCATGATATGTTATATATAATATGTGCTTTTATATTAGTTTTAGCAATACATTTTGCTTTTAATGTGCATAATGTGTCTCATAGGTCTAATGGCCGGACATCTGTATGTATATTGCCATCATGTTTTATGAATATTATGTGAAATGTACAGATGTGTGACACATGAATAAATTATTTCTCTCTCTCTCTCTTTCTCTCATATGACCCGTAACGATTAACTTTATTTCGTTGATTCAGTGCGCCGTGCTGACGACCTCCCCTCACAGAGCGAAGTCGAGACGGGACACGCCCCCTCCAGCAAGAGGCGGCACAGACGGAGTGTCTGTCGTGTCGACCAATCTGCGCCCCAGGATACGACGTCAGGGAACACGCGATGTTTGGACACCCGCCACAGAACTGTACATTTGTGATAATAAAAATGTGTGTTAAGTTAAGTCTTGATGAAAACTCTGGTCAGTGGCAATGTACTCGTCGAAAACTAAGGGGGGCAAAACATTTGAGAATTTAAAGTATTCCTCCGTTTTTGGTGTCGAACCTTTAACTTTTAATTTTGAAGATGTAACAGATCTACACATTGATCCATATACATTGAAGATGTAACAGATCTACACATTGATCCATATACATTGAAGATGTAACAGATCTACACATTGATCCATATACATTGAAGATGTAACAGATCTACACATTGATCCATATACATTGAAGATGTAACAGATCTACACATTGATCCATATACATGTACCAAGTTTCCATGGGCTAGGTCTTAATTTTTTGGAGTAATGCTCCGGAAACGAAATTCAGTTCAGTTTCCATGGAAAACACCAAAAGAAAAAAACCCAAGAAGTTGAAACCCCAAAAAAAGCACATTTATACATACTCAGCTTGGTCTTGGCCTCCTTTAGTTTTGCTCTGGAAACGAAACTTTCAAATACGTTTCATGAATAATGATCCCAAGAAGTTGATACCCACACAAAATGATTGATCCATATACAAAGTTTCGTTGAGCTAGGTCTTAAAGATGCTGTATCATACTTGCAATATTTTTAAAAGTATGTTTAATGTATTCGTTGTATTTTTAGAAAATTTTAGCGACCAACCTAGGGAAAATCGAACCAAAATTCATCAAATATGAGATACTTTACCAAAATTACGGAAACGGCAGCCAAGATAAAGGCGAATCAAGTGTGGCCATCTCACAATTTCCGGTCTCTAAACCTACGCTTGAAAAGCGTCTTTGTCGCGCACGACTAGATTTTCTTTTCTTTATCTCCGAATAAGATATTCGTTGCTGTCAAAGTTGATACCCATCGAACGCAAATACGCTAGTTGTGACGCGGTGTAAATCCTACACGCGTAATGATTACGTCATCGAAAGCGGGTTCGTTAAATGCTATGCCCTTTCCACAAGGGGTACTGGACTCGGCGTCGAAATAAGTATGTTATTGTTGATTAAACAATCTAAATATGATATCAAAATTTCGACAAAAGATTTTGCTACAAAGTGATGTATTTCCTTTCTCAATAGCTAAATTTCAGCCTGAACCGCATGCAAGTATGAAACAGCATCTTTAAAAGTTTGAGTTTTGCTGCGGAAACGGAAATCTTCGTTGGGCGGGGATAACTACTTAAAAGGCGACCGAGTTCCTTAATAGAGCTCTCAAGTCTTCTTATTGACTGGCTTAGGCATTTATCGTATACTACAAGACAAAAGTTTAGACTCATTGAAAAGTGAAATGTCCAATTTTCTATCGCTAATATGTTAAGAACTAGTGACTCTATTCTTCATTTATCGGAATAAATGACGTAAAAATGATTAAAAGAAAATATGAAAATTTGTATTCGACCCCCAATAATGAAAAACTGTCTTCGTTACAATGGGGTCCCAATGAGGTAAAACAATTGCCTTTTCAACAAAGTCCATGCATTTGTCCGTTCGCTTTCATGATGGACGTGTCAATAAAGATCCATTAATGACAAATAAGTTGAGGTTTGAGAAAGCATAAAACCAATTTTACCATCCCCACCAATACTACAATTTCATATCATTTGATCGGGCGAGTCTAAACTTTTGTCGCGTAGTATATTTTAGGATCTGGCTGACAAGACAAGCCATATATAACAATACCTTCCCCTGCAAATCATAGCAACTTCAACTTGGGGGGTTAGTTTGATGGGGTGCGCGTCCCTCCCAAGAAAGTTCCAAATATAGCTAACGTTGAGAGTCCTAGTTATCCTACATCATAAAAATGATAACCTTTTTGATACTGTGATTTGTTTTGTGGACACGTATTCTTTAATCGAAAATTTCATTTCGATGTAGTTGCACTTGTGACAACGAAAGGGCGCACATCTCCAAAACGAAAATCCTGTGTCTGCTTCTGCTACATTGGCTCCTGCTAAGACCCGATTATCAAAAAACGTGCTGTCACCTAGAAGACCTTAGGCCGCAACTTCGCCAAACTGTTGTATTTTCAGTTATTTGTCCGTTAGCCTGGAACATTAAAATTTGTTCGGAAAAGTTACGTTTATTTGCATCCCCCGCCTGCCGCAAATAAAACACTTTCAAAGGAAATAGTCTCAAAATTTGAGATCCTTTAGATTTTACGAGTGCTTCAAATACTCTGCAGCTCACCTCTTCACTCTAATAGCATAAGTGTTATCCATCTCCATCCATCAAACAAGATAGTGTATTACTTGTAAAAACCTTTTATCATGACAAGGTCACAAAGTGTCCCGTGTAAATAACAAGAGCCATCAGAAGAGATGGCTTATCCCGCCGGCCCCACCGAAGTTGAATGATCAGTTTAAGCATATATTTTGATATACTAATGTTGTATTCATACATGCAGCTAGATTTGTTTGACTTTTAATAACCAACAATAGACTATGATAAACACCGCTAGGTCTTTTTAATTAGTAAATGCTTATGTTATGCCATCGTCAAGTTCAACTATCCTGTACGATTGAATATGCCGTTTGATTAAAATATTTTCATCACTTTGTGAAACTGTTTAGAAATTAATTGTAATGTTGGAATAAAGAATGTTATTGAGTTCAAACTCCCTGCAATTTGAAAAACAGACGGAGCCAACGACTATATCCCCCCGCATTATCACTGTGTATAACCGTACACCGGAACTAGCGAGGTGTACGGCGGAGAAATGTTGCTAGCGAGGAGCCGAAATCGAAAGTTAGGTAATATTTTACTTCATAACTTTCAAATAATCAACATCATGTGGTAATTTTAGCACACATACTTAGTAAAATGTATGTGCTTGTCATTCTGTATCCAAGGGACAGTAACAATGACAGTTGCAAGTAATGCTGTTGTAAGTAACATATTTGCTATCTCTGACTATGAACAGGATATGACATTAAATAGTTATGTCTTGGAAAGCTATTGACATGATAATAACATAGAAAAAATTGATGAAACTCCGATGATTGCTTTTTAAGTGATCCCGTTTGCGATCACGCTCCTTGCTAGCAACATTTCTCCGCCGTACAGTTATACACAGTGATTATATGCCGGGGGATAAAAATGACAAACATGTACCAGTGTCGTCGATCAACAAGTGGCAGTATCTGCTACAATAATTGCAATTCACATCAACTGTTTACGCTGTCAATGCATAACCTTGTATCTTTACCAACAACTATTGTTGCTGCATTCATTCTTAATTTGATAAAGATTTGCAAACTTGTTTTGTGTGAAAAAAACATGTTCTGAGAGGTCAGACAGTTTAAATTACAATTTCATAAACAACAATTAATAAAAGGTATAGGATACTTTATTTCAAATCTAGTCTACTTACCACTTACAACATGATCAACATGGTTTCAGGTAATTTGTATATATTCAAAATGTGAGTAAATAGAAGCATACAAGCATGAATTACTTCTTAAAATGTTCACAAAATGATTAATTCTGATACATTGTAGAAGCATGGAATGTCAAGCTGAAAACATGATCTCGTGAAAATGTTCCTTATTAAGCGCAATATCAGCATTCCTTTTGACTGACATTGCCTTGCGTGAATGCAATTTAAAGGCATCAAGCTCAAAATGGTAATATTGCAAATCATAACAAGATCTACCAGCCAGGGTTAATTGATGTTGTAGTAAAATTGATGAATAAGAGTTATAGTGTACTACCTATGTACATGACGTTGATAATCAACGAATATGCATGATATACAGACTACATCAGATTAAACAGTGGATGATGTATCCTGTTAAGCAGCTTCAAGGTGTCTGACGTCTTCGTGCTCGCTGCTTGTCAAACCTAGCCTCCATTTCATCCAGGACTCGCGGCGTGTACCTCACAACCAGTCTCACTGTGCCTGCAGAAATATATGACAACAATGAATATCAAATAACGTACTATAATCTACATGGCCAGATTTGGAAAACTATTCAGTCTCCCACCTTCTCTCCCCATAGAGGCAGATCAAGTTATGAAATGTTGATTGAGCCTCTGCTATTCTTTGATCAAATTTGTGGGTTCCTGCAGTTTCCCCTAGCGGAAAAAATATGCACCACAATCAATTTAAATTTTTAAAGCAAATTACAATGCTACTCTTTTGGAAAGGGTGGTTCATAATTCATATCACAATGGTTTTGTCATGACTCAGTAGCCAAAATGATGATTTTAGAACAGCGTCGCTGATGGCACAACTAACTTTGATTGCCTCCAATCAGGCATATCCCAAACTCGGCAAATAAGAACACTAGCTCCATCAACATTTGATGACGTGATCTGCCTCTGTGGGGAGAGAATGGTCTCCCATAGCCAGTAGAAAAGATGCTTGGCTAGCATAGTATTATGTCATGAGTCATGACTATTTGTTTCAAGGAATAGTTCAGTTCAAAGACAAAATGATGAATTATAAGAGCAGTACTTTGTTAAGGCTAGTACCTTCTACATGCATTAGCTTTTGATGGCTACTACTGAGACACTTAGTACAAATTCTGCATCTACTGGATGCAAATCAACTACTTTGCCACTCATCAATTATTTTTTCAAGATCATGATCAGCATTTAACAGCCATAATCTCAAGGGGATGAAATTGGAAATTCATTGGACATGTACTGGTATTATTCAAAAAGAACTAGTCAGAGCCACTGAAGCCAAAAATGTCTATGATCATACCATATTCTTTTACAAGTCCTTCTGACTACAAGTTAGTATTTTTCACCGGCCCAGATTTATTTTCACAAGACATGGGTTCCAAACTTATTCTTATTTCAAAACCTGAATTCTCAATATTGAAAAACTGGTTAAAAAGTTTGCAATCATTTTTATTGCAATCAATCTGATATAAGAATAATATCACTAGACTTGTGACAGTTAAGATATCATTTGGTAAAATACATTATCAATAAAACAATATGATTCTATTCGACAGTCATTGTCATCATGCCGAAAAAACCTTAAGTTTTTTTTTTTTTAAAAACAACCACAAGGCAAACAAATAAATAAATGTTTGAATATAACCAACATATCATGAGTATTCATGACATGAATATTGTCAGATTAGATTTAACAATAACCAATACTACAAGTCTTACACCTAAACGCGTTCAGAAATTAATAATGACACTATAAGTCGTCACTATAAATCAATACTTTATATCGATTTAAGATCCATAGATTTTTTCAATTTATATAAAAAACTTGTGTGTGAGTATATAATTGAAAAAATAGCTCTTCTTGGGTAATAGGAGTCATAAACCATACACACCACACAGTATAAGTTTGATATAAATTTAACATATGTATAACTTTTCAGCTGAACATTCCATTTGCAAAATTATCAGATACTTTTAAAAGGTTAACCCGACAACTGTGTTATTGTCAATGCCATTTAAGACAAGTTTGTTAGATACTTGTATAGTCACTGCTTGCAGTATTGTGCAACTCTTTAGTGTCTGGTTTGAAATCCTGAAATACAGTCAACTTGACCCCAAAAGGTGCAAATAATTGCACTATAGCTTATAAATATAATATAATATATATCAATGTAACATTTGTTCATTTTCCAAATGACATATACTACTCAACAAAAGTTTGGACTCACCTTCAAATGATGCTATAAAATTCTAGTATTGGAGGGCATTGTTAAACTGATTAATGCTTGCTCAAGTCTCAACTTTTTGCTCAAGTGTCATGCATTGATCATTTATGTATCTTGATTAACAAGTGCATCATGAAACTTAATTGAAAATACTCAGGAGAAGTCTATGGACATTGTTGAATATCTAATTATAATATCTAAATAAATTTCCCTTGTATCGGGGACAGTGTTTCAGTATTGGGGTCAAATGAAATTATCAAGCTTTCCTTACAGTACGTTAGTATGTCAGCTCTCAAACATGAATAATAGAGTCACTAGCTCTTACGATATTTGTGTTAGAATATCTGATATTAGTGCACTGAGTCCAGTCTTGTTGTATATATATATCTCCAGTGTATTATGTGTTTGTAGTCAAGTAGTTACCTGAAGCCTCCTTCAACAGTTCCACAGCTCTCTCATGGTGCTCCCCTTCCACACTCTACAACAATAATAATAATAATAATAATACTTTATTATATGATAGGCGGTGAAATACCAAGATCTATCAATGAAAATATACCGTGTTATCAGTCACTAGTGACAATAACAACAATGACATGACGTCATCAAACAATTCTCTGACGCAATGACGTCATGTTGTTGCTTAGGCGATGGGCTCTCGTGGAAGCCGACTCAACCTAAATGCGCTTAAATGTCGCTAGAAAAACTACGTTTTAATCATAAAATAAATAGAAAATTTTTCTTTTCTTGACAAATACCACGTTTATCTCATCTTGTGAGGCTGCGCCACTCGTGACAATATAAACTTTCTTCCTCACTCGATGAGACAATCATGGTATTAGTCAAGAAAAGACAAATATCCTCTAATTATGGGAATTAGGGGAAATAGGGGAATTCATTTTGTACCATCACAGAGCCATTGTACAATATAAACAAGCATTATACAAGCAGGGTCACATGGTTGGAAATTGATAATGATAATGGTCAATAATGCTGAGGAATATATGGATGACAACTTCTTTGTTCATTGTATGCGACGTTTCGACACAGATTCTTGTGTCGTTTCTGTGTCATCCATATATTCCTCAGCATTATTGTCATTCCAACTTCTAAAATGCCTCTCAAAGAAGCTAATGGTCCATTTGAATTTTCCTTTTTCCATGCAAGGCTTGCTAATTGAGCACATATTCATTCACTATTCTGAAGCAATAGTTTTATTTAATGTCTCTATCAATTGCTGCGCACAACCTATAGATCAATACTGTTGTGATCAGGTGTCTATCTGTACTACTGGGTAGACTGAGTTCAATGTGGATGAAGTGCCTTCCATTGAACAGCAAAACAGAACAAGGCAAAAGTGAGCGCGGCTCACATACCCCCGCTTGAGTTTGACCGCCTTCACGTAACATTAATTTGAAAATTTATGATTATGACTTAGAACACAATGATCTTGCAACCCTAAAAACTATTTCACTTCAAAACATCCCCAGCCATGTAGTTTTTGAATAAAATTCTGGGAACCCTGGAATCACCCCTAAAGGGCACAACAGCACTATACAGTCGAACCTTGTTTTGGTTACAGGTGAAAATCGTCCGGATAGCAAATCGTCCGGTTAACTGGGTCATTTTTCTTAAGAAATATAGACACATTGTTTGAAAAATCTTTGTCCGTAAGGTGAGATTTATGGATATACGGAGTCTGGGTTGAAGTGTGCAAGTCATTTGGTATTTATATATGCTCCGGAAACAAGACAAAGTAAAATTTTTTGACCGTTTTTGGTCAAAATTTCAAAAATTATTTGGACCATTGAGTTGAAACCCCTAAAAGGCACAACAGCACCATATAGGCTACTTCCATACCTAATTTGAAGTTTCTAAGTGGTATAGTTTTTCAGTTATGCTCCGGAAACGAGACAAAGTCCAAAAATCGGACCGTTTTTGGTCAAAATTTCAAAAATTATTTGGACCATTGAGCTGAAACCCCTAAAAGGCACCACAGCACCATATAGGCTACTTCCATACCAAATTTGAAGTTTCTAAGTGGTATAGTTTTTCAGTTATGCTCCGGAAACGAGACAAAGTCCAAAAATCGAACCGTTTTTGGTCAAAATTTCAAAAATTATTTGAACCATTGAGCTGAAACCCCTAAAAGGCACCACAGCACCATATAGGCTACTTCCATACCAAATTTTAAGTTTTAAGTGGTATAGTTTTTGAGTAATGCTCCGGAAACGATTTCGGACGGACGGACGGACACGCGGAGCGCTATATACCCCAGACTACGTCGTAGCGGGGGTATAACAAGGCCCAGGTATGAAATGTTGGTGCCTCCATTGGGATTTCGACCTTTGATGAGTGACCGGCATGCTAACCAGAACACAATCAAGGGCTGTTTGCAGTTACAGTTTACAGTACAAACTACATAACAAAGTCTTAATAGATAAATGAAACACTAGTTTGCCTTGATATTGCATGAAATTTTGTGGCTCATTTTCTTCAAATAATTTTCTGAACCAATCGGTGACAAGTCTATACACAAACAAAGATGATTACTGGTATATTGGACTGTCTATGTAAACCCTGTATGGTCAACATTTATTGTAGAACTACACTGGATCAAATCATCGATAATATACAAAACATTTTAATATTTCACTGAGGATTTGACGAAACCGGCTCCGTACTTATTTGGGCATGTCATTCATTCAGAAGTGCTATCATTATAATCATTACCTCGGATACATACGTTTCGTTCACCAAGACAGAATCCAACGATATTTGCCGATAGCATTGGTAAACATGAAGCTACTTTTACGATTGATTACGTGAACAAGTTATAATTTTTATTGATCAAAGTATGTAAAGTGTTGGAAATGAAATAATCCAGATAGGTAATGTAATTTTGCGGGATTACTCCCCCACATAAATATTAAAATTGCGGGAGTGATACATGAAATAGCGCATTTCCCGCAATCGCGCTGCCTGGATGCAACACTGAAGGTTATGTATAAAAAAAATAGTGGCCATGAAAAACCTTACAACTTTGAAATTTTAAATTTTGAATGTTTTGAGTTACGTTGCTGTTATCCGTACTAGAACTTTATAAACAGGTGAGCAAGTTCCTCATGAACAAAGAAATGACTGACCACTCCATTCACAGAGAGCAACTGGTCCCCTCGCTTGAGCCCCTGGTGTCTGTCCGCCACGCCCCCTGGGATGATGCGTGAGATGTAGATAGGAGAGTTCTGCTCCTTGCCTCCCATCACATTGAAGCCCAACCCTTCCTCTGTCTTTGGCAGTTGCACAACTCGGGGGTGTGAGTGACCTTCACTAGCTGCAAACGCTGCCACAGTCGCCTGCAGAATGGAATAATATGGTTGAAATAAGGGGTCAGCGGCGCAAGAGAGATCAGCGAGATGGTTATCCCAGATATTCATGAGGTTGAGGCCGTTATTTCACATAATTACCTCTGATATTGACCTGATAACCGCACCACTTGGTGAATAATTCTTTTTCATCGCAACCCAACATTCATTATCCCTGCCATCAAATATCTAATCTTTAGTTATGAAAAATTTCAAAAGTTAATGGACAACATTTGTTTCCCATTTGAGGAATCAGGAAAAAAGGCCAAATAGCATATATAGTCACACATCTTATTAGCCAAAAAAACCCTTGAAGTTATTATACAAGTTGAAATGTTTTTCAAGTTTGGTGTATGACAGGGCTAAAAAAAAGAGATGAAATAAACTATTAAACTTCTTCATCATTTTTACCCAAGGCATTACTTTTTATATTTCGTATGTCAGTAAAAGCACACCTTGGCTGTAGCGTTAGCTCTGATCTCCGGACTACCGGACATGTCCACTGTTTCGTACACATTCTCGTAGACTTCACGCACAGCTGTCAGGAAGTCACTCTGGAGAATCTTTTGTAGAGCATGCAGTTTCTGGGGAGGGAACTCTCCACCTGGCAAGTTGATGAAAATCATTGTTGATAAGAAGTACTCTTGTACAAGTTTCACATTAAGAAATAATAATTATAAATATAGCCGCAAGCGGCGACAACAGGATTCAGCCGTAAATCTAACATATTCGTCATAAAGATAGTAATGTTAGCAATCATTCCTGAAAGTTTCATGAAAATCCTGTGAAGCAATAAGCTATAGTAGCATTGGAAAGTATCATTTACATTATTCTGTCGGAGCTGACCCCATGTTAGGAAAATGTGTCATGGCGGCCGGAAATGACTGTTCGCGCGATTTTATTCTTTTATCGTAAAGACCTTGCCAATGTCTAACTCTCATGCAAAAATCATAAACTTCTATTGTCTGTTTTTTGAGTTATCTGCCCTTGAATTTTGCGATTTTAACATTTTGGTCAACTTTGAAAATTCACAGCAAGAAAAGTATAAACGTTAGGACTTTGTAGAAGTCACATTAAGAAGTACAATGCTTCAGCTACATTGAGTATAAATTTCAGCTCTCTAGTGCAAATATCTTCAGAGAAGAAGATTTTCAAAGATGGTAGGGGTCAGAAATGGTAAAAAATGCACTAAAAGCAAGATGGCGGCCAAACCACGTGACCTACGAATTTTCCATGATTTCGTTTTTTGCAGCATTTTTGATTGCACATGTTTTAAAAAAAATTCAAGTCTCTAAGTGCATTTTGAAAAAAAAGCCCATGTTAATTTTTCGAACTTGGATTCGACCTAGACCTTAAAGTTGTCGACCGATTTTGCCCAAAAGCTTATTGTGGCTTCTCCTTAATAAGGTGCATCAGCATTCCAAAGTTCACTGTCCTAGCCTCAGCCGTTTTGGCTAAAATCGGGCCACTAATTCGCTGGAATACCGCCGTGTGCAAGGTCAAAGTTCAACTCTGCCACTGCCTGACCCACATAGCCCACACGAGAGAGCATTACTGCTGGCTAAATTTTAGAAACGAAACTCATTCACTGCGCGAAAACTATGCTACCTACATCTGTCTCATAGTAGACTTTTTTGCTTGAAATTTCATTGCGCTTCGTTTGGTATAACTTTTATGTCTCTACGACCATTTTGATTTTTTTTACTTATCTTACGTAATTTGACACGTCCTTGGCGGCCGGAAATGACTGTTCGCGAGCGATTTTATTCTTTAATCTTGAAGACCTTGCCAATGTCTAACTCCCATGCAAAAATCATTAAATTCTACGGTCTGGTTTTGGAGTTATCTGCCTTTGAATTTTGCGATTTTTAGATTTTGGTCAACTTTGAAACGTCATAGCACAAAAACTATTAAGGTTACGTCTTTCAACTTTAGGAATTCGAATCTACAATACTTCAGCTACATTCAGTATGAATTTGAGCTCTGTAGTGCAAGTATCTTCAGAGGAGAAGATTGTCAAAGGTGGGTGGGGTCGGAAATTGCCAAAAATGCACAAAAACCAACATGGCGGCCAAACCACGTGACCTACGAATTTGCCATGATTTGTTTTTTTCCATTATTTTTTATTGCGCATCATTTAAAGAAAAATCAGGTCTCTATGTGCATTTTGAAAAAAAAATCCATGTTAATTTTTCGAACTTGGATTCGACCTTGACCTTTTATTTGTGGACCGATTTCGCCCAAAAGCTTACTATGGCTTCTTCTCATAGAGGGCTATCAGTGTACAAAATTTTATTGTTATAGCTTTAGCCGTTTTGGCTGAAACGTGTACACAAAATCGGTGGAATAAAAATAATAATAAAACACGCCAATAACAATAAGGATTCAGCTTGAAAAGCTGAATCCTTAATAAGACACTTGATTAAAAGTTTATACTGCTATAAGACGTTCTTGGATTATTTCAAGAAATGCAATAAACATGATGATAATACGGCAATATCTCACAGAAGAATGTTGTAAGAAACTCGTTCACTCACTGGTCACATCGAGATTGGATTATGCCAATTCCCTCCTGTATGGAATCCCAAAATCTCTGCTCAACCAGCTACAGAGAGTTCAAAACTCTTCTGCTCGCCTCATCACCCGCAGCAGAAAACGTGAGCACATCACGCCAATTATACGAGAGCTCCATTGGCTACCAGTACATTTACGGTGTCAGTTTAAGATCCTGATGTTCACCTTTAAAGCACTGAACCATACTGCCCCGTCTTACGTACATGAACTCATCCTCCCATATCAACCCCCACGATCATTACGATCTGGATCAGCATCACTTGTCACCACCCCCAAAACAAGAACTGTGATGTATGGTGAGAGGATGTTTGACAAGGCTGCTGCAACATTGTGGAATAGACTACCGCCAAATGTGAGAGATGCAGACACATACAGCAGTTTCAGAAAAGCTGTCAAGACCCATCTCTTTGAAACAGCCTATGGGCAGTGAACTGCTCTGATTAACTTTTGCTCTGTACAGCGCCTTAGAGTGATTCATTTCTGTCTCAAATAAGGCGCTATATAAATTTTGTATATTATTATTATTATTATTATTATTATAAAGGGAACAAGAAATCATGGTTATCAACATCCCCCGCCAAATAAGTTGTCATTAAAGCTCCCACCATTTTCCTGCATGGGCAATAACTATGTAATATGTAACTGCATAAATCCAAAAATCCAGAACAAGAGCAATAACTCCGTACAGACAGACGCACAGACAGAGCCAAAACTTATTTCCCCTTCACACTTTGTGGCGGGGGATAAATATAGCACTTTTGCAAAAGTTGGAAAAATGCTTCTTTGACTTCAATTTACACTTTTCATATATACAGATAATTGAATGTATAAAAGGGCTACCTTCCCAGAAACTACCAGTCTGATTAAAATCGACCATGCTCCTAGGAATAATATATCAAAAATATTGTCTCTATCGGGGCTCAAACCAGCCAGGATATCCTCTCCCTCGGTCTGAATGCACCCACCTCTATCACATGTTGCTCATCTTCCCACGGCAAGGTGAAAACGTATCGAGCAACTCCTCGTTTACACCTTGCCATCACAAGGTAGAAAACTGGTGATCCGGAGCAGCGACACCTATCGTGATCACGAGTTACGTCCCTTATCAGCTCTTTCAACAATAGCCAATGAAGTTGCTGTTCACATACGGAACATATTCAAAATACTAACAGACGATCTTTTTGATGAGCACCGAGAATGCAGAGAAGACAAACATAAATTAATCAGTCAAATAAGGGTTTCTCTACCTTGTAAAACGCATACAAAAGTGTTTTTTTTCAAATCGGTTCATTTAACATGCTGTCTTCTGATTGGACTATTCTACTTCCGTGCAGTGGGTTGAAATGCTAGCACAGAAATTATGGCCAATGATGTCAAGGGAGGAATGGGAAAGTTTAGAAACTTTTTCGTTTCGTCCGTGACGTTGTGAAGATGCATGTTGCTATGAGCAGTTAAATTAGCGCAGACAAACCCAGTCATAAGCTATCCAATCACATCCTGGTTTTTATAAAGCGTTTAACGGCAATTATGTATAACAAATGGTACACTGGAGTTACCTGCCCCTAGCATGATATCGAAAGCTTTTGCTGCGCTCCTTGCGAATGGCTAGAAGAGCTTGGGTCAGAACATGCGGGTAATGGGGATGCCTTCAGACTGTGAAGAAGAGGAAAGCCGGCTTAGGTGAAGTTCGAACCCCAATAGAGATAACATTTTACACTTTTTTCCCTAGAATGACAGTTGATTTTAATCAGACTGCAGAAACAACCTGATCTCTTAAGATACCTTCTGGGAGAAACAGGTTAAGAATCACAAATTGAAAGCCAATTACTCACTTCTTTGTAATACATCAATTAATTCAATTGCTCTGTTGATGTCTGAAATAAAAGAAAATAAATCAAAATACATAATAATACAGGAATTATAACAATATATATAGTACAATCTAAGAAAACATTCCATCTTTCATTGAAAACAAATGTTGAAAAGTATATTTCAATCTATAGATATGACATGCTGACTTAACGGTACTCCCAAAAAGTCTGAGCAGAATTAAATAAGTTCTTCAATAAGTACCGGTAAGCAAATAGTTGGCAAATAACCAACCAATGAAACTTGGGATGAAATAAAAATGTGCAATGTTTGTAAAAATATCACAGTAAAATGACTAAGATGCCAACAGTTACAGCTACTGGTGAAAACAGCTACAAATTAGCAAGAACAGTTACAAATAATGATGAAAACGTCTTAAACTATTTCTGAGATAAAAACAACTTCAATCAGGGGTCGAAATTAGTCCTATTGGGGTACTAGCCATTCAGACCAGTGCATTCCTGAGACCACTAGAACAAAGGCATTCTGACCAGCCAAATACATCGATATTATCGTATTTTCTTTAAATCAACTAGTCCTTCGGAGTACCAGTCATTGTACTTTACTAGCCCAGCGTCTTTTGCACTAGGCATGGGCTACTGTCATTTTTTGTCAATGTTTTTTGGATTACAAAACATAAAACACATATCAACAGTGATAATGTGCATGTCTATTAGGGGTGTAACAATAGATGTAACTATTGACTTATCGAGATAGTTGCTGTGCCCATATTCCTTTATCAATAGTCATTTTTGAAACGATAAATAGTACAGATAGCACATCTAAGTATTGAAAGCATTGACATTTTAGTCATTTCAGTTCTTCAGTTTAAATTAAGCTTTCCATTTAAAAAATTAAATTCAAACAAAAACTTGTCTTTTTAAATCAGAAAAATACTTAAACACAATTCATAGGCAGCCGCCCCCCCAGAAAAAAATGGGGGGCACTGTCCCACCAGATTTTTACAAACCGGAAAACCGGTATTAAAACATATTTCAGCTGGAGCTCATGTCATTACGTCATTACGCAAAGCTTTTTTGGCCTTAACTTTGAGGTAACAGCACACCATAAAGCCCTTCGGCGTCCCTTTCCATTGCCCTTATATGAATAGTAAACTTCAAAATTTTAATGGGCCATTTTTTCAGAAAATGTGCAAATGGCCCCTGCCCTTCCTATTCCCTGGAAGGTAACATATATGTAAGATCTATGTTGAATGAAATATAAGGCATTTGGGAACACGTTACAGGTGATATGTATCCGATGTCACAAAACAACACACATACATATTTATATAATAACACATCCCGCACAAAGATATGCATCCTGTCTCCGGGCACGAACGTTACGCTAACTAAATAATTTTCTCGCCACCTTCTCGATAAAATTTGAATGGGAAAATGATTTGATTGGCTGAATCTCAAGTCGGGCCGCGCAACCGAATCTAGCTGCTGAACCCAGGGTATAGATTAGTGGAGTTAGCGTAACGTTCGTGCCCGGAGACAGGATGAAAGATATGATTAAAAATGTTCAGAACTCTTTGTTTAGAATTGAAATACTAGAGGGTATGAATGATTTCCTGGTTCGATTTGACCTATGGTAAGGAACATTAAAACGTTATCCAGATGGCAAAAGAAAATATTCTGAGTGTAAGATCAGAAATAATTGTCCGTGCATGTGTTAACATTTTTTCATCATATGATTGACTCAGGATGTTCAAGTATGGTGCCAGCAATCTTTGAGGCTGAGTCTGAGCTTATATTTACAATGCCCCAAGTGCTTGTGCACCAAACGGATCGTCCTTTGGTACGAATGCGAAGCTGTCGTCGTCGACAATAAATCTTAAATGTCAAACTGATAAATGTTATATCAAAAAAGGGCTAGAAGACTGCATTTTACCGGGCGCAAAGAGTTACATACATCGGCTAGTGTCAAATTTGTACTGTCTGTAAACTGTAAAGTGCAGTACAAAACACCTGAATCCGACAGACTTAGCAACAAATGATATGCATTCAAAAATTATTTCAATAACAATTACTAAGTTGATCATATATCTTGCAATCGAGTCTATAATGATTTATCAAAATACTTGAAATACCTTTCTCAAGCGTCAGAGGTTCAGCAACAGACGCCATTTTGTCCTGAATGTTGATATACTACCAGAGTAAAACTAATTATTGTTATTCAAATGGTTTTGTAAAAAACAATATGTGTATTCTTTTTCGTATTACAGTGCTATAAGAAATATATCAAACTAATACATGGAACACTTTCAAAATATTGTGTTCTCCAATAATACGTGAAAGTAGGTAATATAGCGTGGAATTGATCGCTGTATTGCAAATAGTTTTATAATGAGAAATCGGAACCGTTCACCACAGCGTCTTTTAGTAAAACTTTGTGAGGAGCTTGGGAAAGAGTTATCTCCCTTTGACCACTTTTTGTAAGAATTCTTTAGCAGTCGAAAAATTCTTGACAAATTAACTGCTGATTTGTTTATACAATTGTTACATGGATTCTTCTCCATCGTCAACAAGTCGAATTTAATGTATCACTTTTTTGGTAACGAGCCTGTTTTTGTGTTTGTTTTGGTGATTTCCATATAAGAATATAATTAACTATTGTCGGAAGTGAATGTTGTGCTTTGATTATATTAATGAAGAAAGTAAGATGGCAAGTATGATGTTACACAATGTTTTACGATTATTTAGAAAAGACCGAAAGACTTTAAGAAGAATTTACAGGAGAGTCCCGATTGTAATATTGCCGGATAGCGGGCAGTATTAATTTTTAATGCTGTTTATATTTGTGGAAAAGTATTCAGGAATAAATTATTTTATATACAATTTATGAGCAACGATTGATTGAGTGACCTCATGTTGTATTCAACTCAGGTAGTGTACCCCCACTAGGCCGGACTACTACTATCCCATTTGCACTGTGCCTAAGGCGATGCTGGTAACGATCCCAAGATGGCGGAAGGAAAGGTCGCTTCGCGAGTATTTTACACGATATACTTATACTTGAATTAACTTGAATTATAGGCCTAAAGACTTTAAGAGCATATATTCCCGTCCAAAATCAAGGTGACAAATTATTGTTTCATAATATTTTTGTACATTGTTATGATTTAAGAAAGCCGCAGATAAAGCGTTAAACGTAATATAAACAATGATGTGTCGTTACCAGCATCATTCACTTTAATACAAAATACGTTACCAACATCCAGACTTGAAGTTACCAGTATCCCTGAGCGATTTTTAAATTTCTCATTCTTCAAATTGTGGACCTTGATGGGCCTACGCTATTTCAGTGCATCAAATCTATTGGCACCAACAACGTGCATATATAGGCCTACGGTATGTGCACAATAAGATTTATCAAATATACACTTAAAATTGTTAAATCATGTAAAATACTCGCGAAGCGATCTTTCCTTCTGTCATCTTGGGTTGTTGGTAACGATCGTTACCAGCATCACCTTAGGTACAGTGATTTGGTTTCCTGAGTGAAAACATGTCGCCCATTTCATATTTTGTCGAAAACCAGTGGCTTAATCCCTAAAACAACATCGTTAGGCCTATATCAAACATAAAACTTCAAAGGATTTCCAAAGATCGAACTCGAGCCGCTTCCCCATGTATTTGAATAGGGACACAAAGGACCAATTAAACATTTTAACTCGATCCCTTCAAACAGAAAGGGGTTTTACATTATGAACCCTTTACACAGTAATACTAAATATAAACATATAACATATAACATCCCAGCAGTGAACAGCGTACACAACCGTGCAATGAGGTATTTTATGGGTGTCAGGCGATTTACCCCAACCAGCAGTGTAGCAGGTGATAGGGGAGAACGGGGTAGGTTCGGCCTCGGGGCACGTTCGGCCACTTGTGATTACTCATTTCGTTTTTAAAATTCCAAATTTTTGACACCTTGAATTTGTCACGTGATCACCATAGAGGAGCCCATAATCTTATGGGAACGTCAAGTTCGAAGGCAAAGACCTGGGAGCATCAAAACCAATTCTGTTGGTGATGAGTATTTTTTTGGTATTTCCTGACATTTAAGTTTCATAAGGCTATTCAGCTAATTTAAATCCTTTTCGTAAACCTAACTATGATGTTGAACCTACTGCATCTGTCAATGTTAAAGTCAGTGTTCTCGGAACACTACTTCAGCTATAATCAATGACTTTTTCTGATAGGTGTGTTTGGGGTACGTTCGGCCTCTTGAAATGGGGCAAGTTCGGCCGGGGCCGAACGTACCCCAAACATTAACTAAAGTTCTGCTTTTGACTCATACCTTAACTGCCAACCCTTCATTGTAAGTTTAACAAGTATTTGTCACAAAGGTGACAAGATCCCCGCCGCAAATTGATGTGAACAAAATGCATACTGTATACATAGAAACACTTGTCTACACTTGTCATGCTACTAGATGTCATTTAGACCACAACAAATCAACTTGTCCCTGGGTCTTCCATATATAAGCCTCACTGTGGCCTTGAAAATAATGTGAAGGTCACCAAAATCGACTGGGCCCGGCGCCTTCCCAACAAGATGCATTGTGTAAGTTATGAAGAGAATTAAGTGAATGGTTCTTGAGATATCCCGCTGACAAGGGTAAAATGTCAAAGTCTCGTAATGACCTTGAAATGAAGGTCAAGGTCATGAACCTCTAGAGGGACCTTGCTCTCATGGTGAAGCTATATACAAAAAATTAAAAGAATCAGGTCAATAGTTTTTAAGTTATTCATTTCATCCGTCGGGACGTACGTACGTACGTACGGACGGACGCTGCTCAATACTATATCCACCGCTTCGCGCTTTAGCGCGGCGGGGGATAATAATTTAACATTACACATTATAACATTATTTCCTATTTGTGTTGCAGATTTTTGTATAATTGTAACAGCGACTAGGACATTGACTAACAAATGAATCAACTCTTCTAGTCTACATCTTCGGATTTATTTGTTGTCTTTCAGATATTATCTTATTTTGTTTTCCGAATTAAATGTTTTTTATTTGATTTTGTTTTGATTGAGATTTGATATTTATCTTGTGTTTTCTTACTGATCTTGTGTTGATTTGAAATTCATGTTATTTTCTTGCAAAACTTGAAGTTGTTCTGATATAGAACTAATTAAGATCTGATATCGATATTATTTTGGTGATCTGACATTGTTCTGATATTGATTTGGTTTCTTCATATTTTCAGATGTGATTATTAAACTATCTTGACATCTTTTCTTTTATTCTCATTTTAGGCCGAACCTACCCCAGCCTCTGGCCGAACGTGCCCCAGAGCGGGGTACGTTCGGCCACCCAGATCAATTTACTAAAATACCTTCCAAATGCCACATATTTACTTAAAATAGGAGTTTGGCGTTTTCATGAGATAACCACATGCTTAATCAATCATCATGCGGATATTTGTACCAATTGGTAAAGTGGTTTCCCTTTGACGAGTTCACAAACGAAAACAGGCCGAACCTACCCCGTTCTCCCCTATGGTCTGGGTGCCCCCGACTGTACGTCAGTGGAGAAGTGTGAGTCGCGTCTACAAGAAGCTGTGTGGGATGAGTGAAGACAGACTTTGTTTTAAGATTTTTAAGTGGGCAAATGACATGGCTTTGCAGAAGCGACGTAACTGGAACTTACGTATCCATAACAAGTTACACAGTATGGACTTAGCACACTTTATCCTTATAGGAAATGATTTTTCATGTAAATCATATCACATCAACTATTACTTGCATTCTAATGGAAAATTATAAGGAGGAATGGCGGGCGACACTCGAAAATCCAAACAGTAAACGTGGCGAGGGAGGCAACAAACTCAGACTGTATAATCAGTTGAAGCAAACTTACAGTGTAGAGCCATACATACAGAACGCCCTCCCCAGGACACATCGCCGTGCGCTAGCTCTCTTCAGATGTGGTACAGCCCCTTTACGAGTGGAGACTGGTCGATACACTAATGTACCTCTAGCGGAGAGAGTGTGTTTTAACTGTGAGGGATGTGTGGAAGATGAGTGTCACGTGTTAAAGGGGCAGTAGCACGTTTTTTTATAATTTTATATTTTAAAATTTTCACTGATAATTGTAAGGTAATGCTGTATGTATTATTTTTACAGTGTCATAAATCTAATTACACAAGCCAATAATCCATAGCCAGAGGACAAAGTATGTAGATTCACCTAAAATCCATTGGCGGCCATTTTTGTGTGAACACCTTTAATTCATTTTTAGAAGAAAAAGAAATCGCATGACCTAATGTTAGCATTATATATTAGATTTAATACTGATTCATTTTGTTTAAATACATTGTCTTTCAATTGGAACCATTAATTCTCATTTTCCTGACATCACCTTATATTCCCCCTAAAAACGTGCTACTGCCCCTTTAATGTATTGTCCTGTACGTTGATTTTAGAGAAGTGCTTTTGGAAAAATGTAACAGTTTCTGTGATAATTTTACTCAGTGGAGCAATTGTGATAAGTTATCTTTTATATTGTCTAACCCAGAGATAGTATTATTATCGGCCAAAACCTGCAAGCTTATTTTAGATAGAAGAAGGGATATTTTATACAACGGTATTTAAATCATATAAGTATTTTAGTGTATATATTGTTCTCATGTTTCATTGTGCGTGTCTCTCGTAACCCTAATGGGTGGCTCGGCAATGTATTTTATGTAATTATTCTTAATGTATATATATATATGCATTGTACGAGGTGAGACCAAAATAAACTATCTGTCTGTCTGTCTGTCTGTCTACTATTATGTCCGTCGATGAAATAAGCCTTTATCATGTAAGCAACTTACTTCATTTAAAGTGATCAATCGTAATGCTTGTAAACAACCCGTACACCCCAGATCCTTCCAGGGTCTCATGCTCGCCAAGATTCGACCGATCGGTACAAAATCACTCAAGCGTTATTCGACGGATAGGTACAGTTCAATTTTGAAAATTCGACGGATTAGGCCGTAATCATTGATAGATAGGCGAATGCCAGTCCAATTGATGATATAAGCGATGTTTATTCACATTAAATTGCTTCATTTGTAGGTTTACAATCAATCAATCTTTATTTTTCAAAGAGACCGCCAACGGCAGTACATGAGTTATGTGAAAATACAATATAAAAATATATTTACAGCAAGATGGCAAAAATCATTTTGATCAAGCGTGATATATTCTTTGTCACCGGATTAGAAATTGGTAGGATTGTTATTTTTATTGACTTGAAATATACCTGATTTATTTTCAACTTTTGGATATTTGCATTTTAAAATTATTGTAGTTTTATGTCAACAAACAAGTAACATTATTCTGAGGAATGAAAGTTTCTATTGGTAGTTGAGATGTTGGTAATTCCGTTCAAGCCCTCTTGTCAAACATATCATGTTTGGTGTATTGTTGTTTTTATTGACTTTAATCTATAACTGATTTTCCAAAGGAGGGGATCCGCCACGACCACTGATGTTATCATGAGGGAGTCGCCGAGAGAAACATTTTGTAGTTTTATCTTTTGAAATGGGAGCACCTTTAGAATCCCTCACCAAAGTGCTGGAAGTGTGTAAAGAGCACGTCATAACTGTATTTTGTTAAGACTCCCTGATGATACCATTGAAACATGTTGGAGTTTTGATTGGCTTCGTGTCATTTTTTATCTTTTCATTATATATATAATATATATATATATATATATACAAAAAGTTCACAATCTTGAGATTGTTGTTCAGCTCTCAGGTATTATATATATAAAAGATAAAGTCAGAAGTTGAATGAATCCATTTTACTGGCTAGTACTTTCAGCTCACGACGAGCACCGTCATGTACACCAGATTTACTTTCTCGTTCCAAACTATTCACACACCGGTTAACTAACGGATAATTAAATCTATTTCTTAATCAATTCACTTCTCCATTTTCAAAAGAGTAACGCAGCAACAACACCAGGTTGTATTTTTATTTGCATAATCATTCTTATTCACAGTTTTACAATTCTTGCTGATTATAAAGAACATTTGACAATGGATATGTTCTGTGAAATGACAATTCTGATTATACACTCTCAATATTTGTTTAAATTAAACAAATTAAATTTGATATACAAACATGTACCTCTACTGTGTATCAATTTCCGAATTTTTGAAAAGATATTGCTTAACAGAAAAGTGTACGTAATGCATCCATGATGCTATGAGTGCAAAGTGAAGAAACAACCACCTTATAAACACTTATTTTATAGATCAAATACATTACATACAAAGCTTACATAGGTGTATAAGTGGATGAAAAAACATTCAGTGGTAAGACTTAGTATCAATGGCACCTCCCTATGGTATCATTCTATATATAAACGACAAAGCCCTTGATTGGTACAATATGGACGTCTGTGTCAATATATATGAATTGGTTTTCATAGAAATAAAGCACATTAGCAATTTTAATTATAATTATAAAATGTGATCATTATTTGGAAAATTATTAAAAATTCAATGGAAACCGCCAAAAAGTTGAAAAGGCACATCTATACATGGTAACTGACCCACAAAGTGTCAATCAGGTTTTCGAGTGATGCTCCATATAGGGAATGACTACGGACTGACGGACAGACAGACAAGGCAATGACTATACACCACGGCGTTACATACCCATGGGATAAAGGCATCCTGGTGGAAGAACATATGGCAAACTATAATTAAACCTACGTGCTTTGAAACTAAGGAACTGTTGACTTCAGCAGGCGATGCCATAGAACAATAAGTTTGTAAACGAATACACGAGTGGTGTCATTTGAAATTTTCTAAAAAGAAGGCCATTTAACCATACTTTGTTTATTAGCATATACCCCAAGGAGGCAGGAGAACATTTTGATTGAATGCTTCGACTTTATTTTCTTTCGCACCCTCTCTTACTTTTATTACGACAATAGAGATATTTCAACATTAAGAATTCAGTTACTTTGGTGATACCTATCATCATAAACCTGTTATTGGAAGAAATAGCAAACAAGTTTTCAATTCATAAATGTCAACCTCGGTCTTCAAGTGATCTTCTCTTTCAATTAAGACAGAGTTCGTTTTATATATTCGCCTTATAAAAAATTAATGAAATTATACAATCAATCACTATACTATACAAATCCTACCTGTTAAATTGGGGAAATGTTAAGATCGCATCAAAAGAGAATCTATCATATTATCTATCATGAAGCATAATTAATCATTTTAAAGAAGGATTTTTACATTTCTGGACACCAAAAGACACCTTTGTTAACTTACTAATACAGTATGTTCACAAATGAGAATATATTTTAACTATTTTTGAATGGTCATTCAAATAAAACAAACCTTTCCTTGAATTTTTTAATTTTCAACAAAAAAAATATAAGTGTGAAGTAGGCTAAGGGATTGATACAATAAAATGTGAATTACCCTAGAGACCTTATCCCTAATACCTCCTATTCATCTACAAAGCATTGGATATCATTGGAGGTATGTTCTTGAAAGAAATAATGCTTCAGAATGTCATTTTTCAGTCTTCTTTTCAAAACATCTTCCTTGTGATCAACAAATATAATTGAAAGTGCAAGCGGAATCTTTGTAAGGATAAAAGCAATTACAGCATCTTCTATAAGACCCAGGTCTTTCCATTGATCAACCTCCAGTACCGATTTGCCTGCCCAGAACAAAACAGCTACAACTGATATCATTTTGATAGAAACGAAAAAAAGCATGTTTGTCATTGGTTCATGTTTTTTTACGAGTTTAATGAATAAATCTCTATCAATTGCAATGTCACCGTTTGGATTATCAGTCTTGATTTTTTCCTTTAGATTATCATCCTTTTCCATAACGTCTATGATGTGTTTTAAAAAAATTGAATATTGGTGTCCGGGGGAAAATAAACATTTCAAGATATAAGCTATACCAGCAAAAATGTATATAAATATACTTTTTGTTTCAGGATATGCTAAAATTGACAGAACTCCAAATGAGAAAAAGAGGAAAATATACATACATGATTTAAAAGCGATCATTACAAGTGTAGCAAACCATATTGGAAATAAAACTATAACAAAAAAACCAAGCACCCCTTTGCAACATGAATTAGTTTCCTCACTCCTGATAATTTGACAAACGTTTTCTTGAACTCTGCAACATGTAAACAAGAGTGGAGCTACAACAAGCAACCAATTGCTCTCGGGTTCGTCCATGGATGGCGTCAATGGTTTATTGCATTTGTCGTATGAATATTTAAAGATTGGAAAACATAGCAAACTAGTGATGAGATATACAATGAACAAAACAGCCCCATCAGAAATCCATGGACCTGACTTAAAACCGAAAGGTGAGGACTCGGACAGAGCCAGAGCGTATCCATTATCTTTGTAGTCTGACAACATATCGGCTCCTTCTGGGTTTGTTAGAAAAATTATGTACATTATGTAAGAGCAAGATGGGAAAATCAAACCAAAATAAACTATACATTGTAACATTATCTTCAAAAAGTAAGGGCAGCAGTTTGTCACCTTACTTTTAATCCCACATAAACAGTCTTTGCAGTCAGGGCAGCAGTTTGTCACCTTACTTATAATCCCACATAAACAGTCTTTGCAGTGAGTGCAACAGTTTGTCACCTTACTTTTAATCCCACATAAACAGTCTTTGCAACAAGGGCAGCAGTTTGTCTCCTTACTTTTAATACAACATTGTTTGAATAAAATGACCATGGAACCAACCAAATTAAAAATGATACCCACCGACGTTAACGGACTATATTTATCATAATACACAAACTTTTGATCATATGAATTATCAAATGTAAACTTAAACATAAATGGAAAGAACCATACAAACATTATGCTTAAGAAATAAGCAAGAAAACTCCAGTACTTTGGGAATGGTCGAAAGGTTTGATCGCAAACTTCCTGAAATTCTTTTGAGGTCATATTAAATTCCAAATGACAGCACCTGTATCTCAAATCACTGAAATAGAATCGAAATATTCTCGCAAAATCAAGCTTACTTTCAGGAATATCTTCCTTCTTATAGGTCTGACACCAAACACTCTTTTTGGTTTCCCTATCAAGTCTGCTATCGCCGTTTGCAATGGCCAAAGTTAAGTTACTCAAAGCTTTAACAATTGCAAGTGTTGTTTCTTCAGTACCCAAAATAATTGAACAGTCTTGACTATAATGTGTTTCAAAAACAAGTTCCTCGTGTCTATATGTATGTTGGTCTAGAAGGCCAAGAGACCAAACCATGTATAACGTAGGAAAATCAAGAAATTGTCCTTCTTCGGGGTTGTTTCTGAAGGTCCAAACCATTGTGGTTTCCTTATAGATATTGTCAGTTTTGGAAACATTGACATTTGGTGGGAAAGTCAGGTTGAGATAGAATAGTTTCACCTCATTTTGGTTAATCAGGTCAGATATTCTTCCCCCACTGGCATCATCGACCGACAATTGGCAGGTGGTGTGGTCATTGTGCTGAAATCTCACTGTTCCTCCAAGGTCGATTGCATATGCAGTAATCAGAATAATTATGAAGGCAGTGACTACTACACACGTGATTGCCTTGCAAATACGTCCGATCCAGCGACAATAGGATGTCTTGCAATTCAAGTCGAAGTAGCAACAGCAATTCCTGTGTTGGTGAAGCAGAACATTATTATCACTTCAATAAACATCTACTATAGATATTATAATGTTGGTATATATAGAGTTAGTTTGAAGTATTACTGTTTCCTAATTGTACTGACAAAGATTCTTTAAGAACGCATAAAATTCAGTTTGAAATACCAACAACTTAAATCAAGCAATTAAATCCTGAGATAAAAACGCATTAATTCAACACTTAAGACGAAAGAATAATTTTCTACAAATGCGACTGAAAAAAAGTGATAATGTTTAACTTGTACTTACTCAGTCGTGTTAGAGGAATGACTTTGCGATGCAACATTATCTACATTGCCTAATAATTGCTGTGACTCGGAGTTCTCTAAAGAAAAAGATAAAAATCACTTGGATTTATAAAAAGAAAACTTATACGAAACGCTGCAAACATTTGGTAAATTTGTCAGGAGGCACATATTCCACTATCTAAATAACTTTCTTATTTTGGGCCATACTTTTGATCTAAGATAGACCAATCAAGCGGGAAGTGCCGATGAACTCTGACATTACGCCCTTGGCCAATCAGACAAGATGCCCTACCTCGCTGGAGGTTCAACCGCTTAACCACATGCGAAATTGATGCTGTTACAGGGTTCGAAAAACGCCTAGCGACCATCCCGACGAATTATCCGATTTATTGAATGTAATTTTAGATTATGATTATGAATTTTCAAATAGTATAGCGTAGTAAACGACAAATACTTATTGCACATCGCACAGTTAGTTACTTTGCGAATAATAATCACAAAGTTAGAACATGCCAATACTTGCAGTGAACTGCACGAAAGGGGAGATAACACTTTTATTTTAAAAAATATTACTGATTTCTTTCCTTTCTTTTCACCGAATTTAACAAAAGAGTGAATATTTTTATCATGAAACCAAGACCATTTCATACAACCAAAATAAAATCATCTTGATTCTACTTTCCTTATCAATAATAAAAACTTGATTTGCTGTTATACGAATGAATCAGTCGGCCGGCCCACTGTTATTGAGAACAGTACGTAAGATACCATACGTTTCTTCCCTTTACATGACTAATGAGTTTTTTTGCACACGAAAGGGCATGGGTACGACCTCTTATACTGTCCAATTTTAGATCCACAGTATTTACAAATATGAACCTGCCGATATCGATCGATATTTATTTAGATTGCATTTGCCAAACTTTACCAATAGTGTCATCTGATCGAGAAGAATCAACTTTTGCAGGGAAGTATCGCTGGAAAGCAAATCAACGTCGTATAGTGACAACAAGAATGTTTGAGATCACCATAATGATCGAAAAACGAACAATGACGATCGACATTCAGTTAAACGTAGTTTGTGAAACTCACATAAAGAAGTAAGAATGTCAGTTGCGAATTAATTATGTTTTATAGGCTATATAACTAGATTTCATGTTAATTCGACGTTCGAATTTGGCTTCAGCGAATATATATGACTGTTCTAAGATTTTCATTAAGAATTGAATTGAATTTAAAGTCACTGCATGCTACACATTTTGTTGTGGAAATATGCGTATATCAATAAAAGTAAAACTGCAAGAAAGTCTTTTTTTATAAAAATAAAGGTGTTCACAAAATAAACGAAACATGTTCTGTTAGACTATTCAAAACCATCTCATGTTATGAACAGGTGTTAACACTAAAACAATCTAAATAAATTTAGATCAACAGGTTTTATATTTGTTGATCTAAATTTATTTAGATTGACACTAAAATGACATGCAATAGTTTTGGCTTCGTACATGCCAATCTTATGCTTTCTTGTGAAAAGGTTACACGCTATTATAGCTCATTGAACAAATAAACATATCAAATGTACGTGTCTCTTTGATGTGAGCAATATCGAGATATAATTATTATATATGCCTTACTTATGAAATTTTAAAAGTACACTAGTGTCTAATAGGCCCGAGTTGGCCGCGCGATTACATCATGTATGTACATGTATATTTGACCTGTACCAATCGCTAGACACTCAAATAAAATAAATAAAATATTTTTCTTCTTCTTCTTCTTCATATGTTGAGTGTCTCTGATATAAAACAAGAAGGTCTCGAAATGAGCAACCTTGACATCTGATCGGGCTAATCTTTCTATCTTTGCAACTGACTATCAGTGCAACGTAATGAGTTTGGTGGCTACTGTCGGAAAGGAGTGATGTCACTTTTGGAGGTAGCGTCATGGTCGGTGCATACGGTTGTAGAATGAAAAAATAAAATATAAAAATAAAGCAAAATGGAGAGATATACCTCACCTGCCATCTTGTTTAGTGGGTGTTGCATCAAACGACTTTGCCTTTAACAAGACACCGCTTGCTCTTTGATATCTCAGTCTTTATCTCAGTGACTTTGCCTTTAACAAGACACCGCTTGCTCTTTGATATCTCAGTCTTTATCTCAGTGACTTAGTTTTGTTCGGCTACATAGGCCTGTTTCTTTGCATGTGTGAACATACACACAGATAAAATGATTATTGTCATTGAGTTTGGCGGACAAAGTTTAAAAAGATACGTGTTCAAGTCAGTGTACCCGACAAGAATGGTACGGTTTTGAGCTACACTTGATCCGTATAATTTGCAAGTCCTATCTCTTATACTTTTCTTAAAGGGGCAGTAGCACGTGCACGTTTTTAGGGAAACTATATAGAGAATCTCACCCAAGTGTCTTCTGATATCAAATATATCAACACAAGTTGATAAAAACTACTTGTAACAAATATCCGAGGCTTGCCGAGGATATTTTACTTTTATCAACGAGTGTTGATATATTTGATATCAGAAGAGACGAGGGTGAGATTCTATTTATCATCCAAAATCATTCTTCATCAAATTAGCATTAAAATGTACATCTTTGAACATTGCAGAGCCCTAAAACTGCTAAAACAGTGACGTCATAGCATTGTGACGTCATCGTGTTAATGACGTTATAGCATTTTGACGTCGTTGTGTTTATGACGTTTTAGCATTGTGACGTCATTACTGATGATGTAAAACGTTTGTGATGTCATGTATTTTCTGATTACAGGGCATTGTTCAAAATCTACTGTCAAAGGGATATCTCCTAGGAGATATCGCTTGATCTTCCACAAGCGATATCTCCTGTGGAACACAGTTTTGGATGATAAATAGAGAATCTCACCCAAGTGTCTTCTGATATCAAATATATCAACACGAGTTGATAAAGTTACAAATATCCGAGGCTTGCCGAGGATATTTTTACTTTAATCAACGAGTGTTGATATATTTGATATCAGAAGACACGAGGGTGAGATTTTATTTATCATCCAAATCATTTTTCAACAGTTATTAGCAAAAGAATGAACATATCTGAACATAAAACTGTCCTTAGACTTCTTGAACAGTGAGGTCATTGCATTGTGACGTCATCAGCATTATGACGCCATAGCATTGTTACGCCATGAACTTTGTGACGTCATAGTATTGTCATCTGTGTTCTAAGTGATGCCAAAGCCTTGTGATGTCATTTAACTGATGATGTAATAGGATTATGACGATATGATTGTAGCGATATCTACAATGTAGATATCGCTTGATCTCAGAAAAGCGATATCTACTGTGATAGCCACTTTTGGATGATAAAAACTGATGTCAGGAAATGAAAATAAATGGTTCCAATGTATTAACGTACAACCAATTGAAAATATAAAATTTTCAAAAAACTTGCTACTGCCCCTTTAAGCTGAGACCAAGGACTGATTCTCCTCATGGTTGGAAAAAGGTTGGAAAATTATCCAAACTTACTAGTTACATACAAGTTATATATGGAATTGTTCAGTAAAGTTATATACCATATAACTAGAGTTTCACGTTCTCTTTCTATTTTGAACAAAAAATTGCTACCGAACAAACACAATTTTGAATATCATTAATGAAAATATTGACAAGGGACAAAAGAACATATTCTGCATACGTATACGCGGCTTTACACAATTTGCACAGTGGTTTTTAAGTTTATACCTCAACGAACTTAATAAATTTTGAAGTAAATAAAGAACAAATTAGATCATTATAGCGACTGGCTTGTGGAACAGAACTCCGTGACATAAACCAATAAAACCAATTGTAAGAAGTGTTTTAATCTGACGGAATAGAGAGGTCGCGGTGTGATTTCATGGCTTGTGTTTCCGCAAATGTAAGAGAATGGCAAATGGAATAACGATATCATACAGCAAAATGCAGCATAACTCTTAAGAATATAATTTGATAGTTGTATTACACAAAGCAATCATTGCTCTTACTTCTCTCTTTGTCCTTCGCCAGGGAGCATCTCATCTTGACACTCGTGGCGTTGACGTCTGATAGTAGCGTTATGGCGTAAACTAAGATGTTATAGCAAAGGGATAATGGAGACAGTCAAGTGCAATTAATTAAGAATACCACAATGAAGAGGTAAATCTTTAGAATGCTGTGTGATAAACTGACAGGTACGACTTACATGGTAACATAGGTCAGTACTGTTGCATCCCAACTGTGAATCTATCCCATCTTAAGATGGGATAGCTCTCAAGGCTATCCCAACTGTGGATAAAGCACTATTCCAAGTTGGGATATCCCATCTTAAGATGGGATAGCTGGATCGGTTTTTGATTTGGAAATGATTCAACATTGAAAAAAGTGTAGAAAAAAGAATTTGATGAAAAAATGACTTTAATGGATTAAAAAAGACTGGTTGATGAAATAATTTGATAAGATAACGTGTTTGATGAAAAAAGTCTTTGAAGCGAAATCACATTACGAAATGTTTATTTTGATGAAATGTTGCCTTTTTTTAATAAAATATTGATATTGAGAAAGGTTTTTGTAAAGTGGAAATACTGAGCTTAATGAAAAATAGGACTTTGAAGAAAAATCTCCTTTCGCTGAAATGGTTGACTTTGATGCAAACATATATATCTTAATGCTTGTTTGAGACATAAACATTTGGATCTTTGTTGAAAATGACCTTGATGGTAAAACAACTTTGACTGATGAAATAATTTGAAGAAATATTGACTTTGATGACCATTAAAAGTGTTTTATGAAACAATCAGTTTGATGAAAAATAGATTTAAAAGTCTATTTAAGACTAGAGACATTTTGATTTTAATGAAACAATATATTTGATTAATTAAAAAAAAAATGAAATATTAACTTTGATGACAAAAAGAGACTTTAATGATAAAAAAGTGACTTTGACAAGAAAATACATGTTGGGATGTAAATGCTGTCGAAAATTGTATTTCGAAACCTGTTTAGACAACATCACTTAGATTTATATTTAAACAATTGACTTCTATGGACAAAATGGAGAAATTACCTGATGAAATGTTAATTCTAATGAAAAGATCGAACATATATTTAATCACCAGTTTTATGTCAAAATGTCTTTGATGGTAAATTACCTCAAAATATTGTCTTTGAAGAAAAAATATCTTTGCTGGAGACAAATGTAGAATTTGATTAAAAAATTACGTTCTTGTTTCAATCAAAGATTTCGATAGATACATTTTATTTTTTTGAAGTTTGGAATTACTTAACATGGTTTTACATATAATATATAATGAAAAATAACTTTCCTTTAATGAAATCAACTTTAATATAAAAAGGACTTTTTTAATGATTTTATGAAACAGATATGTAAGTTGTTTTGTCTGTGAACGATAGCAACGTTTGAACGTCACACAAACATAACACGAAAACGGAAAGTTAAACTTTATGAACGTGAAACTATATCTATGAATATTCAGCCTTTTCAAGGTTTCACTATAGGACAAATGTTCATTGGCATTTATCAAATGTTATTAAATACAAATAACAAGTTACCGAGTCACTACATTACACATGAATATATATAGGCATACATCACTAATTTGTACATTGTAGTGATGCAAAGAGTTTGTAAGAAACATTATAGCTTTTAATGGATATGAGTTTACTCTTTCTTTATATTTTGTCTCGGTCGTTACATTAAACCTTATGGCACCATTCTTCTATTGTAACACTGATCAATACAATTTTTAAAAAGCATTAATTTCAGCAAAGCTTTTCTATAACCGCCGTTAATACTTAAACTATCATGTTCTTCAAACGAATATGTACCCGTGGTCAACCTGATACTACCTGTTGATATATTTGGTGATTTCATTCCATACATAAACGCATATATTCAAATACATGATACAATACAATTACAGATAAAAGAAGAAGTTGTTTCGGTGTTGAAGGCCAAAGACCCATGTACGAAAGACAATAGTGGCATTACACGTTTAACATGGAACGATGCAGACATTAAGTTTCTATTTGTGGCTGATCGACATTCAAAGGCCAAAGTAAAAAAGAAAGACCCCTAAATAATGCAAATTCAAATAAAGGGGAAATTTACATTACGACGATGTATACTGTTTTAAGAACGGTTTTTAAGGATATTAAGAAAGGTTTTGGAAGATAAAGACATCACATCTGGACAGCCGAGTATAAAACTAACTTTTTCACCACCATCAAAACTTTCAAAAATAACTAAAATACTTGTACATTTTGCTAAAAGGTACGATCGCTCATTGGCATATATGGGACAGTGTTATAAAACATGACATTCATTTTCAATAAAATCCTTACAGTAAAAACAGGTTCTTTCTTTTAAAGGACAGCCAATGTACCGACCAGTTTCAACTTTTAGTGGCGCTGCTCCACATCTAAAAAGAGCTAGTGCTTTTCTCATTGCACGGGACATATTACAATTAAATAAAATTTACAGCCAAACTCAAATTTAAAAGTGCAATACGTACATAGCTTATTACCACCCTGGCCATTTAACTTTCAACTCGTGACAATTCGCATTTCCATCTACCGACAAATTCATTGAAAACACCCTCTGTAACTTTTGACACAACAAAAGGAATGTGATAAACTACGTTAATATCCTTAAAATGGTTGAGGTTAAGATCTTATAACTTCTTACAAACTCTAAAATCCCAATTTCGTTTACACCGTATTGCCGAAACAGGACTCCACCTAAAAACTTTACTGGTTACTCTATCCATATCTAAATGACACAGATGTCTGAAAAACCTCGTCACACTCCACTGATAAACAACTGTAGGGGACCACCCCATGTCTCCGATAACTGCATTATTTGGGGCAAACTTACGCAAACCAAGGAAGAAGCGCATAGCCCTATTATGAACAGCATTTATGCATGAAAAATTATAAGTGCCCCATATTGCCGAACCATACTCTAGAGTGGACCACACCATAGACTGATATAACTTAGAGTCTGATACTGCATGCCACCCAGAAGTTTGTACTTAGATAAAAGTAAACCTAGGGTCCTGCTTGCTGACCTTGCATCTAATTTAGCCATAAGATAAAAATCAAAATGTTCCGACAGAAAAAGTCCTAAACGTAGCTGTCAACAACTTCTAATTTAAAACCACCGCAGAAAAATGACCTATTAGTTTTACCAACCGAAGCTCCTGCATAACCTTAGACTTAGCGCAATTAAGCGTCATTTTGTTACAAACAGACCAGTTATGCAGACAATCAAGCATAACATTATGGTCCCTCTGACATTCGGCGATTAAAACTATATCATCTACATAAGCTAAAATACCAACATTAAAACCATCAATATCAACACCCAGAGACAAGTGATTAATAGTTACAATAAGATCATTAATATATAAATTAAAAAGGAGTGGTAATAAGAGACAGCCTTGTTTTAAACCAGAATTCACTTCAAACCATTGGATATAAAAACCAATAAGGTAAACAGAGCATTTAACATTGTTATAAAGTGACATAATTGCTTAAAACATATTTCCGTTCACTCCGATACAATAACTTACTCCACAGCAGTGTTCTATCAATACAATCGTAGACCTTCTTAAAGTCTATAAAGGCAGTAAAAGTCGATTTAGATCGATTTGTTTCTTCCGAGTCTCTATTATAGAAGTTAGACTTTTTATGTGTTCAGTAGTTGAACAGCGTTTTCTGAAACCATTTTGGAAATCATGCGTATAGAATTTATTATTAAGGATTCAACAGTATAACTTGTAGGATGCACTGGCAAATTAGGGAAATAAAACATAAATATATTAAACAGTATCATTGGTAAAAACATCTGTTTATGATTAGGTTCAGTTATTGACATTACAAAATACTACTCGATTATGTATCACGTTATTATGTTATCCACGCCATGAGAATTAAAAATATGTAACTTATCAGTTATAGATTATTATGTACAATCTCCTTTCATTACATATTTGTGAATATTTGTAAAACTGAATAGCACCACTCAATCCGGTTACATTATATCATCTTTTAATAATCCAATGAATTTAATTAAATTGATTACAACCATATACACATACATGTGTACTGTGATTGGAAAAGGATAAATCGTTAGTAATGACAGATTTTTGCATAGAATCGTGCATTTCTTAAAAATCAAGTGTACGTACATTTACCAAGACATTGTTGTTGACATATATAAATCATATATGTATCATTACATTCTGTCGTTTATGTATTGCATACTACATTCCTATACAAATTAAGATAAATTTAGTCCTGTTCCATGAAAGAAAGCGTGAGAGAATTCCCCAAGCAAAACATTTCTTTATGTACCCATCTGCAATAAAATTGGTCACCATATTGAAGCCGGTCATTACAGTGTATTCATCGTTGATTAGTCCACTCAATGACCATGCGAGAACCTGTTGCCAGTGTCATGGCAGTGTATTGTCAACTGATTGATAAACTTGATCTTCAAGTAGGATGTTTTCACAACAATAATTCACACAATTATTCCGTGAAATTGACATTGACATTTCACTGACAGCCGAGCTGTATAGATGATGTTCGTTTATCGTGATGGCGACACGCGCTAGATTCCTGATAATAGTGCATAATTTGAGTAAGGAGAATAATAATATTTATATTTTGCGATGTATCACCCCTATCTATTTTTTGGTTTTAATGTTATTCTGGCATGACATTTATATTTGTATCACTTTAGAGCTCTTTTTAACTTTTTATGTTGCCCATGACCATACTTATGTAAAATAATCATAACAAAGCCAGACTTGTAGAGGAACATGTATGATGAATTATAAGTTTTACAAATCCAATTCAAAACCACAATTACGTATATATCAAGACTTTATCAAAATAATCTGATGTTTCTTTTAGAAATCACTGAATTCCCCCCACCCCCAAAACAAATTGTTTATGAGGCTATTTATACTCGGAATTGTTTTTAAAAGTTTTTCCATCAAAGTTATTGTTTTTTAATCAACATTAAAATCAAAGTTGTTGTTGAGTTATTTCAATATATAAACTGAAGTGCTATTTAAATACAAGTCCTAATCTAAATCAAAATCAAAAATATATTATACATGTATATGTATACAGTTATATATATTATTATAAGTTTGTTTACTATCAAACTTATTGTTTATAAAAATCAAACTGTTGGTGTCTAAAATCAGCTTAAAATATATTTTTCTTCAAAATTAACATTCCATAAGAATTTTTTTTAACAAACTCTATATTTATTCATAACTTTATGTTTCATCAAATACTTATCAAAAATAATCAATCAAAGTCAATATTTTATGAAAAACATACAGAGTTCATTGATAAAATTTCAATCAAAATATACATTTTAAAAGGTAATTTCTATTCAAAGTCATTTTCCATCAAACTCAATATTTCATAAAACACTTTTAGATTTTTGTTGTCAAAATCAATATTTCAAAAATAGATCAAATTATTTTCGTTGTTATCAAAATCAATATTTCATTAAATTTTTTCATCAATCATAAATATTTATTTTATCAAAAGTTTTTAATATATTTTTCTTCAAAATTATCATAAACTCTTCAAAGTCCTTTTTCCACCAAACTCAATATTTCATCAAACACGAAAAAGAAATTTATCAAAGTCAACCTTTGCATTAAATTAACATTTCAAAAAGGTAATTTTCCTTCAAAGTCATTTTTATCATCAAATTCAATATTTCATCAAACACAATAATAGAAAATCATCAAAGTTAATATTTCATCAAACACGTGAAAGGCATCCATTTAAAGTCAATCTTTTTATTCAAATTTACATTTTATAAGGTAATTTCTCTTCAAAGTAATTTTTTCAAACGTCAATTTTTTTTTAAAATAAAAAAATGATCCAGTTATCCCATCTTAAGATGGGATAGGATATCCCAACTTGGAATAGTACTATATCCACAGTTGGGATAGCCCGAGAGCTATCCCATCTTAAGATGGGATAGTATCCGTAGTTGGGATGTAACAAGTACCACTTACTTATTTTGTATGTTGAAGTTGAATTGCCGTTCTCATTTATCGTCATCATTTATTACAGCTTGATGTCAAATACGATCGCAAATATGATAGGTGTATTGGTATTCCAAGACAAATATTGGATATTCTCAATGAATCCATCTGCTTTCTGTTTATCTCACATCAACATTCCATTCTTGCTTTCGATGTGAAATTAAATTTTCTGGCAGTACTGTAATAACCGTTGAGCATTTTATCTGGATGTCAGGGATTCTAATTATGACTTAATTGTTTTAAATATTCAGATATATTCTGCTTGCAGTAATGGTACTTGCACTGCTGAAAGCGATGTATGAAATTTAAACAAAATCAATTTATTGTATGAAATTGAAAAATAATCAATGCGTTGTTTCGAATCATATGAACAAAGGACTCCAATACACATGGTGCCGTTTCGCGCCAAAAGGATTAGGGTATCAAGTGAGTCCTAATTCAAGACATAATGCTTACAGGAAATGAAGCTCAGCTCTGTGAATTCGTTTCAGCATGTGCGTAATGAAGGTGTCAGCTCACAAATGTCAGATGTGAAACATCAGGTCTCGGTAACTTTGGTTAAAGGGTTGCTATGGATATGGTTTTCAATTTGCTTACTTGGATTCAAAGGTGCATTGTGCATTATTATTTTTAATTTTTTTTCATCTACCCCTGATACAAAGAAATCGACCTCCATTCCAGGGAAATGAAAGGCCACTTGTACAATAAAGTTTTGACATTGAGTGGCATTTTTTATGAAAAGAGATCATTCATTCCAGTCTCACACACTCACAGTCAACTCCTAATCTCCTTGTATATCTACATGTGCGTATCTTAAGTTTGTTCACTCACCTGCGTTTTTAGTGCAAATATCATGTAATTTGGAATGTCTTTGGGGCATCTTAGCAATGCGAAAAAGAAACGGATAATGTGGAAATTTAAATACATCAGTTAACATTCAGTTTGCGTTAACATATTCGTATGTCATACCTTAAAGATAACCGTAACGAATTTGGCAGGGCATTAAAAATGACCAGGGGGTCAAAATTTCGAAAACACTATTTTGTATTTTTTCGCTACAAAATCCTTCATTAGTGATCAATAGCTTTAGACCTAAGTCATCTTTGTTCCTTTGTATTAATGCAATTTATTTGTACTGATTTCTTTCTTACAATGTTTATATGGAATATTGATTTTAAGAAAATCTGAATTTCACAAATAAATAGGATACATAACTCGTTCCCCTTTCATATCAAGTTTATGTCCCTCTTGAAATAAAAATTTTTGTCACTCGCCAAGGCTCGTGACAAAGCAAAATTATTTCACTTGGGACATAAACTTGATATGAAAGGGGAAGCTCGTTAGATATCCTATACATTCATTATCATTGACAAGACGATCCCGAAATATGGTGTGGAAATGATTATTTTACTGATGGATAATTGGTTGTCTCTTGTAGGTGCTCTTGGGGTTATTTTTTTGGACGTCAAAATGAAACCCAATTTACATGATATTTGCACTAAGGTACACAAGCAAGTGAACAAACTTAAGATACGCATCTGTATTGTGATGTACTATAAAGTCATGGTCTAATGTGAACAATATAATTGAAAGAGTAGAATTAATACTAATGCTGCTCTTTGTATTAGAACGCATGCTTAATATGTACTTGTCTTTGTGCGTATGGATTGTGTTACAAAATGTTCTTTTTTGTTTCATATAAACTGTATTCAATCTGATATATAATATGATAACACATTGATCAATTTGTTTCTTAACCAACACATTTTACTGAGCAGTAGATGATTTGCAAACACTGACAAAAGAGAAAGATTTAGTTTACGATAATCTAAAGTCATTGTAGAGATTTTTTTTTTTAAATGTATTTGTGTAGCTTTGTTGACTTTCCGGTCGGATGAGAGAAACGAAGATCTTACATGATCCCCAAAAATGATTTAAATGCGCTTGATGTAGTAATTACCCAATATCTTCTAATGATAATAATATGATGAATAAAGACAAGAAAAGTCAGCATTGTGAAAATACTAACCACTAGAGAAATGTTATGTCGTGATTGTGTTAGCTAGAAGAGTATTATCACAACTTTTAATCATCGACTAGGAAACAATCATACATCAGTTTTTAAGGTTAGAAACTTTGAAACGTAAATGGCGTATCAAAAGGAAATAACTGCAGACGCCATTGCTAGAATGAAACTTATATTTCCTCGGATGTCGCCAGTAATTTCTTAGAACTTCTGGTTGTAAATTATCCAAGATAACGTCTGTAATGAAACTTAAGGGTCACTTGTTCTGGCAATGAAATGCCCTGCAACTCTATCCATTAAGTGTTTGTCAACAGAATTACCGTTAGTAAAATGACCACGACTCTCTTAATTCAATCAGATATTTAGTAAACATATACAATCTTATAAAATAAAGAGTTTAAAATATTTAACAATTATCCTCTATATGTCGCGGTGCCATTTCCCTTCTCAATATTGTGTTAAATACCTTTTAAAATGTTATCTGCATTTCAATGTATAATTTTCCTGTTTCAATGCCTTACAAACTTTTTGTGATGTTACCTTGTTGTTCACTTGGGTTTACTTTTAGAAAATGTTATCAACTCAGAGATTTCCTTAGGTTTGCCTCGTATTTCCGAGAATGTTTCGTTTTCACTTTAAAGGTCGCTTTAAATTGGCTCTCCTATGAAGTCCGGTATTCCATTTTGAATTTTTGGAAAATGCATGAAAGAAACCTACTTATTTACAATATATTGTATCGAAATTATAACATTTACATTATGATTAATGACAAATCTTATCTGCAATTCCCTGTAATGCCGAAGTAAGGTTTTTCGCAATCGTGGCTCTGATGAATAGCTTCATTTCTCATTGTTGTCTACCAAGAGTACGTTTTTCTTTGTCAAATTATCAAGTCCAAATAAAAAATGTTACCGTTTGTGACATGTTTCGATTGGTTTGTCTTATGATCATGTACTTGTAGCATACATGTGTAGACTGGAATGTCACAATGAATTTCGTTTCCACAAAATAATACCCCGATAGGACGGTCCCTTTAAATGAACCATATTCCATATATTGCTTTAAATGATTACCATCATTACAATTTTCACAATTAGAAGTGTGTATGCCTTGTGACTTTTTGTCGTGAGCCCTGAAGATAACGCTAGACGGAATACTTTGAAAGGTCATCTGTTATCAATTTTATCAACTTAAAGGGGCAGTAGGACGTTTTTTGATAATTTTACATTTTAAAATTTTCACTGATAATTGTAAGTTAATGCTAAATGTATTATTTTTACAGTGTCAAAAATCTCATTACACAAGCCAATCATCCATAGTCAGAGGACAAAGTATGAAGTTTCGCATCAGTGATGACTTATATGCTATATTTTAATCATGAACTGTGACTTCTTCCATAGTTCGACAAAAACAATTCTTAACCCGCAGCTCTATCAATAACAACATTGTAATTTTTGGGAGAAAATTCTTAATTTAGATTTTTTGAGAGATTGTTCCATAATTCGGATACCAATAATTACTGCAAATGTATATCTAAATTTGATTAAATGGATCAGTGACAGAAACCTCATTATCTAGCCTATCTAGCCATGACAGACCAGGGCCACTTAAAGTTGCATTTAACCATTTAGACAACTGTACTGTTAAACAGACTGTCCGTGGTAATTATTGTAATTCATTTCAAACATCTCGCATGTTCATTCGAATGCCAAAATAAGGTAAAAGAATAGATGTTAATCTTCTTCTTGAAAACGTTATTGAACATCAAATAAATGCATTCTTTGAATATCAAGAATCTATGACTAGTCAATATAGATTGTTCTTACAATAGTAGAGAACTTCCTCATAGGTAATAACTTAAACATCTTAGTAACTGAATTCCTGCCTACTTCGTCAGGTGTATCTGACACGAAAATATATGCAATGAAGCAATCTCATTAAAATGATATCTTAATTGCTTCACTACGTTACGCAGATTAAAGATCTCACAAGGCCCCGTAAGTCGAGCCGTCAGGGTAACCTTTGACCGCTTGATGTGAGGAAGATTTCCTCCACCAATCAAATCGTACGTCTCTTAAAGGACAATTCAGGAGATTAAACCGTAAATCGGCACAGCCCAAATGATAAAATGATAACTTATGACCTTTCGAATTTCCCAAAAAGCAGTGTTAGGTAATTTGCATAGGTCGTAAATTCATTTGTAATGTTTGACTATTTGACAGAACTAGATTCTTTCTAATTTGCATATGTACATCGAATATGTGTGATATCAAATCAACAAGACTTGATCTAATGTTTTTATGTCAGTTCTGGTCTTCTCATTTGTGTCAGTATATTTATGGATACAAAATACACCGAATTTAATTAACATAAATCGTTTCATATAAGATTTAAAGGGAAACGTTTATATAACGTAACTGTTCCAAAAATAGCATCTACAGCTTGCTGTTTGAATTTGCCCCGTTTACGGTGATTTCTTCGATAATGATAACATTAAAGTATTTAGCTGGACGATTTTGGACAAACAATTTGATAGGAGCGATATAAAGCACAGTTTGAGTTATTCATTCGGACATGACAGGAAATATTTGTTGTCGACATTTAGAAATAGTCGGAAATGTTCGTTTTTCGAGTTTTGAAGATTAGATATGAATACCCGTCACCAGCAACCCGAGTTACGGGGCAAAGTCGCTGATTGGCTGAGTCAAAGGATACTCTGACGGCTGTTATAACTGAGCCTGGTAAGATCTACATGCGTAGCGTAGTGTAGCAAATAGATCGTATTTTAATAAGATTGGCAATGAAGAGACAAAGTTGCAAACTAATTGCAGTTCCTTCAAAAGACAATTTAATGCTCTAGTCAATACAACGGTGACAAAGAACACAAAACGACACGTGTGCCTTATATGCCACCTTCAAACGCATTCTTTACATTAACAGCCTGTAAGTAAAGTTAAGGAAATGAATTGCAGCGGCGATTAAGTAGTAGTAGTAGTAGTAGTATATTTTTTATTTAAGTGTCACACGCACTTGAACATGTTATATACATACACATAGTACAGCAATATAAAAACAGTGCGTCGAGCCACAAACTGGCTTATGAGACACTAAAAGAGCATATTTTACGATAAATAATGTTGGATACAAATTATACTAAAAATATTTAAAATTAAATTAATAAATAGAGATAAGAATATAACAAACAAAAAAATAATATTAAAAAACAAAAATTAAATAGATGACATTTCACGTCTTTTAAACATATTTAGAATTGAAGAAGCTAAAATATTTTGCAAATTCTTTTCATTCATAAGAAATAAAAATTTATCATTATCATTTAAGTCATAAAAAAGATTAAGTATGGAAATGTTAAAAGTATGTAAATACAGTCCACGTTGATTGGTTATTAAAGAGATAGGAAAATTCAATGAATTTAGGTCAACCGTGTATAACTATTAACTAAATATGTAATGGCAGTCTTCTGCCATATCGTATATCATATTTACTTATTGCACTCTTGTCAGTAGAAACACTTCCAAATTCTAAATTTTTATGTTAAATTCATCGAGAGGAAAGTAATCACCTGTCATTTTGGGCGCATCATCCCTGTTTGTAGAGAAATGTTGCATACGTCCTCACCTTCCATTGTGACACAGTGACAATGTCGCCTTCTCCGAAAGCCCATGTCGTTTTCATCATGGAGTGCACGTGCAAAGCATGACCCATGCGCTGTTGGTGTTATCGTAGTTTTCTGTTTAACCTCTGCTCAATAAACAGTTTTTTAAAGACACGAAGGATAAGGTAACTATAGAGCATATTTTAGATAATATTTGGTAGCTTCTAAAAGCGTGATGAGGCACATTGTTTTGTTCAAAGAACATAGTTCAACGCATTTTTTCAATTTGCGTATAGTATTTTAAAAGATATATTTTGTTTATATATGTCGTTGTGTTGGTCGTAGTATAAGTAAGTTATACGACTCGTATTGGTCGTCTAGTCCACTACATGGTTGGTTATACGACTCGCCGCTTCGACTAGACAACCAATACAACTATTACATAACCCACATTAACTGCAAATAATGTTATATATATATTTCACTAAGGGGTTCATTGAAATGCATACCTATCAGATCCAATCAGAAGGGAGAATGATGCTTGATTATTAGTCTGAATTCATAAACGTATAATGAAAAAGATTACTATGGATATTTCGCATGCAATATTCGTGAATCACGCACGAGACACAAAACGATTATTGGGGCAAGTGTACCCTGTGCGGTAAGTGAACATTCGGAAAGTTTTCTCAAATCGTCGATTTCGTTGTAAATTTTGATTGATTCGGGCGTTCTATTCCCAAACTTGAAATTTAGATGGTTGCTTCTATGTACGATTTAACATTTTCGGCCGTTTAACATTTGGGTTACCTTAACAGTCTTAAATTTGGTAAAAATTAAAATTGTTGACTTTTTTAACCAACTACAATGTAATATTTTAAAATGTAAACTCAATTGTAGTTATGTTATAAACCGCGATTTTTAACCCTTCGTGTTTGAACAGCTAAAACATATACAGTCAAGACCTTTAATAGAATAACTTGTGGATTTTTCTAAAACATCATAGGATTATTATCTGAAATTCCTAATCAATGTTTATCTGGCAGCAGCATTTAATTTCTTGTTTTAAAGAAAATTAGGTGACATTTCTTGTGGCGTTGATTGTAATGATATCTTTGATAAAGCAGTAATTTTTTATAAGTGCTATCAGTTTAATGGTACTACGTAAAAATCTTCAAATATTTGTAATTGAAAATCATACATAGGAAAGAATCAATTGAGATGTAATCTTTCTTTTTTTCATCGGTGTATATTTCTTTCTTTCTTAAATAAGCCTTTATGCAGCAATAAACGGATTATTAGTCATACCAATCCTAATTATGTCACTTTTCATTCACAGCTGACACGACACCAATTGTGTTGATGTTTGCTATTCATGCGAGAAAGATTCCATATTGTTTGAACCTAAACACGCTTGAATGGAAGATATATGACCTAGGAAAGTCTCATAAACAATTCATAAGGCAAAAGGGTTCCGGCTTCTACGATAAGCTGACCAAATCATTGATTACAGCAGACAAGACCACTCCTGGACCAATATTAACCACTCCAATCAACAGTTTTGAAGATATTGGGGATCCTAAGCCAAGGGTAATTGCAAAGGAGGGTACGATTGTTCTTTTATACTTAATCTTCGATATATCATCACCAAGTATACGTTCTTGCAATTTGAAATATTCGACATTTTACCGTAGAATTTTTAGGATTTTTAAATATATAGAAAAGCACTGGATATGACCCCTTTTTCCAAGTTTTAACTATTCGCTTCCTACAGCATTACAATGAAGGAGTTTTACTGTCAGTTTACAAGTGTTGGGCACGACTATATGTCGAGATTAAGTGACGAGAGAGTGTTTGATATAGAACACATTGCAACGAGATATTTTAAAAAGTTTTGATTTATTCACGCTAAAGCGAGTAAAATGATCAAAACTTTGAGTTGGGATAATTCTATATTAAAAACTCACGAGTTTGTGATCTACTTATTTATTTACTCCTTGCAATATCGCCATGCCACCCCTTTCATGCATGCCTTACAAGCACCATCTTCCTACGCAAAGATTAAAGCGACAGACGAAGATCCTTGCTGTCGACCCTTGACTTTTCTGGTTTCACAACAGCGGTGATTGTTTGTGATCATCCTTACTAAAGCCAATCACTGACGCTATTTTTGTTGTTGGTTTACCTCGATTAATCAAATTTCTTAAAATCTTTCAAACAATTATTATTTTGTTTTAGCTATTGAAATACTTGTACTGATTGATTAACCGTGAAAGTAAGGCTAAGATATCGATTTGCACTTTAGAGACTCTACTCTCCCTTTCGAAGTTACCTATCTTACTTTCAATTCATAAATCAATTGCTAAGTGGTGTATCCAAAACAAAAATAAGTTGTTTTGATGACGTCCGAGAAGATATCAATCACGTGATTTGCTAATTGTCACGTGACCGATTGCTTCTCGTTGCTCTTTTTAACAGCCGGCCTTTAATAACAATCCAGTGCACATATCATATTATTACAAGAAGAAGAAGGAGAAGAATATTTTATCAAAGTATCACACACTTAAAAATGTCCGGTAAAACTGACCTATGAGACACTAAAAATCTCATTATGCATGTTACATAATCCCTAAATTTTGTTCATCGACTGGTTTACCAAAGAGCAAATTTGAAATTTTTAAAACTTCAACGTTTATATATAAATTCAATTTCACTGACAAAGAATCCTCCTCTGTCCGTGTGTGAGTGAGTTATTGTTTAGCGCCGCTTGGGCAATATTGCAGCCATTAGCGGGGAGGTCCATGTGTACAATGATCAGTCACAAAAGTACCATTTAGTCAATGCTACTATTTCTTTGGAATGATGTAGAGGATAAGAGACGAACAATTCTCACAATTTTCCATTTAGTTTGAATATCACTTGTCTTATCGCCTTTAACTGAAATTGTCATAACATGTTCATTGGTCGAACATTACTGGTGATAACAGTTAAATTTATACTGCGTTCAAAACAATAGATAACCTTTATTATCCACACGTTTACATAATTTTAAACATGGTCGAAGTATTGATGATGTAAATTTTAATGTTTTACCTGCATTACACAGAGCTTTTTTTTGATAAATCAGATCAGACACCACAACATTCGTTAAAACAACTGCAAATATGTGTTCTTGTGATCATGCAATAATGCTATAATGCATGGCATGCAATTTTGATTGTTGATAGATAAAAACAACATGGGCGTCATTTCAAATATATCAAGTCATGAATTGTCTATGATATTGCAACTTCTGAAGTGAAATCCCAGCATAATCGGGATATTATATCACAATGAATTTAAAACATTACAAATTACATGATATTTGCGCTATGAACAGGTATATGAGCAAACTTTTGGGATGCGGCTTTAGACTTGACTTTGATGACATTTTCGTTTCTATTTGTAGGTTTTGGAATATCTTTTGATTCGGTTAAGAGGCGAATATTTTTGTTGTTGAAAGGACGAGACATCAAAATTGTCTCACTGAAAGGGAAAAAATTGGCTTCGGCCCCTGGGGGCCTCGACATTATTATATTTGATGGAATGGAAGTTACGAGAACATCACCCTATCAACAGTTTTAAATGCACAATGTACAGTCAACAAAGATTAAACTTCACGTTATCAGTAGAACGCATATGCTAATTGGCAGGTATACAAGTTAACCTTCTGTAGGAAGGACGTGCTGACCTTTCACCTTTTCAAAACTTAAATGTATTTAAGTTAGTACAATCATTCATTTTTGAGATTCTTATAATATATCAATATCAGGCCACATACCACAATTATTTTACAGTAGTTTTATCATTATTGTCTTTCTAATACAGCCTTTTCCCTTTTTCGTTGGGCGTTCAGCTTTTGCACATTGACTTACCTGCCAAAGACCACTTTTCAGTCAAAAAATGAGCACACCTTTTACGGCATCGAAGGCCCGTAGAGAGTGTAAACAGATATGACCCCTTCGTCAAGGCCGTTCAGCATGACATGACCTTCAACATGGGGTCACTTTGCCTGCCCATACCAACACTTTAGCAGTAAATCAAAGACCCAGAAAAAATTACACACATACTAGAGAGTCAGACCTTTCATTTGCAGCATCACATGTCACAATAAAGTGTCTGGAAGTATTTTTTTTAAATTATCCACTAGGGACTACTTTGTCTCTGAATTGCTTCCGGGTTGTAGTAAAAGTTAGGCTATGGAAGTGTGGGGTGTGTCCTATTATAGGTAAAAGTTAGGCTATGGAAGTGTGGGGTGTGTCCTATTATAGGTAAAAGTTAGGCTATGGAAGTGTGGGGTGTGTCCTATTATAGGTAAAAGTTAGGCGGCTATGGAAGTGTGGGGTGTGTCCTATTATAGGTAAAAGTTAGGCTATGGAAGTGTGGGGTGTGTCCTTTTATAGGTAAAAGTTAGGCTATGGAAGTGTGGGGTGTGTCCTATTATAGGTACAGTTAGGCTATGGAAGTGTGGGGTGTGTCCTATTATAGGTAAAAGTTAGGCTATGGAAGTGTGGGGTGTGTCCTATTATAGGTAAAAGTTAGGCTATGGAAGTGTGGGGTGTGTCCTATTATAGGTAAAAGTTAGGCTATGGAAGTGTGGGGTGTGTCCTATTATAGGTAAAAGTTAGGCTATGGAAGTGTGGGGTGTGTCCTATTATAGGTAAAAGTTAGGCTATGGAAGTGTGGGGTGTGTCCTATTATATTCTTTGTAGTTCTAATGTCCTATCTGTCTTCATTTTCATGCTCTATCATCTCATTGTAAATCAACCATGTACATTTCAAGGAGAAAGAATTGTAAGTTCAAATTCAAACCACACCAAAATGAATAGTCCTGAAACCTGCTTTCCTTCTCTCACTATGCCTCCCTTTCCGTATGTTTACTCATCCTACTGTCTCCCTGATCTTTCTACTCTCTTTTGAATGGCAACATCAACATGTAAGACAGTTGAAACCCCTACTCACTCATTCCAACCAAGTGTTATCATAGATTATCATCATGACTTTGACGTAACGGTCAAATAGTTCATTACTGAATGACGTCATAGGATTTTAATGTCATGGACGTATACTGACAATGCGTTCTGCGGGTTCTACACAACCAATGTCTCATGTTGAAATAGTGAATATGCATGTACATCGGATCAATCGTTGAAAGTGAGCTTTCTTTATAATGTAAATAATAAGTTAGTGTATTCACGTGATGATACTCTTTTCCTCGCCTTGTAATACAGCATTAATAAGTTAAATAGCTCGATTATTGCAGTCAGAACATTCGAGCTTACTCATCCATTGATAACGTCAAATGTTAATTATAATCCATTTAATTACGTTGTAAATTGATTAATTGTAAAAAAATGTCAGGCCAAAATATCAAATCAAGTAACGAAAGTGAATAAAAATAAAAAGAGCACATATTCATTATCAGACAAAAGAATGTCATTAACGGGGACATTCCAATTCGATTAAAATCGGCTGAGTAATTTGAGTTTTAAGATATTATTGAGCATCGAACTTGGTCCGGAAAAATACTCTCAACTATAGGTCACATCACAGCCCCGTAGGAAGCATGTTCTGACGTAAGCTTAGCAAACAAATCACAAGTTTTCTGGTAAAAGCCTTAGTTACCAGTAGCTTCGGCAAGTAACTCTTTGTGAATCATGCTTTCAACACGATCAGTGCCAACAGTCTTTCAAGCTAGTGTGACTGGTCCACCAACGACTGAACTAGCACTGCACTAAACTGGTAAAAGGCCATATATGCGACCATTTGGACTGCGTTTTGACCTTGTGGAGAGGATAACGTATCTCTATCTCAAGTGCATTCTCTCCTCACAGAGGCAGCTCAGTCATACTTGAGTAAGTCTCTGTTCTATTACGCCAAAATCCTGGGGTTCCGGCGGATCGCCCTAGCGGCAAAAAGTTGCAATTTGAGATAGCTCCCTTATTTGCAGCCAATGAAAACACCTTTTGGATATCCACGACTTGGGGAATATTCTCAACGGTCGTATAGTGACTTGCAAAAGCATCATGCCTTTAGGTTTATTTTTCATTAACAGTGTGAGAGGGAAACTATTTAAAAAACAGATATGGATAGGGTTTTTCATTTGAAACATTCTGTTTTATAATTGTGTTTTATATTATTTGTTTTATGATAAATTTTATTTAGTAAATAACCGAATAAAAACTAATGAGAAGGTAAAAAGCGACCTTTTGTAGAAGGAAGAGTTATCTCCCCTGGGTGTTATATTTCAACGAAAGCTTTGCGGAACCACACGGGAATAGCCGAGCTTTTGCGAATGACAACTTTTGAAGCGGCGTCGCTGATTGCCGACTGACTTCGATTGCCTCCAATCAGATTTCTACCTTTCTGTCCCATGTATTAGGCGTAATAGAACAGAGGCTAACTCAAGTATGACTGAGCTGCCTCTGTGGGGAGAGAATGTCTCAAGTGATATATTTGAAATCTTGAAACTAGGTCAGTTTTGATAAGAATAGAGACGTTCAGTATAGTATTCAATAAAGGCTGGGCTACTCATCTATAATAAATATAAATTTCACCCATTTCAAGGCATTACTCACACCACTACAAACTTATTTTCAAGTAAATGATGAATGAACTCATTCAAACCCTGCGGGATTTCCTCATCTTACTATATCAGCTTCCTTGCTTCCTGCGGCAAGACTTTAATGCCAATGAGAGGTCTGCAACACACATATTATTTTTCTGTGCTAAGCAGAGAGGATTAATGATTTGTGCTTTGCTGATTAATGCATCTATTTCGGTTATACCTACAACCTTTATAAGATAATAATTACAGAATGGTTTTGTTACACTTATTTCCGCGATTCTGATTGGACGAGAGCGCTCAAAAACCTGCTGCCATTTCTCGATAAATGCAGAAAAATGTGCAACCATATACCATGTGCATTCATTCCTTGTGACGTCACAATCACCTGAAGCAATAGTTCGGTTTTGACAGTTGCGACACAGGGGCACGTCACGAGTAAATTTATAAAAAAAAGATAACCTGGTTCTTATTAAGAACTAGGTTTTTTTTGGTTTTTGAACCAGGTTATTTTTTTTTTATAAATTTACTCGTGACGTGCCCCTGTGGTTGCGAGTTACGTTCTGTTCCAAAGACAGATATAACATATCTTATCACTTCCCACCTGCGTTTGTAACAAGTAAATACATTCTTCTCCCTAATACAATCCATACATTCACCGGAAAGACTGCATTTTAATAACTACGAGTCCTCAAGCTTGTTCGCTCCGAGCATCTCGCAAACGGCGGACATTTTGAACGTCGTGTGATATGCTAATTATGGGTATTTCGAAAATGCGGATTCCGGTTAAGACGAATTGTGATTGCATGGGTGTCAATGGTTGCGAAAACGAAATTAAATCTTCGGCCGTTTTAGTTGATGGAGTTCTCAATTTTGATTCATCCTTGTATTGTTTCGTGTAACTTTCACGACATTGATGACAGATTTTTTGAAAATAATTTGGAAAAACTTTGTTAAAATGTTGATTTTGTAATTAAAAGGATTGTTTTACATGTTTTGTGCCTCTATCGATGTATAACAGCAACGAATTTTGTATAAAATCGCTACGCTACGCTACGCGATTTTATACAATTTGTTGCTGTTATACATCGATAGAGGCACAAAACATGTAAAACAATCCTTAAGTAACTTAGTGCTCCTCGAGTTATTATACGGACGTCAAAACGAAACCCGATTTACATGATAATTGCACTAATATGTACAAGCAAGTGAACAAACTTCAGATACCCCGCTGTACAACCTTTATAAGATATAAGGGATACATGTGACGGACTGAATTCTAGTTTGTTACTTATCTCAATAATATTGTCTTTCTATTCAGGAGATCGCCTTATATATCTAGAACGCTACAGTAAGCTGTGGGAGATACCCCTTCGAACGATGAAGCCAAAAGTTCTTATGGGAAAAAGGCAGTATTCAGCCGTGTTTCCATTGGACAATTTTCTACTGGTTTCAGTTCCAAATGAGTATGTTTATTGCTTTTACTTAAATGTTTTTGATCAATTATTTTTCATCAAAATGTTATAATTTATATCTTTGAAAAAAAAAATACAACGCCGGTACATCCTTTATGATAACTTCTTTAAGTTGTATATGTTGATGTTGTTGAAGATAAATGCGCTTTTCATTCAAAGAGGATAAATAAATAAAGACATTTAAGACAGATATGTACAAATGTTTCATTTCAAGAAAAATGCTCCATGAATCTTCAAATGATAGAAGTTAATCATCTCAGTGATTAATCAACAAATAACTCTCTTCATAGAAGCAGCGTTTACATGCACCGTTTACCCCCAGGGGTAAAATACCTCCAGGGGCAACTTGCCTCAATCGTTATGTTTATATCTTACTTAAACATTCTGCTAAGCCTAGAATTGCTATATTGCCAAACGCCATCGTTTCTATATTGACCCTGTCATGTTTAGCTCGTCTGGCCTGTTCGGCCAATTTCCTACCTCAAAGGATCATAATGTGATTCTTTCAATTCAATTTGAAGCTCAGTCTAAGTAAACGTACACTCAATATTATCCGTTTCACTCCTATACTGAGAGTGAAACGGATAATATTGAGGCTAGGTTTACTTAAGCTGGGTTTACATGCCGCACATTTACCCCTGGGGGTAAATTTGCCCCCAGGGGCAAAAGTCAAATATTGCATTGCGTTTATATGAAATGAAATTGCAATACCTAGGGTCATTATTTTCTCTTCATATATTGACTTTTATAAGGATTTTCAGTTTTGCCCCCTGGGGTATACAAAGTAAAGTGTTTACATGACAGGTTTGCCACCAGGGGTATTTATACCCCCGAGGGTATCTGATTTGCCCTACCTCCAGACCAGGGGTAAATATTTCGCACTCTGCCCCCGGGGGTAACTATACCCCTCTTAAAAATTGCGTTTACATGACGAAATTTACCCCCCTGGGGCAAAAAATTGCCTTTTCCCCCGGGGGTAACTGCACATATAAACGGGGCTTAGACTGATTTGAAGCTTCAAAAATTCCCCAAAATGTGCTACTGATAGAATGAAAGCTATTATATTATAAATATGTATCCATTTATTTCATCAAAAGTTTGCTTTCAGGGGAGGATATTCTCTGCAATCAACAGACGGAAAAAGATTGATCAAAAATATTAAATTGATTGAGCAGTGTGACTACAAGAAAGGAGGCAGCTGTGAAGAAACGTTAATGGTTAGGATAGATTTGTGAACATGCATGTGAAGATAATGAGAAAAAGGTCTTCAGCTGCATCCCGAAAGTTTGTTCACCATGTGATGTGTTCAGTAGCGACGTTTCGGTATAGATTCTTATACCGTTTTCAAGCATCTGTTCGCTACTGTCCAATAAAGAAATTGTTCATCCATAGAATAACTCTTTTCTTCCTTAATGATTTATTCGGTAAGACTTTTCAAATAGCCCCAACACGAGTTTGTTTTTAATTTTGCTTAAATTTTGTCCGGTCGTAAAACATTATGTTTCTAAGCATATGCTTTATCAAATTAAGGGACTTAGAAAATGATATACCCCAATGCAATCCAACGAAGCATGCCATAAAACAGGAGAAAATAAATTAAGGATATCATATACACATGAACTGTAAAGTTTTGCGATTCATAATCTATAATGATGTACTGTAAAGGGTAATTGTGTAGAACCATAGCTCCTTCCTCATAACTTATTTATCAAATGTTTACTTCTGTCATTTAAACTCTAAAATGCTGTAATATTTGTATCTATAATCTGAATAAAGTCACATAAATACACATCCCAATTTTACCTATTATGTGTATTGCAAATCCTTATACATTTTCTATACACTCTGAACCGTTATGTATGTTCTAAATTAAAAATTGTCAACGAAAAAAACAGGTTTTCCTATCATTTCCTGAATATCATTCATTGAATACACTGTGGTACAAAAGAAAGTTAACACCACCGAATTTTACGATTTATCACGTATCTATAGGGCATGTGATGCATTTTATTATTGCATGATAACAATCACACATATTTGCAATAGCTTCAACTAATTATGTTGAGTCTTAATTTTTAATACATATATTTGTTTAATGTAGACAGGGGTAGTATCAAAATTAACACTAAAACGACCCACCATGTTTAAAATGTTATAAACGTGTGAAGAATAAGCCTCATTTATTGGTTTTTACTTATCGTATACATCTATATATGTTTATCAAAATAGCTTTTTAAAAGAAAAATCATTTGAAATAACGCGACTGTAAAGAAAATGTTATAAACGACTGCTCACAAAAATAGGCAACAATGATATTTGTCAACAAAATATGTTTATCATACTAAGAAGAGAAATTCATTGAAAATAAACTAGGAGACTATGAGACATGATCTAATATAGAATCACCTGACTTAAGCACAACCATCTTTAAAACATGGACATTTAATAACATTTTCCACGTTTTCCATTTTTTATTGATACCTAAACCCATGGGCAAAAGAAACGCTGGGTATTTTCAATCGAAGAATAAACAAATTATGTATGCCATGAAAATTCGATTTCGAATATGTTTGATAAAAAAAAGTATTTGGAGAATTATTGTTCATAATTTAAACCATGATGGCATGGAGCGTTCTGTACTGTGGTTGTCTAAACACTGTTGGGGTGCTAACATCGCTGTTTTCAAGTACTTTTTTGTTAATAATTATTTTGAAATTAAGTTTGAATTTCGGAAATGTATATCAGAAGTTTATTTGAGATACTGTCAATGAAAAACATCCACTTTGACCTTTCTGCATTGATGTGTCTTCGCGTTATAACGTCTATAAATATGCAAAAAATGATCAATTTGGCTCTCCTATCTCGCTTATTTAAGGAGATAGCAAATTGATGATTTTTAGACACGCGTTTTCCAAGGCGCCATGCAAAAACATCAACACAAATGATTCAAACAAGGCAAACATAGTTGAAAGGAAACTTTGCCACTCTGTTTCATTCACATTTATCTTACATGGAATAAAATATCCTGACATTTACGTATGTTACCAGCGTTTCTTTTGCCCGTGAGTTTATGTACTTCTGAAATAAAACTGTTAATAAAAAAATGTTTTCCATGTTGCTCTTGTGACGAGCATAGGTGTAGTTTTAAATCATGCAATTCTCGAAAAAGTCAAGTCAAGCCAAGATGTCCTTATTCATTTCAGGCAGTTCCAGCTTGAGTGTGTTGTGAGCTTGATGTGCATGTTTTAATTGATTAAATATTTTCCGTGCAAGTGTTTCTATTTAATCATTTACTGGCTAAGAAAATTGCATGAATGTAATAGTAATTTTGGTTCCCCGTTTAAAACATTAATGCTTCATTTTAAATTCATGATATAAATAGAGAATATTCAACGACCTTCCTTTAAATACTATTTTTATCAAACGAGTAAATGATTTTGTATAAAACGAGCGAAAGCGAGTTTGATAAATATGGTATTTAATGGAAGGGACTTTAGTATTCTGTTTGTAAAAATCAAGCAAAATCGGCGACAGCTTTAACAAACATTTCCGAGATTCGGCAGCCATTGTGACGGCGCACTTACACTATGACGGCATAACCACACATTACTATAATGTTATTAATCAAGTTTTCCGTATTGGTCCAGTTACAGGTCCGAGGTCTGCTGTATTGGCCCGAGGCGAAGCTCTCTAGAGTCATTGGTTATGGAGAAGAAAACAACCATGGGTTTTAAGGTCGTGGCCCCTCTGGCCCTTAATTGGGGTCACAGGGTCACAAAAGTTACAAATTAGAATCCCCATATGCCAAGGTGCCTGTACATACAATTTTAGCTCTCTGGGGTTTCTGCTTCTGGAGAAGAAGACGAACATAGGTTTTAAGGGCGTGGCCCCTGTGGCCCTTAATTGGGGCCAAGGGCCAATACAGAAGACCGAGGACCTGTAACTGGGCCAATACGGAAAAACTTGATATGACCTTCTCCTGTTGGTTTAATGGAAGATATGACGTTCCCCTGTTGCTATAATGGAAGATATGACCTTCTCCTGTTGCTATAATGGAAGATATGACCTTCTCCTGTTGCTATAATTGAAGATATGACCTTCTCCTGTTGCTATAATGGAAGATATGACCTTCTCCTGTTGATATAATGGAAGATATGACCTTCTCCTGTTGCTATAATGGAAGATATGACCTTCTCCTGTTGATATAATGGAAGATATGACCTTCCCCTGTTGCTATAATGGAAGATATGACCTTCCCCTGTTGCTATAATGGAAGATATGACCTTCCCCTGTTGATATAATGGAAGATATGACCTTCTCCTGTTGATATAATGGAAGATATGACCTTCCCCTGTTGCTATAATGGAAGATATGACCTTCCCCTGTTGCTATAATGGAAGATATGACCTTCCCCTGTTGCTATAATGGAAGATATGACCTTCCCCTGTTGATATAATGGAAGATATGACCTTCTCCTGTTGGTATAATTGAAGATATGACCTTCTCCTGTTGATTTAATGGAAGATATGACCTTCCCCTGTTACTATAATGGAAGATATGACCTTCCCCTGTTGCTATAATGGAAGATATGACCTTCTCCTGTTGCTATAATATACTGAGCTATTAGGCAGGTGATCGCCTTCCATCTCCGTACCTTAATTGTGTTCACTTACCCACGTGTTCTAGTGCAAATATCATATAATTTTAACGTCTTTGAGGCATCTGAGCATTATGAAAACGAAACGGATATTGTTGAAATTTAAGTTAGGATTCAGTTTGTGTTCACATATTCTTATGTTATAACTGACAGATAACCGAAATACGTTTGGCATGACATTTACGTAACCGTAAACATTACGAAAACATTATTTTTTTATTTTGCTGTACAAATCCTACCTAAGTTATCAACAACTTTAGATCCAAGTGATATTTGTTCCTTTACGATAAGGAGATGTGCTAATTTTTTCTTACAACGTCTATACGGAATATTTTAATCGAAATTTACGAAAATCTGAATTGCACAAATAGGACACTGTCGATTTAACCATGTCAAATATCAATGATTCATAAGATTCAGCAGCAGTGACGAGACGATTCCGATTTATGGTATGACAATGGATTCTAAACATGGACAATTGGTGGTCCTCTCTTCCTCGTCTTGGAGTTATTTATTGAAACCCAAACGGAACCCAACTAACATGATATATGCACTTAGATACACAAGTAGGTGAACAAACTGAACAAACTTGTATATTTAACAACTAAATTTAAGGGGGGAGGGGGTGGTGGTTGGAGGGCCAACTGGACTTTACCTTGCAAAATCTCCTTATCATACTAAGGAGAGATATCCTTTGAAAATAAAGTAGGATGGAAATATGTAGGATTCATGACCTTTAATCAGATATATGATCACCTCACTTGAACATGACCATCCATGGAAATTTAACATGGAATGATAACATGCATGTGTTCCAAAGTTTATATGTTGTTTAATATTTTTAGGAGTATTTGTGCAATGACGAAGAGAAATGTATGGAGGACAACTTCTTTATTCATGGTATGCGACGTTTCGACACAGTTTCTTGTGTCGTCCTCTATTCATCTACCTTTGTCGAAAAGAACAACACAAAAAATATAATCCACATTTTGAAGAATTTATATATATGAATGAACACAATCTATACATTGTTGGTTGCATATTTCATTTTATTTGTTTTAATACTATTAACTATTGCTATTCACTCTTTTCAAGCGATAGTGTTGAAGACGACAACGTAGATGTACGGCTATTGGAAACCATGTGACTGGAAAAAAAATATTCATATAATAATGTATACACAAAATTCATAAACATAGTTAATTGTATTCATAAGCAGGCCCGTAGCAAGTCGTTAGGCCCGGGTGCCCACATTTGAACAGAATGATCCCCCGACTAATCTAAGAAAGTAAAATGTTGCCCGCCAGTTTTTCAATAGGATGATACGATCACGAATAGTTACGTTTCATGGAAATCGCCAAAAATCAAATCCGAAGAAGTTGAAAATACAAAAAGGCACACGAAATTACGTTCTTAAGCAAAACATGTTCATGAGGATAAGAAAAAGATATATAAATACTGTATGATTGTAACATTATATTGCACAGAACACATTTTTTCACTATTTCTAGTTGAGTCTTTTGCAGAACATACCTTCAGAGTCGGACAAGAGAGCCAGCACTGACTTTACCAAATGCTTACAACATGACTACCGGGCCTCGATAACAAAGGAGGTCCAACATCTGATTGTAAGCTATTTTTACATCAAGTAACCCTTCGGTATATGTAAATAGACACATCTACCAAGGCCGAAGCGAACAGAAAGACAGTGAACTAATTTAAAATTTGTCACATTGTATATACAAGGCGTACAAGAGTTTTGGGGATGGTGTGACCGTCTTTGTCGCGCACGACTAGATTTTCTTTTCTTTTTCTCCACCTTATTCGTTGCTGCCAAAGTTGATACCAATTACGGTATTTAGACACGGTGTAAATCTTACACGCATAATGATTACGTCACCTAAAGCGGGTTCGTTAAATGCCATGGCCTAGTCTGTCATCCAGACCCTAAAGCAAAAATATTTAATTGATGACCAACCAAGTCTAGAAAAGTATAGCAAGTCTAGATTGCTCAGCTCTGAAGTTAAAGCATCTTCGGGGCTCCATTTTGTTATAATACATGATGTGTCAATGATATTGTCAATATTGAAAAAAATACTTCTGAGACTAATTTTTAGTCTAGCCATGGCCTTTTTACAGGAGGTACTGTGCTTTGGGCGTCGAAAAGTAATGTTATTGTTGATTAAAAATGTTAAATGTGATATCAAAATTTCGACGAAAGATGTTTCGACTGAGTGATGTATTTATATTCTCAATAGCATACTTTCATCCCGAACCGCATACAAGTATGAAAATGGGTCTTCAAAGGATCTAAAAGACTTCTAATAAAGAGAAATTTGTAAAACTGTAAAGTCGTTTCTCCGGCGATCACGCCTTGTAACTGACGTGAATGGAGTTGTAACAAAAAACGTATAGAAAAACACGATTTCATGTGGGTTTACATTCTCTTCCCACAGAGGCAGATCAAGTCATGAAATGTTGATACAGCCTCTGTTCTATTACGACGAGTATGCGGGATGAAACGGGAGACGCCTGATTGGAGGCAGTCAAAGGTGTTTGTGCAATCAGCGACGCTGTTCTCAAGTAACCATATTGGCTACTAAATGATGGCAAAGGCAGTGTGATATGAACCACCCTTCCCATGCGACAAGCGTTATCATTTGATAAAAATATTCAAATGGATTTTGATGCGGGTTTTTCCGCCAGGGGAAACTGCCGGAACCCACGGATTTCGGCGTAATAGAGCAGAGGCTAAATCAACTTGACTTGATCTGCCTCTGTTGGGAGAGAATGATGGGTTTTGTGAAATACAGACTTGCCTTACCATGTTTTACTAACCATCATCAACACTGGTAATAGTCGAGTATATCAAAATGCCTCATTATTGCTGCTCCCATATTTGCAAAATAATTGACATGAGAATCCATACATCCTGGAACCCACGGCAAGATCCGATGTACACATTCTATAAAACCACTGAAATAGAAATGAGGGAGATATAAATGCTACAACTCACGGCTATTTCTCTTATTCAAGAGTTTCGTTAATCTTCGAAGTTATGACGTCATTAACCCCGCAAGTCACGCGCAATCATTCACTTTCTTTGCATGCCTTTTTATTTGAGCCTTCTTTACAGACTCTTTAACCCTCATGGGAACGTGTTTGCCAAAAAGCTAAACTCAAACTACGAATTTTGATGCAATGACTAATTCTGTTCATTTCAGCCTTAAAGACACCACTCGAGAGGTTTGCATTCGCCATTTGAAAGGTTAGCATTACTAGAAAACAAATGTGCTGTAATGTGCTTATTCATTAACAAAATTAAGTAATAACTATTTGATTGATAGAAGAGGAGCATATTTACAAATAATTCATAATAAAAGTTATCAGTTGCAACAGCGTTTTGTCGTAGTTATGCATTAAACGATCGATGATTGGCTTCATTTCACGATGTTTATATTTTTTGAGCGATACACTTATTTGGGTGTCAAATTGTCAAATCTTTAACAACTAAAATGCTTATCTCACAAACATATATGAAATTAAGTATAAAATTATCATGTAAAAATCATATATAATTGTAAACAGGAAAGTCCTCCTGAATTTCGTTTCCACAAAAAATACCCCGCTCGAATGGTCCCTTTAAGGATATCCTCACCACTGTTCTATTGAGAGAGAGAGAGTTTATTTCAGTAAAAGGGCCACAGCCATCAGACTGTTCTATTGGATCCCAGCATTCAGCGCAAAGTTCATGAGAATGCTGATCTCAAACAACGAAATTTGGTTCAAAACAGCAAGTCTTATTTTGCCAGTGATTGCGACTGACGTATTCTGTATATCCTAAACACGTTTTTTTTTAAATCTTCACATGCAGCGCAACGTTCATGAGGATGCTGATCTCAAAACACGATTTTTATTTCAATGCAGGAAGCCTCATTTTGCCAGTTGTTGCGACTGACAATTTTTTTATCAGCTTTAAGTATTACCCTCAACACTGTGTTTTTGAGTAACGTTCATGAGGATGCTGAACTCAAATCTCGATTGTGCAAACCAGCAAGGCTTGATTTGCCAATGATTGACACTGGTGCGATGTATCCTTGCGGCGGAAGTCGAAACTTTGACGGTCAACAAAACTGTTGTTCCAGTAAAAATAGTTCGAAAGAGGAAAAGCTTAAAGAGAAACAGAGTATGTTGTTAAGATCACATATTTCAAATTTTGAAATCGATGTTATTACTTCGGGAACCCCTAACTGTTACTGAAAATAACAAGTTAAAGGTCAATCAGTACATTAGAGCAAACATACGGCCATTCAAAGTCGGGATTTTGATCGAAAACCGGACAATGTGGTTCGAGTGGCGCGCGCAAATTCGCCAAACGTAATTTTGAAACCTTGTCATAAGCTGACAGGAAGATATATTCGATAGTGTTTATTAGGTATTGTAACTAATAGGTAGATTAATTGGATGCATAATTTCGAATATTAAACTTATTTGAGATGTTTTCTTGATTTTTCCATAAAATCAAGCATTTTAAAGATATTATGCATAAATGGATATATTTGCAAGTCCAGTGATGAGATATAGAGACTATTTCATTGTTTTTGCCGAATATCATTTCTATCTCATCTCGTGAAGTGAGAAAGTGACATTTTCACTCGTGGCGATTTTCACTATTTTATTATATAATTATAAGATCATAATCGGAAGGCAAAGTTTCGCTGTTGTGATGAATGACAGTCTAGCAACTCCATTTATCCCTTCTCGGTAAAAAATAGTTCAATAGAATTAATTCAATTTTAATCGGAAATTGTTTTACGAAAAAATATATAACTCGGAATGTTTATTGATATCAGATTCAAAAAATGTTTTTGGTTTTAACTAGGTGAAGCAAAGGCTCCTTTTACATTTTTGAAAGTCAGTTTTGACGCGAACTGATTGAGTGAGTGAAGCGCTATGTCGGTGTGATAGAACTATCGCTTCGTAAATTTATTTGGCGATAAAATGAACAATCATTAACTACAACAACAAGATATGATCTTCGGGTGGCTTTTCGATATCGAAGGATACATTGGCACTGTAAAAACATTTACATACCGAAAACATCGTAAAGAGTCGTCTTTCTTCAATCCTGAACAACGCCGTGACGCGAGGCGTACGTTCGATTTCCTCAAAGGGAGATAAAGAGAATACTAAACGACGTTCAGTTTAATACCATATTTATGAAACGAGTGGATGGTATTCGTATTTAACGAGCGAAAGCGAGTTAAATACCAATACTATCCACGAGTTTCATAAATATGGTATTAAACTGAACGGAGTTTAGTACTTTATTTATTACACTCTGTAAATTAATGATATAAAAATGAAAACTATGTTAACTCTCAATTCTCGTAGCATAGCGTCATATTAGACTTTGAACAATGAACAAATAGGTCATAAGTAAGTCCGTTACTAACAGCTTCAATTTGGAACAATACAAATGGAAAACTCTCATTCAATTGTCTTTGTGTTATAGTTCATTCAAACGCAAATTCTCGAGTTAACAAAACCATCTGTCGCTGAATTGTGCGAATGAACGTTAGATCTAGATTGTGTGAATGAATGTCAAGTGATTGTGACGTCATCGGAATGTGCGTTTTCAAGCGCGATTCAGTAAGATTGAGCGCTAGTGTCAGTGGGAGGAACACTGTCCTTATTTGCGTTCCATGGTGAGGATAGATTGGGGAATACCCTTCAAATTAAAATTTCATCTAAATTCTAAAACAAAAAGGACCGCTGCTTTGAATGGCGAGCTCGTCGTTGAGTTGCCAAACGCTGCTAGGAGCTTAGGGCTGCAAGGGAGATAACTCTAAAACATTTTAGCGTTTCGACGAATATTTAAACTTGTTGCCGATAAAGATAACATTGCTAATGCTTACGGTATCACAAAAAATGGGTTGCCTTATCGAAATTCTGATGTACTGTCGCTGACATTTCAAGAATCGACCGTAAAAGGAATGGATGGCCTTGCCAGATCTACAGTGTACCATCGAATGTCGATTTGACCCCGATTCCGAGGTCGTGTTTACATTTGAAGATGCATGTTGTTGAGGTATCTCTGACTTTTTCATTGTTTCTCGGACATTTTAATCATTAACAAATAAACACGTTGTTAAAAAATAATTTTACATTTATCTCGTTTATTTTTAGTTCGGACTGAGAACAATATTTTGATTGACATCATCAACCGATATATTGGCAGGAAAGTAGTTCCGGATGAGATCGCTTTCACGTGCAATGTTTCACAACAGTGTTGAATAACATGTCATTGTTTCACAACTGCAGTATCTTCAACGAGAGTGTTTCAAAGGGAGGTAATAGGTTCGGTCCTACTTTTATCACCGCAGTGAAAATATGGATTATATTTTCACTGCAGTGAAAATATGACTTCCTACTGCTTTTCTTGAAATATTGATTATATTTTCACTGTATAACGCTATACTTCATTGCTAATTATATAACAAATGAACTTCAATCACCATATTAGATATTTTGTAGCCTATCAAAACCAAATAAAATGTTAAGAAAGATACTCTGTGTCCCTTTTAATAAGTTTTGTGACTGAAGTGGGCATTGGAGAAAGTTCTCGCACCAGTCCCGTTTGCCTTGAGTCTGGATATTAAATCCCAGGGTTCCTTTAAAATAGAAATGGGGATATTGTTTAGTCCAAAAAGTTACCTTAGCAGACGGCAGTGTAAAAAATGTGACCACACCAAGTTAACGTAGCTTTGTGAAAAACGACCAAGAGATGATATGTGTAGAGAACTAAATATTCAGCCGTTGTGACTAATACTGATATAGTTATAATTAGAAGTTACCAATATCCACATTCTGTCAAAGGATTTGTCTCCTGGATACTCTTCCAGCACTGTCTTCCAGAAGTGAAAACTGTTGAAGTTAAAAGAAGAAAGTAGGCCTAAAATTCTATTCATTTATATAAGATATCGTGATCAAAAACTTTAAAAAGATCTTTTTCAGTTAACTATAAACATCAATATATTTGATATATTGAATGATAATTTTATATTCGGTTTCTGAAATTTAAAAAAAATATAAAACTGATAAAAAAATCAAATCAATGTTATTAATACAATCAATTATATCATCAAATTAAAATATTATTTTGTATCATTTTATCCTTATTTCTTGTGTATTACCTTCAGGCTGAGTACAAGCCTGTTGGTCCATTGTGATTCTGATACGGACTCTCATCCATCTGTGGTTGCCCCTACAGTTTTCTCTCATGTTGTCAACACAGGTACTTTGATATCCAACAGCACTGAAACAAGGATCTTTGGAATGTCTTACGCACGTCTTAAAGGGGCAGTAGCACGTTTTTGATAATCTTATATTTTCAATTTTCACTGATAAGTGTACGTTTATGCTAAATGTATTATTTTACTAGTGTCAAAAATATCATTAATTTACACAAACCAATCATCCATAGTCAGAGAACAAATTATTCACATAGATTCCATCCGCGGCCATTTTTCTGTGAACACCTTTAATTCAGTTTGTGTAAGGAAAAGGAATCGCATGGCGGAACTTTACATTATATATTTGATTTCTACAAACGTAAGGCAAACGAAAGCATTCGACAAGATGCAGAAGAAAAATTGACTAAGAACAACTCAGAAGTAAGTTACTGTCCTCTCTTTATTCTCTTAAGTCAACTGATCATTACAGTTTGATATCCACCCGGCATATAATGCGGGGTGGGAGGGGTATAGTCGTATATCTGTCCGTCCGCCTGTCAGCACGTTCATTCGTCCGTCCGCCCGTCTGACTGTCTGTGATCACATTGTTTCCGGAGCAGAATTTGAACACCGTTCCAGCTTGCTGAATGAAACTTGGTATATTGACAAATCATCGCATGTAGTTGTGCCTCAACTTTCTGGAATTTTATATTTTTCCAGTTTCCATGGAAACGTCATTAGGGCTTACTCAATAAAACTGTATACAAATGTGCTTTTTGGTGTTTTCAAATTGCAGGGAGTTGAAACTCGATGACATCCTTCATTCCTACATTACCATTAATTTCTAAACTGTGTCTCACCAAGGAATGAAAATGTTTTAATCAAACAGCATATTAAATCAAACAGGATGGTTGTTTTGCTCTCTCTTCACATGCGATGGCAAAACATAAGTATTAACTAATTAAATAGACCTAGATTTGGTTTATAAAAGTCATATGATGGTTATTGAAAGTAAAACGAAATTAGCTGCATGTATGCATACAACATTATTTACACAATCAGTATATCCAGATATAGGCTAAAACTGATCATTCGACTTCAGTCGGGCCGAAGGGATAAGCCATCTCTCCTGATGGCTCTTGTTATACATGTACCTAGACACTGTAGTTCGTGAATCTCTTTTTAATAGAGCTTTGGAATTCTTTAAAATAATTAGAAGACTAGTTTTCGGCTAGAGTGAAAAACACTGGCCATTCATGGGTTTAGGCAAGGCAACGCTCTTGTCCAAAACATAAGATTTACATATCATATGTGCAATCTTTGGAAAACATGAAAATGAATAAGAAAATGGTTGGAATGACTGAGAGAAAGACGTTGTCAGGAGATATATATGCCAAACAGATTTATACACCTCCGAAATGTGTCAAATAGTCCATATGACAATAGAAATATGACAAATAGAAACTACTCCAAGTTGTGTATAATCCTCGCTTTTGCTCGGGTAATACATACATTAACAATCGTCTCTTAAAGGTCATATGACACATTGCCCGACCCAGGTAATATATAACTATATCTATATATGTAATCTCGACACACGTACCTGCAGTTGACCTTTAAGCTCCCATCGGCGTTAAACATAGGATCTGACCAGGACGGGTTAAACGGCTCCCGAGGTCTGCAGGCAACAAGATCCTCCTGACACGTTGCCCATGGAATCTCGTCTTCCGAATCTCTTTTCAGAGGCGATGTACTGGAAAAAGCTGAAAATAAAGCAAACTTAACCACTGTGTGCACCAGAACTAGCGCGGTGTACTGCGGATAAATGTTTCTAGCGAGGAGCGGGATCACTTAGAAAGCTCACTTAGTGAACTCAAATTTAATCTGGTTACTACCCGTCGATCTGTCAAGCTTGGACGACCCCACAAGGAGCATGTAAGCTCCAGCTGGCATAGCTCTCAGGGTTGCTGAAGCACTTAAATATACATTATCATTATCATTTCCCTTGTATTTTTGCAAAATTTTGTGACCAACCTAGGGTTAATCGGACCAAAATTCATTAAATAGGAGATAATTTACCGAAATAGCTCAATAGCTAAATTTTACCCCGAACCGCATGCAAGTATGATCATGTATCTTTAAAAGATGCTGTATCATACTTGCATGCGGTTCAGGCTGAAATTTAGCTATAGAGAAAAGAAATACATCACTTTGTAGAAAAATCAACAATAACATACTTATTTCGACGCCCAAAGCACAGTATCCCTTGTAGAAAGGGCATAGCATTTAACGAACCCGCTTTCATTGACGTAATCATTACGAGTGTAGGATTTACACCGTGTCACAACTAGCGTATTTGCGTTCGATGGGTATCAACTTTGGCAGCAGCGAATACCTAATTCGGAGAAAAAGAATATGAAATCTAGTCGTGCGCGACAAAGACGGTTTTAAAGCGTATACTTAGAAACCGGAAGTTGTAAGAAGGCGACACTTGATTCGCTTTTATGTCGGCTGCCGTTTCGATAATTTTGGTAAATTATCCCCTTTTTAATGAATTTTGGTCCGATTTTCCCTAGGTTGGTCGCAAAATTTTGCAAAAAATACAAGGAAAACAGTAAAATAGCTTTTTAAAGATATTTAACTCTGATAATGTATCTTTAATTAAGCACAACCCGACCCCTCATGTTTTTTTACAGAAAAAACGGCTCTGATAATTAACAACACAAACTTTCAGGCAAACAATCAGCGATTTTCGATAGAACGATTATCTATGTGTAGCACTGTAGAAACGAGAACTTACATTTCACTGTCTCTGGATAACTGTTTTTACAACGGCGTGGTAGTTTAAGTCAAAATCCGAATTATAATTAAAGTCAATGTTTTTTGCTGCCATGTGATAATTATTATTCTCTTAAGTGAACTGATGACTTCTTGGTAAATGATCTTATAGCTAAAGTAAATCGTTAAAGCAGATTGAACCTTCAAAATCACTAAATTATGAATATATCAAATTAAAAGAAAACTGCGCAAAGAAGTAAAACTGTTAAATTTAATGACCTATCGAAAGGGAGAAGTTTTTGATCAACAAATTCAACTTAAAGAATTTAAATTTTCCTCACAGATGTTAAGATTATACGCATTTTAGCAATAACTGATGAAGTGAAAAAAATAATCGATAACCTGAAAGTTTATCGTCTTGTACATATTGTGAAAATCTCCTCTAAAAGATTAATTTTCATAAACGTATGGAAGTTTTTTTTACATTGAATCTATATTAAGAAACGTTTTAGTTTTCTAAAATATTTTCACCAACTTAAAGCAGTTCACTATTCTAAATGATTTGAGACAAGTGACAAAAATACGTTTAAATCTTTGGAAAATATTTTTTAATTGTCAATTGAAACGGTATGAAAGACATTTAATTATTAAAAACCCTCAAAAACTCCTATGTTGAGAACACATTTATGATTTATAAACTCGATACATACCAATGCTCGTGAACAGGAGGAACACTAGAAATGCGCCGTCTTGAGATGCCATATTTGGTCTGTTGTTTTTGTAGTAAACTGAACGTAATGGTGATGGGGACAAGTTTTAAGCCCAGTCAAAATGACCTTTAGTGTTTTATGCAGAAAGACGTAATGACAGGAAACGTTTAAATTTTTGTTTGCCCTTTCCCGACAAGAAAATGATGATCTAGCAGATTCAAATATCATTATATACACCCTTGGGCGGTTATATCCCTTCTTTTTTTGTATTGGTTTTAACTCATAACTACCTTCTTATAGGTGTTTACCCCTTACACCCCTTGGGAAGTTATTGCCTTTATTTTAGTTGAATGTTATATGCCGTGAGCTCCATCCTCGTAGGTTGGTTATCTCATAACCACCTTGGTCGGTTATAAGATTGTAAACAATTGCAAACAATTGGACTTGTAAAATTTGGATTTTTAATCAAACAAGAAAGTCAAGATTTATGAACAACGAAAGTGGGATTCGAACCAGGGACCTCTATGTTGTCAAGCAGCGCTCGTACCTGTTGAGCTACCGTGGATCCATGCCAATTGGTGTAAATGTATGTGTGTCATGTTTGTTTTTTTATTTTCCCCTATGAATATATATTAATATTGCAATAAAATAGTTTTTAATGTAAGGAATCAAGTTTTTAGTTCTAAAACCCTAAGCAGGGGGTATTGTAAGTAGTCTAAAATAGTATTCTTATGAAGACATATCAAACCCGCAAAATGGAGCACTAAAACGTTATTCAATTATTTGTACGTAAACCAATTTAGTTGAAACACCGTAATAAAATAGTTTTTATTGTAAGAAATCAAGCGTTTATTTCTAAAACGCTAATATGGGGGTCATTAAGTAATTTTTCTTATCAAGAAATGATAAACCCGCGAATGATATCAGTAAAACGTTTTTAAATTATTTTTTTATAAACAAATTAAGTTGAAACTATTGCAGGAGTCCTCCGCGGGAGTGTAAGTCAAATAATGACCCGTTTGCCTCGGGTTATGGAAATAACCTCTGCTCGGGCTACGCCCTCGCGAGGTTATTTTCCATAACCCCTCGGTACCGGGTCATTATTTACTACATAATCAAATTGTTGAAAGGTATAAAAAAAGCAATCGTTTATAAAGATCAAATAAAAGCAGCTATTATTTAATTTTCAACATGACAATTTATAGGACAAAATATACTGTTAAATCGAATTAAACATAAAAATAGCTAATATTGTCTTTTCAGTTGTCAAACTCTTAAACGTAACTTTTCTCATCTATATCAAGAAAATTCCTTGTTGTTGATTGAAATCATTCGTTCTTACTTCTTATCTGATTTGAGTATCGCTCCAAAAGTGCATGGTGTCATGTGACCTTTATATTCAAGCCAATTAATGGCGATGTAAGAAAGCCAATTTGCACATTTCGATATTTTAGCGGGCCTTAACAGCATTCATGATTGGCGATCGCCAACGATCACATATGCTATAGGTTATTTAGAACTCGGACAATCTGTCTGTTTCATAACCACGATGAGAGGCTACGTTCCTGTTCGTATTAAAGGAGCAGTAGCACGTTTTAGGGGGAAATGAAATGATGTCAGGAAAATGAAAATAATGGTCCCAATTGAAAGACAATGTATTTAAACTAAATGAAGCAGCAATAAATCAAATATATATTGTAAGTTTAAGCCATGCAATTCATCTTTCTTAAACAAAATGAATTAAAGGTAAATGGACTTTATGTGAATCTTTATAATTTGTTCTGTTACTATGGATGATTGGTTTGTGTAATGAGATGTTTGACACTTTAAAAATGATATATTTAGCATTAACGTACAATTATCAGTGAACAAAAAAATTTAAAAAAAAAACCGTGCTTCAGCACCTTTAATTTTAACCGATATGTGTGGTGGCACGTGGTCCTGCGTAAAGCTAAGTCGACCTCTCTCAGTATAGTTCAGCAACAACGGGCGCGGCTCGCTGGAAGGGTGGGTTACCCGCTCATTGCTAAATTATTTGTGAGTTTGAAGTGTCCATTACCGGACCCACATTGAAACACAATTTGAAAGACTAATTTAACCTTGGGCATGAGACGTTATTTAAAATGTATCTCTGTTCACCAAGAAGTAATTGGGTACCTGGTTGCCTGTAAAGAGGTGTGTTGGTGGTGACCTTCTGGCGGCAAACATGTCAACTTTGGTTAGATCCGGGTTATAATGTTGGTTTCGCTTTGAGCATGCACTAGTTCGTGGAAAAGTGTGCCTTTTAAATATCAAATGTTATCATACATCCTGCTATATCAGCGTATACGTCTCCGCGTTATGCTCCAACATATCCCCTGATATCCTTTAAGCATATCCAGTCGTCCTGACGGCTGGTTAATCAACGTTTTTATAGCCTATCTGTTTTCCCTTTCAGCTAAACTAATTCGAGCTTCAGAAACTGACAGACAGACAGACAGACAGACAGGTGTTATTCAGTAGTAGAGGCCCAGTGGCCCAAGAAACTGTAATCTAGCCATGCCTCTCGTGGAAATCTTATAGAACGTGATTTGGAGCTTAGCGGGGGCCTGCAGCGGTACAATTGATATATTATCTAATAGAACTCCCAGTGGTTAATTCGAATCACGCGGTGAGTACGCGGAATGAAGCCCAGGAACCAGTGTGCTGCTGTCGCTAAAAGGGCATCATTTGATTGCCTTGCGATATATAGCGATACGACCGACTAAGGTTAAAGGATATCAGGGGACAGGTTGGAGCATTACGCGGAGACATGTACGCTGATCAGTGATGACGCAGGATGGTTATTATATTGATTTATTGTTTTTGAATGAATGATGAAGTGAAATCTATTCATAATCATCTCAAATATAATGTCTGATTTGAAGTTAGAGTGCGAAAGCATTCTCAGCATTTGTGACGGTAAAAGAACGTTGGATGGTGTTTGGTGTTCCTTTTTTCATCTTGAAACCGTTAAACGTATGCGTCTATTAAACCACTCAAGCGCTAAAAAAACTTTTGTACATTTTCGCAGATTAAGTGGTTTTATAAAATAGTAAATCAAAATTTACGGAGGAAAAACAAATATGAATATCTGATAGCATATCTTTATTTCAACATCATTTCAAAAAAAAAATTCAGAAGCATATTAATGAAAATAGGCGTTCCCATTTTCGGAACTTTAAATTTACGTGAGGTTCCAAGAAATGTCAAGGACACCGTCAAGGATGTTACACGGAAGGACCTTCTCTGAAACTGATAAGACATAGTACATCAAATTTGATAAAAAATACCCTCCTATGTACGCAAAATATATAATTTATAGATTTAGTTGCATTGAAACAGCGTCTTTCCTCTTGCAAAAGTATCAATTTCATATTCTTTGGATGACAAATCATAAAGCTTCAAGTAATAGTGAACTAACAGTGAGTCGTTTTGCAGAATAATTAAACTCAATTAAATAGTTCAGAGGACTTAAAAGAGAATATCAAAGATTGTCGTGTTGACCTATCCCTATTCGACTGAGTTGAACAGCCAAAAGTTGTATCAACAAATCGTACAGGGAAAACCGGCTTCAAAAGAGTTAGCTCTTTAGCTTTTTGACTCACCCAGTGCTTCAAATTCCATCTCAGCATTGGAAATACTCGTGTCCGTAATGCTCGAACATTGCTGTTGACATATTGGCAAAAAACGTGACATGTCTTTCATCACTGCATTCTGGAACATCAGGTAAGACGCGCTCAACACATTCCACAAAATCACTGAAATAGAAAGAGACAGATAGAGCGAATGAATTTCCTAAGATATAGTCCGATGGGTTTGAAACAGACCGTCTCTTGCATAAAGCGACACATTGGATTCACATTCACATTATATTCTCATTCTCTCCCCACAGAGACAGATCAAGTCATGAAATGTTTATACAGCCTCTGATCTATTACGCCGAATTTGTGGGTTAGAATGGAAGATGCCTGATTGGAGGCAATCAAAGTTACATGCGCATTCAGCGACGCTGTTCCAAAATCATCATTTTGGCTTCTGAATTACGGCAAAAGCATTGTGATATGAACCACCCTTTCAATGCGAGAAGCGTTGCAATTTGATTACGAAATTCAAATGGATTGGGGTGCAATTTTTCACCGCCAGGGGAAACTGCCGGAACCCACGGATTTCGGCGTAATAGAACAGAGGCTGTATCAACATTTGATCACTTGATCTGCCTCTGTGGGTAGAGAATGTATGTTCTAAGCTATAAAGCGTTTCAGTTAGGCTAATGAATGATGGTTATATGTTTGGTTTTAAAACATAGAGTAGAGATATACACACATTCAAGTCTCTTTGAATAGATACCGAATCATACAGCTGCATACCAGAGGTATGTTCATGTACAAGACTTTTGTGCATCTTAAGCCCTGTTTATACGGCGAGCGTTTGCATATGAGTAAATCATTACACTTATGCAAATTTGCTCATATCAGTAAAATTCGCCGTACGGACGCATTTGCACATATGTATATTTTACTACCGTGAACAAATGTTTCACTACCGTAAGCAAATTTGCACCTAGTCAGGGGCAGGTGTAAATGCCATACTGCCGTGAGTAAATGTCGAATTTTTTACTACCCTAAGTAAATCCCGCTGTATGAACGTGTAGCAACGTTGCTCAGGGTTAGCAAATTTCATTTTATTTTATTCCTGGAAAATTGTACAACATGAATAGGGAATGGTAACTATGGATAGTATACAGTAATACAATACCAGGATGTACAAAAAAAAGATACGAGTAAAAAAACACCAAATAATAACCTAAGAGCATTCAAACACACTACACACAGTCTAGAAGCTATATAGATAATTAGTAGAATCAAATTAGAGAAGATTTTCATAAAAAGCCAATTTCTGATAGAATTCGATATGTTTTGATTTGCAAAAGTGATCTGATAGTAAAATTCACCTCGTTTTGAAAATGTTTAATGTGTGGTGGACTATTTTGCATTTTACATCTATATATGTGGAATTTAGCTAGTAAAAGTATCAAATCCAAGATATTATCACTTTTAAAATTTGGATAATATCCAAAAAGGATTAAGTCTACATTAAGATCTATATTACGTGCATGTTGATTCAATCCATTCTGAAAATTTGTTCCAAAAAGTTTTGCCATGACATAATAGTATATCTTTGAACCTTTTTTGCAAGCAAAGAGATTACTTATAGAAATATTTGTATCATTTGTTATTTCCAAGTTTGACTCCTTTTAATACCCAATTGTGTCAGGTATTTATTCACTAATCTTATAATTCCAAAAGGTCCCAGGAAGTTTATGTTAGCAAAGTTCGCGTTAATCTTACATCAATCCTTTTTTAGGGCTTTATCGCAATTGCAACTTTTTTTCAAGATCTAGGGGCTTTTCCACAGTGTGAGCTGAGCGATAGATCGTCGTTTAGTTTCTTGCAAGTCATATGCATAGTTTCTCTCCTTCAAGTTATGAAGCCATTATGAATCATTAAAATGATTCAAAACATCATCTTCAAATCACTTGCTTGATCGCAGCTTTCTTCGACATTTCATAAAACATTGGTCAGGCTAAATATTAGACAAGCACTAACGTAAAATGGATATTTACTGTGTCTCCGGAAAGTTTCCAGTCTTACCCTCTCCATGATTATTAGTGGATGATATGTATCGTAACTGCTTAGGCGACATAAAACCCCTATGAACGCATAGCAAAAATACTATTACACACGTGTGTATATATACTACCCTGAGAAAATTTGCATATATGCAAAGGCCGCCGTATAAACAAGGCTTTAGAGTATAACTCATTTCATAGTCATCACCCTGTCCGTCCGGCTGTTCGTCAGAAATCACTCCTTCGGGGTAATAATGTAGCGCTTTGAGCATGTCTTAGGACGTGGAAAAGGCGCAATATAAATATGCACATTATTATTATTATCATTTCGTTTCCTGAGCAGAACAAAAAAACTGTGAGACCTAGCTCATTGAAACTGTGCTTTTTGGCTTTTTGTTTTTGGCTGTTATCATGAAAAAGTACTTTGGAATTCGTTTTCTTGAAAAGAACTAAAAAATCTCTCAAACTAGCTCAATGAAACTTGATATATGGATGAGATTTAGCATGTGAAGATGTGTATTTTTTTAGATTTGTATTTTTCTCAGTTTCCATGGAAAGAAAACTTATTGGGGACAGGTGGGCTATGTCATCTTCTGATGACTCTTGTTTGGAATAACCTTCGACGTCAGGTACTTATAAGTCACCCTTTTGCCATGCTTTCTCAATGAATTTAATCCTTAACTTTCACTCGTGCACCACTTTGTTTCTGATCTGAGCTAATGTGACAATTGCTGAATGAGGCAGAACTAACCAGATTCCACATTCACTTAAAACATTCCCCATTTCGATAGTCGTCCAGCACTCTTTTCCAGACATGAAAACTGTTGAAGTAAAAGGAAATAAAATTTCATTATACGCGAAAGGAAAAGGTAAGTACATGGTGTTTAAAGATTTAGAAGAGATATGAACCTTATTTCTGTTTTTCAAACATATACCTATTACACTTTGATGGCTGAAGTTTTGAAACATCTTTGAAAATGAAATAAACTTCACACAAATGTTGCAAATTGAAATTTATGCGTAAAAATGTGGATCTGAGGCATCTAAAACTAACCAGAGGCTTGTCCCTGCTAAACATTCCGAAAATTTGAAATATGGTTTTTATTTCTTAGTGAGTGAGATTTGATTTCACTATTCAAATCCTAACATCAAACAAGTTGTTATCAAGATACGAATACCTCAGTCTTAATAAACTATATCTTATCCATATTGATTATATGAAGATTTTTGTAATGGTTGATCATTTTTATCAATTTAGCAAACATGCTTGCTATTACCGTTTTACTGAACATCAGATGCATGCATGAAAATACCTGTAAAATATAGATAAAACTAAAAATGATATCGAGTTAATCATTATTTATAAAAATACATCTAACATATTTTTCAGGTAGTTGCTTACCTGCGGTTTGATTGCAAGCATGTTGATTAATTGTTAACTTGTTACGGAATTCTATCCAATGAGTATGTGTCCTGCAGCTGTCATCAATGCTTTCCGTGCAGGTAATCTGATTGTCAACAGCACTGAAACAAACGACTTGTCTTAAATGTGATATTGTAAATCTGGCTACTTTTTTCCATACACAGATCGCCTTCTACTACCCTGTTTTGACGCGGAGGCTTAAATTCTAAAAAAAACATGCTGTTACTTTTCAATTTGCAGATCGCCTCCAAAAACGAAATTATGACGGGGCGGCTTAATTACTACTGAATCTTGCTACTTTTCCCTATGCAGATCGCCTCCAGTGATGCAATTATGACGGGGAGGCTTACTTACTACTGAATTTTGCTACTTTTCCTTATGCAGATCGCCCGTCAGGATGCAATTATGACGGGGCGGCTTAATTACTACTGAATCTTGCTACTTTTCCATATGCAGATCGCCTCCCATGATGCTTAATTACTACTGCTTTGGAATAGTGTCAGTGTTGGAAAGACATGCCATTCAAATCCATATTTTAAGTGTAGCAGAGTTAAATATTTCTAAAAATATTTAACTGTATAAAGTATTAACTGTATTTATTGTTGCGACCAGAGTTGGACCAAATTTCATTGAAAAAGAGACAATGTACCGAAATGACCGAAACGGCAGTCGACATGAAGGCAAATCAAGTGTGGCCATCTAAATTGGCGTCTCCTGAATATACCCATACTACCCTCAGTGCATCACTCAATACACCTCCTTTAAATTGTGGATCTCCGAGGCGTAGCGGAGCGGAACCGAGGATCTGCGATTCAAACAGGAGGTGTATTGCGTGATGCACCGAGGGTAGTCTGGGTATATCTGACTTATACCCTACTCCGGTCGAATTATGTTTGACAAAAAAGAGCTGTCCATCCTTCTTTATGTATATACGTCTTGACCTAACTGGATCAAAAGAATATTAACTTTTCTTCTAATTACGTTTTAAAAAACATATACTGACTTCATTACATTAACTTTTGGTACAAACCAGTACCTAGAAATAGGCTTATAAAGGAAAAATAAAAATCATACACATGACACAACACAAATTGCTACTTGCATCAATCCTCAGTAGCCCAGTTAAAAGATGCGTACGCGTGGCATCGCCCCTGCAAACCCCTTGGTTCGAAACCCACTTTGGTCGTTAACATTTCTCAAAAAATTAACATTCTAGATTTGACAACTCCGTTGAAGATCCCCCGCATGACTTAATGTGGGTTTGCAATAAAACGTAGGTGTATTAGAAAGGTTGAGGTGTATCGGTCAAAACATCTACAGTTAGAAAAAAGGAAATGATAGAAACGAGACCGGAAGTGGGGTATAATCACTACTAACCTGCAGTTTACATTGAAACTCCCATCGCTGTTGAACATCGGAGCAAACCAAAAGCGAGTAATTGCTTCATCAGGTTGCCTGCAGGCGGCAATCTCTTCCCGGCATGTAGTTTGAGCTGCCACATCTCTTTTCAGAGACAACGTGCTGGACACCACTGAAAGATAAAGAGAATATAGTTTTAGACAGACAGACGGACATATTTATTCAATATTTTAAGGCCAACGGCCCATAATACAGTAAATTTGTACAATTTGTTTGATGCGCAATTTGATATTTAAGAAATAAAGTTCGCTCTACCCCAATGTGTTTTGTAATAAAGTATAGTTTTGCCCTGAACTATTACAACGTTAAAGCACTCCGTCACAACGTTAAAGCACTCGGACGGAGTGCTTTAACGTTGTAATAGTTCAGGGCAAAACTATACTTTTGCCCTGAACTATTACAACGTTAAAGCACTCGGACGGAGTGCTTTAACGTTGTAATAGTTCAGGGCAAAACTATACTTTATTACAAAACACATTGGGGTAGAGCGAACTTTATTTCTTTTCTAAGATACAAAACTTATTTGCAGGGAAATATAAAATTCTCATAATTTCAAGTTAAAATATGTTAAAATAACGTAGTTTATATATCCATGAACAGGGCTCACTGTTGGCTATTCCATGTTTAGAACTCACCCCCTGATTCAAAATATTGTTTTTAGTGAAACAGTAAGATTATGTTAATGTAGCAGTTTTATTTTCTCATTTATAAGGTTTAAAATTTTATTCTCTTGGTTTGTTTTCATTGTTCAAACAAAACAAAAATATCAGACAACTCATGTTTAATAAAACGTTACTTTTGAACAGTCAAGTTGTGCGATCATGCAGTGCGGGCCACACTGCCCATATAAGGCTTATCACGTGATTGACATTCCACAAAGAATTATGGGTATTGTTTGTTAGGAAGCGTGGTAGATCTAGATCTATCATTCTCTTTTTGCTGTTGTCATAAAAGTTTAAGTTGATGGTAAGTACCACCGCTAATATTAGCTGACTGTGTACACCATGAAAAGGAGTGCAAACTATATTGGTTGTGCTATATGTCACGTTGTTTGGCAGAGACGGTTGACGTGTGTCAACGTCACAAATGCTACGGGGCGCCATGACCTGACGTGGAATGTCAACGTGGTCACTCGACAAACATGTTGGAGGCAGAGCATTGCTCGCAGCGTTGTTCCCCTGTAAGATGAAGTTGTTATGTAGCTTTTCAACGACTGCTCATTTCTGTGACCAGTGATAGACATGATACCAAGGGCCCCAACCCCGGCTTGGGAAAGTTCGGTTGATAGGGATGCGCCATGTTGTTTGATAGAACCGAGACCAAAGGTTACAATGGACACGCGAGTTTACGAGGGGGCAGCTGGGAAGAGAGGATGGCGTCATTCAATTGTTACGTCTTGTAAAAACTATACCTTTATTGTCTGATAAAGTACTTTTTTTTCGATTGTTCTAACCGCTAGGCATCTTAGAATACATATTTATGATTTCATTGTTTTTTCTAATTCTATATACTTGGTGCAAGAAATTACAGACATTTTTGATAGTTTCATGGCTATTGCTATTAATGATATTCACAAAAGTGTGTAAATTGATAATATATGACAATAATGGGGTAATAAACTTAGTTCTGGCATCCTTATATAATTTACAATAAAAAAAGAATATGCATTTCATTTTCTATACAATTAATGTTATTTACTTTACAGTATATAGTATTAGTGAAATATGGAAAGATTAGTCTTTAATTCTTGGACAAGGTTTAATTTGAACCAGTTTCTAAAATAAGTTCATCTTATAAAATACAACATTATGTAGAAATCAAACTTCTTTATTCAGAATAGCGACGTTTCGGTAGAGATCATCATTCAGTTTTCAAGTTTGTCTAGCGGTATACTGATTCATACCTAAACGTCGTTATTCTGTGAATAAAGAAGTTGCATATCAATAAAATGGTGTACTTTATTACCTTACAACTTACAGAATGCCACTCAAATGGTTTATTTAAGCCAGAAGGGCCACTTCATGATTTTAGTCATATTTTCTATTGCTTTGATTCGAATGCGTTTCTCATAATTCATGATAAATAAATAATTTCAATGAATATCTTACAACAGTCATTGTGTTCGACGAAAGCTAGATTTACACGTCTTATTTACGTGGATACTAGTTATGTTACCAATCAAACACTACCAACTCGTTAATTATGGAAGGGGATGTGTGCCAAAAATGAAATCATGTACACTCGTAACTCGCAAGATGTAACATGTCGTTCTCAACCATGCAATTCTCGAAAAGACAAGTCCAAGCGTGCAAAACTAACATTTCAATCCTGTAAAACTCAACTTGCTGTTCTCAACTTTACAAAGTTGAAATGTAATTCAAGAAATGTCAAAAGACAAAACCCGATTTTCTATTTCGAATAAGAGTAATATTCACAATAAGCAATGCTATAAGTTACGTTTCACATATGGAAAATGGAAAATCAAGAGTTGTAAAATCAGCTTTTTAAAACAAATTTTTGCATTTCGAGTTTTACACGATTGCAATGTACATGATTTCGCATTGACGGGGGATGTGTGCCAAAAATGATATGCTATGCTTGATTCGTTAAAGCAAACATTTGACCGGCGCGCGCTGATTCTGCAACAGGCACGAGAAAGGAACAAGTTTACTTTATGTAAGCGGCTGACCTGGCTAACCTAAACAAATATATAAATGAGAGAATAACAGGCCAATTTACATTTAAAGCATATCGTCATTCCAGATATTGCTAGCTTGACCATTGTTGAATTTTATATGAAATGGACATAAAAAATTAAACAAAAATATTCAACTTAAATGACAGTAAATGTATGACTGCATTGAATATTCTTATCAACGATAAATTTTTAGTGATTATTCGAAATTGAAGCGATAACTATGTATAATTGGGTATATATGTAAAATACCTTTGAACTTTTATGCCATACAAGTAGCAATGAATGCAATACTCTTCCTACCTCACCGATTTTGACATATATTTATTTTGTAAACCACTTTAAGTAAGAGTAAAAATGTTCAAAAATGCATACATTTTCATCATTGCGATATTATATACCAAAAAAGATTTAGGATTTAGTTTCGTGAAAGTTTATTCAGTTTTAAGTTACATTCACTTAAATGTACTTCACCTGATTTGGTAAAGTTTAAAAATTACGTGGTTGTGCTTCTCACTTTCAAATATAAAAACAAGAGCCAGTCATCATAAAAATCTCATTTTTTATTCATTTGATATTCAACTTGATATATAAGTACCAGTATAGCACTCTCTCCCCACATAATGAAGTCATGAAATGTTGATACAACCTCTGTTCTAACTAGCCGAATTCCGTGGGTTCTGGCAGTTTCCCCCGGCGCAAAATAATTCGCTGATTGCGCAAATAATAAATATAACTTTGATTTTCTACAATCAGGCATCTCCCATTTTATCCCACAAAGTCGGCAAAATAGAACAGAGGCTGTATTGATATTTCATGACTTGATCTACCTCTTTGGGGAGAGAATGCTAAAATAGTGACATACAAATATTACCCTCACAACAATAACCAGAGTTCACATAGCCCCGCTTCCAACTTTGTTCAAAGAATTTCAAACTGTAGAATTGATAAACATTGTTTAAAGTTTATGATTGTTTAGTATACAGTTTTAAAGGTACGTCATTGTGTAAGTCTCCTTTGAACTGAAACCACAAAACTATCTTCATTAATAGATTTTACCATTAAAAGGGTACATCTAGGAATAGTGGTTGATCTTCGTTTCAAATTTTAGGTAGTGATCATAAAATTCTACGAGATGTGCTGAGGACAAACATATTTTGAGTCACTTTGTTAGTCATGTTTAAAAAAACACAGAAAAGAAAATTCACATATTGTTTAACTTTCAAAGGGCATAACCAAAATCATGATTGACATGCATGTGTAGAAAATTTGGTGAAGCTGAGATGTATATATCAAAGAAATTTATCATCGAATAACTTTTTTAGTCATATATCCATGGAAACTGCAATAATAATTGTTTTTAGTCTAACCTCCAAAAGGCACATCTAGGTATCATGGTTGATAAGTGTATGAAATTTGGTGAAGCTAGTAGGTATAGTTTTTGGGATATGCTACGGACAAATTTTGTGACGGCCAGACAGAAGATGAACGGAAAGAATGAACGCTATATATACTCCCGCTTATGCTTAAAACGTACATTGGTCAGTTATTCTGTCATTTGGGTATTTGTTTCGGTTAGCCAGGTCAGCCGCTTACATAAAGTAAACTTGTTCCTTTCTCGTGCCTGTTGCAGAATCAGCGCGCGCCGGTCAAATGTTTGCTTTAACGAATCAAGCATAGCATATCATTTTTGGCACACATCCCCCGTCAATGCGAAATCATGTACATTGCAATCGTGTAAAACTCGAAATGCAAAAGTCTGTTTTAAAAAGCTGATTTTACAACTCTTGATTTTCCATTTTCCATTTTCCATATGTGAAACGTAACTTATAGCATTGCTTATTGTGAATATTACTCTTATTCAAAATAGAAAATCGGGTTTTGTCTTTTGACATTTCTTGAATTACATTTCAACTTTGTAAAGTTGAGAATAGCAAGTTGAGTTTTACAGGATTGAAATGTTAGTTTTGCACGCTTGGACTTGTCTTTTCGAGAATTGCATGGTTGAGAACGACATGTTACATCTTGCGAGTAACGAGTGTACATGATTTCATTTTTGGCACACATCCCCTTCCATAGTTAATAACATTCTGACTAAATTAAATAAGTTTCCAAAATTGTGTCTTACTGATGCGAGTCATTTCCTGGTTTTCAACCACATTCGCTGTCTCAAACCTCCCTGTTGTCAGTATAAACTTTGATTAGATTTGGAATTTTTCTTTCCTCCAACAGTCGATACTTATCGACTGCTTTCCTTTAAAGAAACACATGCAAAATTTCCAGTAAATCTATATTACTATTTTAATGCAGAGGAAAATATGGATGACAATTTCTTAATTCATGTCGTTCTCAAGCAGAGGTGAACGACACAAGAACCTGTGTCGAAACGTTGCACACCATGAATAAAGAAGTTGTCATCCATATATTCCTATGCATTATTTTTATTCTAAAATGCCTCTCAAAAAAGTTATATCAAGATTTGTTTACCTTTCGATCAACTGAAATTTCCAAGTGAGAACAGTAACAAAATTCGTTTCAGTCTTGGAGAAATATTTAAGAAGTATCAATAAAAAGTCAGATGTACTTTCTCAAGTCGCATCATTTGAGGCAAAACATGCTCCTTTAAAGAAAACGCCTTTATAAAAAATCAATACATACCAATACTGGTGAATAGGAGGTAAATACAAACTACACCGCGTAGACTTGCCATATTGGTCTTAATGTAGTAAAATGGAAATGAAGAGCTTTATAGCACGGTTAAATAAATGTGACCTTTTGTGTTTAATGCATTCAGTTGAAATGACAGGAAATGTTTAAATTCCCACCGATTACGTTTGCCCTTTGCTTAGGTTTCAAGGTTTAAACTGCTTTAACCAGCAACTATTGTTAGATATAAGTAGGCTAATTCAAATTGCCATATAACAATAAAGAATGATGTTACTACGTTGATTACATGCCTTATATCTAACATAATTTATTATGTTATAAAATGCGACAAAATGATTGGATTTTTCTATATTTTAATCAAGTTAAGTAATGATATATAGAGGATATCTGTCTTTTCTTGACAAATACCATGTTTATCTCATCGAGTGAGGTAGAAAGGTTATATTAAATATATAACTTTTCTACCTCACGAGATGAGATTAACATGGTATTTGTCAAGCATTGACAGATATTCTATTTATTATATGATTTTACCATTGTAATTACATCCGAAAAGGGTCATTTTCAAGCCCGGAAGAGCCCGTCACCACAGTAACACTGTGACGTCATAAGCCAATTCGCCGCGTGAGACCATTGTTTTATTATGTCAAATTATATCAGTCACCGTTCACAGTGAAAATATAAGTTATTTTCACTGTAGCTTGATAGACAGTTTATTTCACTGATAAATCCCAGTATTTCACTGCTCGCCATATAATAAATAACACTTTTAAATGGCATAATTGTTTAAAACTTTTAGACATTATAAAGTCGTAACAAATTATCTTCTTATTTGATGTTATTGAATGATACATGGCATAACACTCGTGCTTACTGCCATTTCTCATTAGAGTACTGCCCAATATGGGTCGTATAGAATGTCGTAGATATATGTCTAGCCTTCCTCCGTACGTAGATGTTTCATGTTTTCTCCGTAAACTTTTCACGCTCCCTCCGTAAACTATTCATTTTATAACTATATAAATTTTCACATTTTCTGACTGACTTATGAAAGCTGAAATCTTTGTCAGTCGGGAAATTTTATTCTTTGCCCCCCCCCCCTATAAGGGCGAAAAGGGCCACGCCCGGAGAGCCTTTCATTTTCATCATATATTGTTTGTTTTTTAGCAAAACGCTCTGCAGGAAGTCTGAAATTGTAGATTTAGTAAATCTACGCTCCATTTGGTATTCTCATATACAGGATTAAGAGTTACATATATATATATATATATATAGATACATGTATATGTAATATACTAATGCACTTATATAGCGCCTTATTCCATTTGTAGCTCAAAGACTAAATGTGCAACTGTGATATTGTGTGGCCTAATGAGGGTCATAGGGCTCACATTCATTGAAACCAACTTGATCTTTTTCTCCAGAACAAGAAAGCATAATTCTTTTCAAGTGGTTATTATTCTTAGACTATTGAGAATATCTAATATATAAAATATGTATATACACAAAGGGCTCCATCTTAAAAACTTATATTTTAACACAAAGCAATCTCAAGCTTACTTGATGTGTTTCTGGAAGTTTCTGAAAAAAAGCTTGATGAGTTTCAGTGACAAATTCGAATATACGTTCCAGTCAGTGGATTACATTCATTTCTGTACATTTAAATCTAAATGTCAAAGGAGGTGTTTACAATATAATATGTTGACCTTGAGCACCAATAAAGGTCAAACGCGATTTATATGATAATTTGAAGGAATTATAAGTGCTTCCAAAATACCATGTTAATGTTTGCATAAATCAATCGAGAGAAATCAAGCTTTGAAAATTGAGATGAAATGTTTCCAGGGTAAATTCAAAATGACGTTGATGAATGTATTCGCGATGTTGGTTATTCTGGGTAAGTTTTTATGAATATTTATTGATAACATAATGTATAACGCAAAATGTGTGTATTTAGCATTCTCTTGCGAACGTTAAGGGCACGGTTCTATCTGCAATCAAATGGAATGAAAAAAAAATTTCTTTCAGTAATGGGTTTCAGAATTGTTAGAAAATCCTGGTTGATAACGTTGATGCTTTCATCCGAAATTCCAATATTCATCTACGAATAATCTACGAATAATCTACGAATAATCTACGAATAATCTACGAATAATCTACAAATAATCTACGAATAATCTACAAATAAACTATGAATAATCTACGGATATATGAAAATAATGAAGGGTAAAATCACTAAAAATAATCAACGAATTATTACGAGCTATCCGTTCATGAATTACCACGACATAATAATCTCAAAATAAAACTCATTCAATGTCCCCTCTACGGTTCCGTAAACAAGTGCATTTTACTGAGATAGACACTTGCGTTAAAGACACATGGAACACGAATTAATATTTAAAAAATAATTACTTTTGCATTAATTTACTTGCTAACCATATCTGGACGACTGTAGAGAAGTACTGTATGTAGGACGATATATTCACATATTTAATTAAAGTGATATTATAGAACAAGAAAACTTACATGTTCAGAGTTGGTTCTGGAATTTTTCAAAAGTGTATCTGCTTCAATCAACTGATGTGTGCGTTTTTGGCAACACTCAAATTGTGTTCCGATTACAGAATGCAATCTATTTAAGATACTCAGTTGCATTGCGAATTGCATGTGTATTCTCTTATTTGATAAGGGATAGACTTTGTATATGACATTTTCCCTACAAAAATTGTCAACTGTTGCTAGTTATAAGATAAAGTTAAGCTGTTAGGTAACATACAGTTTGTTGCATTAGCAGTAACATCTAATGCGTAAATGTCGATGTATATCTCGGGCACATATGTCTGTAGGAAGGCTTAATTCATCCCGCCACATATGGGGACAATCAGGTTTTAAAATCCAAAATCGAAATTCTTATTAATTATTATTTAATTGAAACTCTGTTTAATTCATATATTTTGTTTCAACAAATTGATAGAAACATCAGAGTTGTTTAATGATATATCACAAGTATTCATACATTACCACAGTTTCTGCAAATTTCTAAATGTGAGCTTACACAATGTGCTCAAAGTGAGATAAGCAGCACAGGGTTATATTACAATACAAACATAATTAAAGAATACCCACTGTGACGAACTAAGACCACTCAGAACGGGACTCGTAATTAGCGAGGCGTGACACAGAATTATTCAGTTTTTCTCAATTTTCTAATGATCTGGGAACAATGGGTATATACGTTAAAATGATTTTGATTTCACCTAATTGAAGAAGAATATTTCATCTTTGGAACCCAGACCTTGAATATTAAATCCTAAAAGCAGAAATATATCATTATGCCCGTGACAGATACTCACTTCGACAAGATTTCATCCAAATATACATGTTTATAAGGGCCGATATGAAAATGAAACAGACATTTGAGAAACGCTCGGGAACAATCAAAAAAATTGTTTTCTGAAAACTAAAATAACCATCTTAAAGAGCATAAATTGATCATTACGAATATAACCTTGAATTTATTTTAACCATATTGGTTATTATCTTACATGAGTATTAAGAACTGCTTCTACAGTAATCTTCTACAAACGCATAGCTATGGCGAGTGGGATTCTCACGCATGCGCAAAAGGGGGTGAGTATAATAGCTGGTAATGAAAATCCATTGGCGGCCATTTTATGTGAACACCTTTAATTCATTTTGTGTAAGAAAAAGGAATCGCATGGCTTAACTTTACGTTATATATTTGAATTATTACTGCTCCATTTAGTTTAAATACGTTGTCTTTCAATTAGAACCATTACTTTTCATTTACCTGACATCACCTTATATTCCCCCTAAAACGTGCTACTGCCCCTTTAATATAAAAGCATGTCTATGTATTTTTATCCTTACAAATTCAAGTCACCTGTATGTTTAACAATGACTGGTATTTGTAGCATAAATCAATTGATAGATGTCGTTATTTTCCTGGTTAGGTTTCAATGGAGACATAGCATTGAACATATCAGGACTATAACCGCGAAGTATCCGTTGACTAACTGCATGATTATCAAAGTTCTTATCATCGTGAGAAGGTTTAAGGTTTTTCCAAAACAAGACAGAACTTTAATGAGAGCTTGTCTCCACGTGTTTTCATACACAATAGATATCTACTAGGCGAGTCATTAGGTCTTAGCGGGTGATCTTCTTAGAGTTTTACAAAGTTATATCACCTAAACCTGTGGTCCAGAGAAAAAGATATCGCTTGTGAAAGATCAGTAGATTTTGAACAATGCACTTCAATCAACTACATGGCATCATAAACGTTTTGCATATACATGTGATAATTTGTCGGGAGCTCAGGATCGTCATATAGCTAAAGAGACCAGATGTCTTTCTGATGAAGTTAAACAGAATATTTGTGAACATTTTCTCATTAAGATCAGATAATTTTCGTACCCTTCTAAGTTAGGTTCTGGTTACTCGGACAGACAGGGTCATGCCTAAAACCCTTTCGTCTCAGTATTATCAAGCAACTCGGTGTCCTAATTCTATACCACCCATGATTTTGATTGACAATGAAGGCCATGAGAAAAGACATGACCAATTTGAGAAACGATCAGATGTCGTTCATTGTACTTACATGTTGTATTTGATAATAACTATTTGGATGTTGATAATTTCATGTTTTACTCTTAAATCCAGCCTGTAAAACCACCTTTGATATCTAACATTCACATGTTTTTTACATTTACCTAATTTCTTACCGTTTGAGAGTTTCAGCAACCTACACAATCAGTGATAATCTTGATAGATATCTTGATTGAAAGATTTGTGACGATGTGGCTTTTTCGCATGCATCCATTATTCATTCTCAATATATCTTAATCTTCGCCCACAAAGAACTATTGAAAGTATTTAACAACGTCTTAAAATTCATTAAAGGACTCTTCTACAATTGATTAACCTGCTTATGGAATTCCAAAGAATATCTTAGGTGAATATACAGACATCGTTTTCAATCGAAAAACATTTGACTCAATTTAAAGGCATGTTGTTCTTATTGGCAAATGTCTTTATTCCTTGTAAATCAATTTAAACATTATTTAAGGTCAATACAAAATAATGCATGTAAAATCAGACTAATTTCATTCTGGTATTATTCTATATACATGTTAACTACATTAATTAAATGTTTCATAAGTCATAACATTCTCAACATTCATACTTTTGATTGTAAATTGACCTTTTGGAAATACCACTTTGTCTGTGTCTATGTATATATATGTATGATATTTTTCAAATTATACATGGATCGTGATGTGGCTTTTAAAAAGTTTACTCAAATAAAATAGTTGATTCGACTGTCACTAATTATCAAATACTCATGCCTCCAAATTGCCGAATGATTAAATCAGATTTCTCTGTGTAAGGAAGATTGACCAACAAGTGACCTTTCTAATCAGAGAATCGAAGAAAGTAAAATGACAGACCACTGATCGTAAAAAGGGAAATGTTATCAAGACAGTCGAATATAGTTAATTCCGAGTACCTAATTCATGGTCTATCCTCGTTACCCGATTTGGCCACTTTTGGCGGTCACAATGAGGAAACGCAATCAATGCAATAGGATGCATAAGGCAATTGATGAAATTCTGGCCAGAATCAAATAGAAGATTAGCACATTTTCCACAGCTGAAAATGTTTGTGTGTAAACAAATATACCAATTGATTAAAAAAGCATTTAAGGTAAGAATTTCGAACAAAAATGAATAATACCCTCATATATGTAAATTCACACTATTTGCATTCAGTATTAAACAATGAACTGTTTAATTTTCAAGTAGATGACAAAACCTTCTTGATGCAGACGTTGTTGCAAACCCAATTTGGTCCGAATGTATTAACAAAATTAACCAAATGTTTCGTAAGTGATAACATTCTCAACGCACATACTTTTGACTCCAAATCGACCTTTTGATCAGGCAGTTTGAGAAATATCACTTTGTCTGTGCTGTTTGGCCTGTCTGTTGTACACAAAAGTAAGGAATGTAACCTTCAGATGACCTTTCTTCTCAGTCTGATCAGAGGACATTAGTAAGAACAAGTTCCGACATCTGATGTGACCTGGCTACGATGTCAGAACGATGTCCAACTACATGTGCTAATACGGAACGATGTCCAAATACATGACATGTGCTAATACGATTTAAGTTTTATGAGCTGGAATTTAGTTTCATGTTTTAGAGAAGAAATATATTTGTTACGAGATAACTGATTCAATAGTGATTAGTGTTATTTAAATTGTCAGATCGTTTTCATAAACTCTTTTCAGATAAGGATCTATGGTGTCGTAGAACAATAATTGTTGTTCTTTTAGAAATGAGAAAATATTTTACACATATCCCATCGACATTGAATCATGTTGTGACTTTATCATATTGTGTTTGGCTCATTGAAATTTTACTTAACTTAAAAAACGAAATACTCCTGACATAGTATGTCAGTAGGTGATTCAAATATTTCTTCTGTATATATATTGGTGACATATACCATTATCTTTATATGTGATCTTTTCAACTGATGTTTACCTTTGTGACAATATAATTATCAGATAACCAACGTTCGAGAATAAACTTAAAGTTCATATAACCACAAACATATTTCACTATTTTCTTTGAAATATATTAAAGTCTGATTACAATATTGTATAGCGCGCCTAAGGTCGCTACTCAAATATGTTCAGTTTGGTAATGAAAGCCCTTTTTGAATGCCACTTTTGATGGACCGCTTAGACCTATCTGGCCACAAACCAGTGAATGCATGACTGCCCGTCACTGGTTGCACCCCCTTTTTGTGACGTCATAAGCAGAAGTAGTCTCGTTATATCTATAATCTATCATAACAATATCACAGAAAAAGACCAAATAATTAACGATTTTCAGAAAATGTTTTCCGACCAGTTAGATCAATCATTTTACGATGTAACACTACTAAGCATTTGGTGTAAAAAAGATATCCACATCAATGGTAATTAAACAATTATTTAGGCAGTATTTAGTTCAAATAATGATACGGTAATCTGTGTAGTCTGCTTATTACGTCACACCCGGGCGAGTTTTATGGCCCCTGACCCTGGTGGGGTTTTCACAGCCGATAATTACGCTGTCTTAATGAAAGACTGATTAAAGATGTTTATTGGACAAATTAACAAAAATCAAGCCCAGTTTTTATTTTTTTGAAAAATCTTTGAACGAAAATCGAGATGTGGTAAAGTCGAGGTTAGTTGATGTTTAAGCTAAGAATATAATAAACTCTATGTAATTTAGATGCACATGAGACCTTCACCAATATCTGTCACAAGCAAACTTTGTTTACAATATGTTGAAAGATTAGATTACAGTTCATGAACTTTGTTATATTTGGCCTTTGATATGTCTCAATAACAAACACTGATAAACACATTGTAACTGTATCCAAGTTCAAACGTATCATTGTGTTACATCCTAGTTGGTTAATCAATATACCCCAACTTTGCTTGTACTTCCCGAATGTCCACTGTCTCTTGTGTACTCTAACATTATAGCTTTCACTTGAAACCGAATTTAGGTAGCTGGCTAAACCAATTTGCTTTTGGATTGGAATTCAATAAAGAGTAGAGATATAATAGCAATGCATTAGGGAGACATCACTTGAGAGTAATTCTATTGTATTGGGGATTGGAAAGTGATCAATACTGTGTATTTCTCAAATGAGGGAGGTTTATCTCTGTGACTAGTGCTATTTACACAATTTGTGTAACATATATGAGGCACATCATATATAATATCAGCATATGCCAAATATAAAGGCAATATTAAAAGCGAATATTTCAAAATAAACCAAGGACATATAATTTCACAACAGTACATCTTATAACATTTAATACTGCATGTTTCTATTTCATCGGTGCAAGTGTAAGAGAAAGACTTAACTTGATAATGTTTATCAGAACATTTTCAAATTACTCACGAACTTTGCTAAAATATCTAGAACTAAACACAAACGTATAGTTGTCAAATTCTATACACAGTTTTTTATAAAGGGATATGTTGATGGATGAGATCTAGATTGTGGTGTTTTTATTGCATTTGGGGTTACGCAAAGCAACTATGTAACAGATAATCAGATAATGTATTATCAAAATATACATCTCCAAATTCACAAATATGTGTGTGTTCAAAATCTATACATACCTGTTGTTAAATGCAATAAATAGAGATTATCACCCGAGGAAGTGTGTCATATGACTTTTACGAATCGAGTGTAAAGTTTTGTATTACCCGAGCGAGAGCGAGCGGTATACACAACTTTGCACATGTTTCATAAAAGTCATATGACACACTTCCGAGGGTAATAATTTCTTTATTACCTGTTCTATTCAATTTTACCATCTTAGAAATATTCAATACCTGGCCACTTCCCTTGCGACAGCCGGCTACAGTGACGTCACGAACAATGGTGTTATGAAGTCACAGGCGAAACTACAGGAACTCACCAATCGTTGCTAGGCAAAAGTGATATGTGCACTAGTGCTCATATTAAAAATATCCAAAATGTATTTCGGCCATATGGGTAATAATGTTTTCTTTATCGCACATCATTGTACAGAAGCGCATCAAATTAGGTGATATTGGAAAGTTGGTATTCAAGTTTCGTGTTCAAATCAATGGTATTTCATATTAGATTCATTTGACTTTTTAAATTATTGCCAGAATATCGACGTCAAGACAACTGTCATCTCACCTTGTACATGTAAGGAAACTTTGATTGTTAAATCTTGTACGATGTTTGGAGTAAACATTTACCCCAGACTCAATATTCATTTAAAGTATTAACAAAGAAAAGACAATTTTTCAAAAAAGAAATTATCGCTATTTCTCAGTCCCCCTTTTTTTAGAAATATATCTACCACAATGCATGAATTATTTAAATCGAATGTATATGGAAATTAATTCATTGTACTTATCTCTTTACATTTAAATATATTGGGGTTATGATAAACCAAGCAAATACGTTTAAGATTGCTGTAACTAAAGCTTTAAAGTAATAGATTTGTAAATTGTTATTTTTGGTTATTGTTATTTGACCTCTAACCATAAAATTGCACTTACAATATGTTTTGGGGTCAGATATGACCCCAGACTGTTATTCTGTGTTTATGTAAAAATAAGTTTTCAAAAATTACATGCGGATCAAACAAACAGTGTTCTTAGCTTTGAATTATTTAAGGAGATGTCAATGGGTGTGGATGCTTCCCTCGCCCAAATATTTAAATTTCAAACCAGGGTCATATTTGACTCAAAACATTAAGTGCCAATTTGCCAACAAGGTACAAGATCTAACCATTTTAATCATCTTATAATGAACATAGTTGTAATACATCTGCAGTGATATTGAGAATGTCGAACGTTCTCATTGGCAAATACCTTCAAACCAACTGTTCCATTAGTAATTCGATTCTCTGCTCTTACCGCAGTGCCAGATTCCCAAGAGATCGGTCATCATTCTGTAATTCCACACCAATAGGGAATATTGTCTGCTAATGGTGTAATTACCATGGAATCTGGACTGACCTTTCTGTTATTCCATTCGTGAACAGAAATAACAGTGAATGTCTCAGAAAGTCATTAGCAAGATCCTGGAGTTATAAGAACAAAAAAACGGTATGTCTAGTATCATACATATTAAAAAGTATGTAAAGTTACGTTGAAATCAAATCTAAATGGATAATTCAATTACCATTAAAAATTGTTTTCACAAGACTTCCCGTCTCCATGATAAATCAAACCTGATAAGTATTCTAAAATTACTATTGCGTCAATAATTTTTAAGAGAAGTAAAAACAGATGCCAATTTAATTTTTGTCGTTGTAAATGTTACTCATGTAAGTGCTTGTTTGTTATTAGTCAATATGTTTTTAGTATTTATCTGATAATATAAAACCCTCACTCTTCATTACTTTTAAATCTCCTGATGGCGTCCCTGCCGTTGCTTTATATGAAATTAACTTATTTAGGAGTCTGACATTAAAACCCCATTACGGGAAACTCAAACCAGCCCCTCCGGGACAAGTGGCATATCTAGCGATTCTCTCCTGAAAGCTATGATCAATGAATTGGTCAATACAAGACAATAAATTTGCACTTTACTTATATATGGCAGTCTGTCTCGATCAGATTATTTCATCTCAACAAGATATATGTTACAAGTACCCATTAACAAAGTAGATTACTTTAATGTGTAAATAGATTAATCTTTGAATATACATAAAATTGATAAGTTTAAACTTAAGAATTTGAAAGTTAAGTAATGAATGTCTGATTGTCCAACCTGGGTGTACATTAATCAAAATTTGAGAACTCTGATAAAATGAGCAGTATCTTCTTTGTAGATTCAGTCAAGTAGTACCATAATGTGTTTTCTGTTTATTCACCTGTATCGATAAGATTTAAGAAAAACATTTTACTGATGGACGGATTTAGTTTTTAAATGAATAAGTAATAATCTTCTATATAGGTATGTCTGTCAAGAGTATGAAGACACTTATGTGTAAATATAATTACAGATGTACTAAAACTATTTTTAAAGTTTTACTTTAGCTTATGAAAGATATTATATGTATTTCCATGTCTTCTTAATGTAAATGTATCGATCAATTTGACGTTTAAACGTTTTAATGTTTTACATGTTCATTAAAATGACATTCTGTCATTTGTATAATACTTTTCGATTCATTCACGACTTATTGTATAGCTTTTAAATAAGCTTCTCAGTAATACATAAACCAAATAAGTAAATTGGTATGACAGTCACTCATGACTCAAATTGACTCAATTACCAAGTTATAACGTCCTTCTGTCTATAAATCAGTGGGCTTTGCTAGTACTAAGTCGCCTCATTGTCCTAGCAATGTTGGAGGAAATTGGATTTCTCTGTGTGATGAATATTGACCTATAAGTGACCTTCCTACTAAGAGAATCAAAGAAAGTAAAATGTCAGAACACTGATCGTAAAAAAGGGAAATTTAATCAATACAATCTAATAGGTAATGTTAGAGTAACGAATAAATATAAGATTATCACATTTTATCTTATATGGACCGTGTTCCACAGCAGAAATTGTTTGTGTGTTATCAACCATGCAAGATCTTCAAATATACTTTAAGGATTGTTTTACATGTTTTGTGCCTCTATCGATGTATAACAGCAACAAATTGTATAAAATCGCGTAGCGTAGCGTAGCGATTTTATACAAAATTTGTTGCTGTTATACATCGATAGAGGCACAAAACATGTAAAACAATCCTTATAGTTACAAAATCAACATTTTATAAGGTAATAGGTAATGTTAGAGTAACGAATAAATATAAGATTATCACATTTTATCTTATATGGACCGTGTTCCACAGCAGAAATTGTTTGTATGTTATCAACCATGCAAGATCTTCAAATATACTTTAAGGATTGTTTTACATGTTTTGTGCCTCTATCGATGTATAACAGCAACAAATTGTATAAAATCGCGTAGCGTAGCGTAGCGATTTTATACAAAATTTGTTGCTGTTATACATCGATAGAGGCACAAAACATGTAAAACAATCCTTATAGTTACAAAATCAACATTTTAACAAAGTTTTTCCTAATTATTTTCAAAAAATCTGTCATCAATGTCGTGAGATTGTGGTTTGTTACACGAAACAATACAAAGTTGAGTTAAAATTGAGAACTCCATAAACTAAAACGGCCGAAGATTTAATTTTGTTTTCGCAACCATTGACACCAATGCAATCACAATTCGTCTTAACCGGAATCTGCATTTTCGGAATAACCCTAATTAGCATACCACTCGACGTTCAAAATGTCCGCCGTTTGCGAGACGCTCGGAGCGAAGAAGCTTGAGGACTGGTAGTTATTAAAATGCAGTCTTTCCGGTGAATGTATGGATTGTGTTAGGGAGAGGAATGTATTTACTTGTTACAAACGCAGGCGGGAAGTGATAGGATATGTTATATTTGTCTTTGCAACAGAACGTAACTCGCAACTGTCAAAACCGGACTATTGCGTCAGGTGATTGTGACGTCACAAGGAATGAATGCACATGGTATGGTTGCAAATTTTTCTGCATTCATCGAGAAATGGCAGCAGGTTTTTGAGCGCTCTCGTCCAATCAGAATCGCGGAAATTAGTGTAACAAAACCATTTTGTGATTATATCAATATTACTACAAATGTATACTACTGAAAGAGGATTGCTTGTAGGATTTTACCGGAACTCATATTGATAACTTCATGTTAAAAATCAATTCAGTTTATACAAGTCATCGGAAATAACAACTTTTGTAAAAAGAAAAATAATTCAGGCTTCAATATAATATGTTATATGAATTAAATTATGACCTTTATGAAAATATGATATATTGTTTTAATCAGGTAACAACAATTTAATAAAATCTCGTCGTTGGCCATGAATGTGTGTCTTCGACGACCTTCAGCTTTGATTATCGGATCGTCTACTTATCTCTTTATCCGTCCTGCTTTACATAAATTGAATTACCCTGTTAATGTAGAAGAGTGGATCCCCTCGTGAATCCATTAATCCTAAGGGGATATTGATGATAATGTGATCGAACCAGCGAGTGTGATAACTTCATACCTGGCGAAAAACAAGATATATAGCATTTTGATATTTTCAATGATTTAGATGGTCTACTTAAGAATAATAGTTAATATTTCGAATATTTAAAATGAGAGAAAATACGCTTTCATTGACATCAATACCAAATTGATAGTTAGTCCAACGACCCTCAGGCGATATCTGGACCTAAAGTAAGGTCATTTGTGTCCAGAGGAATATTGTAGGTCATTGGTCTGTCACAGGTTTATACACAACCTTAGGCTGACTGACCTGGTCATCTTCTATTTCAAGATTTGGATCGAGCTAAAATAAGGAAAGAAAAATAATTATAATTAATTTAAAACACACTTTCATATGTATTTAAAATAATGCCTAAGCATTAATGTTATACTATTTTGACAACACGAGTGACTGCAGCACGATTGTTGTATTATTGTATTATTATATTCAGTGTCTTTTACCAGTGGTACATAAATAGTATGATACACCATTAAACATAGATAAAATCTGAAATTATTAGACCTTGATGTCTACCATGATGTTTGAAATGTCAATGATAATATATAATGTTCGTAAAAAGTGAAAAAAGATAGAAGATACAAAAAAACTAAGAATCGGTCAAACGTAATTTTGGAAACTTACCAAAAGCTGTCGGAATGTCAATTTCGAATTGATAATATATTTAGTAAGTGTTAATGTAAAATGGATGTGAATTTGATTTTCATGAATATGTATGACAATTATGAGATTCCCATTAAAAACAAGAACTTATCATATAATTACCCGTTGGGATGAATGTGAGAGACGTTTTAAATGTACAACGTAGTTTTTTGCAATCTGCGTTCGTATCAAAGCAAAACGATATGTGTGGAAAATCACGGAATGGCTCCCTGAGAACGTATTTGTCCGTCCAATTGATCACTGCCTGTCATCTTCAGAGCATAGGTTGAAATTATCGAGACGAACAGCCTGAAGGAAATGTACACCGTTGACCTTTATTGACCAATTGCGCTGACCACAATGTCAAGACATATCCGGTGCTGACCTTGGCAATAGGGTTGGTATGAATGACCAGGGAGGAAGGATATATAGAGGATACTGAATGAAGCTTTCAAATAGTGTCATGGGTAAAGATGAAATATGAACTTTACCTATGTAACGAGATGAAATGAACCTTATGTTTGAAAGCTTCATTAAGCATCCTCTATATCTCCTTCCTAGTTAGTATATACAACAAGTGGAAATGTCCCAACAAAAAGTTGTTTCGCACATTGTTTAAGTACCTGTCAATAACATTCCAAGCTCCAGGCGTTTCAAAAGTTGTGATCTGTTGGAGTGCTCTTCAACACAATAGAGTGAACCCTTGGCTTCAATCTTAAACATATAGCTCCAAATCTAAATAAATATCTGTCTCTGAACATCTTTGCTTTTACAGACCTTACAAGTTATGGTCATGCCTAACATTTAAGTTTTGAAATCATATGGAAAAACTTATTTCTGATCAACATTGAAGAAATTAGAATTTTGTTATTGAGTGTTTTTTTAACTTTCTGGCTTTAAAATATCATATATATATGATGAGGCATGATCTATGAAAATTAATGAATAATTGATAACATTCACATAATCTAACAATACGATATATCTAAAGATGTTCAGTAAAAATAATTTGCGAGTAATCCCCTTTCTACTAAGTAAACACTATATTTGATTTGCCTTAAGTTATTTTAGCGATTCGAAATGCAATGTTAATGAAAAAATATTTTTTATAACAAAAACCTTTTTAATTGAATGAAACATCTGAGGATTGAGTTATTGTGATAACCCTGAACAACCTTATTTGATGCATATTGGAAAATGTTCAAGATTGTATTAATGCAGGTGCCATGTTAACAAAGTTTAATCATCAGGTTCTTCATTATTAGAAATGTGACGCTATGGATAATTTCCTCCAGGAAATTGATGCTAGTAGGAAGGAAATCTTGATAACAAACTTGATATTTCGAAATGTCAAATGTAATACATGAATTATCGTTGAAAGAACAGCTGTGATACATGTTGTATTCTCTGATATTTCTTTCGAACATTTTCATAACTGAGTTTTTAATTGCTTAAGTTCAATTACTTGTTAAATTTCTACATTCAAATCAATAGGTACCCATGTGGAAGTTTTATTTGATTCATTTGATGGTTTATTAGATATTTTATTGTTTTTTTTATTTGACTTATACAGAAACTGTCAACATGTAGCAGATTTGTCAATAGATATGTTTACCAAACATCGAAAACTTGTCAAATATAGAATATTCGTCAACGAATATTTACTTTGTCGTCGATAAAACTGGTGTAAAAAAAAGCATGTTTAACTAAATCCAATAAGAAACGGATAACTCATATACATGTACGATTCATGATATGATATAATATGATATGATATAAACCTTCTGTGGTTGTATTCAAATGAATACAACGCTCTATTGGACTGTCATTAAGCAAGTTTATTGTTAGTCAAAACAAGCCCAAGGAAATGTTAGGACCTAACTGAAGGTTGTTGATGACTCGAGGTGTCTGGTCAGCACAACTGGTCAATGATCAGTCAAAGGTTTGTAAACCCCTCCAGGAAGTTTGAACTGTATTTTACTTCCAGTAAAGGGTCATTTAGAGACCTGTGGGACATATGTTTAGGATTTTTTTTTTATATGAATACCTTTTGTAAAATAAGAATAACATTTTGTCCCTTGACTTGTATTTTGTCAATAAGTCTAATTAAAAGTTAATATTAAAACGGCGATTATTTTAATAGACGTCTAACGTGTACAGTTATTCATTATATATGTTGATACTTCATGTACAATGTCAAACACTCTCTATAACTGTTCAAGACATGATATGACTTAGATATTTCGTAGAACATATACTGTTCAACCTTTGCTTAGGACGTGTAATCTTTTTTGTGATAAAGGTAGATTTTAATGTACATATGCAATATGCAATAACATTTGTATTGAACACGCAAAGTCATTCAGCGATACCATATAAAGCACATGGACAGGGTTCTCATTGCAATCTAATTGCTAGATGTTTGCAACATATACTTGATTTTTTATATAGCGGAAGTTGTGCATCAGCCACTTTGTATAGGCGCATTTAACCACTGAAAAATCGGCTAGATGAATTGAAATATTGCAAAGATGGTCGACACAATATGCAGTTAGTGAATAACTCACTTTAGGCCACAGTGTCATGAACATAGCTTTGGGTCGTTTGAAATGTTTTGGTATTGCTGTCTAACGACATTTTGTAGGTTCTAGAAGGTCAACAACGCCAAATTATGACCTTCGATTACACCCAAATCTGTAAAGAGCCATATTTGGTAGTTTTCTGCCTCCACTTTACTTTGTAATTTTCTTTCAGAATTATCTCCTTTTCAAAGCTGCATATTAAACTTACTCAGCTTAAATAATTACTACTTTGACTTTTTAGGATTTGTATCCATGATAATATTTGTCATTATTGCGATCAATTAGCGATGTCTAGAGAACTTATGTGAGAACTCCTTTATTATTTATGTTTCATAAAGAGTAATATGATCACAAAAGATGTACGCTCTCTTAGTTAGTCATTTTATGAGCTATTAAAGAATGCCCGTGAGTATATGATCGTATTACAAAAGGTAATGGATTATCATATATGAGAGAGATAATAGCATAACGGCTCTTGTGATTCTAATAGGGGGTCATGTTACTCACCTTTGATACATACACTTCAGTACTAGAGTGAGGGAGTTGAGGTAGCACAAGTCATAACATATTGATCCAACTTCTCTGCGAATAAGACCAGATCCCTGATTTCCGGCAGTTTCCTTTAGCGCCAAAAATTGCACCAAAACCCATGAAAGAAGGATCAGCCAATGAGAACACTTTATTTATGTAGAGGTTTGTTCTTGTAACCGAGACCTCTGTCAAAACAATGAATTTTAAATAGCGTTTTTGTAATCGTTGAACTTACTTTGATTCTATTCAATCAGGTATCTCCCTTTCTAGCCAACAAACTCGGCTAGTTCAAACAGAGGATGGATCAATGACGAGATCTACCTTTGTATGGTAAGATTTAGATACATGCACATACAAACTTCCGACTTGATAGGATATAAACTGATTGATATTTGAGCAATATCATAATAGACAGGTCTTGAATTCTGAAAGTCGTTTGTTTCTAGATCAAACAATATGCCATGAATTTCATTAAAGGGAATGTTGGTATGATTGACCAAAACACAGTTTATTGATATTAGATAATTAAAACACACATTGTTTATGGTGTAAACATATTATCCATACCCTCGCATTTAACATGCACAGTAAAATATGCAATTTCCGACACTATTCCAATGGTTCAATCTTCTTCTTCAAAAGAAATTTACAACTTTGAGTTCATTCAGATATGTTCGTGATATGAATTTGAATCTGGTAGCATCGGAAGCCATATATGATAAAAACAATTTTAATATTGTCTTGGTTTCAAAATGTTTTGACCTGCCTGACCATTAGCAAAGTACACATGATGAGACAATGGATCAACCTGTTACCCCCCTTTTCATGATTTATGGTTTTAGCAAAAGTAAATATTCATTAAGGAAACAATTTCAATGTTTTGACCTACCTGTTACCCCCCTGACATTGCCTTCCCCCAACCAATTTGTTCATGGTTTATGGTTCTTGTCAACGGAGCATCAGTAACAGTAAATATTCATTAAGGAAACAATTTCCATGTTTTGACCTACCTGTTACCCCCCTGACATTGCCTTCTTCTCAACCAATTTGTTCATGGTTTATGGTTCTTGTCAACGGAGCATCAGTAACAGTAAATATTCATTAAGGAAACAATTTCAATGTTTTGACCTACCTGTTACCCCCCTGACATTGCCTTCTTCTCAACCAATTTGTTCATGGTTTATGGTTCTTGTCAACGGAGTATCAGTAATTGTGAATATTCATTAAGGAAACGTTGCTTCATGTAAATACCATTTACGGCCCTTGAGAAGATATAATAATGGTTCAGTTAAATGAAGATTTTTATGTTATGTGGTGGAGGTTTTAGTTTGACAAGGATGACCGGAAGTGAAGAAGGGAGTAGATGTAGGACTTGAGTACATTGAGAGTGAAAGTTTCTTCCAAAACAAGTAACGTGGTTTTCACTGGCTACTTACAATATTTTGAGCAAGACAGTGAAAACGTAGAGAATAACCAACGAGGTACGAGTGATTACGGGATATCTGCCCGAGTCGAAATAATGCTCACAGTCGCGAGCCTTGGCGAGCGACTTAACATTATTTTGACGAGGGCAGATATCCCGTAATCACTCGTACCGAGTTGGTTATTCTATATATTACCCATTTGTAATGAAATATAATTAAAAAACGACTGAAAAGATGCGATTGAGAAATCGTAGTAATGCTGTAGTAAGTGATACCAATCAGCTGATCAGTATTCATACGCGTGTCCAACCGAACATCTCCAGAGTGAATTAGTCAACAAAGCATCGGAATCTAGTTCAGTTTCAAAACAATACGAAAATGACAAAAATATTGTCCCTGAATGATATAATACACTTTTCAACCTTGAACAAATTAACACACATAAAACTCTTAACAAAAAACATTATTTGATAAAGATAATAAGTATTTGAATCAGCCGGTCGTCACGCCGTACTAGACCACTGTGATGTGTTGTTGACGGCACAATGTTGTAACGAAAATGTCAAAAACCTGTCAATTTTTTTAAACTATAATTGATAAAAGCGGCAATATCTTTAAGAGAAACTTACAAAGAATGCATCAAAACAAATCTGTATGTCAGGATAATCAAATAATCTGAAGTTTGAACAACATTTGTTTCTTTCGACGTTACTTTGATTCACGTAGCAGGTGTCAAGAACGATAACTCTCGGCCTGTGATCACGGTAGGATTGTTCCCAGGGCTGATCAACTATGAGTATGTTGATTTGTAAAAGTTATTGCTTTCATGAATGTATGTATTGAATTTGAGTCCCTATGGTTTTTAGGTGTAAATAAGTACTAATGGATCAGTGAAATTCTTGTGCTTGGATAGATTTCATGAATTTTCGATGGCAGCCATGTTTTGTTTACAAACAGACAGCGCTTATTGCGTCTTTGGAAAAAGCACAATCTTGATATCACAATGAAATTTAACACGTAGATGAATAGTTTCAAATAATACTGCGTTTAAATATCAACCTGTAAGTTTTGATGTACAGTATTATTCATCGTTCTACGATTTTACTTTTAACCTAATCGACATACGTTCGACACGTTCAATTTATCAATGAAACGTAAAAATAGTTCCGTCGACCAATCGTCTTTCATTCTCTTAGGAACCGACCAATCAACGTTGAGAATCACTAAAAAGCACATGTGCGGATATCAAAAAAATATTCACTCGTGTATCCTCGCCCGTATGGGTAATATAGTTATATATTGCCTGTATCAATTTGCCCTGAGAACAACGTTTGCCTTTGAAAAATGTGTGTTTCCGAGTGCTACATGCTATCGTGTAACTATTAAAAAGAATGGGAAGTAAGTATCAATATTATGTCTGCATCTTCGAGACAGAAACTTCAAAATGCTGACAACTTATAACATTCATTGCATTACATCTAAAGATATCGATATTGCATGTAAATTATAAATGACATTTTTCTATATTAAATATCAATTTGAATTTACCATACTGAAATGGTATTATTGTATTAATGTTACATTTTGCCTGACATTCTTGGGAAAATTGTAAGGTGAATGAATTTGAAATTAAAGAAGCATTTGTTGTATCTATACATATGAGCAATTAGAAACATTAAATTATCACAGTAACTTAAAGATTTAAAGTTTTATTCTATAGTACGGACACACACATTTTTGCGTACTGATACATTACAGCCTAGGGTTATAGCGGACGAGTCTAGTACTAAGGAATTGATTTCAGTAACTCAAGTAACTCTTCCTTGGTCCCATTTCATATGAGACCTTGACATATGTAGAACACCAAAGACAGCACTAATGATGTTAGCTTAGCACTTCAAGATCTAAACGGCAAATAGAGAAGTCAATAAAGCCAGTCAGATATTTTAAGTAACAGAGGTCATATTGACTTAACCAAAGTTAGCAGTTCAGGGAATTATTGATAACGTGTTACTGATCGTATTGTTAACAATATAAGTACACCAAGATTGTTGGACATTGTTGTGATCAGCATGTTAGAGATTAACATATTTTGTATAGACCTACATGTTTCAATCATAGATGATAAGGTGAGAGCAATGTGTTATGAGAATGGGGGAAATCATATCTCTTTACTAAGGATGTAAATTGTGTTTCTAAATGTTTTAATTCGTTATTATTGTACTCTTTCTTTATTTTGACTCCAATGGTAGAAGTTGATATATGTTTTAAGTTACAGAATACAAAATATATCAATAATATTCTATTACGAATTCATCTATTAAGTGACCTTTTAAAAAAATTGAAATGAAATTAGTATTTCTTTGCGAGAAGTATCATTTGAAATAATGCTGATTATTTTCAACACTGTGTCCAATAACATCACTTTCTAAAATCGTTTTATGGTTTTAACTTTAAGCATGTTTAACATGAACCCTATGCAATAGTAGAGATGGTTCTCACTTTGGAGCATGTGGGTAACATTTAAAAAATTATTAACAATCAGTTGCCATGTTTTGTCTTGTCGGTCAATTTGAACCCTTTAAAACATGTATTCCTTAACAACACAGACATATAGATTTAAGTGATATTTTCGGTATTTTATAATTGGTTTTCCCCGGATGTCATTCTTCATTCAAATCAAACAAAATATGTCAAGATGTGTTTAGCTTTTTACATCGAATATGTTAAAGATCTTTGTTTCTCTCTGTGTCACATTGTGTAAAAAATATACTGGGTTACAACAATCAATAATAAATTCCCAATTCAACAAATAAATATATGATCGTTAAAAAATATCAGATTTGGTTCTGTGACATACCTGAGCTTAAAGCATTATGTATTAAGGGAATTATTTTGTATTAATTTATGTTGGTTGTAGCTATAAGGATATTTACTTACTTGATTATGAATGTGATTTGTTATGAACATCAGAAAATGAAAATTACATTCGTTTTAAATAATTTTAAACATTTTCAACTATTGAATAGTTTAAATCATCTTATGTTTTTCACAGTATTGAAATCGACGAGTATAGACAAAAGGAACTTGAAAGGAAATCCCCATAAAATAGCTTTTAGAAACAATAACAATGTGTTTAAAATAATGAAAAAAAAGTAAATTGTCCTACTTTTGCACATTGCGAAGAAAATTGACTTGAACATAATGTTAATATGTTGAAATGCTGCTTGTTAACAATGATACAAGTTTACATTAAATTGCCTTGGTCATCTTGATTATCTCAGTCCCTATCGTGTCCAATCAATTCACCATTCCCACAAAATAGAGTTTATCTATCAACCTGTCGCCCAAGATAAGAATGCTTCTACACCCAATTTGTTCTCAGGGTTCTCTTATATATACTGATGAAACTAGCATGCATGCATTTCTTATTTTAAAATAAATAAAAGAAAGATTGATGAAGAATTGGGCATTATGAATCAATATCTCTCTCAAATGTTGAGTGAAAAGACTTTTGACACAAGATGACACGTATCTGTTCGGCTTTCACGCACAAAATTATATCAATTTGACCATGTGTAGTTTGTTATAATGTATGATTAGATAGCATGATCCAAACAGCTTCTTATATATAACATAAAATCAAATCTTTTCACAAGGAACACTGTTCAGATCGCCTTAAACCAAAGAACGAGTCTGGTTTAGTAAATTTAACGTTTTATACAAACTCGTTCTTCTGAGTGTTGTTAAGTTATAGTTTCATAAAGTTAAGAGGCCAATAAGATTTTGTATGCTGGAATATCAAAGATATATATATTTCGCCATGATGCTTAATCGATCAAATAATCAATAATCTGGTTTTAGAATCAACAGCTGTGAACAACGTTAACCCGATTGTAATTAAAGGTTCCCTGACAATCAATCAATTCTATCTTCACCATGCGGGTTATGAGTCCTATCACTCATTGTATTTGCTCATCAAACAACCTTGGGATAGAATACACGTTCTGTTTCTTTACAGAGCGTCTGGAGATAAAATGAGAACGTTTCCATAAGGAAATAACATCGAAAGTTGATTTGATTATATCTTGAATTCGTCCTTCATAGTGACCGATAGGAAAGTACAGACATGATGCACTATTGGAATTTTCTTAGTTTATGAACACCTTTTTTTATTCAACACCGAAATTTTATATTATACATTTACAAAAACAGTTGTCACTAGATGTGCATTTAATATCTGAGAAAGTTGATATTACACGTTCTGTTTCTTGACAGAACGTCTGGAGATAAAATGAGACTGTTTCTATAAGGAAATAACATCGAATGATGAATTGATTGTATCTGGGATTCGTCCTACACAGTGGTCGATATGCTTCTACACCATTGGCATTAACTTCGTTTATGAACACTTTTTTTTCATTCAACTCCGACATTTTATATTGTACATTTACAAAAACAGTTGTCACTAAATGTACATTCAATATCTAAGATATATCATATAAATATATATTTGATTGAGAAAGTTGATGTTATTACCATTTTAAATCTTTTGTAATAAGTGCTGTTTGATACTGTTATTCATTTATTTTTTATTTACAATATGCAATTGGCACAAAAAGAAAATTGATTATCAATTATCGACACCTGAACCAAGTTGGTGTTTATCTGTCAATGAAACATTTCCTTGCTTCTGTACATTACAGCCCATTAGATTGATAATTTGATTTGTCATAAAAAATCTAATCTCCATTATATGTGGAATTATAAGGTAAATGGCATTTGTTTATCACTTCAAGGGTATTTCAAGACAATGAGAGTAGATAAATAGAGGATATTATATGAGTGTCCATGATATACTATGGTTACGACAAGAGTGGCTAAATATTAGTATTTCCCGAGCGAGAGCGAGGGATATACTGATATTTAGCCACTCGTGTCGTAAACATAGTATGTCATGGGCACGAATATAATATTCTGTTTATTACCGTAGTCCCAAAATTGAAGAAAATGCTCAAAACCTCCTTCCCAGCAGCATAGGCAGACAAGCGGGCGGCGGCCCGTATGGATTGTGACGTCATAGGTGAACCGTGACGACAAATCATTGTTTATTACGTGACGTCACAATGCAAAAGTGATATTTTGCCCTAGGGCAACATATGAAAAATATAAACCTCGATATGACTGCCCTCGTAGGTAATAAACCTTGTTATATATTCCATCTAGCAGCTACTCTCAAACCTTCTCTATGTCCATCGATCAATCAACACAAAACATATATATTTCATTTCCCCATTGATGACACATTTACCAAAGAGGTGTTCGACTGTCAGTGATACGTTTGCTTGGTTTTGCATATTTCAGCATGATTGTGAATGTGACCTCATTTTGACTTGTTAATAAATGAATTGATTTCTGATCAAAGACGTCTCACTAAGTCTAAATTTCAATTACACATGCAACAATAAGGTTTATGATGTTAGGTTATCACTTCAAGGGCAGTGCAAGATAAAAGCTTCGATGAATCTACTGAGACACAATATAGCAGAACTTAGGAGCAAAGTAGAGTACAACTATTCATAAAACATAACTTGCGAAGTTTGTGCAATAGATCTACATCCTGAATATATACTTTTTCGCCTATATAACATGTACTTATGTAGAATCGACCTCATTTGTGCACAGTACATATCATCAATAATATACATATCAATATCGATGATAAAGTTAGATACAATATCGATAATCATTACTATACATTCATTATTACTCATGCTTTCTTTAGATAAGACTTCTTATATTGTTATCAAAATTTCCTTGAAATTAAACTACTTAAATTTTACAAAATCTATCCTTGCAAACCTTATCGTGGCAAAGAATACATAGCTTTGTGAAAGCTTTTATAAAGGACATAAAGAACTAATCAAAATTACTAGGCTGATGGATACAATGTAATCGTTTATGGTGTACAAGATCTGATTCTCTGTGAAACACTTCTTATCTAGAGCAAGAACCACTGTGCCACTATCAAGATTCACCAGCTTCTGTACATTTGGTTTTAGCTCAGAGATGTTCAGTCTAAAACCTGTAGAATGAAATCAAACCAGTAAAACCGAGCCCTTTCATTTACAATAAACACCGACTGCAATTGCCTTGAGGAAAATATCAAATCATAACTGCATGTATCATTGTTGTTATAATTTTTAATTATTTGTCAGACTGAACAATTGATTACATCAATAATTAATTATATTATACAAAAGGTTCGTTAAAAGTGTTTTCTAATGGAAATGTTGTACGTACATCTGTGTATATCTTTTTAACTAATACCTTTGAACTAATACTGAATCAATACCAATTCGTTTTATATTGTTATTTCAAACCTTCTAGCCAGATTACTTCATTTAAATGATAGCGGAGGCATACAAAATTCAATACTTAATTAGCTACATTAAACAAATACTTCAAATCTATAACAAGATAAGGATATATATTAAGATTTTGCCTGCAGTCAAGTACTAAATGTAGTCTTATCACTCAAGGTTTAATGAAGGACCGAGAGAGCAGTTAAAGCTGATCAAACACTTCAAGGAGCAGGAACCATGTTGATTGAGATAATGGCACCAAGGGAAGAGGACTATTCTGCAGACAATCTGTTTAATGTGACCTACTTTAGTCTGATCTTCTCATGACATACTCTTAATGACCAAATTGCTGCATGGCTTTTGTAAATTGGATGAACTTAAAAATATGAATAAATAGGATAAACTGTAAAGAATACTCTACTATACATTGTCTCAGGAACTGGACACTATTCACATCGACTCCTCCTAAATATCACTTCTACTAACGAAGATTAATATTGACTTATAGACAACTCAATTAATATACCTTTTGTAATCGATCACAGAAAATAATTAGATATATTTTTAATTACAATTACAATGAAGTGAATGCAATCTGTTAGATTTGTTCAAATGAAGAACAATTATAAAAACAATTGACAAAATAATATCAGCTTAGTGGTACAGTTGTTTTTATTCCAAAGAAAACATATTTGATTTCACATTTTTTTATTTGGTTACTATTAAACAAAGTACAAAATGGTACCATTTAAAAGTTTTGGTATATGATTTGACAACCTGGACAAACAGCGCAATGAATATAGTGAATTATATAGGTAATTTATCTTACATCTAAGCTCAATGTGTGCAGTTAAAAGGCATTCCATTAAATCATAACTAAATAAAAAACAAATGTAATTTCAGCAAACATTATGTGTTAAAGTGGTCAACCCCTGACGTATGAATGACTTTTTTCCAGAGAAGTTAACTGCAGAAAATCTATTGACTCTTGAAAATAACCGAATTGCTTAAAGTAAGAATCAAGATAATGACATGAACATGTCAACCTACTTGTCAGCAGCCATTAGTGAAGGAAGTATTTACCATCAGGTGTGCGTGGTGTTTGTGATAATGCATTGTGGTCCAAATTGATATACCATGTACAGGAACCTATTAAATGGTTACATTAACAGGGCAACATATTCGAATCAATTATACGAAAGAACACTTCTGGACAACAGCAGTTTTCCTTAATAACAAGGATATAGACAAGTAGATAAAAGGACAACACTTCACTGTTTTAGTCATTAAAATTGAAACCTATCATTTATTGTGTAGTGACTAATTATCACTTGCGTTGTCATGAATTAGTATTGTCGCTGTATAATGATAACAGTAATACAAAATGTATTGGAATGATAACATGGACGTAAAAGAGATATGTATACACGATAAAAAGTATGAATATTTTGAATTGACTTCAAAGGAATACATTTTACATAATCCTATCTCATGTAAGAATCTCGATCTCTGATTGGTCCACGTGACCCTGGATAACTACCGATATCCTCCTCTTCAGCGGGGTGATAAATCATTTATACCCCTTCACATAAAAAGCATGAAAAAGCGTGCAGATTGAGCGTCTTGAAATGTACAATGTATGTTACCTCGAACGCATGACCAAGCTGGTTACTTTTGATCAACCGATAAGCTTTAAACAACCTATAGTAAAATGACTTAAAATGCAGTTAACGTTTTTTTACTCTTTATCTTCATATTATATGCGTTTTGTTTAAACATTCGGTAAGATAATTTTTTTATACCATTTAGAGGCGGGGTGCATGGGGAGATATCCGCCTCTGAATGGTATAACTTATATTATCAAGAAAGGTAGACCACGTGTGATCCTGCCTGCAGTTAAGTATTAAAGGTCTTTTTACTTCAAGGTTTAATGAAGGACCAGAAGAATCGTTGAAATTAGCCAGACACTTCAAGTAGCAGCAGTCATCATGCTTGAGATTATAGATACAAGGTAAGATAAATATGCCAAGAGTTGTGTTTACTGTGATGTACACGTGTCTAATAATACCCTTACGAAAAGGTGGTTGAACAATTTTAAGTAGGAGACCACGTATTTTGACCCAGTCTTTCCTCTCATTTCATGAATCTTGTTAACAAAGATTGTGGTTGGTTTAGTGCGTGAGTTACAGCTTCTGATTATGCCCCTGTCCACACAGCCATCTGGCAGTGCCTGAACCGTCCCACTGGCACCATCGATCTCATATTGCACACCCGCTTCGAACAATGATAAAGTGATTCATAAGGATTAGGATATTTTGGAGTCATGAAAGACGTTTTTACCGGGAAAGTCTCGCAATGCCTCATCATTAATGTATCAAGAGAAGTTTATATTTAGTTTGAAAGTCACGTGACCTCTGCTGATGTGAGGTGCTGTCATATACACATGGAAATTAATCAAGCAAAATAAACTTCAATTTCTTTTAAATTCTAAACATATAATTTTAAGACATCTTACAATTTTTTATAACTAGGTACAAATCACGATGTTCTCATGGAGGCCAGTTATTTACGGGCTGCATGAACCAATCATGTGAATTGCCTCACCCTCAATATACTGAAAAGCAAGTTTTCCTGATTGCATTTACGTATGTCAGTGTCAATTGAATATTCAGTCCGATTGTTGACAAGGCACGTGGACAATTGTCACAGGCTACACGTGGCAAATTATTTGCATGAGAAATGCCGGGATGTCTTCAGACTTCAGATCAGGAGACACCATGCTATTATTTCAAAACATTTGAAACGTACAGGACTGCAAACGATGTTAAAGAGCTCCCAAAGCAGGTAGACCAGGAAAGAAAATGGGGCGAAACTAAAGAGCTTTAAAAAGGCTCATTGGTAACCAGGGAGAGCCATCTCTTGCAAGACTGTCCGTAATCGTCATAAAGTGGCAGGATACAGGGCGAGTAGACTCATCGGTACCAGATTGTCCCAAGCTCATAAAACAGCCAAATGTAATGAGCGTGGTCGTTGCTGCATATGGTTGACCGTCGTAAACGTGTAGGAGGTAAAATAAACCAGCAATGGTTCCCCGCAATATTCAGGAGACAGTTATGGAGTGGTCATTTCCATGTAATGTAAGCGGCCCTTATTACAATTCAGGGGAACCAACAAGAGATCCTGGACAGGACTGTATGTTATCCCACCTTTTGATAACCATCTTCTTGACGCAAGACTAATTTTCATGGATGACAATGCCAGGCCAAACAGAGCCCGTTACGTTATCGAGTATGTGCATCAAAATGAGGCTGAGACAATCCAACATCTCTGGGTCGCCGTGTCCGACAGCAGTATTCCCATATTTAAACCCTCAACGACATGACTGCCGACTAGCATGAGGAATGGAACAGAATTCCTCAGAATCAAATCCGGAGATTGATACGAGAAAAGAGGAGGCGTCTGGAATCAGTCGTCAGTGCACAGGGACGGCACACTAAATATTGATGGAAAGTCTATACTCGGACATCCGTTTACACGAATGATGTGTTTGAATGATACTGACATTTACCCTCTGCATGAAAAGTAATCTCGACTTTGTTTTCGTATCAAATCATCTAATTTTTCACATGTGCTATCAGGCAATAAACAGATAACGATAATGGATTGTTTGTGTGTTGTTTTCTTCTCAAATATCAACTTTTCACGATGGGAATATCAAAATACCAGAAGATATTCATAATGTTATTAGTTACTTAATCAAAATAAAATAGGGATGTTGCTTGAATAATTTCAAAACGTTTATATTTATATATAATGAAACAATCGATGGAGCCAGATCGTCAATACGCCGGTACCTTTCCAATGAAATAGAAAATGGCTTCACTCTTATCACTTGAGGCTTTTTTGAACGATTATGAACATCATTAAATATAGTCAAACATATAAGAACAAAGGGCATGTTAATTAAGACCAGAGTTGTTAGATAGCTGCTTATGTTTCTCTGCCCACAGCGGCAGATCAAGTCAGGACATGTTGATACAGCCTCTGTTCTATTATTCCGTTGGTTCCGGCAGTTTTCCCTGGCGTAAAAAGTTGCAACACAATCCATTTGAATTTCTTTATCAAATGACAACGCTTCTCGCACGGAAAAAAGTGGTTCATATCACAATGCATTTGCAATGATACAGTCGCCAAAATTATAATTTTAGAACAGCGTTGCTGATTGCACAACTAGCTTTGATTGCCTCCAATCAGGCATCTCCCATTCTAGCCCACAAAGTTGGCGTAATAGAACAAAAGAGAAATGAAAAGTTTCCAAAACTGATGGGATGGAATGTTTGGACGATTTCTTTCATAAACCACATTCATTTCAATGATTTAACCAATGAAATCAACTGTAGACAAGGTTAACCATTTAATTAGTTAATTGTCATAATCGGGACAACAGTTTTATGTACACAAATGAATATTTAGAAATACATTGCAATCAGTGTCAAGGATATAAACAAGCAGGTAAATGAATATAACAAAAAAAACAATTTCACTTAACACTATAAACATTAACTTTGTATCAAATACAATGAACCACAGTTTGGATATCTGATCTTATAAAGCCTTTTATAATGACCCATATAGAATAACGTGCCAGTTTAGTGGCATCGGTAAGTCATTTACTGTGTAAATTCTCTTTAAGGATGTATTTATTATTCATATGCGTAATTACGAAAACCCCAGGGTGTAATATATGAACACAACAGGGTTGTTATCAGAGAGAAATGTTCCATACTTCATTCAACCTTAAACTCATAAAATGGACATTATTATAACAAAAACGGGTGTTTTTGTTTCAACATATGTCATATTGTAGCAAATGTGGTAAATTAGGAAAGAACAGAAGCAAAAGTCATGTGTACCACAAAGCTCCCACCTAAACTTAGACGTTTAATCAAACTTGAACAAGGCATTATACTGAAGATCAAAGTAAATATTGTCATTCTATCAACTAAAATTTAGAAAACGTTATGACATGATTAATGATGGAGAGGAATATATGGATAACAACTCTTTTGTTCATGGTATGAAACGTTTCGACACAGATCCTTGTGTCTTTCTCAAGCAGATAATAAATAGTAAGGTATAGATAATGGTAGCAAATACTAGGATGCACAGTAGAAACAACTTGTGAAAAAGGTAAATGTAACTAAACATGGATCAACGCTAAGAAGCCAAAGATCTACAAAGCCGGGAGTGTTTAGATTTAATTAATTGAGGCCAGAGATGTACATGTGTTTTATCGTTAATTAATTGAGAAGATCATAGGCCGAGAGGATTTAATAACATCCGCCTATGATTCCCTAACCTCTATGGCATGAATGTAGACATTAAATATTACACAGAGCCAACACCAAGTTGGTATTTTCTGTACATGATTTTATTCAATATTTTTGTATGTGTAGAAAACACGTATATATCAGAGTGGTAAAAGAGCAACACTACAAACCAATGTTCTACTGCTTCAAGACAAAGTCTCAGACCTTACAGCCAATGTGGAAATGCATGATGCCACGACATATTAAATGTTATCTGACCAAAAACGGCTTTAATATGGTGTTCATGTTTTGTTTTGAAAATAAATTGCAAAGATGAATTATTTTCACTTTATTAATATGAAATCTGAATTTGTTTAATTACCCATTCTCATCTTCCATTCTATTAGGAATCCGTGATTATAGAGATTCAAATCAGAAGAAATTTCGACAGCGTCGGAAATGATGTCTGTGACAGTAGGAACAAGAACTGAAACATTATCTTCTTATTTATCATTTACTCTGCTTCCGCTAATGTGATATTCGATGTAAGTGTTAAGAAGCATATATGTATGAAACCTTATCACGTGATCAATTATTTCATACATATAACAATATGAATGATGAATAGAAAATCAGTTGGTTTTTGTCATTCAAATAGCACAACAATATGAAAACTGATCAGCAAATCAGTTATCAGCGTGGTTATAATAGTAGCACAAAATAACTGACAATAGCGAATAACAGTCTTAATTCTGGTTGCCGATCATTTCACTAAAACAACTTAAAATATACTTTTAGAGGCATTTAGAAGTTGTAAGATGAATAAGGAAGAATTCTATGGATTTTTCAACTACTTTAATACAAGGGTGCGACGTTTCGGTGTAGATACCAACACAACACCATTTTCAAGCAAATGATTTGATTGAAAAACGTTGTAAGTATCTATCTATCTATTATTCTTAAAATCTTTTTTATTTGCAAATAAAGTGGCAAAGTAAGATATAAATTGATGCGTTTTAAATTTGATAGAGAACTTGAAGAACTATCTTTAATGAAACTCTCACGTCGGCAACCTACACAGTTGATATATCATCAGTGAAACGTTGAAATTGAAAACACGAAAATATAAAATCTTTGTCTTGCATGTGCAAAGTCACGTACATGACAAAGTTGTCAAAACATAAAAATATACGTTCTACTAATTAAAACCAAGGTTCCGGACCTAACTGGCTACTTGACAATGGGCTTTCAACGACTTTGGAATCGAACTGTGACATAGACGTTGTTATCTTATTTTGATTTGAAAAAAACTTTCAAAGATGAATTGATTTCTTTTTCTCAATATGAATGCTGAATTTGTTAAATAGTCCCTTCTCATCTTACCTTGCACTATGAATATGCGATTATAGAGATTCAAATTACAAGAGATTTCATCAATATTGAAACTGATTTGTGTGACATTAAAGGGGCAGTAGCACGTTTTTAGGGGGAATATAGGGTGATATCAGGAAAATGAAAATTAATGGTTCCAATTGAGAGTCAATGTATTTAAACTAAATGGAGCAGTAATAATTCAAATATATAACGTAAAGTTAAGCCATGCGATTGCTTTTTCTTACACAAAATGAATTAAAAAAAATGGCCGCCAATGGATTTTATGTGAATCTTCATACTTTGTCCTCTGACAAGGGATGATTGGCTTGTGTAATGAGATTTTTGACACTGTCAAAATAATAGGTTTAGCATTAACTTACAATTATGAGTGAAAATTTTAAAATATAAAATTATCAAAAAACGTGCTACTGCCCCTTTAAGCACAAGAACTGAAACACTTTCGGCTGGTTTTTCATTAAGGACACTGCTTCCATTGCTTTTCTTAAAGGTTATTCTAGTATAATCTGATAACAAATCAGCCATTCACACAATTATTAATTATCAAATCATCAACCTTCCCTTGTCCTAAATAGACTTAGTAGTGGTTGCTTTGAATGTATGTATCTATACAATACATGTGTGTAAAACTGCATGTACATATAACAAACAAAATTACAAGATCACAATATACTAAAAAACTTATAAAATTCGAGTCAATTTAGGTAATGAAACACTAAAACAAAAAATAAAATTCAGTTCAAACCTGCCCCCTTCCATATCTCCCATTTTTTTCTAAAATCTCAACTTAATCTTTTTCTTTTTAAAGCATGCAGTTAGTTCCTTATAACCAGTCAATAGAAAATTGTATTTCCCGTGCAATAAATTTTTTTAAAATATGATCTATTTGGTACACCACTCTACGCATATAATCTGCGTAATGTAGTGCAGAAAATTGAGATCTTGTTTTAATGAGATTGCCGTGCAAACATCCTCCGTTGACTTAGCCTTATGTCTTACAGTCGATCATGTAGATGCTTATCACGTCAAGGTCATGGCAAGACACAAGGGAATCGTTACGGCTCATCTGACATTTCAAATAGAAAGAGTCATGTTGATTGGGACCAGATGGATAACGTGCCTGATAGATTTTATGAACTAATGAGAAACATTCAGTATTGCCGTTGATTATTTCCCTTAATGTTTCCAAATGACCAATATTTATCAATATGACCTGTGAAGCATATTTGTAATCAAGTCAATAATTGATGACAGCAGTGTTAGCGAATCATATTTGTGATCTTTGGATATTGAAATTAATTAATTATATACTGTTTGAACTTAGACGTTCTTCTTCTCTTGCTTTACTGTCTTTACATTTACCTTAGTTTATTTCTATGTATCTGATTTACATGTAGTTGGTAAATCATGCTAACTTTGTACAAGTTCTAAATTATTTTTTGTCCACATTAGTTGGAGGGTTTTTTACTAACGTTCACGAGAACAGTCTGTCAAAATGTGCTTTTTAAAGTAAGTCACAGCTTGTATGCGGTATTTCAACATGTTTTAGCAAGTACAAGTACAATATCATCGGTTACATGTTTTTAGATAAATGTTTCATTTACTAATTATAGTAGGAAACCTTGGATCGTGAATTAAGATTAATACAAGGAATACGGATTGGTACCCCTTAGTTGTTTTTTATAAACTCAGCAAATAACGTTACAGAAGTAAAATCCCTTGATATTTATTTATACAATAAAGAATCCACACGGTCACTAGATAAGCATTGTGAATATAGGTCTTGCATGTTGAGTGTTGCTATGGTATATCAAGAATGAAAGAATCCATCGATTCACTACGTATACGTTTATGCCAATGAAGAGTCTTACTTTTATATTTTTAAGAAGATATGTCTTTGGAAATAGAATTCACTTATACAATGAAATGAACTTAGTTCTTTGAACGTTGCTATCTCAAAGCATCTGGTTTGATAAGGAGATTAAATAGTCCGACCACGCTATCTTTGTAAGGATAAAACTTGTACACATTCTGAAAGAGCTATTTCAATAAAGGGACACTTTTATCTTTAAAGAATATTGGATCCATCTGCTTTTTCTTTATATTTCTACACGATAAGGATAAGATCTTTCCTGCCTACAAGAAATAAACATTGTAGTCATATCACTTCAAAGTTTAATTACAGGACAAGGGAATCTATAAACCTAATCAAACACTTCGAGTAGCAGGAGCCTTTATAATTGAGATTAGAATAACACTGGAAGGTAATCCCTCTGCAGAGAGAAGGTAGTGTTCACCTTGCATCGTTTTTACTAAATTGCAACACGTCCATGGTAGACGAGGTTGTTCTAATTGCCCTAGCCAAAGTACAATCATGTCTAACATATCTACTAAGCGGATTGAATTAACATCAAACGGAAAGACCTCATTTTGCTATAGATTTCCATAACGAGATAAGGATACCACTTCAGATCTCGCCCGCAGTCAGTACTTAACACTGTGCTTTAATCACTTCAATGGTCAATGTTATAACAGCAGGTCCGAGTAGCAGCCATGGTGATTGAGACAAGGGGGTTGTTGCCGAGAAGATTTTGCCATCTTTCAACATTGCACTTAGCGAGTAAGGTCACCTTAGTATTTTCTGCAACGTCATCGAGAGATACAAGGAGGTGGGAGATAAATATTACACAGGAAGTAATGTTGAAACTGACCATCAACAGTTTGATATTAACCTTGCATTGTTCTTATTGACATGCTCTACAGCTGTATATGGGCGATAAATCTTTATGGATAGATGATAGTGTAATTTTCTGTCCTCACATGAATCTTAATGAAGACGTATAAGTTGAAGAAAGATATTACAAAAAGCAGTTTTCACTGTGACCAATATAATAGTTTCCAGACATGAATCAAATATATGTAATATCCAAAAGACAGATATGTTCACGTTGACCCACAATAGTCTTAAATTCTTCGTTTTATGAATCAATGAAGACATTGTTTGACATTCCAGTTTGTATATGTCATTTTCAAGACAGCTCCTCTGCATTACAGCCAATGTTGCACTGCTTAAAGCTACCTCATTTCCTTGACTGAGTATAGTGGCACCGTTAGTTTCATATTCTACCCACGTTTCCTGAACAATGATAAAGTGATCGTTTCTGATTAAGATATTTTGTGTTAATGAAGAGGTTTTGCCTAGGAAAGGCTTGCAATACCTGGACATTAAAGTATTCACAAGTGGAGATTATATTCAAATCTAGGAAAACATTTAATGATCGTCGTTGGTTGTAATACATCAAATACAGTGTATTACTATAAAATATCATGAAGTAGTTGGTGAATGGTGCTTACTTGTCATTGAAGACATACACCATGTTTGAAAACATCTTGTTTATTTTTACTTCTACCAGAAGCGACTATTTTAAACGCTTGATGGTGTATCTGCGTTTTTTTCTAAAACAATTATTTCGTAAATCACACCAACGCAAAGTAATTCTTTACTTATGTAGTGAAATTTCAACATTATCTGTTTCGTTTTCTCAATGCTGGGCTGCCTCAAGGATATTCCAAGTTACATGATAGTTGCACTAGAATACGCAGGTACATGTGATAGAGCAAACTTAAGGTAGGTAGCTGTACAGAAAACTTAATCAAATAATCCAAACAGCATTATATTCATATACCATTCTATGTGACCTTTCACTCTTTGACGTCGTCAATGACATTAAATGAACTAATTAACAAGATAAGCAAATTCACTTGTCTCCTTGTCGTAACTTCAAATGTCATTTGGTTTGAATTACTTTGGAAGTCATGAAGTATGACGGGTGTCATCGGATTCTTAACTGAATTGACAAAGGTCACTTATCCAAGATGTACATTGCATTCTCCATACTTTATAAATACTGCCTGTTTTTATCCATCCATCCATCCATCAAACCATCCATCCATCCATTGCTCTACATGCAATGTACTACAAGTGAACTTTACGAAACAGTTCTTGTTTTTTAAATCGCAAGGTGCTCATCATGATATGATTAAGTTTTATGTAATAGAATACTGGAATACATGAACATGTACGATGAAAAAAAAAATAAAAAAAAATATTTGGTTATTTCCTTTTGTAGGGCCTTTAACTGAAATTGTTTTGTTTGCTTTTCTTGAAGTAAGAATGTACTTCCTAGTCACAAGAGCAACAACATTCAACGGATAATTGCCACTATAAAACCAAAAATAATGTTTTCGTTTGTGAAAGTTATTCAGTGACACAGTTTCAGCAAAATCGCGTAGTTAATGTACAATATTCTAGTTTTCTATTCAAAAACAAAGCATGAAAGGGACTCCTGGTTGCCAGAATATAATGAACATTTTGAATTGAAGCAAGTTCCCATTATCTATATGATTCTTCTGTAACGAACTCTTCCTTGCAAACATTCTCCCCTCTTTGGGAACTGCTGTTTGAGTGTTTCTTGCATTTAATACAACTCTTTATTAATTAACTATCAATGATATGGCACTTATACAATTTATACGGCCTGCACTATACGAATCCACAACTGGGCCAATACAGGAAAACTGGGCCAATACGAACAAAACAGGGCCAATACGAGCGGACTGGGCCAATACGAGTCTGAGCATGCGCATACACACAAATGGCGAGAGTCCGAAGCTACCGCTTCAAAACTTTCAACACATATGACAGTTCATCAATCTCATTGATAATTTTGATTTCGGTAAAAATTAACTCTCTAATGTTGTGCAAGTAAATTACAAAGAAGTTAATTAATAAAAACGTCATTAATCAAGTTTTTCCGTATTGGCCCAGTTACAGGTCCTCGGTCTTCTGTATTGGCCCTTGGCTTCGCCTCGGGCCAATACAGCAGACCTCGGACCTGTAACTAGACCAATACGAAAAAACTTGATTAATAACATTATAATATTTACTTTATTTCCTTTACTGTGCCTCCATCAAACTATTATTTAAAGGTTGTATTGGGCCACGATTGATATTCAAAGCACTACATTGGCTATTTTTCAAACGGAATGTAAGACAGTCTATAAATCTGGGCAATGCATTTTATGTAGATGATCAAATATAGATGCTTAGTTAGTTGTTTTGTTTATTCAAAAGCCTGGAAAGTACAATAATGCATTAGGCTAAACAAATTTGAAATGATTAGTTGATAAATTATTTGTTGAGGCATTCTCATAGTTCAATAACATTATTTTCTGGTTTAAAGTTAAAACAAAATGATATTACAGGCTTGCTTGTATAATGATCGACTAGTAAAACAAGACACTCGAGAAATACATCAACTAGTTGGTTTTTCTTCATTTAAACATTAAATGATAATAATGATGTAATGACACATTGCTTCGAATAGTAACTTTTGATAATAATTTGAAACTCAAAAGATATAAACTTCAATTCACAAAGCGAAAACTGAAAACGTAAACAAATTAAAGATACTTAAATTACTTAAACAAATCACTGACTAGAACCAACACGAAAGAGCGTTTACATGTAAGACTACTGGTAAATTGGTTATTGATGATCTTATTCATTTAAATTTGACTAGAATGCCTCCATATTTATAGGTGGACTTTAACATAAACTGTATAAAATTGAACAGTAAAACTGTTTCAACATGTAGTCACAGATTCACAGAGTATTGTATAGACATAACAGTATTCTCCACTTATTTCCTGCAGTAACAAAACACTCAAGTTGACGGGCACCGAAGCAGCACAGCGGATACAAAGAACTTCCGATGTGCTAAATGCTGTAACTGATGAATTATTTCTCATTAGCTTTCTGTACAACTAGAAACTAGCTTGTTGTTAGTTCTGGGTTTGTTTAATGTTTTTGGTTCGTCTTTGTATTTTGCAAATGACATGTCATGTCCTTAAGGCCTCTTGCCTTTTTGACAGAAATGAACTATCTATAAGTTTGGGGGTTAGATAGGTCACTTATTACAAAGAACCTCCGCCTTGCAAAATATCTTCTGTGAGTGTTATTGGCAGGGGCATTATCTCGCATTAGCTCTAAGTACAATGCAAAATTGGAAGGCTTCAATTGATGGTTTTGATTCTTTTCTTTTGTTTGGACAGCTCAACAACATCTGAAATTATACAGCACCTCCGACATGGAAAATATCTTCTGTGAGTGAGATAGGCAGTTACATTACATCGCCATTAAGCTATCAGTACAATTCCAAATTGGAAGGTTTCATTTAATGGTTTCTACTTTCTTTCTTTTTTTTCCGTCTGACAAAGGCAATCATGATTATCTATGTTGGCTTTAAAGTACTGCAGGCCAGGCGATTTTAAGAAGTGAAAGAAGTTAATTTCAGATAAGCAAGTGAATGGATAGGAAAACTCGTCATGTTTGGCTACTCGGGCTACACAAATCGATAGGGTAATCATCCTTGTTTGGCCATGATTGGGACATATGATCCTCATACATGTTAATGTCGGGATAAGAGATGACTGAATGGGCAGCAAACAACCATTATCCTAGATAATTGGTAGCTATGTTGTTGAGATCCATGGCAATAATATTAGAAGAACTGAATGCCTCGACAATCGCTTCGATCTGTCAAGATGTGCTTCTAATGCCACCATGTTCATTCTTATCACATTTCCACGGACCAGTCGAGCAGGCGACAGTTGTCGGCTGCCTCTCTGGTTAAGAGCAGACGACAGATCGATCAATCAAACAGAGCCGTCCTGAAGATTCACTTCTGTCATGAGCTGTGGAGAGTTCACGTTACAGATATCGAAAATGTTAAAACTGGCTGCAAATAATGCTGAAATATAAAGTCTTTGATTCCCAACACGCAATTGCGATTAAGGAAACCTGCTTTGACATTTTCCACAATATTGATTGACAATATTAGATTTACACACACAAAACTGTTGCCATTTAACGGATTGAAATGAGATTGTGTTTTGATAAACTCAAGTTATTCAGTTAATGCACTTCGATGATATTTCAATCATTTGTTCTGAATTGCAGTTTTAATGTTGGCTTTTTATAGATAGTTTTTAGTTTTTGCTAGAAGTTTAGAAGAAAATCCTGTCATGATGTTGTTACGTTCTACCATGTCCATCTAAATCCCCGGATTTCTAACCGATAGGGCATATGAGGGTCATCCTTGACAGACGTTACCACGTCGTCAGCCTAAACCAAAGAGGCTTCAACAGCCTAGTTTCTAAGAAGAGAGGTTGGAAAGTGTAAGTCATTTACTATCCAAAAAAAGTTCATACATGGAAGAAAAGAAGAATTTGATTGCTTAAAAAAACAAAATAACATTTCTTAAAATAATTTTTGTGTCAGGTTTGAGCCCACGGTTTCGAATGTTTATTGTTTAGGGATGATATATAATTTTAAATGTTTAAATGTTTAAAATATAAAAAGATTTGTTTCTTCCTGTGACATTCAACAAGGAATAGAATGATGCTATAGTGGACTACAGTAAAGATGCAGCGTCATGGTGTCAAATACTAATAATGTTGAATGATGTTAATGTCATGAAAACGCTTGGTTCATCAGGAAGTCCACTATGAACCTTGACTCATCTAGAAACATTACATTCCTCCAACATCGATCATCCCATTGACGGCGATCCTGACACCAACGGTATGTTTCTCCGATGTGATGATCTTTCAAACATGGGACGTTTGAGAGTAGGTGAAGGTTACCTCTGTGTAGTCGATTTCTAAATGTCTGCCCACTGAGTGTCAGACCAGTGTCCGCTTAAAGTCCAACTCTTGTCTGATAGGCTGTTATGATGCGATGTCTCAGGGCCATTGTTCGTATAAATCTGTCCAATCTGAATAAATTTAGATAAAAAGTTTTTTTATATAAGATTGACAGATAAGGCAGGCCGTTCCGCTGATCTCTGACATTACGCTGTCCTATCTCCCCTGAAACTCAACCGTTCAACATTACTCTTTTTGAAAGTTATGGTGTACGGAGATTATTTTTATTTGGAAAACTCCAAGCGATCATCTCAACTAGTGATGCGATTGCTTGTATTAATTTTTAGATTTGATTATATAGTGTAGTCTGTAGTGTTCAGTGACAAATGATGATTACACACCTCACAGAAATTAACGTGGCGAATCATTATCTCAAAGTTAGAGCCTGCTTAATGTAAACTCTTACGACAAACTGCATGTGAATAGTGATATTTCTTTTCTAAAATTTGCATTGATTTCTTTTTATTTCTGATCAAAGGAGTGAATATTTTTAATCATAAATCCAAGACAATTACATACAACAAAAACATAACTATCTTAATGATATTTTCCTTATCAATGATATCTGGTATCTGGAACTCAATCTGCTTATGACAGACTGTGAAGCATTAAGCCTTCGAGCCACAAGGGTCTGTGTTGTGCCATGTATCTGTCAGCTTGTGTTTGTCAATCGTTAGGTAACAAGTTATAAAAGAGCCAAACTGATAATTGCAGCCTCAATTTGCCTTTCACAATCGGTATACCATCTGAAATGAATATCATGTAAATTTCGTATTCAACCCCCATGATCGTCAGTTGCATCATGTATAGATGCTGAGTTTGCCAATTTGTTTGGGTGCCCTTTTTAATGGATATTTTCCATCTGTATGGATACATACTACGTTTTCTAATCTTCTATGCATTTTCTATTAACATGCTCCCAAAATGGAATATCGCCATATTCTTGAATAATATAATATATGACACATTCTCATACAACGATCGAACTGTAATACGTGGTGACTTCAATGCTGACCTTTGCAATAACTCTGGATATCAAAACCACTAGCAAAGTGTCTGAAGATGTCCCTGCAAGAACGTGATCAATGTACTCATCACCACCTACTCTGTCTCAGATCACTGCCCCATAGGTGTTTGTATGCATATTACTGACAAAACCATAAGATCTTTAAAGATGGGGGAATCACCAAGCCCAGATCATATTGTTCACGATCACATCAAATTATGTGGGAAATTGCTCATCCCTCAATTTGTTACTTTTTATAATGATATTGTTTCATATGAATACATGTATGTTCTCAAGTTGTTGAATGTTTGAATTATGCTTCTAATCCACTAAAGCTATGGTAAAAGTCAAGATAACCTTTCTCATAACAGAGGTATAACACTTACTCACGTTTTAGGTAAATTATTTGAAAGATTACTTTTAAGTAGAATTGAAAGCTGAGTTACAAAAGTAAAGAACTTTCTACATCCTTTCCAGTTTGGCTTAAGCAAAGGTCAAAACCCCGCTCTTAGAAATTATTGCCTACTGCAACAGAAGAGACACGCCCATATACTGTGCATTCGTCAATAACGAAAAAGCTTTTGATATTAAGCATAGATGTCCAGATTTATTTCTGGGAGATGAGGTTGTGTATCGTATGTCAGACGGATGTCATATATGCTGGCTTGAACATAAGCACTGCAAAATCTTACCTTGGTCATACAATTTCAATATGGCAAAACTAAGAAGATTAACCAATGTTAACCACAGTCATGGTTCATATATTGGTGGTATTTACCCAATGCATTTTTTTGTCATGTGACCTTTTCTCCTGCAATGTGTGGTTTTAGCTATCAGAGAATGCTATGGTCGAATGTTTCTAAAGTATTTTTTGTAAAAACATACAAAGGTTTTCTAAACCCACAGTTCAGTTATTGCCAGAGACTGTCTAGACCTTCTATCACTTCTTTAGTATATAGACCAGAGGCCACTGTTGTTTTGGGAAGACTTTCCAATGCTTATTTATTTATAAGTATTTATCAAGAAATTATAAAAAAGATACATAAACCAATAATATATTAATTAATATACCATGTAATAAATTGTAAAAAAGTAATATTTTGGTACTATGAGGAATAACCCACAGGTGAGTGGGACAAGTTTCCTTGTGTCCTGTGTTTGTCCATCTTCCTACGCAGAGCCTAAAAGGCCAGTTTCCAAACTGTCATTTTATGCCTTGCTGCAGAGACTCTACTTTTCTGTGCTGCTATAGGGCCCCTACAGACTAGAGAGCAAGCACAGAAAAGTAGAGTCTCTGCAGCAAGGCATAAAATGACAGTTTGGAAACTGGCCTTTTAGGCTCTGCATAGGAAGATGATGTTTGTCTTGCTAAATTGCTCTAGAGGGTGAAAACGTTTAATTTTTGTAGTTTTAATGCATATTTTTCTGTTTGAACCAAACTATTCTTTAACATCGAGATCACATTTTTAAATGAGTGGAATATAACCGGCCCTACTATATTTGCAAGCCATGTTGATGATGCAAGGGTAGGTCACAACGCTTCTTATGGGTTGCTTTCATTGGTTGATAATGACACATTGCACCATTTTGGCGTTCTTTAAGATGTTGATATAATGCTTTGTCACTTTCGCCCATAGGTGAGATTTTCCCTGTTCTCTCCTACCACGTCATTATCATATCAATATAAACATGTAATTTCTCTTCACACTACTGATAAATTCGTTCATTTTGGAATTGTTTCTATTCTACCTTAAAGGGGCAGTAGCACGTTTTTAGGGGGAATATAAGGTGATGTCAGGAAAATGAAAATAAATGGTTCCAATCTTAAGACAATGTATCCAAACTCAATAAAGCAGTAATAAATCAAAATTATTATGAAAAGTTAAGTCATGGCTGCCAATGGATTTTATGTGAATCTTCATACTTTGTCCTCTCACTATGAATGATTGGCTTGTATAATTTTTGACACTATCAAAATAATACATTTAGCATTAAGGTCCAATTATCAGTGAAAAATTGAAAATATAAAATTGTCAAAAAACGTGCTACTGCCCCTTTAATGTCACTGTTTTGTTTAACACTACCCATTACAGTGTTGTCCACTGAATAAAGGTCATCATTTACTCATTTATTTTTATCTACCACCTATCATCAATTTCAGCAAATGATTGAAAATACCTTAAAGACCTTCATTTAGTTAAAAAGGTTTTCAGTTCAAATTATTAAATAATTTTTATTGTTTATTGTTTATTATCACACGAAGGTCTCTTCAATAATTGCTGTACAGTAATGACTCCATTGGATTAAATTTAGACGAAATTCATATTATTTAATTTGTCTCTGCCCTTTGCACCTCAGATTTGGCAACTGCCAGGGTTTTGGATACCAGCTGTATATTTGATTCTACATAATTTTGTGATTGATGACAACTTATTGATGTCAACTAATGAAGACAAACAAGAAGTTTTGAAAACATGTTGTTTATTTTCAACTTGTACAAATCCCAGTAGCGACTATTTTAAACCCTTGATGGGTGATCTGCGTTTTCTCTAAAACAGTTATTCTGAAAATCACACCATCAAAATTAATAACATTCACACAGGGTAAGAATTTACTAACACATCTCCAAGAAAAGGCATACACAGAGGGTGTTAACAAATAAATAGAAATAACAAACATCAATACTCTCCGTAATCAGTGAGGTGCAAAATTTAATAATAACATAAGTTTCTATAAAATTTTGAAATATTTTCCCTTTTTTCCTAGTATTATGTTTATTAATTCTTTGATCGCATTGATCTATGAATTTGAAATATGTTGATATTCATAAATGTCACTTACATAATAATAACATTTGATCAAACAGATGATATTCATTTAGTCTTTCATTTGACCTTTTTACAACTCTTTGACGTCATTAATGACATTAAATGAACTAATGAACAAGATAAGCAAATGCACTTGACTCCTATTTCAAACTTCCAGATGTCACTTTATTTGAAATACTTTTGAATACTTAAGTCATGTAGTTTGACGGGTGTCATTTGATTGATTAATTTAATTGTCAAAGCTCATTTATCCAAGATGTACATTGAATTCTCAATGCCTTATTTATCCTCCCTGTCTCTGTGTTTCATAAGTTTTCAAAGTAAAAATCCCTAATATATACAAGTATTCCATGTGTATCATGGTATTAAATGGATTGAAACCTAATTTGAATAAATCAGATTTACATTTCCCTTTTGACTGTTCATACAAAATGTGATTAACGCTTAACAAACATAAATGAAATGACAATTAATGATTAAGCTTAAAGATACGGTTTTGTAACTTTGATAAATGTTTTACTACTCTTAATAAAGTTCAACTGAAAGCAACCAAAGATTACAATCAGGACCATATTATAAATTGATTATCATCTAATGGCACAAATGTACAGAAAGTATAAAATGTCTGAAGAAATGTGTTTTCCGTTTCATAAACCGCATCTTTAACTTAATCATTTTGTGTTTCACAGTGTCAGTGTCATTGGTGTCAACAAAACATTTCATAGATCGTACCTGTAACAAGTGCCTAACTTGTCCCTTAAAGGAGCAGTAGCACGTTTTTTGATAATTTTATATTATAAAATTTTCACTGATAATTGTATGTTAATGCTAAATGTATTATGTTGATAGTGTCATAAATCTCATTACACAAGCCAATCAGCCATAGTCAGAGGACAAAGTATGAAGATTCACATAAAATCCATTGGCGGCCATTTTTGTGTGAACACCTTTAATTCATTTTGTGTAAGAAAAAGGAATCGCATGACTAAACTTTACATTATGTATTTAAATTATTACTGCTCCATTCAGTTTAAATACATTGTCTTTCAATTTCCATTTTCCTTACATCACCTTATATTCCCCATAAAAACGTGCTACTGCCCCTTTAACAAACACCTGCTTAACATACTCTTGCAACAGTTTCACATGAAAATGTCAAATATATAATTAACAAACATACAAAATAAAATTTTTAGATGAGTTAACAAGGACATTAAGGTGAACAACCATAACAAAAGCCAATTCTGATCTCCGAGCGGCTTTTCACAACACAAACAATATATCATAATAGTACTTAAACATTTGCCAATTGTTTTCCAACCTAGTAAGCTCTTTAGCTGAAATTAAAAACATAATATGATCCAATGATGTCATATCTCGTACAATAGATTATTTGCAACATTTGGCAGAACATTCAGGAGTTTGGCTGCGACTAACGATTTCACAATGTTTCTTTAATGAACTATTCCTTGAATCTGGTTTTGAAAGTCAGAACGATGGAAAAAAAAGGAAAACATCAAACCATCGAATTAACCATAAAGTTACTACATCCTTACATAAGCCGTATGATAATCTCAGCAATACATTGACTAATTTTTAATTGACGAGTACTACAATTGTTAAATATCTTGGCAGTACAAAGATGATCAAATTTATAGATTTGTTTGAGCACACTTTAGTTTAACGTTAAACTCATTACAAATGTTTTCATTTATTTTTTGGTTTATAAATTGCGCGAAAGGTAATGCATTAGACTCGACATACATGCAATACTAAGTTGGTGAATTATTTTTGCATACAATTCTTAACTTAAATGTCGATAAAGTAATACCGGTTTATGGTAAAGTGAACGAGATACTAAAGTCTTGGTCTTGGTACTTAGATCAAATAGTTCAGACACCAGAGAAATATATCCTCTAGTTTTTTTGCATTTTGGTTCGAATGATAACATTTATTGATAATTTGTTATCTAATAGATATAAACTTCAATTCACAAAGTTAAAGCTGAAAACGCATACAAATTAAAGATAATGATAATGACTGAACACATTCTTTGAGCTGAATCAAACAAAGAAGCAATTAACTTGAAGAAAACTGATAAAAAGGTGACTTCATTCATTGAATTTTTCGAGAACGCCTACATGTTCAAAAATGAACTTGAAAATAAACTGTATAACATTGAGTGGAACAGGGACACTATTCAGCTTCACAGAGTATTATATAGACATAACAGTATTCTCCACTTCTTTCCTGCAGTAACCAAACACTCAAGTCGATCTCCGACCTGGCAACAAAGCAGCCGTAGCGGATACAATGAAATTCTGCTAAGCTACACCGCCCACACATTTGTCAGTCTGCAAAAATCGAAGGACGGTGATAGCGGATAAGGCTTGTGAGTGGGCCTGCATTCAGGGAGTTGAATTATCGACACAGGAGTTCCTGACTCGAGCCAGAGGAAGATAAAGCTCACACCAGCTCAAGAACATCGCATTATTATTCAAAACTCCATATCTGCTTAATATCCTCTGTAAGTGAGAAAGACAGATGTATTATCTCGTATGAACCTTCCTTTAAACTAGGTTATACTTGACAGTTTTTATTCGTCTGTACAGTTTGATATGTATAAGAACATCCCGTTATTACAACATACTTCCACTGTGACTGACTGATATTGACAGATGCATTGTCTCGTATTAGTATTTGCGATTAGAAACTAGGTTTTATGTAACACTTTTGATTATAATGTGAACTTGGTCAGCTCAAGAACTTTCCCGATTGTTAAATGTTTTTCTACCTACAAGAAATCTTCTATGTACTTAGTGACAGTTACATTATCTCGTACTATTTACCTGTACAATTTGAAACCAATTTGATGGTTTTTGTTCCTTGGATTGAGTTTTCATGATCATAAAGAGTTTCCTACCTGCAAATAATCTTTTGTGAGAGATGTTGGTATTGCCCTTATGTCGTAAATTGATTTAGCTCTAGTACAATACAGATTTGGAAGGTTTCACTTGATGGTTTTTTATTTTAGTGTTTTATTTGGACAGCTCATGGGAATCACAAACTATTCACGACTTATTTGAGTGAGCTAGGCAGTTACATTAACTCACCATTAAGGTATCAGTACAATTCCGAATTAGAAGGTTTTATTTTACTGCTCCAATGTTTTTGGTGTCTGGCAAAGGCAATCATGATTATCTATGTTGGCTTTCACGTACAGCCAGCCACGCGATTACAGTCAAAAGAAGTGAATTCAAATAAACGAGTGAATAGATAAGAATACTTGTCATGTTTGGTATCTGTGGCTACTCGGGCTACACAAATCGATAGGGTAATCATCCTTGTTTGGCCATGATTGGGACATATGATCCTCATACATGTTAATGACGGGGTAAGAGATGACTGAATGGGCAGCAAACAACCATTATCCTAGATAATTGGTAGCTATGTTGTTGAGAACCATGACAATAATATTAGTAGAACTGAATGCCTCGACAATTGCTTCGTTCTGTCAAGAAGTGCTTCTAATGCCACCAGGTTCATTCTTATCACATTTCCACGGACCAGTCCAGCAGGCGACAGTTGTCGGCTGCCTCTCTGGTTAAGAGCAGACGACAGATCGATCAATCAAACAGAGCCGTCCTGAGGGATTCGCTTGCAACTTCTGTCATGAGCTGTGGAGAGTTCACGTTACAGATATCGAAAATGTTAAAACTGGCTGCAAATAATGCTGAAATATGGAGGCTTTGATTCCCAACACGCATTTGTGATTAAGGAAACCTGCTTTGACATTTTACACAATAAGCCTTTCAATCGATCGACAATTTTAGATTTAGGCAAAACCGTTGCCATTTAACAAAACGAAATGAGATTGTGTTTTGATATAGTATTTTTATATACTAGTTATTTTGCACAAAGTTTTTTTTTCCAATCATTTGTTCTAAAATGCACTTTAAATGCTGTTTTAGATGTTCGAAGTTTTAGGAGAAAATCTCTTACGTCAGGATGCTATTAATGAGAGGATCTTGTTCCATCCCCTGGAAGCTTTATTCTAGCATCACATTAGAGGTTTAGGGGCACAAACCATGCTTTAACAAAAAGCTTTTACATTCAAGATTGAAAAAAATTGTCGTTTTTCTTATGTTTAACATTATGAGGAAATCTCTTTTAATATATTCCTTTTTAAATACAGAAAGAATGTTTTGTATTTCCAAATGAATTAATTTTGCACTGTCACTAATAATTTGCACAGTTCAAAAAGGCCATTGTAACTTAAAGGTGCACGCGCAGGCGAGTGAAGACAGTAATTAGATAAATATTGGCACTTACAACACTTACAGTAAATATCACATTAATGTCAAAAGATAAATAAGCTCAGAATGTCATTATTCATATTTATGATTTGTGTGTACTGCATTACAGTGAATAATCTTTAATTTTGGTAAAAAGAAAAAAATCTCTAAAGATTCGATTAACTTTGTATTCTTTCCTTGATTAAATCAGACTGATAGCACTTCATTATTAGATTTGCATCCTTGCTATTGAACTGTCATTGTTAAATGTACCATCACATCACTTAAGAAGCTACTTGAAACATTTCTCTATTTTTTCTCTTTAGGACATACACAAATAATACCAACAGTCAACACCTTTGATCGACCAGGCGTCTTTATGAGTTCAGCAAAATATTTGTTCTACCCTTACACAAACAAACCGCAGGCAAGAAAACCATTTCACTTGAGCAAAACAACCTTAATTCAGTTCAGCTGTCATGATCAATAAGTGATTGAAGCATTTTTTATTTGATTGTGGTGAGGCTAATTCATTACATTATCTCATTGTTTTATTAAAATGGTGTTGTGCTTACATATCAGCAGTCACAATAGCATTGTAATTTATTTACATGATAAGCAAAGCGTTAAATTCTCTATTGATACGAATCAACATCATTCTTAGCACACTATTTATTGACACATAACCTGGAGAAAAACAGTTTACTCTAAATAATGTTTTGACAATCTTTTCTAAACCCGTATTATCACATAACAGACCAAGTGCAGTTTTGTTCGGTCGGAATACTGCCTAACTACAAGTTCTTTCAATCTATACGATAAGAAATGTGCTTTAAACTGATACAAGAAGCTCTATCGAAACGTCATGTTTATCAATAAAAATCGCCCTCTTTGACTTCCAATTTCTAAATGCCAGTCAATCTTTATCTATCATTTTGTAATAATAGCTATTGTTGTTTTAGATGCATTTCTTCTATTTTTTCCGTGTTTGGCATTTTCTTATTGGTTCTATTACTTTTGATTAAACATCTAGACAATGTTATTTCGCTTTAAATCATAGTACTATTATCAGACCATTACATCATCATTCTCAACAAATTCACTTTAAATTTATTCTTATATACCATTTAATAATCAACGGCTACATAATTCTATCATTGTAAGTCAATTTCAAAACAATCAATGACTACTTTATATCAGAACCATTTTGTACTGTAAAATGTTAGCGACAACCATATACAGAATAATCAAGGAGCAGATTAGACATTCACTAATACTAAGTGTTCTTTTCTCTGTAATAATATCGATGGCTTGTAGATATCGGTTGTTAATAGCCAATAAAGCCATGTCGATAGCACTGATGTTCTGTCACTCAGACAAGATGTATGAGATCTGGTTACAATGACTTATCACCATATGGTGTTTCATATAATCAATTAGTGTTCTGAGTGTTGCAATAGACATCATCCTGTAGAGACAAGAGCTACATTGCTACACGAGACGGATAATACTTTGAAAATGCGTAACAGGCATGATATATAGACGGAAAAGATTTAAATATGAGATCAAAGTGCGTCAGTAACAGAAAATGCATATAACGCATAAGGAAAGGATAAATCAAAATCTGCGATGCATTGGCGTCAAATAGTTCTAAATATCAATATGTGGGCATGTCAGCTGTTTGACGGAAATTTCTCTTGACAAATAATCATACATATGAGGCATGAGATAAGATTGAAAAGATTATAATTTGCTATGAAATGGTGTCAATTACTTTAAATCTCAATATGCAACATGGTAGTTATTTGAAGTAAATTTCTTTTGACACAAAATCCATACTGATGTCTACGAAGTATATTTGAAGGTTAAACATGGGATAAAGATCCATACAGGGTAATCAATCATGTGCAGACTCATATGTTTGAAGTGACAGAATTTGTTTAGGGAAAAGGTATGTACCTGTTTTATAAGAAATTTGATATACCCGGAGGCACACGGCGTTTCCTGTTATAGTTTATAAGCCTATATGATCTTGTATTTAAATAGACATAATTTTCACGACATAAAATGAAAAGACATGTTTTTGAAATTCTTTTTTAATAAGAATACTTTTACATAAAAGTATGGTAGAGTCAAAATTAATATACTGACTGACCTTATGTAAATCTAGACTTGCAATTTGCCTAATGATTGAAGCTAAATCAAATCGTTTTCAAAAGCAGCAAAAAAGTTAAAACTGAATACCAATGACTAATTTAGCAACAACTTAAACCAAGAGCAAAAGACTGGTTTCAAACTTCTAGATCTTTGTACTACAGACATGATAAGTGTGTATGGATAAATAATCTCCCAATTTCAGAGCAGAAACGTTTTCATCTTGGATGAAGTTTTTTTTATTCATAAACACTTGACAGATCTGTCAAAATAACGAAACAAAACAAAAACTTAACTCACATCATTAATGTAATTTGATTTTTTGTGTATTGAGACCTTATGTAACACGCATTTTGGTGCCGCGTTTTGTAAATATACTTGTCACTATTCGACATCGTTTCTAATATCCTTCAGTATCAAAAACCTTTAATGTGAACAAACAGCAAGAAGAAAAGCAAATGATTGTAAAAATACATCTAATGTGTCTTTGAAAAGATTAAGGCATTTCCAGCCTTAAAGTCACCATTTGACATCATAAGTTAGCCTTTGGTTTAACAATAAACAGTAACAGTAAACATCTCGTCTGTTAACAAATGTATATTGTTCATAAACAAATGATTTATGAATGAGATGTTTGTAATCATAATCGATATGTCTTGAAAGAATAGCTTAATTAACGATCAGTATTGTACCATGTATTTTGCAACTGACTGTCTAACCAAAAGCCAAAAAGATAGATAAAGCTGAGTTTTGCATCTTAAAATGGAATAAAGTTTTGCCAATTGTTCTGAAACAGCTAACAAAGTATATATCGCTGTGGTTGGATTAACGATACGGCATGTTAAACAGTACATGCTTCTGTATAATAACCATTGAATGGATGGTGCGACTGTTACCATTTATTTTATACATAATGTTGGATCAGTTAACATGAGTCGTGAATTCTAAGCTAGCACAATGAGCTGATGCTTGCTATCAAGGTCTTAAATATTCAGATTTTGGTAGCATATGCATCAGTTAAGGTAAGCTTTCATTTTTGCATTAGGGCAAATTTGAGATCATAGCGCCTTGCCTCGAAAATAAGGGAACCAATACAAGACGAATGAAGGGGTACAATTTATATCCATCGACAATTGTTCATAATCATAATTAACATAAACTAAAAGGAAGTTTCAATTGTAAATCTGAGTTGATCATTTAGTGCTTTATCGTTTTGATTAGACAATTATAGAAACAAAATATATTGGTACTTAAAACAGGGAATAACATATAAACACAGCATGTCACTTTTCTTTAATTGTTGATAATATTGATTAAAGATTTGTTTCTATTTGTTTAATAGGATAACATTAATGGTCATTGATTCGAAAACAATTCACAAAACAGCCATTGCACATCTTTGACATGACCCTTAAAAAATCGAAGTTGGTACGTGTTTAAGGCCATAGTTAGTTTAGACGACTATTGATCGAGTTAGGCCAGCAGTAGATAGGAGAGTTCTAATGTAAGGCTTCTTCCCGGTACACTCTGATTAGAGGGAGATAAACTCTGCAGGCAGCGCTTGCACCTAACAAAATATTTTATCATAATTTTCAAGGTCAAAGGTCAAAGTTAGCAGAGAGTTGTCTGAGAGTGCAATGTTGCAATTCACTGCAGGGAATATCGGCACTTCATTCTAAGATCAAGTATTTCATAAAAAAATAAACATTGATAGCTCTAAATTGATTACAAAAGTCAATCATACAAATAATGAAAATATAAATGTGCTTTAACACAACCAGTAATCAAATATGATTTTGGTCTCAAATGACTTGTATTTCGTGCATTGACCTTAATAAAGGGGTATGAAACAACATTTTCAACAACAAAGGGGTTGGGTAGTGAATGTTAACATTGAGCATGCAGTCGGATACAATCATTAACATAGGGCATAACTCCGGTTGGATAACTCCTGGAGCAAATCAACTAGAAATCCATGGGAAAGCAGCCATTTTGAAATTATAACCCTACAACTGCTCCCGGATGTGTATAACAAGTATTGAGTGACATATTTGGCGGGAATCAGTTGATTGCAGTCCGACATCCGATCACCACACGATATATGTATCACAGCTTACTGACATCTTCGATCCAGCCGCAAATCAATAAACGGCCTTGAAACTTCTGGCGGTGTATTCACATGCATAATCACAGAACAGTCACAGCACGATTGGGTGGTTACACATGAAACTAAACATTTTAGGGGGAAACCATCAATCTGACACTTCTTTCTGCTCGTTTTTATCCATGTCCTGAAGCCACTGTCTAATCCTTCCGTCTCGGTATGATTTGGGACGTTTGTAGCCAACAATCTCCTCTCTATATGCCTTATCATACACGGGGTGCTGGAACGTCTTTTCGTTCGGAGGGTCACCAATTTCGTTATAGGATTCCGTTGATTCCGAAGGAAGAAGACAGAGTTTGGCTTCAGTTATATCAACACACTTCTCTACAGAATCCTTCTGGGCAGCCTTGAGGTTCGCACACGATTGTGAAGTCCTGGTGACCGCACTGTCCGGACTGGAGCGATCTTCAGGGTAGGACATGAGGCGTCTCAACTGGGCAGACTTCTCACTGAGCGGTTCAGCAAACCTATCGGACACAGAGGTACTATCCGAGGAGGAATCGTTGGATATTAATCCTATACTCCGGGCTGTGCATTCTGAATTCAAGGACACAGCGCTCCCGACCCGACTGGAACTTGAGAGAACTCGGAGGGAATTGGTCTGGTCCAGCCCCTCCAGCCATTCCATATCCTTCTTGTTAGGGTCCCGGTCCAAATCCACAGACCTTCGAGTCATCCGGGGTGAACAGAACACCCCCAGCTTGGAGTCAGACCCTCCATCGGGGTTATTCTCCCCAAAGCGGTCCAGAGCCAGATTGGGCATGGAAGCGGCCGGTAGACCCATGTCGGCAGACCTTGTTGAAAGAACACATACATCCGGGCCTGTACGATCTTTATCCTCTAACACAATTTTGGGAATGTTGGTCATCTCGCTTGTTTTCGGGGCAGACGACGGTCGACGTTTGTTGGTGTCGTCTGCTCGCCGAGGATCGGCCGCCATACTCTGCTACGAGATGTCCTCAGTCTCCACGCGCTGCCAAAAGCGAGCCATGCCAACCTCTTGTGTTGTCGTCTCTCATCGATTTCTGCACTGCCACGGACACTCGGGCCTTCTTCAAATCCTTATTCCGAGTCCAAGGTGCTCTCCTAATGATCGAGTCACGTCCGTTCAGCCCGAGTCGCATCCATGTGACAAGCAGTCGTGAACCCCGTGAGAATGGCGGTCAATTAAAATGTACTCGCCTGCTTTGGTGTCATGAAATATTAATCCAGGACTTGCTGACATAACAGATTCGCCACCAGTTTTGACAGTTTTCCCATTGGACAAACTAGTTTTCTATAGTCTGCTGTAATCAGACTATCAAGCTGTCACTGTCTGCCTGCGTAATGTAACAATAAACCCGTTAGTGTAAGACTCGAATCAATCACACCTTTAGCGTAATACCAACTGGGCAAATACAGCACCACCGCGCCGACACGGCGATGTCGTCTTTGCTTAATCAATATCTTCCGCTTCTTCTCAGCGCTGCGAAACTGTGAGTGATCAAATGTTACCGTGTGTAAAACTGCTATGGTTATGCCCACAGCTATTATCAGATACTTAGCCTGTCGTGAGATACAAAAATATTTGTTCAATCATGTTCTGTCATAATTGTCAGTCAACACACTCTCACTGTCTCACGTCATATGATACTCTGTATTATGTAAGTAATGTACATGTTTGTACGTGTATACAAATGAAGGTAAACACGGCGAGTGGTCTTGATGCTTCTCAAGAAATATACATAGATCTGTTGTTAATATTTTCCTTATAAGGTATTGTTGAATACCGTAGATTTATGCAAAATTATATTCTTATATGTTGTTTTCTCGTAATAACACTAGTACGCATAATATTGACATTATAACATTAGTGCATGCAGTGAACATAACTTCCACTCTTGTAGTTTTATTATTAGTTTACAGTACTTAGTCTTTTATATCATATGACGTTTATATACTTACCATGGGACATTTACGATAAATGGCTTTTACATAATCGAACAGAAATTTTAAAAACATGATATACTTATATACATTTTAATACAATTAATATAGATATTATCTCATAACTTCCCATTTAACGGAAGAACACAACTTCTCCTCTTACAAAGACACGTTTTACACATGACAGAGTTTTAAAAACATTCATTACAATTCAAACGCATGCACTTCAACATTTCAAAAGCATATATTTCAATATTTCAAATGTCAACTCCTTTAGACATGCAGAAGGTTTAAAGCAGCTTGTAAAAAGTGTCAGTGTATCTCCGTGATTCATCATTGCACTGGATGATTCATAGATTACGCCTATCACTTTGAATATGAAACTATATTTATCGTTATGAAACAGGTGAACTACGTTGCACTCTGAACACACCATCAGGTGATAAGTCATGCCGGGGTTGCATTGTGACACAGATATGATGAACCTATGAATGTGTTTCGTAACTGTTGTGGAATTTTTTTAATGATGTTTGATCATCTATGATATTGTTATGACTTATGATTATCTTATTTATACTCAATATTAATCGTAATTGTAGCAGATCCGACTAAACATTTATCGAAATTGTTCATGAGAAAGACCCTTAGAACGGCCGTGCGTTCATAATAACTTGCACCTCCGCTTTCACCAGGGATTCAGGTTATCCACACAATTCAATTTGAGCATACCCTGTTACTTTTAATAACCTCGCACCAACTAAACAATTAAATAATTTCCCCAGATGTTGTTATGAGGAAAAGAAAGCGAGGCTGGCTCTATAAATATACTTTAGTAGTAAATAAGAAAACCCAAAAGACTAAATTTCTCTAATGTGTCCTTTATAGCCGTGCAAAATATATATATAATATACCACAGTCTCTTTTGATTTTATTAAATACATTTTGTACCACGTCTAAGTTTACCTCATACGTAAACAATAAAAATGCACTAAGGGAACCATACTTACTTGCGATCACCCTAATACGTACTTTTTTAAATTGGATCCAGAGTTTGGAGGTACATTTAGTTTAACATGTTTCTCATTTTTACAGATATCCGAATAATTGAATTAGGTTTAGTCTTATCAAAATGTTTGAAAGGTGATGTACTTGAACATTGCATGGTTTGGCAGTGATCTTACGAAATAAAAGCGCTTACTCTCTTGCCAACCTTTATTTCACTGTAAGGGAGATATAAAAGATGTACGAATATGACCTTTAAACAGGTGAAACTGTCAATCCGCTGCGGTAAGCAATTACTCATATTATCAAGCTAGACGCTGATATTGGATCATCATATATAATTATATATATATGTATGTATATTATATATATATATGCCATCTTCTCGCTAGACCTAGAGTCTGTTGTGTCTATGCAGACATTGCAGGAGATAGACTAATTAATAGTCTCTGAAAAAGAGTTCATGACGAAACAAATTCATTTGAAATATGATAACGAGTCCTGTAAAAGTCTTGCCAACATTTTTTAGTCTTGATAAGCTTAAGGCGATTATATTTATTTCTTTTTTTTTGCATTTTATTTTTGCTTTAAGGACTGGATTTTTTTAACTAGGGGGCGTGTTTCTTTTCTTTTAAAGGGACAGTAGCACGTTTTATGTCTTACGAAAACGGAAAAAAGTATAACCAATTACAAGACATGATTTTCATGATATAGGCAGAAGCATTTCTAAACTCAACATGTAAGGTTACCCTATGTGATTCCATTTCCCTACCTCAAATCAGTGTTCACAGAAAAATGGCCACCAACAGATTTTGCTTTTTTAACAGCCACAGATAACAAGGTTGAGTAACGAGATGTTTACTCCTTTGACGATAAAAAATTTCATTTAAATTAATATAAACAACTATAGGGAAATTTTAAAACAATTTTTGAATAACTCGCTACTTGTGCTTTAGCATGACATACCAGTCTTTGGTCAAGTAACAGTTAATTGAAACGTGTCAAGTTCATACTATAAGCTCATTTTATTTTCGTTTCATTTTTCACAAAATGATACATATCTAATTTAAATATCAATTAGTAATCTTTAAAAAAGAATATGAAAATCACAGTTTAAAGAAAGCTTGTACATTGCTTTGTAGTTCAAAAGACTTTTAGTTTTGAAACATTCTTTTATATTAACATTTGATCAACAGAAGATTGAGAGAACTTTTTTCTGTTTGTACTCTTTTTGTGCTGTTAAATATAAAATATGAATTAAATGTCAATTTCATGTTTGAAGCTTATTCCGATATCACTGAGTATTTATATTAATGGAGATGTTATTTAAATAGCTAATGTCGTATTGATTTTCAATAAAATCAAAATGCATTCAAAAGGACAATGCTTCTAAACAATGTAGAGATTTCCTAACAGCTACAAGAAAAATCCATTGATCTTTATTTATCATCAAATACAAAATTTATATATTTCACACAAGCATATTAACAATTTGCATTTTCCGGATTATCAGCGTTGAAGATGAATGCTTCAAATCACATAAAACGCTGTCTGTTGTACTGAAAATAGTAACTTGATAAAGATATTTTTATACCCCCGCTACGACGTAGTCGGGGGTATATAGCGCTCCGCGTGTCCGTCCGTCCGTCCGTCCGTGCGTGTGTCCGTGCGTCCGTCCGAAATCGTTTCCGGAGCATTACTCAAAAACTATACCACTTAGAAACTTCAAATTTGGTATGGAAGTAGCCTATATGATGCTGTGGTGCCTTTTAGGGGTTTCAGCTCAATGGTCCAAATAATTTTTGAAATTTTGACCAAAAACGGTCGGATTTTTGGACTTTGTCTCGTTTCCGGAGCATAACTGAAAAACTATACCACTTAGAAACTTCAAATTTGGTATGGAACTAGCCTATATGGTGCTGTGGTGCCTTTAAGGTGTTTCAGCTCAATGGTCCAAATAATTTTTGAAATTTTGACCAGAAACGGTCTGATTTTCGGACTTTGTCTCGTTTCCGGAGCATAACTGAATAACTATACCACTTAGAAACTTCAAATTTGGTATGGAAGTAGCCTATATGGTGCTGTTGTGCCTTTTAGGGGTTTCAGCTCAATGGTCCAAATAATTTTTGAAATTTTTTCCAAACACGGTCCGATTTTTGGACTTTGTCTTGTTTCCGGAGCATTACTAAAAAATATATACCACTTAGAAACTACAAATTTTGTATGGAAGTAGCCTATATGATGCTGTTGTGCAAATCTCACCTTACGGACAAAGATTTTTCAAACAATGTGTCTATATTTCTTAAGAAAAATAACCCAGTTAACCGGACGATTTGCTATCCGGACGATTTTCACCTGTAACCAAAACCAGGTTCGACTGTATAGTGCTGTTGTGCCTTTTAAGGGTAATTCCAGGGTTCCCAGAATTTTATTCAAAAACTAAATAGCCGGGGATGTTTTGAAGTGAAATAGTTTTTAGGGTTGCAAGATCACTGTGTTCAAAGTCATAATCATTTCAAATTAATGTTACGTGAAGGCGGTAAAACTACAGGCGGGGGTATGTGAGCTTTGCCTTGTTGTTAAAGAACGTTTCGGTTTTCAATGTTTACAGTACGACAGTTAGGTAATAACAACCTTTATCATACGGTTTTAGCTTTGACAATTTCATAGCAACTACAGATGCTTCAACAAATAGAAGGAGTAAATGTTGCTTTTTATAGGATAAATATCGATTATCTATTGTATTCAAGTGAAAACAAAGGCTTACTACTTTAAAAGAAGAACCTCATTATTCATTAATTAGGCGCCTGATATAAAATCATTTGTTTTGTTTTGTTTTGTCTTTTAGACAATTATCATATATTCATAAAAAGTGGAATTGTATTTTATAAACTCGCATTGTCGTAAAAAAACATTTGCGGATTGATATATAATATTATATAATTAAATGTTTTGTTTTGGTTTTTTTTATTTAGACAATTATTACACATTCAAATGAAGACTTGCTAGTGTTTGTGTGTCGATTTTAAAAGTTGTAAGTGAAAAGTATTTTCATAAAGTCAAGCCATGGACGATGATAAAAATGAAGAAACTTAAAATCTCGTAAAAGTAACTTGAAGCGTTCGTAAAATCTGTTGCAACCGGTCTGAAAGGCGAAAAGGAAACTTATAGAAGTCTTTTTTTGTATGTATGAATTGCTTCATTGATTCTTGCAAAACGTTTCATTTTCTTCTACGACTACGAATTTTTTGCTTTTCATAATGAGATGTTTTACTTTATAAATCTATATCAATTAGGAAACTATTGATAATTTAGTAAAAACGTGCTGATATGATCATTTAAGGTCGAAATGTTAATTTTTGTTTAAACCTTGATGTTTAATCATCATTATCAGATCATTATCTCTAAATTATTTTGATATTGATTTTGGGTTCATAAAAATAATTAATAAATAATAAAAATTTGCATAATGTTATCAACCAAGAGGGTGTGTTTTGCTCACATCGTCAAAACTTTTTGTCAAATTCAACCAAGACGTTAAAATCATTATTTCATCTAAGCGTCTGCTCGCTATGGTTCAGTTTGATACTATCCACATTTATAAAACATGGGTGCCGATGCGAGGCATGTTCGGTTTTTCAACTCGTTGTCTTAAAAGCATAGTTATTGGCAAACTGGTTACGTAAGGCACTTTCAACAATAATTATTGCAATACAGTAAAGATAAGTCTCAATATATGTACAAACGTACAATAGTATACTGCGAAAAAACAACCCATTATCTCTATTTTAGTGAAAAGGGGACGTACCGACCCCTGTCTCCCCTAATGAAGAGAAAAGTAATAATCAAAAAAAGAGATCATATCATTTGAGTATGTACATCTTAAAATCATTCCCCTTAGATAATTGAATTAATGTTGTTTTACCTAAGTTTGTTGAAAGAAACCCTGCCAACGATCAATGATATTTTCCTGAAACATCATTGATAATAGATGCCTTTAAATTCTCTAATTCGGACATGACTATATGTGAATTGCGCATATGTGACGTAGATTGTTTGTTCGAAGTACATGACTGTATAGTAATATAGTTTTCTTCCATTTCCATTCAACGCATTAAGCAACACATTTTTAGCTAGCAAGAAAATATACAACTTATCACGCTTTTGTAAACAAGTGATTTTTACACACTTATGTCTACATACTTCAATATGGTAAGAATTATGTTCAAATAGGATTTGATGGAATTCGGGAAATAAATATTTATCTTATCGAAAAAATGCACTTTTATGAAGCATCAGATCACAAGTGTAATTCGATAGCCGCATAAACTCTGATTAGTTAGTTGACAAATACCATCCCGATTGCATCAGCATTATGACTGAATACTGAATTCATGACACAAAGGTCGAAAATATGTCTTAAAAGTGGCAAGCATTCCCAATAAAACAAGTCTTCATTCACAGGACACATGTAGTTTATTACCACCTCGGTATAGTTAACAATACAGGTACAATGTATATACAGACGTACCGAACAGAACAGTTAGGGGAAAGGGAAAATTATAAAATAATATCTAATATCAAATAATGTTTATCATCAATTATTACCTGATGATATATTTATTATAACAGGCTCTATTTCCCCAACCATTGTGATCAGTATTGATAATCAATTTTTGACAATTACATTAGTACACATGTTTTAGTAAAGCTTGCTTTTCTTAATGTGATACCCTCGGCATTGTTATCATAAAGGCTAACATTCGTTTGATATCTGAAAAATGCTGGCAACTGTATCAAGGGAACATTCAAATGGGATTGTTTTGGACGTGAAGTGACGTGAGGGTGTATCCCTCTTTAAGCAAAATATTTATCAAGAATGTACTTCAAAGGTGATCTCCATTAGAGCGTTGTATCCATAAGCATAGAGAGAATGTACACTGCCTAAAATGTCATTCTGAAATTTCAATATCTCAAAGGGAATACTGAAAGTGTATAGCCTAATCTGCGATCAATTTAATTTCCAAACAATCGTTGCATAACAGTAAATTAATCACAAAAATTAGTCTTGACTCAACAACCCGATTAACTAAATCATTCTTTCCACAAAGACGTTTCCTATCTTCCCTGTAACCGGTGTAACATGTCGAGCGTTTTCCTGACTATAATAAACACGAAAATAAAATTGAAATCGTGTTACTGTCAGTTTTTCACTGCTCGATTAATATATGTTCTTCCTACAGTTTTCAAAGTTTTCATAACTAGGCCTTTTGAATGTATATATGATTAGGATTAATTTTCATTTTAAAAATTTTAAATTTGTAATACATTTAGAAACATTTTATAACTTACGTCAGGAAGGTATACACATCAACATGCATTTCATATGGGGATGTGCAATTACACGTGCGTTGCTACAATCAATTTACACTGTTGCCCAAAAAATATAGAAATAATCGTCAAAAAGCATTGGGTTTTTTCAGCGAGTACTTTAGACATTGGTTATCCTGATTAGGACAACAATGTTTTTAACATTCAAAATACTTCAGTTCCGTTTCTTATGCGATATGTCTTACTTCTGAATTGCGAAGTTGGATATATAAGAAGATATTAGATTGGACAAAAAAGGCGAAATCCATGTTACAAACATTACCGCTGGACCACTCGTGACACAGTTTACAGCCGGATATAACAGTAACTGCTAATCTAACGTCAACATGGCAAAACGTCAATTTACTTCTTGTGCTTATCTAAGGCACACGTCTGCAGGAATCGCTGTACTTTGTAACATGAATCATATATAACACACTCTATAGATTGTGTAGCGCCGAAATCAATTTTAGCACTATTTTCCCTTGGTCATAGGATGTCATTTTGGACGGTATATATACAGCTGTGTATAAAGGTTTGTTCACTTTGTAGTGAAAGTACTCTAGTGCAAATTTCATGATATTTTGTTTCAAGTTTAGAAGAACTGACAAATATTCACACATATTCAGTAAAATAACCAGTTTTCTTAAATTTGTTATTCTTCAATTTAGATTCAAACATTTCTGTTTGGCTCTCTTACAAGAAATACAGCAAAATTACATTTACTTCGATGTAACGAACAGAACAAATATCACTTGTGTTTAGAGCTGTTGACCAATGATAAAGGATTTTGCAGTGAAAAGTTTTAAAACTTGTCATTGATGATCTGCCAAAAACAGTTACCGTTAACTGTAGGTATGGTATACGAATATGAACTGTAGAAAAAAATCAACATCATTCGTTTCGTTTCTACTATACTTCATAGACGTACCAAAATAATGATATTTGCACAAGGTTATGCAAGTAGGTGAAGAAACTCAGAGAAGGCTTAGTACTGTATACTCAGTCTCATCTCCCTTAGCATTATACAATTGGTGCAGCATGCGAATAACGCATGTTAATGTACAAAACTATTATATACACTTGTTCATCATTCGTTAACAAGTTGATGACCTCATTGTCAATGTCAAAGTTCATTCTATTATTGCAAAATACTTCGTCGTCGATGTGCTCATTTTCCCCTGAAGTAGTGTATCGGCCAGGGTGCCATTTTTATACCGTTTTTCGATGAAGCTGAAACATTAAAATTTCAAATCATTTTTACTTTCAAAAAAATAGAAATAACAATTCGGACATGTCCATTAAAGATTATTCAAATTTAGTTGTACTCAATTAGATATTGTATATCACATCAAGCACACGAACTGACGAGCAAAAGAAACGCGACCACTTGAACCGTCATGTTGATATAACACTGAACTTGGATTTTGACACCCTGTCGACGTGTCCAATATCAACGACTGTGGTGTAGACACCGGAAGTTTATTTGCTGCAGTTTTTATGAATTTGATATCGTCACATGTATTTACAATCTAAATAAATTTAGATCAACAGGTTTTAATGTATGATTGTGTTAAATGTTTGGAACTGTCGTTTGTTTTTATTCCACAAAAAGGGTTGTTTGCCTATGGTTGCGTTTCTTTTTTTCGTCAGTTTACTTCGCGATTTCATAACTTTTCTAATGTAGGAATAACAAACATCAAATACATATCTTACATGAGCTTCATATGAAAACAATTGAATTTTCTGTTTTCTTAACATTGAAATAATAAAAAGGGAATATGAGCAAAATAGCTTAATATTTTAATGACATAATAAACCAAAAAAATTGATGTTTTGTATGTGCTTTTAAATAAATATTTTTCTTAGAACTGTATTTGTCGTACAGCACAATATAAAACATGTATTTCGCCATTTTAGGGGAAATTGTTATATCTTCTGACCCAAGTCAACATTTACATCACCTTAAATTTGACACACTAAACTAGTGTCCAAAAGAAAGTTCCCACCCATGAATTTTATACCATTTTTGTGTGGATGTAAATGTTGTCCAAATACTTATTGGATCATATTCCATACGTGCAAACCCATCTTTTTTCGGAAACGCATGACAAAACAAGTAAAAAACACTGCAAAAAACATGTTTCCTGCTGTAGCACAAAATGAACGTGCATATCAACGGCATAAATCAGCTCAAACTACACGGTATGACCACAGAAGAAAGAAAACCACAAAAGGTATGCTGCATTTAACTCAGGTGGAAAGAGAGAGAGCTGTCAGTATGGCGCAACTAGGCCCCAACAACACCATCATTGTCAGAACATTCGGCTGCACCAGTAAAACTATCACCAGACTGATGCAACGACTCAGGCAAACAGACAATACGTCAGACAGGCCAAGAAGTGGTACTCAACCAACGACAACACCCGGTGAAGACCCTCACATCCGCACAATACATCAGTGCAATCGGTTTGTCACGGCGACGTCAACGGCGTCGACAGCACTCAGACGCGTCATCAGTCGACAGACGGTGTACCAACGACTACGAATCCATGGCATCCGAGCACGACGTCCTTACCGTGGCGTCCATCTGACTCTTCGAAACCAGCGTCGTAGACTGGCATGGGCAAGGCAAGTCCGACGTTGGCAGCTCCGTAATTGGCGACGTACGTGTGCTGTTTTCCGATGAAAGCAGGATTTGTCTCTTCAGAAAACACGACAGAGCGCGTGTGTATCAACGCGTTGGTAAACGCACGGTCCAGAATTTGGTTTGGAGGAAGATGCGTTATGATATGGGAGGAATCTACGGCAATTTGACATCGAGGCATGGCAATTTAAATGCTCAAAGGTACAGAGACCAGGTGTTGTTACCAGTTGGGCTTCCTTTCGTTCAACAAAAGCCGCAGGGAATTGTTTTTCAATTTTGACAACGCAAGACCGCACACGACAAGACTGACAAATGCCTTCCTAGCCAACGCCATTATTGATGTTTTGCCATGGCCAGCATATTCTCCCGACACGAATCCCATCAAGCATCTATGGGACCACCTGGATCGACAAATCAGGAGACGACCCGCACCCACTGTCACCGTCCAGCAACTGGAATAAGCTCTGATTCAAGAATGGCAGCAAATCCCACCAGAGGTCATACGCCGCCTTACCTCTTCAATGCGTCGACGTGTGTTTGCCTGTATTAACGCCCATGGACGTCATACCCGTTATTAAATAAACATTTCTTGTCATTTTGCAAATGAATTGCCTTGTTGATTTGTGCTGAAATTCAGTTTTTGATACCACCTGTCCTTTTTTGACAGTCATACGGTAGTTTTGACTTCGTACCAAATGAAATTGTCTGCAAATGCTGAGGAATTGAATATTGTATTCAGAACAAAAAGATTTGCACATTATCTGCATTGGTTGTTATCGTGTGTTAAAAAAATACACTGGGTACTTTCTTTTGGACATTAGTTTATTTATGAGATTACGAGGGAGATCTAATACTAGATTTTAAACATTGAAATAGATTTAAACACTTGGGTTTTTTTCAAAACTTTTCAATAAGTAGGAATATCCTATCTGAGGTTTATTACATTCAGATAGTGATATATAGTTATTGATGTATGATTTTATGTACATGTATCTCAAAAGTGATGGATAGAAGAAAGAAAGTGTTAACCACTGAATTAAAAATGTGTTTGAACATGATAGTTGTTTTACTTACTCGAGTTTATAAAAGATGAGGTACATGAATCCGTCATATAGACTCAGTCCACTACAGGAGCCCGTCGTGGCAGTTGCAGTCTGTAGCAGTGTGTTGGTGGAGGTGGCGATGTCGTACACGTAGACATTTCCTGTGGTTCGGGCACACCAGTAGATGTTACGCTCTGAGGAAAAGACAAACGCATAAGACTTAGAAACTTCATTATCGTAGATTACTTCATAATTTGTGTCATATATGACTTCATATAAGCTTTTTGTAGTGTTTGCCATAAGGCGGGTATTCGTCAGTTTGAAACAAATCCTTTTGATAATAAAATATCACTTTTATCCAAGTGAAAATTCCTCATGCTTCGAGGGATAATATACCGCCAACACCAGTAAAATCGTGGCGTAAATGCCTTGCGTATTTTCCTAATTATAAAGAACTTATCAATTTAGTACTGAATTAATGAAGTTTCTGGTAACGAAATCACACGCCCATTTTGCATTTCAAAACATAAACATAAGAGAAAGAGGCAGACAATCATGCGCCTGTAAAATCAGACACAGTGAAGGTCCTATTGTGATAATCCAGCCTAAAAGTTCCGATAATTCTTCACTATATACTACGGTCAGGGTAGTCTCAAAGCAATAATTTTATAAATAAACGTCACATACACTTAGATTTATAAGACTTGGAAGTAGATTCGATTAGCTTAACCAAACTGTGTGTGTTCTTTTATTTCTTTGTTAAGAAATACTGCTTTAACTTTGGTAAAGTTTGTTTACCTTTTCGTTAGATCCATGCATTTCTTTTAAAACATTGTGTCAACTTTATCGTATGAAGCATCGCTACCGTTTGTTTAGCGACCTTGCAATTGGCATGGTATGTGTTGTCTTGAGACGTCGTTTGACGAAAATAATTAGTATATCAACAATACAATGTGTCCTAAACGTTAATAAAAGATCTCCTTGCAATGAATAATAAGCATAACCCATGTAGGGATGTTCCTTTGCTATACCTTACACTGCTTTACGAAACATGCTATTCTTAATATATCACCGTAAACAGTTATTCAATTGTTGAAACATATTTACTTTTCTACTATTGCAAAGGAAAAACCAGGCGGAAGCAACGGCAGCGTTATCACGATGAATTCAATACTATCCAGTGTCAAATTACTGTTAAAGCATGTACATTATCGTGTCTGTGTGCAAATAGGTTATGCATATTATCATACATTTATCATTTTAACTGAGAAATGGAAATGTTTGCATTTTCCCCATTGAGGCTAAATGTTCGAAGTATACTTTGCAGAAAAATAAAGCCATGTGCTCTGTAGCTCATCCGGCTTTACATTTGATTTTGCTTTAGTGTGTGGCCAATGTGGTTCACCCTTAGTAGGGGCCACGGGGCCATCAAGGCTACAATTTCTAATCCTTATTAGTCAAGGGGTCTGTACACAAAGTTTCAGCTTTCTAGGCCTACGCTTCCGGAGAAGAAGATGAAAATAGGTTTTTAGGGCGTGGCCCCTGTGGCCCTTATTAGGGACCACACGACAACCAAAGATACAATTTATAATCCTCATTAGTCAAGGATCCTGTACACAAAGTTTCAGCTTTCTGGGCCGTATGCTTCTAGAGAAGAAGATGAAAATATGTTTTTAGGGCGTGGCCCCTGTAGCCCTTATTAGGGACCACACGACAACCAAAGCTACAATTTATAATCCTCATTAGCCAAGGAGTCTGTACACAAAGTTTCAGCTTTCTAGGCCTTATGGTTCTGGGGAAAAAGATGGAAATAGGTTTTTAGGGCGTGGCCCCTGTAGCCCTTATTAGGGGCCACAGGACCAAAAAAGCTACACTTTATTATCCTCATTAGCCAAGGAGTCTGTACACAAAGTTTCAGCTTTCTAGGCCTTATGGTTCTGGGGAAGAAGTCGAAATCCACAAAGTTTAGGGACGGATGAACGGACGGACGGACGCCGGACACCTGCCATGCCTTAAGTCCATCGGGCCTTACAGGCCAGATGAGCTAAAAATGGCACTCTTTGATACTTTTAATACCTCATTAGAATTTGACGTTTTATTTCTTAATCCTTCATGCCAAAAAAAGCAGATCAGAAATAATCATAGAATTATCATAACTTAGAAATATTAGAAATTTAAAATTCCAAAGACACATTAGTTTTCTTTATATCGGAAATACAGCTATTCAAGAACATGAACAAAATTACAAAACACAAAACAGTCGTTTTTTATCGATATTATGGGTAAACGAATTATTGAGTTAAGCTCCCGAATGATCAAAACACTCAGGACACTTAGACGGCAACATGCTGTATACTTACTAGATGAGACAGTATCCTACGACTATCGGTTCTATTAGGAAGGATATTTTCCCCTCTGTATAAATATATTTTACAATTTAAGCTAATATCTTAGGAAGAAAAACTGAACAAATAACACATAAAAACGTCATAAAAGAACCGATAGTCGTAGAATACGGAATTTGCGGAATACATTAGTTCCTTTTGAAATGTATCTGTAGCAGTTTTTAAGAATCTTCTCAAACACCGGAAAATCTTTCTACAAGAACATGTTAACATAATAAATCAACACAATTGAATTTCCATCAAATGTTTCTCACGGTACATTTGACAGATAATCGATATATATTGCAAGATTTATTTGTATTGTTGTGACAATAAACTATTGATTGATGTCTTGATTGCAAACAAATATGATAAATCGATAGACCTGTGTTCTCCAAACGATTTCTTTCTGCAGAAGCTGTTTACTTCGTCTGTTTATTAATTTTGTGAATAACAAAGGAGAAAGATTTGGTGACGTGTTTATGATACAAATCTACTTAGCCTACAATTTGAATAAACGTCAAAATGCTAAGTAGAGTTTGTATCTTTACTTTTTTGGAGAATTAAATGATATTTGTTCTAACTTGAACATATGTATAAACGTAATATATGAAATATGGTAATTATGATGTTGAAATGACGACGACGACGATGGTGGGATGATGTGGATGGTGAATAAGACGACGCTGACGATGATGATGATTGATGACGACGAGGACGATTGATTGTGAAGATGTCGATGGCGACGAAATAATTGATGATGAAGATTAGGAACTTAGGATGTTTTTGGCGATGAATATGACATACCTCCGAAGTCGATATCAATGGCCCATATGAGTTCCGTAGTGGTAAACACCGTCTCCACTGACGATACCCCGTCTAGACGTTTGGACTTTAAACAATTTAAACCTTCATCAGCCCAGTACAAAACACTGAAATAAAAACATAATTCAGATATGATTAATTTTTATAAACCACAATATTAGATAAATGGAGTATTTCCGTCTTTCTGGCTGGCCTACATGGTCACTGCACTGACGTCAAGCAATGACAACCTGTACGAGAGGATGCTATAACAATCCTAACTTCCGGTAGCTAAAATATATATTTGAAAATTCAGGTCAGTCAATTCAGGAGAAGTTCTAATGATTTGTCGACCTTGAACACGTAAGATTCACCTCACGGATCCAAGGTCGACAAATCATTAAATCAACCAAACTTGAATTTTAAAAATTAATAATCCGACATACAGATTATAAACCTAATTAGAAAAGTTATGTGTAAAAGTCTGTTTGCATACATAACTTTCAATACTCACCTCAAACGGTTTCTGTCAATACGAATTTTTATAAAAGTAAATTAACAATGAAAACTGTCATATTTGACAAATAATCTGTCAAAGCGTTATGAATTGTGTGAAGAATAATCAATCATTGAATATATCGACCTGAATGTAAACATCTTTTTAGCCAACATTTTAATAGCATGCCATGTTTTTTCTTATCGCGATTAACCATTTCAAGGATAGCAAATACATAAATATACTATATGCTGTTATCTGTATCTTAGCTAGATAAAGTTTGTAATTTGGAAAATAGGATAAAGCTTTGTAGAGCCTTTTAGATTGGGAGCGCTCGTTAACAGGGTAGAACTTTGCTACCCGGATATATATTTAAAGATTTAAGTTTGCTAGTTTAAGTTTGTTAGCTTTTGTATACTTTGACAGCCTGTTACTGTATAATAAAACTGAGGATACTGAATGTAAAAGCAACTTAGGCCTGTTGAAACTCGTTTCGAGACGAAAAAGGCGAGTTTACAAGTTGTTGGTACAGTTCTACCTTATTCAAAAGGTGAAGGGTCTATTCCGCAACGGGCTCAACCTCAGATAAATACAAGAACTTTAAGTATTTCAGAAGGTAGATACAACAATGTTACATTGACTAAAAGTTATCAATCCATCTGCACGCCGCTAATGGCTGCAATATTGCCCAAGCGGCGTGAAAGAACAACTCCCTCACATGCTCAAGCCATCTGATGATTGTTACTTACTTCTCTGCAGTGTCTATCTTGTTCTGTCTGGGCTTGTAGACGTCAGGATCGTTGGCGAGGTTTGTGTAGACGCCGGCAGGTGAGAGGTTCTCCACTAGGTAGTTGCTGATGGACAGGTACATGTTGTTGTCGTACATGTTCAGCTCGAAAGCCATTAATGTACCTGTAAGCATAAACTTGGTTAACGCTTTGTTACTGGAACTTAATTCAATATTGAACGTAAAAAAGTATGTTCCTGGACGCACTGAATATTCATCTTTTTGTACAAGGAAACCTTTATAAGAAAATCGATCGCTGATTTAAAATGACTTAATATCTTAAAAATATTGCATATCAAAACTAAATTTAAAACAACTTAATATTGAACTTGTTGTACATTGACACCTTTCAAAGAAAAACATTGAATATTGTATACTTTATACCTTGAAAGCATTTCTAGGATATGATATATTTTCGTACCCCAACGCACCTTTAAATAAAAAGTTTGCCGTCAAATGTTGGTTTGGATAAAACAAAAATTGTTTATAATGAAACGGATAGGGTTCTCTTTCATTGAAGTGTCGCATTTCATTGAGAGTAGCATCGGTAAGAACAGTTCTAGATTGTCACATCTTTTTTTACTGAAACAAACCTCATACATATACGGTTTCGTTATGAACTCCACGAAAAAACTAACCGGGAGCACCTTTGGAATCCCTCACCATTTAAGCTCGCGTGATTAAAATTTTTCAAACTTACAATCTGTCAAATGATAAGACGGTTCGGTTAACATTAAAAAGACACAGAGTATGTTGATAGGATCACTTATGTCAAATTTTGAAATCGACGTTATTACATCGGGAACCATTAACTGTTACTGAAAATAACAAGTTAAAGGTCAATCAGTACATTAGAGCGAAAATACGGCCATTCAAAGTCGGGATTTTGATCGAAAACCGGACAATGTGGCTCGAGTGGCGCGCGCAAATTCGCCAAACGTAATTTTGAAACCTTGTCATAAGCTGACAGGAAGATATATTCGATTCGATACTGTTTAGTAGGTATTGTAACTAATAAGTAGATTAATTGAATGCATAATTTTGAATATTAAACGTATTTGAGATGTTTTCTGGATTTTTCCATAAAATCAAGCATTTTAGAGATATTATGCATAAATGGATATATTTGCGAGTCCAGTGATGAGATATGAACTTCAATCAGCATATTAGATATTTTGTAGTTTATCAAAACCAAATAAAATTTTAAGAAAGATACTCTGTGTCCCTTTCATGCCGTCATTTGCAAGTCTCGCTTCGATGAGAAATTACGTCTGCGCATGTGCGGTAATTAATTTTTCTAGAACGAAAATATGATAAATTTTGAAATTTGCTGAGGGATCCTAAAGGTAGGCCACTGACGGAGCCCGCACATACAATAAAGAAGTTGTAATTCATACTACTCCTTGTTATAGCTGACCTGTAAATTGACCTCCGTGCGTCTGAATGTCCGTCCCGTCCAGCTTCATAGACCGGACCGGTTCAGTGCCCACATATAGTCTGTCCTGGAAAGGGTGGTACAACATGGCTCGGACCGTTGCCGGCAGGGTACTGGTCATTATGTTGACCCCCGTTTGGTCAAACAGGTTAACTGTCGTGCTTTGCGCCACGGCAATGCGTGGTACACCCGCTGAAACAGTTCGTTATTGGTATAAGGTAGTGCTTCTATGGAAGAAGGGCGACAATCTAGTAGAAGCACTCGTAAAATCCATTACATCAATCATATAGAGTAGGCGTACATGTTCACTGAATCATCTGAAACAATTGTGAGATATCTTACACAATTACTATGAACGTTATTCAGGTTATCGTAGTACAATGGCGATAGTGTAACACCCGCTGAAATGTTGCATCAGTTAAAAGATTATGTCATCAAATACATAACAGAGGTGTAATAAATGTAGGTATACAGGTTCAGTCACGTTTTTTTGCGCAAAAGCGGAAGTGCGACACCCGTTTGAACTTTGCCTCAATATCAATAAGAAACTTTGGGGAAAACACTATTGAAACCGACGTTATTTTAGTAATTCTTAGCGTTCGAAAATATTTTATAGCAATAGAAAAATATTAAAATCAGAAAAGAATAGAAAAAATTTGCAAGATATGTTTTTGTTCGCTGGTGCGGATTAATGTAATTGCAATGAACATAAACGGTAACAGGGAGATCTTGAACAATCTGTCCTTCGTAGAGTTTTAACTCTTCACAAAGGTATGTTTCAACATTCTCCTTGCGAACATACCAGGATTTACTGAGCGGAGGGCAGTATAAGAACATTAATCTTGATGACAACTCGAGATGTTTATCGATGTGCATACAAAATAGAACAACTAGGCAGAGGGTATTTGTCTTTTGTTTTATTTTTCTGCTTAGAAAGTGTATGCATCTTATTCTGCCAGAAGAAAGTGGTTGCTGGAAAAGAAAGCACTTTGGTAATAGAAGATGGTACTTCAACAATGGATTGCTTCATGCCTCGTGGTGCAATATACCTCGGCAGTTTGAGGTAAACTTTTGTCAGATTTGCCCTGCAGCACCTCTTGGCGACTCAACACCTCAACGAGTCTCAAGATATACAGTTGCTAGGCTACTTAAATGCTACTTCAATATCTGGGCTATTTCGAAATCAAGGATAGATACATCTTGTGATCTACAATTGTCTCAGATGATTAGAGATATCAATCACAGTGTTGAGAGTATGTAAAGTAAATAAATATGAAGAAAAAGAAATATACCAGAACGACAAGTGCAAATCCATTCTTTGAATGACATTTTAAAACCGCAAGAATCTTATTCACTTGTTTGTCCGAGTTAAAGGTGTAATAGGACTATAGCATCGCCAAGCAATCCTCAGTTTCTTTTCAACAGAAGAACTATATTTCCAGTAAGGACATACACAGTTCCATTGTATCACACTACAAGCTTCGATTTCTTTTAACTATACTCTGGTAGTGAAAGACGTTTCACTTGAATGCTAATGGATATTCATTCATTCAAAATGGACATACATTCAGAGACAATGAGTATAGAAACGGATTAAAATACGGACACATTGGAAACCGTTGCTTATTTCACTTCCAAATGTTCTAGTAGCGAAGAAGATTGTGTCATGAATAATGCCGATCTACTATCTATGTACTATCTACTTCCAAGGAGAAAGAAAATATATGTTCAGAGATGTGATGCTTTAGTTATTTATAATACTTACTTGATGATACAGGCGGAATATAGCGACAACATGGCTCCTCTGAAATAACATGATAAAAAACATTTAATATTAAAAATAAATATCTACTATTAATTTAATGATGAACAATATACATAAATGACTGATATATACACAATTACAGAATGAGAATACTCAATGAAATTAAAGTATAATATATTATATAACTTAAACTAAGACATTACCAAAAGAGCCAAAACCCTATATAACCTCCTCCCACACTGAGAGACAAGTTGAATGAATTGTGGTGTCACCTGGGGCAAGAGACATTCAAAATGTGCCTCTGTTCACCCAGCAGGAAATGGGTACCTGCATGGTTAAGAGTTCTTCCTGTTTGACTGTGAAGACAGACAGGTTATAAATCACGTTATCCTACCTCATGTAAGAATCTCGATCTCTGATTGGTCCACGTGACCCTGAATAAATACTGATATCCCTCTCATGAGCGGGGAATAAATCATGTATACCCCGGCACATAAAAAGCATGAAAATACCGTGCAGATTGAGCGTCTTAAAATGTACCCTTTATGTTACCTCGAACACATGATTAAGCTGGTTACTTTTGATCAACCGATATGTAGCTTTGAACAAACTATAGTAAAATGACTTACGAATTTCTTACCCTTAATTTTCATATTATATGCGTTTTGTTTAAACATTCGGTAAGATAAATTCGTTATACCATTCAAAGGCGAGGTACACGGGGAGATATCCGCCTCTCGCTTGGTGTTATGCAACTCGCCTTCGGCTCGTCGCATAACACCAAGCTTGAGGCGGATATCTCCCCGTGTACCAAACCTTTGAATGGTATAACGTATATTGAAACCAGCCGTCAGCAATACGAGACTTTATGCTGGAAGGATATCAGGGGTAGGTTGAAGCATAACGCGTAGACCTATACGCCGATGTTGCAGGATGGTATATGTGTGTCTTACAAATAAAAAATAATACAGATGAATGTCAAGAGCTAACATTAACTACTTGCATTTTTATCTTTAAGAGAAATGAACTTTACAAGTTAATGCTCTGGATGGAAATGTAAACATCACACATATTTCACCCAATGTGATAACAGAAATAAGACTTCAAAGCGTAAAATCAATGGAAACAATAAAGGGTTGAAACAAGTTATAAGTTGATGCTGATGGCCATACCATGTACAAGTCATTGATTTAATGGTTTCATATTTCCATTACATTAGCAGAGACTTGGGAAAACAATGGATTTACATAGTCCAACGTTCATGACATTCATGCTAGATATCAATGTTATTTACATTTACTGTATTTATTATAATGTTTGCATTTCAGAAGTCGTTTAATGCTAAAATAGAAATGCTTCATTTAAATTTTTTATATGGCATTGAGTATTTTGTTCGAGTCAAATATGCCTAATTTAAATGGATTTTTTCATCGAGAAGTATATTTCATTTCTGATGCCAAGAAGACACGTAGTTTCATGGATTTTCTGAATGCCCTCATTTAAATGCTTCCCAGTTGACTATAGGGACCCAAGGCAGGTTAATTCAGGTAATTTGTGATCCGGGGCATTGGAACGCGCTATCTCAGCGGTCAGGACATATGTTCTTATTGAAGTCACTTAGAAACCAAAACTCATATTCTGTGTCCCTTTAGGTTTGTTAAGGCGGAGCACATCATTTGACACTTGTTTTTAGATAAGTTATATCACTTACATGAACTATTTACAATATCAAGAGTACGTCATTATGTAGCATTTTACATGTTCATTCAACCATACAGTACACAATTATCGAGCAAATAATGTTCAATATCAACATTTGTGAACATGTATTATGGCGGAATGTTTTACATAGTGAGTGGATCTTTCTGTAACTCGATAGGATGTTAAAATTTTGTTAAGTTGAAAAGTTTAGGTTACTGAAATGGTATTGCTTTTTTTCTAAAGATTGTTTAACAAATTATTTGATTAATTGATATGCTATGAAATGAGACGATTTGATAAAAATTCCAGATTATCCTACATAATTCTATATTTATTTTTCTTTAAACATCCAAGTTTCGTCATTCCATCATTTTAGCTTTTATGCTAAAGCAAAATGTCAGTTATGTTATTTAAGAATGTCATCACACTCGTGAAATCATATTGCTCAAAAGATTTAATCATCTCTGCATTACGTAGGGTCAACCGGAGCTCGATAGCATTGCCTAACGCCCCTAAAATATCCTGCCATAAGGCTTTGTAAGGTTCCTTTTGTGCTTTCGCTTATCTTGAAACAAATCATGACTGGTCACAATAATGAGACCATCATGCGGAGACCCGTATAAAATATTTATTTAGCTCTATAATCGCCAGCTGAAATATTTTTCATTAAGAAGAATTGTTGCCATGTTATCTTCATTACACGCTTTATTGTAAGTGTAGACCTGATTGCCATTGTGGATCGTAGGCAGCCGAGTGTCATTGAGTTATGGGAATTCGTGTTACAAATCCACTCTCATATTTATTGCTAGCAATGCAAATCCACATCGGTAGACAAACAAATTGTGAAATTGATTTTTAATGTCCTCGCAATTTACCAAAAATAAAGCGATTGAGGGTTTTTATATTAACAAGCTAACTAGTGCATGTAATATCGAGTGAATTCGTGGCATATGACGATGTTCTTCCGTTACTCTCTAGTCGTGTATGCACTATTCAGGTATCCTGTATTTGTAATTAGAAATTCCTTACGTTTGATCTTGAGAAATTAGGGGGAAATAAAATTCACTAACTGAACATACGCAATAAACCATATGTTATGCTTGTGGATAGAAACAGATAAATCAATTTGATATTAAACCCAGTCATACTAAGCCGTATGTTTCTATGTGTTAAGATGAATTTTCAGGCTGGGCTGGAAACGTTGACATATCATATAGGCAAACACAAAGTTGGATTTTGAAATTGCGGCCTACTAGTGTTGTGGTGACTTTCCGTATGGTAACGTTTGCGTGAAAGGACACATCAAATGAAGTACCGTTTGTTAGTTGTGACACACGAGTCGTTGGTCCTGTAGTGGTACTCCTTTAGTTGCCCAGTCTGTAGGTGTAGTAGTGTTTTAAGTTAGGAAAATAAGTCTTGGAATGATGGCCATTAAAATAGTCAATTATAAAATCTTTTCTGAGACGGATTGAAATCATTCAAACTGCTCTAGGTTATTTAAGTGTAAGCTGTAAACAAAGAGAAAATATACATAGAGAATACAAGGAGTAAAGGCAAATAATATGTACTTTTCTGAAAAAAGTTTAAAGGTTTAAAGCTGCATGGATGCTTGGAACGTCTTCGTTGTTGAGGATGGTAATTAAACATTAGGAGTGACAGTATTATCATATGTGCATTAATGCACTGTTCACTTTTGCTTGTATCTATCTAACTATCATATGAAAATGTTATGTACATGGCCAGAGGCCATTTGTTATGGCTTGAGTCAATAAACGTTTTATGTCTGTCTGTCTGTCTGTCTGTCTGTCTGTCTGTCTTATAAACGATTGCCACAGCGCGGGTATTACCTCGTTAATGACGCCATGAAAGAGTTTTTAGTGACGTCACTGTAGAAGCAAAGCAAGCATTTATTTGGATATTTCGATTAGATTAAACTGAACAAATATATCTAAAAGAAATACTTCGTGCAAGCGGAAGTGTGTTAAGAACTGTTACGAAACACATTACTAAACACTCACGGGTTTGAGCAAAGCTACGCGTAAACCACTCTTTCAAACTGGTAATACAAACCTTCCCATCCGTTTCTTCAAAGTAATATGAAATTCTTATCTGGGTAATAATCTTTGTTTTACCTTATACTAAGCATGCTTGTAATCAACTTATCGGTATTCTCGCGGGAACGTCCATTGCTTTGTTGTGTTTTCCAGTGTTTGGCACATGGAAATAGAAATTTTTCAACACTTTGTATACAATTTCCGATACGAAGGAAGGCCTTTGGTTTTGCGGAAATGAACTTCGACATATCCCCGAGGGTGCGTCTTGTTCATTCATGATCATCAGAACAAACGAGTTTTAATTATAGAATCTCTAACGGGCTTCCCCTTTTATATCAAGTTTATGTCCAAAGTGAAATCATTTTGCTTTGCAACGAAGCTTGGCCGCCATTGCCAGTCTCTTTTCGTCAACATATGTAAAACAAGTAAAACAACGCCTTAAAAGTAAGTTTAAGATTATCATCAATCATTGTAGAAGCGCGCATCATTTTGATTAAATATTGCGTAAAGAGTTCTCAGTTGTCTTTATGACATATAGATAACAATTGGCATTTCGAAGTGACACGGAGGAAATTCACAAGCATTTTTTTGCTGAATTCAAAACCGTTTGTTATGAAACCCCTTTACGAAGTACGACGTGGGTTATCACACATATATACACTTATCAATAAGTACATATACGTACTGTAGTTGTGTTAGGTGATGGTGCTGTGCGTCCATAAGAGTTCATATTTGTTTGAATTAAAAATTTTTACCTTAAAGAAACGATAATGGATAAGGATATTCATTTAGCATTGTACCTTTTAATACAACCCATCAACAGTGAATTTTATAAATTATCCACATCAAATATATACCTGAATGCAAAACGTTATTTATTATAGATTACTATTGTACTAGTAAGTGCCTCTTGACCCAGTTCCCTCACCCTGCTCTAATGATTGCTGTGAACTTCCATGTTCAGCGTGCTCTCATTACCCTTTGTTGGTAAACAATCATCTGGGAGGGAACTGTGTTACAACAAGTACCAATTAAGATCTATGTGAGTGGTTATTGGTGGTATAACAATAGATATGCTGAAACAAACCTTTATGTTTACAATTTGAATGTAATGAATGAGAAAAGTCTTTGTTTGAGCTCTCAACGAAACATCTTATTGGTAGTTGTTTCTTGCAAATATATCTTTTATGAAGAATTGGGTTCATCTCGTATAAAGTTCATTACATTTTTGGAATAACATTGGATAAAATACAGGAGTAAACGCGAAATTTCAAATATTTTTCCTGCCATTTCCAAAATGTTTATAATTTCAAATACATATACAATTTTAATACAGAATGTTGTTCCAGCTATATCCAAGGTTTCCTGAATCTCATCCAAGCAATTGAACAAAATCAAGGCTAAAATACAGTTGAGTAGATATCAAAGTGATAGGATCATTCTGCCAAATTGACCCTATTCCTGTGTAGCTGAAATGAAAAGTGTAAGATGACTCATATGCATAGTACATTTTAACACGGTTTAATATCTACATCTTCTCCATTGTAGAACTCAACCAATCGGATATGCATTGCTCATGTACGCAACTTGGCAGTGATTGAAGATGAATCGATCTCCATCTGAGTTTCTTAATTCCAAACAATTATGACGTATCACTATTGAAGCGTTACTTCCGATTGGTAACGGTTAATTATCAATTCGTTAATGATTTCCTATAATATATGTATACCTTTTTCTCCCGTCACGCTGTTCCAATGCAATGTTGTGAGTAACGGATATTGGATATTATTTTGCGAGCGTTCGGTCGGCGTTTCTTACCGCTCGGTGCCGTCTCACAAAGCGGGTTCATTTGTGATCAATGTTGCCCAGATTTGAAACATTGGTTATAATCTATAATAGTGTTACAATCGATTAGTTTTATTGAAGGGTTATACCTTGGCCCAAAAACAAGACGATTTTATTCCAATATTTGCATTTACAGGACACCCAAATTTTGTTTGTTTGAGACTCGATATTTCGGTCGGCAACAAGGGTACAACGTTTTATTTTGCATTTCGTAAAAACGTTGTATTTTTACACATTTACAGGAAATTATAAAATTTATTATTTTAAGTAAACATACCTTTTTTTTACACATTTTGTTTAATATTATGTACATGGTCAACAATAATGATAATTTATCTTACATAAAAACACAGTATTGAGAGTAATTTTTGGTGTCACAAAAGTAAAAAGTTTGACAAAGAATTCATTACTAATTAAAGAAGGACGGAAAGTTTCCCATCGGTCCTATCACAGTGAAGCCTTGCGACGTAAAAGTCGTCTAAAAACCACGATAGATGGCTTTATAAGTCTTAGACATCAATTTCCGACAACATTAAATGCTTTGACAAAAGTTAGTGTTTGACTGATCCACTTGCCGTATATGTACCCCTATGTGAAAATGGAACTTGTATAACGATCGTTAGTTATAGGTCACTATTTTGAAAAAGTCAAAATGATTGTAAGCCAATAGATGGCATTCTTTCATTTTCATCTCAACTCATCAGGCGTGAAGGGCTGTTACGACGTCAGATGTAATACACGCGGTAAATGTAATAACTTCGGTAAATAACAAGGGCTCGCCGGGCTTATGACTAGCAATGGTGTCCGATGTCCGTCCGTCCGTAAACTTTGTGAATTATCGACTCTTCACCAGAAACATAAGGCCAGGAAAACGGAAAACCTTTGTACATACTCCTTGACTAGTGAGGATTTTTAAAAAAAGCGCTGGTAACCATGTGGCCCCTAATGAGGACCACAGGGGCTTGGCCATTAAATTCAATTTCGTCTTCTCTTGAAACACAAGGCCTAAAATGTTGAAATGTTAGGTAATGGGGATTCTAAATTGTACATATAAGGATCCTGTGCCTTCTACTATGGGAGGGAGAGCACATTGGCCACTCCCTAAGGCAAAATTGAGTAAGAAGCCTGTTGAGCTGCATAGCCATTGGATATATTGGTTGTATCCGCAAACAGAATTTTGAAACACTTTCTCGATCGAATTTTATTTCTGATGATGTAGATAAGGTTGATAATTTTATGCAATAGAATATATATGCTACATCATGAACAATGGATGAACAGATTTTATTCATAATCCTGCTTCCAAGTTTTAACTTAACGACCGTTAAGGGACAGAAGCACGTTTTTCGGGCATAAGATGTGAAATGTCACAGAACCGAAAAAAATGCCAATCGCGAGTCAATGTTTTTTTTATAAAAAATATCAGTTCTTTAGAGAACGTACCATGTTCCGTTTAGCTACGTGAATCCATTTACCAACCGCAGATGATTAAATGTGTTCTTATAAAATGACCGACATCGGATTTTGTTTGATAATTGAAAATTTCCATTAAAACTACTTGTAATCGGGTTTATTAATGAGATCTTTGACCCTCTGAAGTAAATACAATTGATATTGTCTAATAAATTATATTATATTATTTTATTTTAATATTGTAAAATAGTTATTAGAGAGATTTGAATAGAAGATTTTAAAAAAAGGGTTATTGCCTTTATAAAGCGAGGATAACGAAATCTCGACTTCAACTGATTTATTCAATGGCTACATTTTTCTTTAAAGTCAAACTCGGTATGCGTAACTTTGATTTTGATGATTATCATATATCAACAACAATTATCGAGGGATTTCACTATTAAATACAATGGGTAAATTTTTACATCTATATAAAAAAAACAGGATAAGAATATGGCTTGACCTCCATGAAATGTTACACGAATCTCAAGCAGGTTTTCGCAGTGATTATTCTACTGTCGACAATATGTTCATTCTGCAGTCTTTGTGTCAGAAATATTTGCGGAAGTCGAAACATAGATTTTATGCCGCATTTATAGATTTCAAGAAGGCGTTTGACCTCGTGGATAGGAACAAATTATTTTACCTTCTATTAACAAAGGGTGTACACGGTAAGATGTTTTTTATATTAAAGAATATGTATGAACAAGTTTCTGCTTGTGTTAGAGTTGGACATCTTAAAACTGAAGTATTTACAACATCCGCCGGGGTTCGCCAGGGTTGCATTCTAGGTCCTGTGCTTTTTATCTTTTTTTATCAAAGAGTTAATTGAAGAATTCAAGACTTTTGGATTAAGAGGTATTTTTGTGAGAGACGGATCTGATGATATCCAGTTGATATTGTTTACTGATGATGTAACGTCATTAGATTACACTGTTATTGATTTGCAGAAGAAGCTTGATTTACTAAAAAGCTACTGTGATAAATGGGGTATAAAGGTTAACTTAGATAAATCATGCATTGTCGTATTTAGAAATGGTGGTTATATCTCAATAAGAACGAAAAATGGATGTATGATGGAGAAAAGTTCAATGTTGTTTCATATTATATAAATATTTAGGTATAATATTTTCCTCAAGACTTGCATGGTCAAAGGCATGTGAAACTCTTGCTATTTAAGCTAAAAAGGCCTGTTTTCCCATTTTTCAACTCATTAACAAGTATCCTCAACTCCCATTGAATGTAATAACCCAAATATTTGACACAAAAATAGCACCAATACTCTTATATGGTTCTGAAATATGGGGTTATTCTGTGAGAGATAAAATCGAACAAGTTCATAGTTCTCAGGTTTTTCAAGAAATATTTAGGAGTCGGTAAATTTGTATCAAACTCAACTACTAGTATTCAACTATGGAGAAGTTGGTAGGACAAGACTATGTATTTACTATTTTCAAAGATGTGTTAAATATTGGACCAGGTTATTGAACATGGAAACGAGTCGCCATCCAAAGGCCTGCTAGCTTAAATCATATGACGACCATGGTGGTATCAGTTGGGTGTCGCATGTTCGTACCTTGTTAGTGGAAACTGGTTTTTCATATGTATGGATATCTCAAGAATGCGGTGACATTCCAGCTTTTATGCTTTAATGTTATTCATCATGTTTTTCCGTATTGGTCCAGTTACAGGTCCGAGGTCTGCTGTATTGGCCCGAGGCGAAGCCAAGGGCCAATACAGCGGACCGAGGACCTGTAACTGGGCCAATACGGAAAAACATGATTAATGACATTTTTATTAATTAACTTCTTTGTGATTACTTTGTACAACATTAGAGAGTTCATTTTCATCGAAATCAAAATTATAAAAGAGATTGGTGAACTCTAATATATGTTGAACGTTTTGAAGCGATAGCTTCGTACTTGCGCCATTTGTGTATATGCGCATGCTCAGAGTCGTACTGGCCCAGTCTGCTCGTTTTGGCCCAGTTTGGCCCGTATTGGCCCAGTTTACCTGTATTGGCCCAGTTGCCGTATCGTATAGTGTAGGCCGTTTAGATTGTATAAGTGCCACATCATTGATAGTTAATTAATAAAATGTTTTAAATAACGATGTCATAATATTCAGTATTAATTATGGCATAGCAAATTATGTTCATCATCATATCTGCATAATTATTGTTCTTACAAGAATATTCTGGAACCAGAGATTTACATTTTTAAGCTTATTTCAAATATGGACTTGGTACGTACTCTGTGTAAGTTCAGATGTATGAGTCACAAACTTAATATACAGCAATACCGATATGATAAAAATGTTAATACTGACCTACTCAAATGTACAAAATGTAATTATGGCGTTTTTCAAGATGAATTTATTTTTTTATTAGTTTGTACATTTTATGAAATAAGTAGAAAATTGCTGTTACCAAGCTATTTTCATACCAATCCGACAAAGGAAAAATTTAACTTGCTTATGGCTTCACAAAATATTGAATATCTTAAAAATCTTGCTATTTTTCTCAAACAAAATCTACCTATGTACTATACCATCTCAATGTCCATGCGCTCTGATTATATGTACAAACGATTTTGTACTTTTGGCCATGAGGCCTTGAATACGAAATAACTTTCACTTTATATATCATTTAACATTAATTTTGGCACTAACCATAATTGCTTACCATAACTTTATCGTTGAGAGAAAGTGCATATTTGGAAAGGTCCAATACAAATAACGAAGTATTGAATATTACGTTCACACACAGTTCTTACATAAACGTCAACTCGAATGTAACTTTGTTTGTTTGACTTGATCTTTCCATTGTGTAGGTTGCTAATGAAGTGGTGAAAAGTCGATATTTCGCAGAAGCTCGTCATTGAATTAAAAAACTGTGTAGTTGACAAAGTGCTTTTTTCCTTCGAGTATAGTCAACTGCTAGTTGATGTAGTGTAAACTAAAAATAACAGATTTTTAATGTAGTTTAGTCGTCACAGCCTCAACGATTATCAAGTATATTGGTCAATCTTGGTAAGAAAGTACTTCATAGAACATGCGCAAGAATTTGATTTCATAGCCCTCTGTATAATAATAATAATAATTGCACTTATATAGCGCAACCATCACGCTAGTTTGTATGCTCTGTGCGCAGTCAATGGTAACACTGCTGGAAGAGATGGGTTTGAGTTTCTTTAGGAATGTCGTTCTTGATTGACAGACTTTCTGGGAGAGTGTTCCATTTTGATGCTGCAGCAAAATAAAATGTTCTATTTCCAAAAGTTGTAGTTTTGACTTTTGGAACTGTGAAGAGCAGCTTCATATCAGAGCGTAGAGCTCGTGTAGTATGGTACACACTGAGTGTGTCTAACAGATAGGGGGTGCTCCTCCGTGATAACACTTGCAGGCAAGGCTGATGATCTTGTAGTCTATTCTAGCTTTTACCGGGAGCCAGTGTAGGGTCTTCATGGCTCTGTATACTACGGTAAATATATCAGCCTTCAGAACAATAACCAGTTCCCTTGACATTACAGCAGGATTGTAAAAGAAGAATACGCGCTGCGACCAACGGGCTACTCAAGTCAATTCAATTATTTATTCTCATGAAACAACCTTGGTGGTACAAGAGCATATTGTCCGAAATCTCAATATTGGTAGTGAAACATATTTTGGTAGGAGGAGATATAAATCAAAGTTGGGAAATATCTTAAATTCTTGATAATAAGTTCCCTTGGGACTAGAACAAATATTACTGGGCCAGTTTTGGATAAATTGATGATACTGAATCATGTGAATGCAAGGTTGTCTGTCCACAGCACTCAAACGCATTAACAGTTAAGTCAGTGGCAGACCGGTACCCACGAAATGCTTGCTAATACTTCATTGAATGTTCGTGAAGGTGATGTCTTCATGTCAATCTCAACCAAGTATCCTTGTGAATCATTCACTCAACGTCAGTGACAAGGCCGGTAAATTATTCCGTTCCCTACATGACACTGAAACTTTCAATTTCAATAGAGTAATGCTTGTCTCCAATCCGTCGGATAGAGAAAGCTTTTTTTGCAACAACTAACTATCAACACCATGCCATGGTCGATTCTTGGATCCCGATCCTATTGAACACTTATGGGATAAAGTACTGAAACGTTTAAACACGGCGCGTTCGAGAACAAGACATGAGTTTAAATTTCATCGGGGGTAATGTCTTTCGTCTCTCGTAACTCCAAAAAGAGTGGCTCTTTTAATGTTGTATATGTTTTGATGTAACATTTTGAGGTGAGACGTTAATAAACAATCTGTCTGTCTGTCTGTCTGTCTGTCTGTCTTTCTAATCCCTAGGCTGTCGTGAGTGTTGCCATGACAACATTTGAGCTTCGCCCAATCTTCAGCAGTTGACTTTAGCATGGTCATCTGGTGTTGTCTTGATGGATACAGGAGCTGTTAAGAGAACTGACACCTTTTTAATGCAATCAATATTATTTTCAATAATTACAAACTTCAACAAAAACTTAACGATTCGCGTTTCCTTGAATATTCAGTATATATGATATTCATACTAATATTTGTACAGCGACAGAGAACTCTTCTCTAAGGCGCTTTGGGTTCCCCTCGATCATCCCATACCAGTCTCCGTAACAAAGACTTACGGGATTCGAACACTTGACCTCTTAGGCGTAAGTTGAGCGCACGAACATCTCAGCTATCCTACCTCAGTAATAGTTCACTTTTATTCCTTCAAAGGATGCGGGAAAGTTAAAGTATTATTTTATATACCATTTAGAATAGTTCTCCATCGTCAAGTTTTAATGAATTGAACCGCTAGAGGCAGTTACATTTTTAAATTGTAGTGAAAGAAATCTGAATGAGATGGTTTTGTTTACAAAAGTTCATAACTTCTTGTTTCTCATATTGATGTTTTCTTATGTTTAAATTAGTATCGATGAGTAAAAATACGCCGCAGTTACTTTACAACATTGATCTAATCGTTCTGGATTAACATCCAAACTTTGATAATAAGCTTAAGGCCATCATGACACATTGATATTGTTTTTATAGGGTTGTTACTACACAATATAAACCCAATTGTTTTGCAACCGATTGAACTAACATGACGAGCAATCCCGCCTACAATGGTTATAACTCGTCATCAAATCTATGACGTCATATGAAATTACTAAAATACTAATTTCTGGTTATATTTCACGTAGTCTACACCGCCGCCATTTTCCTTTAACATTGCTTCCCACAATTTGTTCTTCAAAAATAGACTAAATGATAGAGAAAGAAAAAGTTTCACGTCATATCATGCAAAAATTTTGATTGGAAATGTTTAAACGTTTCCAAAGTATTATGAAGCTTTTAAAAATAAAAGAATATTTTATATATATATAATGTCTTGTAAATTCCTTACATTTACCAAAAAAATTCACCATTTTTAATAGAAGTATTCTTGTAAAGATATAACATATCCACGCTTAAATAGTTTTTGAAAAACTAATGAAAATCGAATAGTATATATTTAATATTCTAACCTGGAGAATCGTATCCAATACCCGGAAAGGTAAAACACGTGACTTTCGGTAAGCCAGTGCGCTATCACCCGAGTCAAAGCGAGGTTTATATACATCATTGCTGGGGATACATTTTTATATGAAAATTAACTCTTCAGAACAGATTTTATTCGATTACATTTCAGAGAGCGGCCTGTTGTCCATGTGATTGTCCCTAATCAGTCCCTATCCAGTGACAAGGACGATAGTTTCATGGACATCACAGATGGAAACACCGGGTAAAACAATCGTTACCAGGCAAAAGTGAAATAGACACATGTACACATATGAAAAATATGTTACTCTTGATGTTTCGCAATAACAATATATATAACTCATCCAGACCGCTGTAGAATTCTGGTTATTCTTCTTGAATTGTCAGAGGACAGTTGCTCATGTTTCCTTCTTTTATTGAATACAGTAGGGCTTTTTGTCACTAAAACATATGTCCTTCTTTTATTGAATATCTGTTGAATTAGTAGGGCTTTTTGTCACTTAAACCCCCATCTCTGTACTTACCTATATGAAGGGTGTAGTATGATGAATGTGCCTCCGTGTCAGGTAATTCCGTGATATCAGCAAACTGTCCCTCCACTAGCCGACATGTCTTGGTCACTTCGTTATAAAAGAAGGACTCACACCCCGTATAAGTCACACACTTGGCGGCGCACTGAGGTCTACTAGGGACCGGGGTATAGCTCCTTGTCACATTCGCCAAAGCCAACTTACCATCGAAAGTGAAAATCCTACTGAAAGCAGATTCTTTAATGCAGTCATCCGAAGCATACACTTCAACAAACCACTGAATCATGATTAAAACTAATGGACTCCTATCCATTTCTATATAGGCAGTCACTCTTTTGGCAGGTAAATGGGATTCTTTCTTTTCGCGAATTCTTGTCCTTTCCTCCTTTAAGGCCACGTTATGGAAACTTTTTCATACTGAACATTGCTCCTACCACTGTTAGGCTATGAATGTGTTCTTATTCACTTGTGGTGTCACGGAGTTGATTGGCTATCGATAACTCTGCCGCGATCGATTATCTGCCCTAGCGGAGCCAAAGACCACACATCGCCCTTTAGAATGACATGTAACCTTGTACAGGCGAGACGCCTTTGAATTATTCATTAAATACATATTGCAAGAAAAGTAAAAAAATAGAGTGTAAGTAAACCGAATCTGAATATAATAAAGATATGCAACATGTTGCTTAACGTAGTATCGATGATTGCCACTCAGCTAATTGGTTCTGTTATCTACACAAGTTTTCATTTCTTCCACCCGAGTGATTACTGCATGTGACAATTGGGATGCTTTAGTGAACTGTTGCAGATCACATTTCAGCAATATGATAATGAGGGCGTGTTTATTACTTCATCGAAAATAGAGAATATCAATGTAGTATATCTGCAATTAATTGTTTGGGTGGCCTAACGGATGGTTATACAAATCAGAATAGGAATTTTGAAGCCCTATATAATAAGACGAATTTAGCAAAGGGGCGATAATTACAAGTGTATACTTTATCTGAAATTAATATGTAAGTGAACAAATTTTTTCAAGCTATTCTCACTTAAAACAATTATAAAAATCTTAAGGAATGAAACAAAATTATGTCAGGGTTAAGATGAAACACGTCAACATGTCAGCAGTCAAAGGTCATAAGTCAAGACCACGTGGCATGACGGAGATGGCAACAATAGCAACCTCAGCATTTTCACGTTGTGCAAGTGGTGATCATGGAAGTTGAAAATCAAATTTGCAGGACTTCTCATGTGAATGGTAAATCAACTATGAAAGACAATTTAAAGGTGCAATCATCAGTTGGGTTTCTCTTAAACCAACGATTACCATGCGCCGTGTTTCAAAAACTGCATTGACGATAACTTAGTCTTTGCATGCTACAAATTGACAAAACGCCGCCCTTGTGGTACGTGTTACAAACTGTTACAAGCATATTATGGTCGACATTTGCCTCTATTCTTAACTAGTGCAAGGGACAAGTTTATAAGAACACTCATTTTTCAACATGCCTAACAGCAGGTCAAATTAGAGTTCTACTTCAAGCAGATACAGCTGTGACAATTAAAAACCTACACAGCTCGTTCAATCTCCATCCTGTCTCAGGGTACGAACGTTACGCTAACTCCTCTAATCTGTGCCCTGGGCTTTGAAGCTAGAGTCGCTCGCGCGACCCGACTTGAGATATAGCCAATCAAATCATTTTCTCGTTGAATCTTTATCGAGAAGGTGGCGATAAAATGATTTGATCGACTATATTCACCGCGCGAGTGAATCTAGCTTTTAGAGTTAGCCTGAGACAGGATGGTTCAATCCCTTGCTTGAGAGATTGTTACAAAGACGCTGTTTGTGTTTTGGTAGTCAACAGCGCGATAATGGGAGTTGGAGTATGAGTCAAGGTTTTCAGATGATTATCCGGACCTAGTGACGTCGACTTAACAATCTTTCTTATATCAACCAACTTCCATTCGACATGATCTATCTAAGGTTGATCTTGTGATGGTGTGGACTAACTTGCATGGTGTTGCGCGTACGGCACGTGTCGGACCATCCATTCTACTGAACCTGTCCCCAATCGAACACGTGTGAAATGACTGAGTAAAGAGTGCATCAACTCCAAAAGCCTACAAACACTGCATTGCAAGGGGGTGGAACAAACTTATATTATCACCTCAAAACAAGTATTTAGATACGCGATAGGTGTTGGTGTCATTGGTCGATAACTGTCATGTTTGTCATTTGGTATATGTAATTTAATTATGTACTTTAACAGCCAAGACCTGCTATGATGTTTTAAGAGAACGACGCATTCAACTGTTTAATTGATATGTTTTTTTTTATTATGGTATATATATTTATATCTTATTTATTCTGTATATTTTTATGTGTAAATAGTCTCTCGTAATCCTTTTAAGGATGGCTCATTTTGTATATTTCTTAAAATGTGTTTTTACCTGTATATGAGGTGAGACTTTTAATAAACAATCTGTCTGTCTGTCTGTCGGTATAGTTTCACATTTGCTACAAAGAAAATCTTTGTTTCACCATACAGGAGTTGTTAAAGAAAGACAACAAATGTCACATTTCTTTAAATTTCTGCACTTAATGAATCTTATAAATCCATTATGCCCTACTTTCTTCACAGTATATCAATCGCATAGTTAGAAGACCTTGGTTTTGTTTTAGCTGTTTTGTTTGATGTGAGGGAAGTGCGCATTTATTTTGTACTGCTTCCTTCGTTTGATCCGCGCATGCGCATAGTCTAAGATTCTTCACGATTCAGATTTAAGATGTCGATCAAATATTGATATTTCGACTATTTCCAACCAGTAGTCTCTCACCAACAGGCGATGTGGGGTGATGTTATATTCCCTGTGTACAGCATTCGATTTTCGATAACAAACAATTTTATTTTTTCAATCAGTGAAGGGCAAGATTAGTCTATAAAATTGATACTCGGAAATGAAATTAAGACGGCATGGCACGGTACAACGCAACTATCGTTAACAATTAGCAAAACTGCCATGATCTATATAAGATAAGTTGTTGCCGCTGTTGATAAATTTATTTGTAAAATTATCATTATCATTGTCATTTTTGACATTTCAAGATGGTCAACATGTCTTTACAGAATATTAGGGAGCCAATACCATTGTATAGCCATGTTACGGGTTCAACTTCATATACACTACATATACAAGGTGTGATATACTGGAAACTATTTAGACATAACATAAAATAAGCATTGTGTCAAAATAGAAAGTGAGTAATACCTACTTCTCCAATAGAATATGAATGAAACACATATTCGGCAAATCTTTTAAAAACTTATGAAATATAAAATGTTATTTACAAAAACGTTTATTGAAATAAAAAATATACACATATGTATTGAAGTTATGCATTTTGGACTCATGTTTAGTGTGTTAGTTCACAAATAAGTGTCATATCTATGTATGAGATTCTAATACATTAGTCTTCATCTCCATTACATTCTATAACTGAATAAAGCTAAGCTCCTGACATTAACACTCATTTATGCCCCTATTTCACTACGAGAGGAATTCTCACGAATCGCCACGAATGGGTGATTGTAAAAATTCGTGAATATTCTTGAATTTTCGGCAACATTCGGCAACTGCAATTTCACTTGTACGAAACGTTTACGAAAATTCGTAGCTTTTCATGCTAAAACACTACGAAACCAATACGAATTGCTTACGAATTATGTACGAATTGTACGATATAACTACGAAACAACTACGAATATACTACGAATTTTCACGAATATGATACGATATCACAAATGATGTAAGAATAGATTACGATAATTCGTGACTGTTCGGTGGTTGCAACTCATCAAACCATCATGGAGTTGCAGAGAAGAGCACGTGTTGCTCTTGCACTCGAATTTGAGTATCAACATCAAATTGAAATAGCTCTTAACATGAGAAGACAGCTGTTGGTGAATAGAAAGAGACGAGTTAAAAGATGGTGGATAAGATCATGGCTGACACCTGCTAGAAGACTAGAGTTTGGTCACTATCATAGGTTGATGCAAGAACTGAGAGTTGAAGATGAGAATGCCTTCACCAATTATGTGCGCATGCCATCACACATGTTTGATGAGATTCTTCAGCGAGTTACACCCGTCATTCAGCGGCAGTTCACACACCTGAGGGAACCACTTGATGCTGGATTGAAGCTGGCTCTCACTCTCAGGCATCTAGCTACTGGTGACCAATATACCACCTTGCACTACGATTTTAGATGTGGCCTGAGTACTGTCGTGTACATTGTCAAGGAGGTATGTCAGGCAATTGTTGAAGAGTTTAAAGATGAAGTGATGCCACTTCCCAGATCAAAAGAAGACTGGAAGGTCATTGCACAGCAGTTTCAAGACCGTTGGAATATACCGCATGCAATTGGCGCCTTAGATGGTAAACACATTTCCATCAGGAAACCACCAAAGTCAGGCAGTCTGTTTTACAACTACAAAGGATTCTTCTCGATCGTGCTGCTCGCCCTTGTTGATGCTGACTACAAATTCATCTGGATAGACACAGGGGGACAAGGTCATCAGTCTGATGGACAGCTGTTTGCTGAATCAGACCTGAAGCAATGCATTGATGGTAACACGATCAACTTTCCTGATGCCGACCCTTTGCCTAATGACAAAACAAATGTACCCTATTTCATACTTGGCGACGATGCCTTTGCCCTGCGTACCTACCTCATGAAAGGGTATGGAAGGAGAGGTCTTGATGACGACATGACTGTTGCAAACTATAGATTCTCGAGGGGAAGGCGCGTAGTTGAAAATAGCTTTGGTATCTTAGCTAATAGGTGGAGATGCTTCTTGGGCACACTTGAGCAAAGGCCTGATGTTGTGCGTACCTTGGTGGAAACAGCAGTTATCCTACACAACTTGCTAAGGATCAGGTATCCCGGTATTGGAAATTCAGAAGTTGACCGAGAAGATGTGAACCATGATATCATCCCTGGTGCATGGAGGGCAGGTCAACAGATACAGGACATACCCCAGTCATGTGCGCGTAACAGAGACCACAACGTTGCCAAGATTCAGAGAAACTACCTGAAAGCATACTTCAATAGTGAAGCAGGCTCTGTCCCCTGGCAAGACAGACTAGCTGGACTCAATAACCACCCCTGACTCACTTGTACAATGTTGTACACTCTGAGACGTGAGAAGTAACATATGCCTCTTGTATTCATTCAGTATAATGGTTTCGCAATGTGCTGATACTTCATAGCTATCGTCATTATCATCCTGTTTAGTAACCTGTTTCAATAAAGACACCAAGTGGTGTCAAATATTGTTTAGTCATCTTTAATTTACTTTTGTACAATTACAGTTGTTTTTTCATTTCATTGTGTCATGATTAAAATTTTACACACGTATTTAGTTTTTGTAATAATTCATAGTTTTGTGTATATATTTAGTTCATGCGTAGAAGAGAATTACGAAGTAAGTTAAAAAAGAACTAACACATGTTCAGTAAAATATGAATATATGCCCCTTTAAGGCTGGGTTTTCAAAAAAGTAATAGAGACAAAAATTGAGAACAATACCTTTTTATTAAACAGTTTTTAATTTTCTACATATCTAATGTGTACACCGTACATTTTAAGAGTCAGGCTCGTAGGCTAACGAAAATGGTTTTACAAACATAATTAGTGAAAAACTTCTTGTTTGAAATAAAAAACACATGTTCGTGATAATTCAGGATAAAGAAGCGATCGCTTTGTTCACTTAAGCTAGGATCAAGTTCTTTCTAATGATTCTGATATTTTAATCTGTAACATCAATAGTCGAGGACTCCTCGGAATTCGAAGCAAATTGTGTCATGAATTCTGACATGTTGAAGGTCGACTCATTTGTAGCAGTGCAAGAGTTCTGCTTACTATTTGCAGCTGGTTCAAGAGTGGTGTATGAAGGGGATTCCTTTTCATTCGAAGACGGGTTGATCCGTGCTAAATCCTGCTGGCTGGGAGATTTGCTGTATCCTGGGTACTGTTGGTCTACCCATGATGGAGATTGGGATTGCCAGACACTTGCAGGAGGACCTACACATCTGGACGGCCACTGAGAAGGATCCGGTTGCCACTGTCTATACCCTTGCTGCCATGGCGGCCATTGGCGGAGACGTGGCCCAGGAACGCTGGTTGATGGACGCTGACTTGGTGGAGGAAAGGCTGCCAGTGTTTCGATAGAAGATGGAGATACTGACTCTCTGTAGTCTTCCGCAGCACTCGATTCTATCTCTGCAGCAGTGAGGAGCTGGAACATTTGTTTCTTTAAGTTTTGATAAACTGGTACAGGTAAACTCTGAAACGAATGTCCAAGAAACTCGCCAAACTTCCATCTTTCGGGATATCGAACACCAGGACCAGATGAAGTTTGTAGAACCTGCAACAGCTTCTGTTGTCTTTCCTTTGAGGATATCATTTCCAGTTCGAGTTGATCTTGTTCTTCCTCGATCCTGCGTCTGTTCAAGGACGTAGATGAAGTCGGCGGTGTGTGTCCTTTTGAGGCATCTACTTGTGTGTCAACTTCATTAACAATGGGACAGGGGGAAGCAGGGGAGACTGTTCTGAATCTCTGAATATTTCTGCAGGTAACTTGTCCAATGTGAGGAACAAGGAATTGGAATCTATCCCAGATCCACTGTTGACGATCAGTCAATTCCTTTTGGGCCTGGCCACTTTTAGATCGCCTGAATTTCCCAATCTGGGTCCGGATACTGTCGAAGTATGTGGTGAGAGCCTTGACCTCCTTACCCAATCGACGAGCAAGATCTTCCCATGCACGATTTTTTTTGTCAGCAAGCAGATGATCTGTGCGTTTCTTGTTGTAAATGAAATCGTGATTCTCGAGGAAGTGTGCAACCTGAAAATAAAAAGATGGCAATTAGAGCAACGTAATTCATAAATGTCTTGTCTAACTTTAGAAGTTGGTTTGATGAATAATGATAAAGAAGCGTTTTATGGATATACACTTTCTTTATTCTTTACAGGCGGCATATGTAATTATCATCAGAACATATTTCAAAACATCACCTATAATAGGCTATATGGAATAAAGAAGTTGTATATCCATGAAACGCGTCTTCAACAAAATTGGTAAATAAAAAGGTTTTCATTTACATCTCGGTATCCGATTCATAATAATCATTATCCTAACTAATTTCCGAATTGAATTCTTTCTCTTTTTAATACTTATCTGGAATATTTGTAAATTGTAATTTTTTTAAATATGATATATTCATAAAATTACCCATTAATACAATATTTCTCATAACTATTCATAAAACCTAACATATTATGTCCAGTATATTTAACATCAGATTTATATATATAGTATATTATATGAATGTCTATGTCTTACTTTGTTACACAAATGACTTTTGATTGTTGTAAACATGGTAGTATATAGACACACATTTAATGTTCTTGAATCAAGGTAAATACGCAGAAATCTACAAGCATAGCCTGGCTACCTGCACTAAGAACGTAACGTCAGACACGAGAGATGACATAGAACATTGAGAGGTCACTGACATACGAATATCTGCCCTAGGACCATCGTACCAAACATATGAACAAACAGAGTGACAAATTATACATAACACATAATATCAATTTGAACAGAAACGCCTTTACCTCCTCTTGCTCATCAGCATTGAGTTGAGTACACATACGCGATCTTTTGGTCTTGGGACCCGGAAATGCTGATGCATCATCTTCGACAGTTTCACTATCATCACATGTTTCTTCAGGCTCGATTGATAACTCGGGTGGAAGGTATGGTACAGGTGCAGCTGGCTGATCTTGCCTGTTTGGTGAAGCATTATCTTCAGGAGGGGGTGTGGGTCCCCTAGGACTGCCTTCTGAATCATTACACACACGTATTCGGCCCCTTCCCCTTCCCCTTCCCCTTCCCCTTCCCCTACCCCCTCCCCGTCCCTTGGCCTTTGTCACAGTTGATTTTCGCGGCATCGTTTACTCCTGTGTCGTTTGCTCGCGCTTTCTAATGTGTATGACGCAATTGACCGCCAAAATTGTTTGTCAACTGAATTGGGACATTCTTTCATTCGTGGTTAATTCGTAGTTGTTTCGTACTTAATTCGGGGCATTCGTAATTGTTTCGTAGATGATTCGTAAACAATTCGGGGAGAGACCATCAAATATATCAACCACGAATTTCCAAGAACTCGTTACGAATTTGTTACGAATGACCCGAATTAATTACGAATAGTTTACGAGACAACTACGATAACAAAATTCGTAGTTGATTCGGGAAAATTTTTTGACAAACAAAAAATTTTTCACGAACGCCACGAATTGTAAGAATATTGCCGAATCAATCACGAATTCATTACGAATCACAAGAATAAATCACGAATTGTCTACGAATGATCACGAATGTGAAATATTTCTCTATCGTGGCGATTCGTGAGAATTCCTCTCGTAGTGAAATAGGGGTTTTAATGTTACAGACTTTTGTTACAGCTGTATATGTATATGTCCTTAACGATGGTTCAATCTTGCTACGCCAACATTTGGTAAAAACCAATTATTTAACGTACTATACCGTCTCCGACTCACCGCAGCCCATTGATTGCCTATCAATCATCTCTCGACCCATAACACAGAAAAAACAACACGGGAGTTACCTACACATCCCCGCCACGCCCCCTATGTCTACGTCACCAAAACCTCATTCCAACTTCCTGTCGCTCAGTGATCGGTTGTGTCTCTGAGCTCTCTCGAAGTTTTCTTGCCTTGTCTAATATTAAAGTTTGTAGACCATATTTCTCGATCCTTGGGAGTAAGAGTATCCTCTCTTACCTCCCGTTCTCCTTCCAAATTGCCACAATTGGAGGTTGTTGTTGTTGTTGTTAGGTTTCTGCCTGGGGGACAGGCAGGCTTCTCATTTTCGCGCGACCGGCGCTTGGATTGCACGTGCTGCTCGTGCGGTTAGTAGGTCACGCCTCGGGGTGTCTGACCTTTGACCTCTGGCTTCGTGTGCGGGACGTGTGCAAGCAGTGTCCGCTGGGGTGAGTGGATCGTCACGTGATCCGCCTGGGTACGCGGTTGCCCCGCTTCACTCCGCTTGGTCCGTCTGGCGAGTGGCGGACGGGAGTGACTGGTCCGTCCTCCGCCTTGATACGCGCTTGCTTCGCTTCACTCCGCCTTGGTCCGTCTGGCGATTGACGGACGAGAGTGACTGGTCTGTTCTCAGCCTTGGTTTGCTTCGCTTCACTCCGCTCAGTCCGTCTGGCGAGTGACGGACGGGAGTGACTGGTCCGTCCTCCACCTTAGTACGCGGTTGCTCCGCTTCGCTCCACCTTGGTCCGTCTGGCGAGTGACGGACGGGAGTGAGTGACGGACGGGAGTGTCTGCTCCGTCCTCCGTTTTTGATGCGCGTTTGCTCCGCTTCTCTCGCGGTCGGACCAGGGTATCGTCAACGATGTACCCTGATTTCTGTGGGCGATGTGGACTTAGGAAGTCGGGGACACATGACCCCCACTCCCTCTGTCGTTCATGCACCTCTGCTTGCTCCCTGCAAGACAGGTGTGAAGAGTGTGAGTCCCTCTCGACGGAAGCTTTCAAGCTCTACCTTCAGGCGCTAAGGAAGAGCGAGAGGGACGCGGTAGGTGCGAAGCGTAGGGGTCGCACCTCCGGGAACCCGTCGGCCTCGTCCACCATCACTTCCCCCCCGGAGGGGTTCGTCATATCGGAGGATACGAGGGAATTTGAGGCGGATGAACGGGGCTCCGATTCAGACAGGGACGCGCGCGGGGGTAGTGTCGGGAATCAGTCACCCCCCCTTCCCCCTCGTCCATCCGCTCATCACCGTTCCTCGTCGGTGTCTTCAGCCCCCTCCCGCACGTCGCCCCCTCGCGTGCGGAAGAAGTCGAAGAAGAGGAAGAGGAGGTCGGAGGATCGAAGTCAGTTCGATCAGGCGGCCTTCTCCGCTCAACTGCTCGCGTCCGTCAAGGTCATGGTGTCGGGGATGCTGGACGCCAGGGGGTCCGCCCCGCCCGCTAGCGGACGACGGGAGGTGAGTCCCCCCCCCCCGGAGGAGGAGTTCACTCACGAGTCTCCTTCCCCTCCGCCTCGCTCCGGCCGTAGGGTCACCCTCCGCTACCCGGAGGTCTCCCCCAGTGACACGTCCACCCCCGCCTTGTCCCCTGATCACTTGGATCACCAGTTCGTCGACACGACGAACCCTCCCCTCATTCCCATCACCGAAACAGGGAACGGGAGCACGGCGGGTTCGGACGCGGCCGATAAAATGGACGCGGTGGCGGAGTGGGCGGGACTTGGAGGTGGACGAATCCCCGTCCTCCTCTAAGCGGGCTCGCTTGGAGTCATTCTGTGAGGAGGAAGCCCCTCGTTGCTCGAGGCAGGTCTTTCCCCCCCATCGGCTGTTTGACACGGCGGGAAGGGATTTTAGTTCGGCGATCTCGGCTGCCGCGCCGGGTAAGCTCATTCCCCCCCTTGTTTTGTCGGACCGACAGCGGTCCACCCTCCCGGTGGCGGACCCCCCGATTCCTCTCAACCCTCCGACCTTGGACGAGGACATTAGGCGGGTCGCCACACCCTCCGCGGCTCACCACGTGTCGGACGCCCATCTCGTCCACCTGGACAAAGAGGCTAGATCCATCCTGGGGACAGTGAACTCTGTCGCCCACGCCTGCAAGGCAATGACGGCCTTCGCCAGGGAGGCGGAGATGGAGAAGGGGTCCCCGGCCCTCTACCGCGCGTTCGGCTCCGTGGCTCCGGGCTGGGCGTATTCGGCGGGGATCACCAACCTACGCAGGGATGGGTTCCTTGGTCGGACCAACCTTCCCTTCGGGATTCGCAGCAATCTCCGGGGAGTCTCGGGGACAGCTAGCACTCTCTTCGCTGGGGCTATTCCGGAAGCCCTCCGACAGCGTCAGGAAGTCCAGCAGCAGGACCTGACCAACAGGTTGGCGGGTGAACGGAGGCAAGGGTTCACTACGCCAAAGAAGGGGAACCAGACACCTCAGCTTCGCACTCCCAAGACGGGGGGTGTGTCGTTTTGGTTCGGGGGTCGGGGAGGGAGAGACTCAGGGAACGTCTCCGGCCCCTCACCAGGCAAACGCACTCCCCAAAAGAAGTGGACCAAGCGAGGGAAGGGTCCCTTCACCCCGAGGAAGCAGTGACTCGTGGCGCACGCCTCTGCTCCCTCCACCTATGACTGTTCCCTGGGATGGCCCTGTCGGAGGGCGTCTCGGACAGTTCGTGGCGAACTGGAGGCAGCTAGGCCTTGACCCGTTCGTATGTCGGATTCAAGAGCGGGGGTTTCAGATACCAGTCTTATCTCCCCCTCCGCTCACGTGTTACCCAACGGAGCGTCCGCTGGCAGCCGACAGGCTCGCCCTCACGTTGGAACAGGTGGAGATTCTCATCTCCAAGGAGGCGGTGGAGGAAATCCCGCTCCAGGATCTCTCCCCCGGGTTCTACTCACCCGTGTTCGTCCGACCCAAGAGAGACTCGAAAAAATGGCGGCTCATTCACGATATGTCCGTGTTCAACCGCTCCTACCTCGTACGGCCGCCATATTTTCGTCTCTTGACTGTGTCGTCAGTAATGCTATTACTGGAGCGATCGGACTGGATGATATCCCTGGATCTTCAGGACGCGTACTTGCACATTCCCATCTTCCGGGAACACCGCAAGTACCTCCGCTTCGTCCTGGGGGGGCGCCAATTCCAGTGGAACGTGCTCCCGTTCGGGATATCATCCGCTCCGTGGCTATTCACCAGAGTGACTCAGTCGGTCGTCCAATTACTTCACCATCACGACGTACAGTTCGCTATGTACCTGGACGACGGGTTCAGTCACCACCGCTCTCCCGCGGTCCTCGGGGAGCAGCGGGACTTCGTGATCGGCCTGTTCAGGAGGCTGGGGTGGCTGGTAAACCTGGACAAGTCGGACTTACAACCCACCACCTCGCTCACCTTCCTGGGCGCCAGACTGGACACCGTTCAGTACAGGGCGTTCGTTCCCCAGGAACGGATGGCCAGGATAGACAGTCTATTGGATCGGGGACTCAGGGGTCCGCTTCTGCTCCGACAGTGGCAGCAGATCTTAGGGTTACTCACCTCAGCTCAGGACCTCACCGCGAGGGGACGGCTGGAGCTGAGGCCTCTTCAGGTTTTTCTAAACCCTCACGTCAGGGAGGAAGTGTGCAGGCACGCATTCCCGCTCCCCCAGCGGCTCGTCCCTCACCTAGCCTGGTGGAGGGTGGAGGCGAATGTCTTCGCGGGCGTTCCCCTCAGACCTCCCGCGGCGACCATCTCTTCGTGGACGCGTCAAAGCAGGGGTGGGGGGCCCACCTGGGAACGGAACAGACCGCGGGGCTCTGGTCATTGACCCAGCGCACGCGACACATCAACGAGCTGGAGATGGAGGCGATCAGACTGGCACTCTGTCACTGGTCCGCTCTGCTATGGGGACAAGTGCTACTCGTGCACACGGACAGCTCTGGGGGATAAACAAACAAGGGTCAACCAGGGCTACGGCCATCCTCCAATTAGCACTGGACCTCTTCCGCTTGACAGACAGGCTGCACATGTCGGTCCGTGCGGTACACATACCGGGAGTGAAGAACGTCCTAGCGGACGCTCTTTCCAGGCCGGACAAACCACCGTCCACGGAGTGGAAACTTCTCCCCCAGGCGTTCCAACAAGTGTGCCAGCACTTCGGAAGACCACACATAGACCTCTTCGCGACCCGGCTAAACCACCAGCTGCCGGTCTATGTGTCTCCCGTCCCCGATCCCGGGGCGTGGGGCTTAGACGCTCTGTCGTGCGAATGGGAGGGGATGGACGCCTACGCTTTCCCTCCCCCGAGCATTCTCACTCAATTGCAAGTGGTGGGGAAGATCGAGGCGACACGGTCGATCAGGCTAATCCTGATAGCTCCCTTCTGGCCAGCGAGGCCGTGGTTCGTACCCCTGCGGAGGATGTGTCAGGGGGATCCAATCCCCATTCCTCTCAGGTGGAATCTCTTAGTGAGCGAGCCAAGCGGGCGGGTGCACGAGAACCCGCAAGCACTGGACCTTCACGCTTGGCTTGTCTCCAAAAGGGGCTGAAACGGGCAGGCTACTCGGAGAAAGTCGCAGCCCCGGTTTCCTCGGCCCAGCGTGTCACCACCCGTAAGCTGTACGACGTACAGTGGGGGTCATTTGCCACTTTCTGTGCAGACAAGGGCTGGGATGTCCAGGTAGCGATCGTTCCCCAGGTGGCGGAGTACTTAGTGTACCTCCGGGAGAAGAGGGGACTTAAGGCCTCCTCTATTAACACCCACCTAGCGGCAATCATGTCGGTCTTACGCAAGGGGGACCCCGCGTTGGACATCTCCGTTCTCAAGGAGGTGATCAGGACCTTTCGTCAGGAGGACGGGCGGCTCAAACCTAGACCTCCCGAGTGGGACCTAGCGATTGTCCTCGAGCATTTATGCTCGGACTTCTACGAACCCCTGACGGAATCCATCATTCTCCGACTGACGGTCAAGACCGCCTTCCTGGTGGTGATGGCTTCGGCCGCCAGGATCTCAGAGTTACACGCACTTCAGGCCGACTTGCTCCGGTTTGAAGCGAGGGATGGGGGTAAGGCCACGCTGGGACTTGCTCCGGACTTCGTTTGCAAGAACCAGGGGTCGGACGAACGGGGCAGGGTATTCCACATTCCCGCCCTCTCAGGTTCGGTCTCTCCCACGGACGAAGAGAGCAGACTCCTCTGTCCGGTCCGAGCTCTTCGGGTTTACGCTGAACGCACGCGTTCTCTCCGCCAGGGGAGGAGGAGACTTTTCCTTCCTCACTCCCAGCGTAGCACGAAGGAGATAGACAAACGTCTCTTGGGTGTCTATCTGCGGTCCGCTATCCTGGATGCCTACAAAGCCAAGGAGTTAGCCCCGCCGGCTCGGACTAATCCCCATGAGATCAGAGCGATCTCAGCCACTATGGCTTTTCACAGCAACATCGCCGTAGCGGACATCATGTCGGGCTGTTTCTGGAAGTCCGGCATGGTTTTCGCTAACCACTACCTCCGAGACGTGTCCACGGAAGACCTTGCGGGCGTGGCCAGGCTGGGGCCACAGGTGTTCGCGCAGCATCGCACTGCGGGTGCGGCTCCCCCTAGAGGGGTCTCAGCTCACCGATAGGTCTTGTTTTGCTTTCTGTTGTTTTTCAATAAACTTCGCATCGCATCTCCGTGTGTCGTTTGTTCTTTCTTCCGGCCGGGCGGGCTTCCCTCCTTAGGAGGGGAACTGGGCACCCGCCGTTAGTTAGACGTAGTAGAGTAACTGCTCTCCTGCCGCCTCGCTCTCGCAGCCCTCCACCCTCTGTGGTAGTCGGGGCTACGGTGAGTCGGAGACGGTATAGTACGTTAAATATTAGTACGTTTTTGAGTAAACGTCATTATTTGTACTTACCGTCAACGACTCACCAATCTTTATTTCCCACCCATGCCTCCCCTCCTGCGAGTAGGTTCGATCTAGCGTTCACTGGCTCCAGGTAGGTTGGATGAGGTTTTGGTGACGTAGACATAGGGGGCGTGGCGGGGATGTGCAGGTAACTCCCGTGTTGTTTTTTCTGTGTTATGGGTCGAGAGATGATTGATAGGCAATCAATGGGCTACGGTGAGTCGTCGACGGTAAGTACAAATAATGACGTTTACTCAAAAACGTACTATTATCTATCATTACATTCAGTGGTCAGGTTAGTAGCATGGTCAAAGTCACTCAAGGGTGAAGCTTCACCTCTGCTTAATTTGTTAGATTGGATTAGCAAATTCTTTTGTTTAAATTTTGTTGGCGTTCCAAGATAAGTTTTTTTCCAAATGTTTGCGTAGCAAGAGGTCACCATAACGATTGGTTGGAGCCCAGCAGGTGCGTGTTCTTGAACATCTCAACATTGTGTGTAGAGCAACCACAGTATCAATATTAACCATTCTTTTATTGTCATAAACCTTTCAATAAGCCGTAACAATCGATGCAAATCATGCAATGTCCCAGTTTATCTCGGAAGCATATCTATTGTTGATATTGTATTTTTTCATTAACCAATATTACTTCCTAGGATTAGCAAATTTCCTAAAATAATATACATATACAAAACGACTACCAGTCAATATGACATTGCAAAGCGTTATCAGACGGAAGTTTTTAATTGTTGATGTAATTTGCTGATGACTGTTAGTCTAGAACACAAATGTCAGTATTTGATCATATCTGTTTAATAAATTGCTTTAATTGATCAACGGAATAGTAACATGTACCTCATTTATATACTGAATACCAGAGATGTCCATAAATTTTAACGTTTGCAAAACCAAAATGCATAATTTTCAATTTAGAGCTATCGTATAAATTAAAATGTACGTAATAACAGCTTAAGAAAATTGAAGAAGGTTTCATTTAATTAAGTAAATGATAGAAAACTTATTTTAACTGAATTTAAGGAACCTTAAGAATTTAAGAACTTAAGGTTTAAATAATTTACATTACGTTCATTATTGCGAATGATAATCTAAACTGGATATGGATGGGTTTTAAGAACATTATTTCTGACATAGATATATCTAGGGGTGATCTTGTGATGGTGTGGATTGACACTATTGTTACTTGAAGAATATCCTCTTTGTATAGTTAAGAACGACTTATGACGTAATTTTGATTTCAGTCATGATGATAACCTGATGATCGTGCTCGCTAATAAATGATACTGTGTACTTTAACTCAAAATATTTGAATTGTCGAAATATTTCTAAATCAGTGACAAGCCTTGTGAGCTTTTCCATCGCGTAAAAGCTTAATAGTTGAACAATGCAATGCAAATGTAGCCAGCATTCAAAACTTCAAAGAATAACTCAAAGGTAGTCCGGATTAACCTGTATCATTAAATGTATTGACTAAGCATCAAACTCAATAGCGTATTCAGAATCAATCTTACTAAAGCATATTTTTGCTACACTATGCACTGCATGTCGATAAGTATAAAGTAATAACAATCGTCAGATTCTCCTTTCACCCAGCCAATCAGCGAATTCGTCGGATATACATGTCCGATCTTCAGATTTGATTGGTGGAAGAAAACTGCCTCAGATCAAGCGGTCAAAGGTTAACCGGACGACTGGAGTTACAGGGCATTGTAAGATCTACAATCCGCGTCACGTAGTAAAGCAAAAATAACGAGAATCATCCTATTATGTCGTGATTTCCCCAAATTAGTGATTCAGTTCCGTTTCCGGTTTTTTTATTTGTCGTGAACGTGAATAGAGAGCCAGCCCAAACCGTGTCGTGTACACAGATGGTTATTAATTATAACAAAGATCTCAAAACGTAAACTATGTATAACATCGCATTCAACCGGCATGATAATCAATCAAAGCTTTATTTGTAAAATCTATGATTCAAGGATTAATCATTCGAGGTTCAATGAATCAAGTCGATGGACTTATATACCGTAACCGAAGTTGTTCAAAACATATGGTAATAAATGGGTATTTTTAATTAATTTACGGTGAAAAGTCTTGTATCTCATTTGACAAAACTTGTCTATCAAAATCAATGATTTGGATTCAATTCTACCAAAGTTCATCCACTATTAACATAGACAATGCTATTTTGGTCCTGCACATGCTAGTTTCACTGCACTGTGCGGGCTTCCTCTCTGGAATAACTTAAGTATAAATTGATTTGAATGAATTGTATAACATGTTGTAATACAAACAATGGAATAAAACATCAAAAGATTAGCGGTTGTGACATGAGTAAAATAGATGCACTTTTCAACAAACCCTGAGACCTTAAAGCATCACACTTTTCTTAAGTTAATGAAATGAAGGTGCTGTATTGGCTGAAATCATGCTTCACATATGTATCAAAAGTGCTCGAAGAAGTTGGGATAATAACGACCTAGTCAATCGATTTTAAGAAACCGGACAGCATCGATTTGTAAATCCCGCAATCCTATTTAAATATGATCTATCTGCTACACTACGCTACGCGTGTAGCTAATCTACGTAACGTAGTGAAGAAATTATGATATCATTTTAATGAGATTAGTAAATCCCGTTTCTGTTTGGTTTTTTTTTTCAATTATCAATTAGTTTTGAAATATGAAAGTACCATCTATGTTTGCGTTAATTTAAACAAAATTCTATAAACTTGATATATTAACTCGTTCAAAAAAACTTTATACTTGTTCATTCCAATAGGCAAAACATGTATTTAAGTTGCGGCGACAGGAGTGTTTGTTGTGGACCAGGTCGAGTTGTTATTCTAAAGTTTTGCTTTACATTTAGCAATGTTCTGTCATGCGTGTATGTCAGTCACGTCTTCATATTTCTCTAACACTTACTGATCACGATCGATTGTTATCAAACAAATGAAACATATATAATGTGTTCATTGAGCATTTTCAATTATTTTAAATATTATCTATTTGCTACACTACACTACGCATGTAGATCTTGTTATGTGCGTAACGTAGTGAAGAAAATTATGAACTTATTTTAATGGGATTGTGAACATTTAATCTTTACAATGATCTCTAGATGAGCTGTTTGTAGCACTGATATATAAGATAAGAGATAAGATAAGATAATGCTTTATTACCCGAAAGGGAATTTTGCGTACATCCGGGTTAGACAACATTTAAGATATGAGTAACAACAGTGATATTCTATACATTATAGCAATATATTGGTAAAAATTGTAGATGGTAGATATGATAAAAGAAATACAGCTTAATGCTTGTTTAAAAATGAAATACTAACAGGTATAAAAGAGTTTTTACATCTATTAGATTTGACATTCGGTAAAAGATACCTGCGGCCAGACGGAAAAAGCCGATAACAAGGATATAAAATATCTGTTGGATCTTGTATAATTCTAATGCCCCTATTTCACTACGAGAGGAATTCTCACGAATCGCCACGATAGAGAAATATTTAACATTCGTGAACATTCGTAGACAATTCGTGATTTATTCTTGTGATTCGTAATGAATTCGTGATTGATTCGGCAATATTCTTACAATTCGTGGCATTCGTGAACAATTTTTTGTTTGTCAAAAAATTTTCCCGAATCAACTACGAATTTTGTTATCGTAGTTGTCTCGTAAACTATTCGTAATTAATTCGGGTAATTCGTAACAAATTCGTAACGAGTTCTTGGAAATTCGTGGTTGATATGTTTGATGGTCTCTCCCCAAATTATTTACGAATCATCTACGAAACAATTACGAATGTCCCGAATTAAGGACGAAACATTCGTAGTATATTCGTAGTTGTTTCGTAGTTATATCGTACAATTCGTACATAATTCGTAAGCAATTCGTATTGGTTTCGTAGTGTTTTAGCATGAAAAGCTACGAATTTCGTAAACGTTTCGTACAAGTGAAATTGCAGTTCACGAATGTTGCCGAATATTAAAGAATTTTCACGAATTCTTACAATCACCTATTCGTGGCGATTCGTGAGAATTCCTCTCGTAGTGAAATAGGGGCATAAAAGAAAGATTTAAAACGGATGACATGTACAGAGTATCTAAACTATCAAATTCACGACAAGCTTTTTTTCCTGATACATTAACAATCCTTTTTAACTTGTTCTTATTTTGGAGTGACAGGGGTCCATACCAGCATTGCATACAGAATGTTAAAATTGATTGAATACATGATTTGTAGAACAAAGGCATCAGCGTGGAATCGATGTGGAATGATCGTAGCTTTCACAGGAAGTGGAGACGAAACTGGCATTTCTTGTAGACTGCGTTAGTATTTTGAGTAAAAGTCAGTTTATTATCGATTATCGTCCCAAGGTACTTATACTCTTCAACAACCTCCACTGCTTGTCCATCAATGATGACCGGTGTTATGACAGATTTCTTCCCACGAAAGTCAATAACAAGTTCTTTCGTTTTGTTCACATCAAGTTGAAGGAAGTTGTCCGTGCACCAGTCAGTAAACGTAGTCACTTCATCTTTGTAAGAGTCCTCATTGTTGAATAGTAGACTGGCAATTACTGTGTCGTCTGCAAACTACACTCTATCGCAGTTGGACTTAGAGCTGACACAGTCGTTGGTATAGAGCGTGAAGAGCATAGGAGATAGTACACATCTCTGGGGGGGGGGGGGGGGGCTCCTGTTTTTGTGATGGTCGACGTGGAGCATAAACTGTTAACTCTGACATATTGTTCTCTGTGGAGTAGAAACGAGGCTATCCATTTAATAAGTTGTGGGCATATGTTAAGATCAGTTAGCTTCTTGATGAGTATGTGAGGCTGGGTGGTATTAAAGGCCGATGAAAAGTCTACAAAGAGAATACGTGCATAAGCTCCTGTATTTTCGAGATGTTGATAGATGTTATGTAATAAGGTGATTGTGGCGTCTTCAACTCCACGTCTGGCTCGGTAGGCAAACTGTAGAGGGTCACGCTTGTCACTGACTTGATTGGTGAGCATATTGAGAACAATCCTCTCAAAGCACTTCATTACCATTAAGTGAGAGCTACGGGTCTGAAATCGTTGTTTACAGTTGGATTTGATTTCTTCTGTACCGGTATAACTTTTGAGATTTTCCAGGCTTTAGGAATTATCTGCTTATCCAATGAGAGTTGGAATACCTTACTGAACACATGACTTAGTTGATCTGTACACTCTTTTAACAATATGCCACTCAAACCATCAGGTCCTGAAGACTTACGAATGTTAAATTGTCCAAATCGAATTGTTACGTCCTCTTCTGTTAGAACAAGCGTATTGTCATCAACATCCAAGTTTGATAACAGTTCGTTGGTTTCAGTGGAAAAGTCATAGAGGTCAAATCTAGAATAGAATGTATTGAATTCTTTTGCAAAGTCGGAGACCTCTCCAATACCACTGAGATGTCTTCGATTATCGGTTCCAGTGATGGTATTGATACCGTCCCAAGCTTGGCGAGAGTTGTTCCTCTTGAATTGCTTTTCGACTTTTGCCTTGAAGTCCTGTTTGCATTGTCGGACCTTTTCATTAATTGACTTCTGAATGACATTCAAGCCCTGTCTATCATTGGCACAGAAAGCTCGGTTCTTCTCATTTAATAGGCCTTTTAATTCCTTAGAAACCCAAGGCCTATTGTTAGGGTAGATCTTGATTTCACGGGTCGGGACAACGATTTCCACACAGAAAGTGATATAAGCTGTGATTATGTTATTGAGTTCACATGGGTCATCGCAGTCACCAAAAAGTACACTCCAGTCAGTACACTCAAATCACCCTCAAGTTTAGACAATCTGTTGATTCATTAGTCCACACCTTAACAGTTTTTTTCACAATGGTCCCAGTTTTAAGCTTTTGTCTGTATTTTGGAATAAGATATACACACTATTGTGGTCTGACGCACCGAGAGGTGCTTTGCTGATAGCTCTGTAGGCCTGCCTAATATTTCCATAGCATAAATCAAGAGTTTTAGATCGTATGGTGGCACATTTGACATACTGGTGATAATGAGGGAGGGAGTCTTTAAGGGTGCAAGCATTAAAGTCACCAAGTATTAACTTGGGTGCGTCTGGTGATATGTTCTCTAGTCTCTGAACATGGTTATGAATGTAGTCAGAAGCTGCCTTGCTGTTAGCGCCGGGTGGTATATACACTATAGTGACAAATATCTGGCCAAGATATATATATATTTAAAACATATTTGTGCACGCAATGATTCTCTTTTTCCGGGTTTTGCTAAAGTTGCTAACTGTTCATGACTATCCATGTTAAAGTGAGCGAGTTGTTTTTTACGCCGCTTGGGCAATACTTCAGCCATTAGCGGCGTACAAGTTAAAGAAGCCGCTCCGTGATAATGATTGAAAACCGGACAATGACGAGCGTCAATTAGTCAAACGTAATTTTGGAACATTATCCACAGCTGCAAGAATGACAGTTACAAGTTGATGATGTTTCATATGTTTTATAACTAGTATTCGTGTAAATTAGACGTATGAATTTGGCTTCCACAAATATAAATGGCTGTAATAGGATTTTCATTAAAAAAACACTTTATTTTATAATTTCTATTTGAGATTCATATGTGAGATGTTTTGAATTTATTACATAAATAATGTCTTCTACAAACGTTTTAAAGCAAAACAATATGTGTTAAACTTCACGGAGTGGCTTTTTAAAACAATAAGAAGCAAGCCCTGGTAAAGCAGTCAGGAAGTACAGGCCAGGAGATTTAATCAAGAATACAAGCTCGCTGCTGAAATATGCTAATAAAGTATAAGTTTTACAGTTCCTTTTCATCCAACTAAAGCTAGGTGTAACTCAATACCAGTTGGAGTCCGACAGCCAAAACCTGAGTTTTACTCTAGGAAGGAAGGTCACAGCATAGAGACTGTTTTGGCAAACATTGAACCTTTGGGCTTTTACTAAAAGAAACTGAATGATGACACCTTGTTATATTTTATCATTTTGACTAATTATAACATCTTAAATGGATAGAGTAGAGTCGTGATTTCAGTTATCCAGCCATGTCCAGTAAATGAATTTTGGTGTTCACAAATGAGCTAACCTAACTACTATCAATCGTTATTCAGTACTTAAAGATGCTAAATCATACTTGCAAGCGGTTCAGGATGAAACTTAGCTATTGAGAAATGAAATACATCACTTTGTAGAAAAATCTTTCGTCGAAATTTTGATATCATATTAAGATTGTTTAATCAACAATAACATACTTATTTCGACGCTTCAAGCACAGTAACCCTCCTGGAAAGGGCATGTCATTTTGCGAACCCGCTTTCGGTGACGTAATCATTATGCTTGTAGGATGTACACCGTGTCTCAACTACCGTAATTGCGTTCGATGGGTATCAACTTTGACAACAACGAATGCCTAATTTGGAGAAAAAGAATACAAAATCTAGTAGAGCGCGACAAAGACGGTTTTCAAGCGTACATTTAGAGACAGGAAGTTGTGAAATGGCCACACTTGATTCGCCCTTATGTCGACTGCCGTTTCGGTATTTTTTGGTAAATTATCTCCTATTTGATGAATTTTGGTCCGATTTCCTCAAGGTTGGTCGCTAAATTTTTCTAAAAATACAACGTATACATTAAAAATACTTTTTAAAATATTGCAAGTATGATTTAGCATCTTTAAAGGCCACAGGCCTGTAGTACCAATCTAAATAAATTTAGATCAACAGATTTTTTATTTTGTCATACTGTTGATCTAACATTGACCAGTGTGAGAGGTCGTCCCGGTGACCTTTCGTATGCAAATAAGGAATTCGCGAGTTGATCAATCAAATTCGACGTTACAAACAGTATATAGTCGCTATTTCAAAGAATGAACGGAAGAAATATATGATGGCTTATGGCCTGTTCTCAATAACTGGATTATCAGGGAGGAGTAGAGGGTAGAGTCTACGTCATCCAGGGAGGCACATGGAGCGCACGAGAGAAGACAGCATACAACATCTTCGTCAGTTTGGTTGAGCAGAGTCACTCCCAGCTCTACCGGACCAATGCTGGAGATCTCCATCCACAGTCTGTCTTGTTCACTGCATTTAGCTGTGCAGTGGCATACGGTGTGAATCAACAGGTCTCTGAAGTGGGTGTTACACAGTTCACAGGTCCCTTGCGCACCTCCAGGACGCCATAGGGCACAGAGCTTAACAACAAACTTGCACTGTTGTTTCAGATGTGGAAATTGTCTGGATATTAGCCAGGCTCTGTGTGGAGCCAGTACTGGGTGGATTTTCAAGAAGTGCGCAAGGTCAGGATCGGCTTCAACCCGTTGATGCCATGCAGCAGTTTCTGTCACAAGTATTGCCTTCTTGACAACATGTTTCCAACGTGGGTATGGGCAGAGGTGACCATTGTTGTAAATATCTTGAAGTTTATGACACAAGTCGTACTTCTTTAGGATTCGCAGGATGTCAGAAATTAAAATCCTCCTGGATCCGCCATACAGTTGTTCTTGAGTGCAAATATTCTTGTCATGAGAAGTTTGTGACTTGTGTTCCTTGGGGAGGTGTGGCATAGCCTTCCAAAGAACAAGAGTTTGCACTTGTTGATGTGAGCCTCTATAGGTAGCCATCCTAACAGGGCATTGCAAACATCAGTCCTAGTTGTTTTTGGAAGGTCTTGGATCAGTTTGATGCAGAAACGCTGTGAACGCTCAAGGGCTAACATTTCACTTTTTGTCAGGCAGGACCACAGCTCGCATCCATAACATGCTTTCGGGAGACAAACTGTTTGTAGTACTTTGGCACTCGTGATTGGGTTGAGGGCATCACCATGGCAACCGGACTTGTGTACTGACATCATTGAAGCTTTTAGTTTGGAGCAGGCTTTCAAGGTGCGATCAAATGCATTGAAGTTCTTGTGGAGCTCAATCCCAACATGTTTGATGGAGTCAAGATTCGGAATAGGCTTCCCATAGAGAGTGAGCTGAAGATGTTGTGTTGTCTTCTTCTCTGTGAAGGTAATGGCACCACTTTTGGATGGGGAGAAGCTAAACCTCCACCTTGAGCTGTAGTCCTCGCACATATGTACTAAGTGTTGTAGATTGGAGGTCAGAGGACTCAAGAGGGTGATGTCATCCGCTTGCGTTGGCGAAGTGACGTTGACATCCATTACTAGTGCACCCTTGCCAGAAGATGACAATCTGCATAATAGGTCATTGACGTAGACGAGATATATTTTTGCAGACAAGACACTGCCCTGTCTCACTCCTCTCAGTACACCAAACCAGTGTGAGATGACGTTGTTGGCTAACACACAGCTCTCCATGTTGGTGTACATGCTGTCCAGGACGTTCCAAATAGCAGTCGGTATTTTCAAAAGATGCAGCTTGTAGAGGAGACCAGAGTGCCAGACTGTGTCAAAAGCTTTTGCACTGTCCAGAAACACAGCTTTCAGCGAGTCTGAATGTTCCCTATAATGGTGTGCGGTTTCCTGGATCATGAAAGAAGTGTGCAGGGAGGACAAACCTTTCTGGAATCCACATTGCTGTGGGTTAGGGAAATCTTTGTGACAACCAAACTGAGGAATACGTATCTCGATGATTTTTTCGAACAGTTTCATTATGGCTGGGAGTAGTGTAATGCCCCGGTATGAATCAGCAGAGTTCTTGGGTTTTCCCCCTCCTTTATGTATTAAAGTGACAAGGCCTCTTTTCCATGCAGCAGGAAGGAAGCCAGTTACAAGTACGATGTTGAAAAACTGTGCGAGGATTCTGTGCAAGTAGGTACCACCATGCTTCAGATGCTCGTATTGAATACAGTCGATTCCTGGATGGAGGTGACCTTGTTTATTCAGCCAACTGCGGAACGCCATTGCTTTTTGTATAGAGTTAGTTGAAGAATTGAGAAATAAAGTGACAATTACGAGCGCTTCGTGTAATTAGGCCGTCGTTATCAAGCTTAGGAAGATCCAATGGGATTTAGAGGATTTCTAGAGCATATTGGTGTCATAAAATATACGGTGGTGTGTTGTCGTTTAAATAGTTAAGTTCATCACCAGAAGAGGCGGTTCGTCGCCAGATGGGTACCTAGAATATGGATCGATAAAATGGATGGGTTTCTTGTTTCAAGGCGGACAGCGATGTGTGCATATGGTTTGGTCTCTGAATGCCGGCAGACTGGATTTTGGTAGGCAAAGCAATGAAGCGTGCTAATTGGTAGACAATAGGGGATTACGGGGGGCATCTCCTAATCTTTGGTGAGCGAAATTCAGAAAATGAAGAATGTTTATTGCCTTGAGTGAACGAAAGTTCAATTTATTTGAGTGAACGAAAGTTTACTTACATTTGAGTGAACGGAATTTTTAATGGTAATTTGATTAATGAATAAACTCACTGCCTATATAAGATCATCACACCATCTGTCGATCATATCAAAATGGCAAATGCTCAAGTTAACATTCGGTTTATTGCAAACAGAAGAGGTGGCCGAAATTTAGTCATGGGTGGCTACAAATTTAGAATCAAAAGTAGAAGACAAACTAACATCCATTGGACTTGCTCAACGCAGGGCTGTTCAGCAACTGTCAACACGAGAGATGACCTTGTGACTAAGCAAGGTCAGCCCCACAACCATCCGTCAGATGATACCAGGATCGTTGTCGACAGTTTCCTCTCCAATATAAGGGAGATGGTTAAAGAAGGCGCCACACCTGTTTCACAGATTTTCAGAGAAGAAGTTGGAAGTAAGTAGAGTAATAATAATTAAGTTAAATAAAATGATATAATTGGTTAATTCAGTGTAATGATAATTTACTTTGATATTAAAATATAATTGGTTACGTGAGTTAAGTACTGGCGTTTAACATTGTTCTAACCAATTTCCTTTATTTTTCCAGATCTTCGTGCCGCAGAGGGAGATGAGACCATAAAACGTGTTCCAACGTTTTACTCCGCCAAAAGCAGCCTCTACCGGTCCCGATCTAAGGAGTTCCCGGTTCTTCCACAACGTCGGGCAGATATTGACATCCCTGATGCCTACAAGACGACAGTCAACGGAGACAACTTTCTTCTGTCAGCAGAAGGAACAGACAGGAAGATTCTGACATTTGCCACACTTCAGTATCTACGTCACCTGGGAGAGGCGGATGTCTACTACTGCGACGGTACATTCGACATGGCCCCGTCATTGTACCATCAGATGTACACCATCCACGCCTTCGTTGAAGGAAAAATGGTTCCCCTCGTTTATGGCCTTCTCCCAGACAAGAAGCAGCAGACGTATCTTCGGTTTTTCCGTGGCATCAAGGAGAAGGCAGAAGAAATTGGTGTCATCTTGGCCCCATCGAATGTGTTCACCGATTTTGAATCAGCAGCCCAGAATGCCATACGAGAGGTATTCAACACTGAGATGAAGGGGTGCCTCTTCCACTTTCGGCAATGTATTTGGCGGAAGGTCCAGCAACTGAAACTTGTGACTGAGTTTAATAACAACGAAGAAGTGCAAATGCTTGTTAGACGGGCGTCTGCTCTACCTCTCTTGAGACAATGTGACATAAGTGATATGTGGTTGCGTGCCTTGGGTGACGCAAATCTTGACGACCCAAAAACCTCCAAGTTTGCTGACTATGTGACGGAGCAGTGGGTGGAAGCACCTGACCAGACCATGTGGAACCATTTCCACACAACCGGCCCCAGGACGACCAATTAACCATGTTGAAGGCTGGCACTCGAGCTTCAACAAGCGTGGCGCAAGTCACCCAAATCTCTTCAAATTCATTGACTTGCTGCGACATGAGCAGAATGCGACCGAGATCACCATCCTGCAGGTAACTGCTGGAGGTCGTATGCCACCCAAGAAGAAGTATAGAGCACTTGACAGTGCTCTTGGGTTTGCGAAAACTCAGATTATGAATGGACAAATGTCAAGGGAGCAGTACCACGACACTAGCTGTTGCACATTATGTTGGCCTGTAATGTACTATGTATTAATTTGTTATTTCATGTCCATGTATATTGTATAATTGCAAATGTAATAATAAATAGATATATGTATATAATGTATATAATTGTGTATTGTATATAAATCAAAAATAAAAACTGAGAAATTCCTTTCTGAGTTTATCATTGTTTGCAATTTCCACAGAGGTGGCTCTGAATATTTGCATGTTTCATTGGGGGACGCCGGCAATAAGACATGCCGGCAATATAAAGTTTTTTGATACGACCCCCATGCTTGTAACAACAAGGATTAGTTCACCAACCATGACCTGCCGGCATTCAGAGACATCCCCGTGCATATGTGGTGCACTTTTGGTAATTAATCCGTTCAAAATGTCTTCCTTCAAAATGTGCTTCTATTTACCGTTCACTCAAGTGGTACATCTGGTTTTCGAATTATAGGCCTGTGGATTTTGTGAAAGGTCACAAATGCTTTTTCGAAACCTTACTTCTCTGGGATTTGAGAATGGAATAGTGATTAGAGCATACTTTCGGTATTTGCATCGGTTGAAATCAATATCAATGCATTTAAATGAGTCATCTTTCTTCTTACTGAATTCACTTCCAATTCACAAACACAATAATATATCCGTTACTTTATCGCAAATAAGATAGGCGACATTCTTCAAATCATAATATAAACCTTAAAAAATGAAACTTAAAACACTTTCGGTCATATGACATGTTTATTTCATCTCGAGAAGAAGAACAAATTAATTCGTGAAAATAAACTTTCGGTGTGAAATACCGAGAAATCCAAACTTACATATTTGAATATCAACTTGGGGATGATATATGAATTACAATGTAAATGACCTGCCATATAATGAACTGTTTTGTAAAATAAAAGTTTTATGTTAAATACTTGTAGATCACAGGCGTGTAGGAAGTTCACCACGTAAAATAACGTATTATGATGTGTTATATTAAGATTATGCTATTAGAACTATGATATATCAGATATCCGAAATATAGTAATATAAGGATATACACTCAGGGGCAAAAGAAACGATACCATATAAAATTAATGATAGGAAGCTACGAGTGGTATTTACGGCTGAAACAGGGTTAATTCATATCTTCAATAAATATAACCCCATCGACCCCTATAGTCACGTGAGTCATGTAACGGGTTTTTTTGTATGAAACCGTGACGGATTTGCTTCTCGTAATAAAATTGAAATACACGCCTTTAAAAAAAACGCCGTTTGAAAATCTCATTAACTAGACGAGATAGGATAGTGAAAATGCCCCTGTTGCTTGTTTTTAAACCAACTTACACGCAATATGCGTGAACAAATTAACTTCTACTAGGGTTATTTATATTGATAACATCTTAAATTTATAAGATTTCATGATTTTTCTATTCAAATTTCAAAGATTATGACCAAGAATAACATTGAAAAGGCTGTTTTGGGACCCCTCGTGCATTTGTACAATCATACAATTATAAGTATAATACTTTGATGTTTGAAATTGTGAGTCCTTCTTCACAACTGATGTGCCTATCACAAGAGTTCGTAGTCGCATTTCATTTACAACAGGATTTTGTTTTGTTCCCTTTTGAAAAATTGGTATCGTTTCTTGCCCCTGAGTGTATGCTACCCAAAAGCCTTGGTAAACAACGTTATCGAACCCTTTCTCTTCTAACTGCGTCGATTACAATAATCTCTGTTTGCATCAATCTAACCACCTGTTGTTACCTATATCAGTGTAGTTACAACATTTATATACATAGTATGCATCCGCTAACACCTTATATTCCTAGAATAGCCTCTTGCATCAGTGTATACAGTGTGTATCATTAATCAGTGCCGTTATCATAACCTTTCATGTAGTTTGAGGAATGTTACCCGAGTTAGCTAAGACTTACGTCTTGACCCGTATAGGAACTCTTAATGTACGCATACATGTAGATATATATGTGTAGGAAGTAGCTATAGGTTCCGTCACTGTCACATCGGTATGGGAAGAAAAAGCGAGAGAATAGTGACTGGGAAACAACGTACATCGCATGGTTGTCAGCTTTTGTCAACTTGTTGTTTAAGTTTAAAGTGACAAAGTTTATATTTGAGTCACATACATGTACGACAAACATTGTTCATGGTGCAATCTTCTAAAACATAGATACAGTTTTATTCCACGTTAAGGATCTTAAACCGTTGAAAAATTAAGTTAAAGAGTAGTAGTAGAAGTAGTAGTAATAGTAGTAGCAGCAGCAGCAGTAGCAGTAGTAGTAGTAGTAGTAGTAGTAGTAGTAGTAGTAGTAGTTGTAGTAGTAGTAGTAGTAGTAGTAGTAGTAGTTGTAGTAGTTGTAGGTAGGTAACAAAACTCTCATCATACGTATGTATCGCAAAACATCAACATTCTATACATCAACATCAACTAGAAATAAGGATTAAGCACATTTTGTAAATATTATCAAAACACGTACTGAGCCTCGCCTGAAAGCACGCTTCATAAATAACCCTGTCTCGAGCAGTCACGTGACAGATGAGATGGGAAAGTTGACAGGTTCCCCATGAGCGTCCTTCCACCTGGATATTCAGACAATGGCTGACAGTCAAGGTAAGTTACTCTCATTTAACGCTCAGGTAATTCCCAGGTAGATACTTAATACCTACATTATGTCTATATAAGGGGATAGTACTATCTCAAATACTATTTTTTTGTTTTAGATTTTGGGATGTGAATATTAATTAGAGAGGTAGAAACTATATACTTATATTTAGCTTTAATATTAGCTATGCTTATGTAGGCCGGTATACCGTAGAGAAACAGGTTGGATGACAGATTTAGGTTGACTGTTACATTCATCAGTGAAGAAACCTCATTCTCGCTGTTATTTCAAATCTGAGACCTAAGAAAACTGCAGTGTTCGTCAAATTGAAAATAAAATATTAAGAAAATAGCTACACGTTACATTTCAAATTTTGAATTTGTTATTTAAATATTGTTCAAAAGCAAATTATGTTTACTAAAACTTACACATTTGGCAACTTCGATATGGTGACCTAATACAAACAAAGAAATTGTAAATAGTAATGCTTTTCAATTCATTAGCTTTAGTCATAAGAGGTATTTTAAGTTAACGTTGTACTAATGGATAAAACGTATTGTAGGATACGGTACGTGACATAAGCTTCATATTCATTCTGAAATACAATTCATCTAGAGAAATTCAGAACACATTTACATAACGCTAAAGACATTAATTAAATGAAGTGCTATATACATTCCAATATTTTCAAATATTATTTAAAATTTCTAATAATATTTATTAAACATTTCATAAACATATGATTGTTCGTTAAGTGAAGAAAATAGACAAATTTTAACGAATTTGTAGAAAAGTGACACGCCGGATTTGACAGGTGGATGTGATGTTGACATAACCCTGAAATAAACAACCCGCGGAGGTTGCACAATACGACGTGTTTGAACACACAAACAAACAAACACAATGGAAATCGATGCTCTCGTTAACGAACGTAAATTCATAACAAATGTAAGTAGATGAATGAATGATAGAAAGTAGAAAATGATTTACACTATCTATTTGACTTGTACAATAATATGACCAATATTTGATGGCATTTTATTCTAAATTGAGTATAATTATGAAATTTTGCCGATGAACGAGAGGTTTTTGTCCAATGGAAGTAAGAAAACCAACTTATCGTGGATGAGCGAAACGTTATATTTTCTTATATCTAATTAGTTCGTGACAAATCCCCTTGTTCAAGCGTGTAGTTTATTTCTAAGAAATTGTAACAGAAGTGATTGTCAGATCATCCCAACCGGGATTCGAGCCCGGACCTCCGGGTTGAGAGGCAAAAACTCTACCGATTCGGCTAAAGGGATATGCCTCTAGCCAAAGTAAGTAAGAAAATTATATCTCTACCTGTCACAAAGAATCACAACACAAGAATGAATAAATCATTTGAGAATAGCTAAAACGAGCAATGTTTTGAACAACATTAAAATAAAAACACTACTTTCCAGTGCAATAACCGAAATGTAAGATAAGTCAAGCATTTGAAATTTGTTCCGATAGAGTAATTTTCTGGAAGCTCGACGCTTTATTCGAAATTTGATACATATACAGTCGAACCTCGGATACCCGGACTCCGTATATCCGGAAACCTCGCTATCCGGACGATTTTAGAGTGTAACGAACATTTTCCTAAGAAAATGTACTCACTTATCCGGACCTCGTGCTCCCGGACCCGGACGCCGTTTTTTCAAACCATATCTGTACATTTGCACTGGAATCTGACTCAGATATCCGGAAACGACTCGTTAAGCTAATTGATAATCCCCTCGGTCACACTTTGAAGTTAATTGAACAATCAGCTGGTCCACGCGTGTTAATTGACACGTTAGAACAACTTGTCAGTTGTGAAAACATCTTACAGTAATAAAATGTCTCATCATCTAGCTGTTGTCAGGCATTTGAGCAAAATGGCAAGTCAACCTGCTAAACGCAAACGTCACTGTGTGACTGCATCCGAGAAGCGTGAAATTTGTAATTTCAAACAAAAGCAACCCTTCAGCCACTTTAGATCATATCAGTAAACATTTTGAGAAATCTTTCGGACATATGCCCTTGGAAAATCTAGATGACATGTCACTCGCTGACCTGCGCACCTTGATGCAGTAAATGCATTAATATTGTTAAATTTGAATGAAATAAACCTCATGATGGGCCAAGCAATTTAGTTTTTTCTTGTGATTCAGATAACCGGATGACTCGCTATCCGGACGATTTTCAGCTGTAACGAAGTTGTCCGGATAAACGAGGTTCGACTGTAGTGAGAATATTCTCTAAGCCTTTCTTCAAACGCGCTATTTGGTAGTTAAAGTTATGTGATATATATACACTACATAGGCCAACATTCACTTTTAGGACACTTTGTGGTAAGATTGGACATTTTGTATCCTATCCACACCACCCCCTCCGTTTGTTAAAATTATAAAATGCTTGAAAGTAGGTTCATCTGGTACCAACCACCACCCTAGCACCCAGCCACGTACACGCTGAACCAAACATTGAGCTTATGAATGACGGGTGCCACCGTTTGAGGAGCATATATACGAGCTCGTATTAGTGTGTCTTTTAGCGGGTATAAGTTTCTGTTTTGTTTTAGAATATATTCTGATTGAGTTTATAATTGTCTAACTAACTGACTTAAGTTTGTGTGTTCTTTTTTGCTGGTACTTCTAAAAAGAATATATGAATGCAAACATGATGAAGATAAGAATGTGCTACATCTTGTTGTTTTCCATAGTTGATATTGACATTAATTTTTTGTGAATTTCATGTTATTGCAAATTAAAACATGATTTACCCAAAGGTGTATTAAAGGGGCAGTAGCACGTTTTTTGGAGAATATAAGGTGATGTCAGGAAAATTAAAATTAATGGTTCCAATTGAAAGACAATCTATTCAAACTAAATGGAGCAGTATTATTTCAAATATATAACGTAAAGTATAGCCATGCGATTCCTTTTTCTTACACAAAATGAATTAAAGGTGTTAAAAAAAAATGGCCGCAAATGGATTTTATATGAATCTTCATACTTTGTCCTCTGACTATGGATGATTGGCTTGTGTAATGAGATTTTTGACACTGTCAAAATAATACATTTAACATTAACTTACAATTATCAGTGATAATTTTAAAATATAAATTTATCAAAAAACGTGCTACTGCCCCTTTAAAGATTTAAGTGAATTATATATAAAGTAGTGCTAGATTTGAACAATGAATATTAGTAAGAGAATTGCAATTGAATACTTGCATACAAGATACAGTATACTCTGAAAGTTAAGTCAGGTTATGAACACACGAAGATGTTTCCTGTAATTCCCTTTTTCTTGGAGCGAGTAATTGGGTTGAATCTGAAGAGCGAAATCGAGTTAGTTTACTCTACATTGTACAGATTTTACAGTATTTCCTCGAATGGTACGGTATCGTAATCTTATCTTTACAATTAGGACGTCAGAACATTCGTTGTTTGATGTAACTAACTTGTAACTTTATTATTTTCAACTGGTGAGAAATGAGGTGGAAAATATCTTCATGTTCATGCTCAAGTTGAGATGGTACAACGCTTATAAAATATTCAATAGGCGAACTCATCCTTACAGCGAGATAGTTGTGCTGATACAAAGTTACAGAAACTGACGACAATACTGCATAATCATTTGCATAATTTTGAACTAGTATCCAATATGGTAATTTATTACACGAAACAGCCATGCAGGTCACTCTGTCATGTTACCACACACCACACAACATAAGAATGTAGAGCAAGCAGCAATGCGGAGATGCACCACTCAGGGAGGATTCGCATCGCTATCATTTGTCACAGGGTTCTCTGATAACATTCAATGGTATGGAAAGTAAAGGCTAGACTAATTAAATTATCAACATTTTAAAATTAATAATCTTTGTACGTAGTCTCTTTAACTGCTACAACCGGTTCAATTGAAACGAAAATGCATTTAATTAGTCTTTTGTCTAAAGTTTCCGTATATTAAATTCATTCGGTAATGAATAACGCATACAAAGACAAGCTTTAAACAAGATTGAACCTATCGTTTGTATTTCGCTGTGTGTCTGATCTCAGTACTGTTTTATAGGAATAGTTTTAGTTTGCTTTGTCTGTGACCTCTCACTTTCCACAAAATCGGAAACCTGCTAGAATATACAATCGTGCCGATGGCTTTCAAGCCTTGTCGCTGATTGACTGCCGTGCATATCTAGAGTTCACCTCACATGATCCCCTGTGGAGATTACTCAGATCAGAAATACAGCTTAGTACGAGTGGTATGTTCGAGCTGATTGTAATGAGATTGACAATTTTTTTATATTAAATGCTTTTACTCTTAAAAACATCACAAACGATGCATAGGTGTTAAAATACAAACACAAAGTAAAAACCAATTTCCAAGATGGACGGAGGAATATTGCGTGTGGTAAATAAGACAATACAGCTGCATACCATAAGTTTGTTCACCTGATTGTGATCTTAGTGCAAATATCATGTCATTTGGGTTTCGTTTTGACGTTAATAAAATAACTACAGGACCACTTTCAGAAGATCATCAATTGTCCATGTGTAAAATAACCATTCCAAAACCATATTCCGGGTTTGTCTTGTCACTGGTGCTGAATGTCGATATTTGGCATTGTTAAATAGACAGATGAGGTCATATTTGTGACATTCGGATTTTCAAAAATTTCTGTTAAAATCATGTAAACTTTTTAATAAAAACATCAGCACAGTTACGTTGCCTTAGCGCAAAGGAACACAGGTGTATAAGATCTAAAGCTGTTGATCACTTATGAAGGATTTTGTAGAGCAAAATAGAAATCAGTGTTTTCGAAATGTTGACCCCTGGTCACTTCAAAGACCTGCCAAATTTGTTACAGCTATCTGCTAGGTATGGCATACAAATATGTCAACGCAAACTGAATCTTAACTTATGCAGTGAAATTTCATAATTATCGGTTTCGTTTACACAATGATGTGATGTCTCAAAGACGTTACAAATTACATGATATTTGCACTAGAATACGAAGGAAAGTGAACAAACTTAAGATACGCAGCTGTATGTTGATGACTTCATATTACAGAGACGACGCCGCCGCCGCCGCCTCCGCCTCCAGCTGATGGCCACAAAGATGGACATCACGGGCATCACGGACATCATGGCCATCATCACCACGCGCATCACCATGGACACCACACGCATCACTTCAAGTACAACGAGCCAGGACACCCGAGACACGATGTGTACAGTCTGGAGTCTGGTTCCACCATAGGATATCTCTCCTCGCATCACGGAACAGTTGTAGGTCGTATATATACGTATTCTTGTCTTTAAATCTTTAAAACACCACAGCACATTTGTCATTGTTTTTTTTTGTGGGTTTTATGTGTGTGTGTGTTTGTGGAATTTTTGGAGGGGTTCAGAGGTTACCAACGAAAATTTTACCAATTGCAAGACAATTAAAATCCAATCTTATTAAAATACGATCGATTTGCTACACTGGTCTTATTTTAATGAGATTGATTAAAATCAATACCAGAATCGTTTACTATATGGAAACTATTGTCGACCATCATAATTTTAATAAAAGTACCGAGGGTAGAGAAGCTCACCTTAAAATGAATGATGTGGTAATATGGTTGAATTGTGTAACCATCTTTTATATGATAATTGATTATGGCTGCCATCATGTTTTTAGGAGAGTGTAGCAATTTGTGTATTTTGCTTTGTTCATTAGGAGAAGCATAGTGTGCTGAGCAGGTAAACCTGAACTCTGGCTAAGCCCTTATGTGTTGTATTTAAAGACTTGACAGGAGAAAACATGCATTGTTGTGAAAAATATATATACTTTCACAAAACATAGTTAGCTTATGTCCTAAATGGATTTTGTGTCAAGAAGAACTTCTGTTAGATATATAAATGGTACAAATATGAGTAAAACACAGGAACTGGAACCTGATGCAAAATAACTCTTTCCACATAAACTTATCATGTAGATTGCTAAACAAAGCTTATTGTTGACAAGTTTTGTGTAAGTTGTTATTCTTAGAAAGAACATATCACTGTCATGAGAATACAAGTCTAATTTCCATAACTCTTATTGCATACATATTGACCATATAGCATATGCTCTACCATATCAATTGGGTCAGGTTGATTATGCAACAGAGTAGCAGCTGACACTGTGATGCTAGCAGCCTGTATTGGGATGTGTATTAGAGTAGCATAGTGGACTCAACAGAAAATTCTGGTTGACCCCTTATTTAAAGGTGTGGTATTTAAAGGGATATAAGGGAGATACCATTGTTTAAAATTTAACATGATGTTTAATATGATTGGGTTTTTGCAGCTAGTTGCCATAAAGATTTTAAACAAATTAATAAATTATGTTTGTCTTTCATCTTCATTTTTTTAGAAACACTTAAAAATATAGAACAACTTGCATGACAATCTTAAATATTCCATATTCAAGATAATATTATGATTAGTAAGTTCAAATTAGAGAATTTATTCGAAACACTTAAAAATATAGAACAACTTGCATGACAATCTTAAATATTCCATATTCAAGATAATATTATGATTAGTAAGTTCAAATTAGAGAATTTATTCGAAACACTTAAAAATATAGAACAACTTGCATGACAATCTTAAATATTCCATATTCAAGATAATATTATGATTAGTAAGTTCAAATTAGAGAATTTATATGGTATTTAAAGGAATAAAAGAGAGATACCATTGTTTAAAATTTAACATGATGTTTAATGTGATTGGATTTTTGCAGCTAGTTGCCATAAATATTTTAAACAAATTTTAAACAAATTAATAAATTATGTTTGTCTCTCATCTTAATTTTTTTTAGAAACACTTAAAAATATAGAACAAGTTGCATGACAATCTTAAATGTACCATATTCAAGATAATATTATGATTAGTAAGTTCAAATTAGAGAATTTATATGGTGCGAGTGATCACTTGATGAAAGCTTAAAATTTAATAATAATGAAGTGTCATCTGCAGCTGAAAAGTCAATATGGCTGCAATGGCGGCCATATTGGATTCTCAAAACTGAAACGTCTACCTTTCTGTGCGGAATCACCATAGTTATAACATACTACAATTTCAGAATGATATCTAAATTGGTTTAGGAAGAGTAGTCTTCTTCATGAAATCTAATTGAAAATTCAATATGGCTGCCATGGCGGCCATATTGGATTCTCAAAACTGAAACGTCTACCTTTCCTTGCGGAATCACCATAGTTATAACATACTACAATTTCAGAATGATATCTAGATTGGTTTAGGAGGAGAAAATTCAATATGGCTGCCATGACGCCATCTTGGATTCTCAATATTGAAACGTCTACCTTTCTGTGAGGAATCACCATGGGTATAACATACTCCAATTTCAGAATGATATCTGGATTCGTTAGGTGAGCTAAAAAGGCGAGGACTGTTCCAAACTGTAACAGGGTTTCTGAATATCTTAAAAGCTGGTGTGCAAAAATGGTGATGATTGTTACTCTACCTCGCCTTGGTTGTAGGTGGACCAGCCTCGATCTACACACTCGGATGACAAGGACTTCAAGACTAATCTACCCATGGCTGTCTTCACCATGATGTGTTGCTGTTGGCCGCTTGGTGTTCTTGCTTTCTTAAATGCATACGATGTAAGTTTGAATTGGTACTGAAGTACAAAATGGGATAGCAGCCGGGCCTATGGGAGGGGCAGTGTATGTGTAAAATAATCCAAGACTCAAGTGTTTCAATCAGGGCAGCAGGACCCGACACCGGGTATCATTGAAATTGAATCCTATAATTTTTGTTGTATGTGGGAATTTGAACACATTTTGACAAAATATATATATAGCATATAATGATCTTTTTATGAAACATCTTTTATGATCAGTAATAAGGTATTTTATGAATATTTCGGGGATTGTTGCCATGATCATTAATTCTATTCATAATTCGTCTTTCCTTTCTGATAAAATGTAAACCGATCAGTGTCAACTTGACCTCTCTGGTCTTAAGCCTTCTGGATTTCCCCGTTATTTCTAATCATTGTTTCTAATCTCAACTATAACATATGGGTCTCATTATATACTATACACATGGAACGTTACTGAAAGAAAGGGGGTTAACAATAACTAGATTGTTTGTTACATCGCCTGAGTCCGAACATCTTCCTACGCAGAGCCTAAAAGGCCAGTTTCCAAACTGTCATTTTATGCCTTGCTGCATAGCCTTGAGTTTTCTGTGCTTGCTCTCTACTCTGTAGGGGCACTATAGCAGCACAGAAAAGTAAAGTCTATGCAGCAATGCATAAAATGACAGTTTGGAAACTGGCCTTTTAGGCTCTGCGTAGGAAGATTGAGTCCGTAAGGCTTTCGCCTCTTCGCGCCAGAAATCAGGCTAAAAATATATTTGTTACTAGTTTCCTCCTTTGTATATTTCCAGGCAAGGAAGTTTCACAGACAGGGAGATATGAGCAAGGCTTACAATTCCTTCCGGGAATCTCGTTGTTTCTCGTCTTGGGCCTTGGGAGTAGGGCTCTGTCTGTTCGTCTTCTGTCTAATGGCCATCATCATCATCCTCAGCTACACGCTCAGATAACGCCGACATCACGTGACACATGGACAGAAACACTGCCACAGTCTTGCCTCATGTCGTTTTGTAATGATGTAAATGATGTAAGCAATAACCTCATGCTTACAAAGAGACGGTTCGGAGAGTTCTCAATAACACTCTTCTTCACTGTACATACATCTATTGGGGTTCTCCATCAAAATCTCATTAAAACTCGTTCGAACGTAACATTCGTACCTCATGCGTTTCCGATCTGAGTACAGCTAAGTTCTATATGATTTAAATGAGATCGAAATCAGTAGGGATAGAAAACGATCATATCATCATCCATTACCCAGTAAGTCTTCAGGGAGACTATGTATAGGATCCCGGTACATTGCACTGATTGAAATGACTATTGAGAACCATTATCATACATTGCTGACAGGTATCTGTAGCTCACAGCTCATCGCTTAGTCTTAGCAGACACAACAAACCACATTGAGCTCTCATAGTTACTCTTCAAGAACTGAACATAGACTCTCTGGCAACCCTCTCCCCCCGATAAAAATTGACAAAATAAAATATGAATGCGGTTGTTGCACTTCCTGAATTCCCCCTTCTGGATTCCCCATTGGAAGACTATTGCTTGTCTGGAGAAAATGTTGCTCTATATATTTGCTGAATCCGGACATATAATCTTTTCGCTAGTCATAGGAAATTGGCGAACATTTCAAGGGCACTATTTGTCACCATCCTGTAAGCGAGACATCATGACCTGGTTTCCATTACAACTCTTTGGCACGTTTGGAAACCGTTTCATTATGATTAAATTTTTTACAAAAAAATGCAAATGCCTCTATACTTTAAAAAATGTATGAATATGTTCAAAGATTTATTAAGAGTTATTCCGAATAATATTTCTGTCATTCTCGATTAATCAAATATACCTTGTTATTCTCAATTCATTCTTTACATTGAAATGATTACAGATTTCACTTAACAAATACCATGTTGAATAACGTTGACGGATGTTTACGCGCTTCACTTAACTTTGATTGTAAATAAATTGTAAAGAGGTCATGTTTTTCTTGTTGTATACACGTTAATATTCCAATAAAAACCATGCAAACATATTCTTGTGTTGGGTGTATCTTATTTTGCCTCGATAAAAAATTTTCACTCAAATCTTTGAAATATACAACTAGTTTTTTAAAATACCGTACTCGATGACATTTAAGGATTGTTTTACATGTTTTGTGCCTCTATCGATGTATAATAGCAACAAATTGTATAAAATCGCGTAGCTCTCGGCCATTCAGAATCGCCGAAAAAAGTGTAACAAAACCATTTTGTAATTATTCATATATAAATGTAACAGATAGATAGTTTATTTCTTTCAAAGAGGCCACAGACCCATAGGACATAACATGTCATTTGCAAAATACAAAATCTAAATGTAACATGCAGTTGAGAAAGACATATAGGGACCATTTATACTCCTTCTCAATGAAAGAGCACAATAAGCAAACATGATGTCGCCCTTTGAAAAGAGTATGATAATGTTATATTTCATAGACAATCAATAACAAATATCAAACGCCAATTTTTGGTTGTCTAGTTCCATTTCTATTCTATTCTATTGAATGTTGAATGTATACTACATGTATAAACATTGGTTGGAGTAGGGTTTGGAAAAATGTAAAAGCTGGGGTGAAAACAAAATACTTTTGTGATAAAAAATTATTTCTGTTATTCGAAATATATTCATGTAAATGGAGATTTAGAGGAAATATGAGCTCGGTCATCAGTAAACATACCAAATTACACCCATTAGAAGTCTCAGGGACAGATGCCACTGGTCACTCCTTACTGCCAGAGAGAACTAGACTTAACACACCTATTTTCTTTAATCATATCTGCGTTTGCCTTCAAAGATTTTTCTTTCATAAATGGTTTGTCAGAAAAATACATGAAATTGGCATTGAAAATCAACGATGTTCAACGATCATCATTAAATATAAAGTCTAAATTGCGTTTCAAGTGCATCTAACTTCTTTTATTGTGGTTAAGAGACTGATACTGACTCACTGCACTTGTAAGTAGCAGGTTTATCTCAGAACTATTCCTATTAATATGCCCCTTTATGTGGAACTTATAGAAATGTTATAGATTTGCGTTTAACAGACTCTAGTGATCGCCCTGTCCGTCGGTCCATCCGCCCGTCTCTCCGTAATCATTTCGTTTCCGGAGCAGAACTCTAAAACTATAAGACCTAGCTCAATGATACTTGGAATGTGGCTAAGGTAGCATATGCAGTTGTACCTTTTGGTATTTTCAATTTCTTCGGATTTTCAGTTTTGGCGGTTTCCATGTTTATAAACGTAACTTAGAATTCGGTTTCGGGAGCAGAACTCAAAAACTGTTAGAACTAGTTAAAATATACTTGGTATGTGGATAAGTCAGCACATGTACAGTAGTTGTGCCTTTATTTTATATTCAATTGTTATATTTCCACAGAAAGCTAACTTTATTGGGGACCGGTGGGGAAATTCATCTCCTGATTACTCTTGTATTTAATTTCAAACAACTGTTAGTGTATTTAACAATGTTAGTATTTCATTACACATATTTAGAGGTAGTTCATTTTGCAAGTTAAACTTTTGTGTAAAACAGCACATTAGAATACAGGTTCAGCATAAGCAAATTATGTCCATTCAAGTAAGCGCTTCACCATAGACCATTGACAAATTATACATCTTTGCACAGACAAAACTTGGATAACTCTCCACTAGCCAAAACGACATATGCTACAGAGCGAAGTGATCTAGTACCATAATGAACCACAGAAGTACATTTAGCCGCTGTGGAAACTGACCCCAGTCTAACAGCCTGAAACATATTTTCTTAAGAATCGTTTTTACCAACAAAATCCTACACCAAAAGCAGAACAATTCTCTCGCAAAGAAACTCGTTCACTTCTTCGAGTGACGGTTTCAAAGCTTACACTTTCCTACGGTGTGGTTACAAGCAAGTTGTGACCAACCTCGATCGGTCTCCCCGAATAGAATAGTCAACACTAATGCTTTGTTCGCATATACAACTTTCACACATGTGTGAAATATTACATATATGAAAATTTACTTATGTATGCAATAGCAAATTTGTAATGCGTTCGCAAGAGCTTTTAGCAAGGGTGTGTAGAGGCTCATTTTGCAAAAAGTTGAATGATCGAATGAATATTCCATCTCAAAATAAGGTTGGGAACAGTATTTGGTCTCCATAATATACCCCCAAAAAATGGAAATTGTATAGATGTCTTGTCATAAGTCAATACATTTATGACAAACTTTCAAAAGAATGAAGGATTACAACAACAATGTTCAAGGTTGACGACAACAGATATTATACACTTGAATCGTCATGTAATATAAATGCTCCATGCAAAATACAATATTGTATGATATATTTTCATTAATTATATTTTTTATGATAAAGTCTTTCATACTACTGTGTGAAGCATTACAATTTAAACAATAGTGACATATTCTAATATATGGTCCTTCCTGGATTCATAGAAGTGCTTATTCACATATCTTCATATCTTAAATTACAATATTGAGTGATTGTTAACGCTATTCAAACATCCTTGCAAGATTGAAAAACAACCGTTTATTATAAGGTTGAGTCATTGAGTATTTACAAAGGTAAACCAGTATCCAACAGAACCAAATCGCAAGATAATTAAAGCCATTAGTCATTGATATGACTGAAACATAGTTACACGAATTCCCTGGAAGAGAACTGACCTTGATTTATAATTTGAAAACATTATCATTTTATGTCTGCGAAAAACGCTTTTACAAAATCCATTGAGTTGGAATATATCTTGTTTAAATACCTTCTATAACATTGACGCATCACAGAATTAATATCAAATGAAATGCATTATATCGACAACATCGTTTTATAACTTTTCCTCAATTTCAAAAGTAAGTACCGGAAAATCTGTCCAAAACATTTTGAAATTGCGATTTTGGTCCCCAGTGTAATGGAAGTGTCAAGGTAGAAAAAAAATCTGGAGAACTATATCTCCTACGTATTACTTAGTATCTCCTACGTAGGACATAGTATATCCTACGGAGGAGATAGTATCTCCTACGTAGGAGATAATATCTCCTATGTAGGAGTTACTAAGTCCTACGTAGGAGATAATATCTCCTACGTAGGAGATACTAAGTCCTACGTAGGAGATAATATCTCTTACGTAGGAGATACTAAGTCCTACGTAGGAGATACTAGGTCCTACGTAGGTGATAGTAAGTATTAGGTTATTAAGTCCTACGTAGGAGATACTATCTCCTACGTAGGAGAAACTATCTCCTACGTAGGAGATACTAAGTCCTATGTAGGAGATACTAAGTCCTATGTAGGAGATACTAAGTCCTACGTAGGAGATAGTATCTCCTACGAAGGAGATAGTTCTAAAATATTTTTTCACCGTGACACTTATACGCTTCCGTACAGTGTTTTTGAACAGTAACAAAAGAATCTGTTTCTAAAGAATGAATTTGTGTTTCTTCTTCACAAGACATATGCTTATCCTTTTTTTTAAAAACAACTCTCCTCGGTAACAGAATTTGTTTGATGATGTTTTTGACAATAGTTTATTACTTAGTTAAGATTTTAAAGCTAGCTCTGTTAACAGAGAAACAGTATGGCTTTCTCAAGAAGAACATTCGCAATTAGTAAAATAATTACAGTTTTATGGATTATTTGTAATAACGTTAAAGTGTTTGTCAAATTTGGGGAATTGGCCATCCATTTGAAATAAATGTTTCATTTCAGAGTGTTTGAACAATGCAATGTTTGTTCAAAGAGGGGGTGGTGTTAATGCGAGGGTCAGTGGTTAAAAGTTTGAAGAAGTTTGATAGTTTGGGCGAGATGTTCAGCAAGCTAAAAGAATGATCTACGATTCCAATGTATAATCTTGAGATAAAATTTAGTTTTAATTGCACCGCACGTTAAATAGTCGGGTGTCCAGTTTTCGATCAGGTTTCAGTGTCTCCCCTTCTGTATTCTATATAACAGATAGGAATTACACTAAAATATATATTTCATGACCGATTTCGTTCAAATTTGAATTGTAGGTTTATCTCAACATAAGAAAACGATATATATATGAGTGCAAAAGTTTGACATTTTTTTATAGGGCCCACTCCGAGATTCGAACCTCTGTGATGCAGCCTATCAAAGGAAATTGCATTGTTTCATACTAGTCTCATTAAAATAAGCGCATATTTACTGTAGCAATTAAGACCATATTTTAAAGAGCCCCTCCGTGAGTTGTTTAGGGTCACATATTATGTCAAACTTTATTAACAGTGTCATTTGAACGAAAGTATCGTCTGTTGCAAGAAAGTAATCATTTGAGTATCATTTTATGGAAAGGTTTGAAGTCACGATTGTGATCGAAACCGCTCAATCAGTCGATCAAAACTAATTTTGGAAACTTGTTGAAAGCACAGTTACCAGGCATGCAGTTGGAAAGGTTATATTTAACTAGCACAGGAAATTGACAATAATCGATATTTAAAAGAATAAAGGCCTAGGCTACAATAAAGATAACACTGTAGGCATATATCCCCCTCCCCTTAACAAGCCTTTACGTAGCCTACAGGGGAAGGGGTATTGTTATAGTCATTAGATCTATAGTTTATTTCATATCCTTTTCCATTATTTTACAATTTCCTGTGATAACTATAGTAGGCCTAAGCCTAACCATGTTACTTTGCCGTGTGAATTTGCCTTCTGAAAAATATATGACTATTTAAAATATGTTTATTAGATACATGTATTTTATCGTATATTTGCCATTTCGTTTGGTTCCGGTAACTTCAAAAATAAGATACAAATCCCAAAATGATAACTATAGCCTACTGATATATATATAATAATTGTCATTGACATTCTATTTTATAAGAGGTTGAGAGTACGACTACATTAATTGTAATTAAAATCTTATAGGCCTATTCATTTTATCGATAGAACTCAATAAAACTTATTAAAACACTTTCTATGAAAAGTAAATCTTTGTTGCTTGAAATTATTTTTTTGTCTAACTTTACTATCAAATTCATCTCAAGGCAGTAAAATGAGTCATGTGATCAGCATAAAAATCACGTGACGTGACGTCACGGTGCCAGGAAGCAGACGAACGCGCTTGACCGTCACAAGACACGCGACGGTAAAAATGGGACTATGATGAAGTCCCGCCTTCTTGAGAGTGGCCAAACGAATTGAGTAAGTTCTTATTTGAATAATTGATGAATTTGGAGCTTAAATAACCATACCAATTTCATCATGTAGGTGATCTAGAGCAAGAAAGGTGTATTTTGTGAGCAAATCAGCAGCACCGGAAATGTGCCAAATAACGCAATGCAACTTCCGTGAGGTGAATATGATCGAAAAACATAAATTGATTTATGAACTCTAACAGACATAATAAATTTGTTTAAGTAAGGGGACTACTTAGGGTTAGTCTTAGGGTATGGGTTAGGGTAAGGGGGCAGTATCATTGGTGACGAACCAATATTCTAGTGAATAGAAAATCATATTCACTTTGAAACTGAAAGACCTTACAAAGTAATACAAACCTTACATTTTCCCCCACTTTATTATGTTCTGATAAATCAATTGCAGATACCTTTCAAGTGAGTTGTCACATAACATCACCTACTTCGAAACATCAACATGGCGACAGAAATTGAGTCAAACTATTTTGTTGAAAACTCATCGGTAACTGAACACTCCAATCTCAAAAGAAAGCTGCCCCCTTCAACAACAACTGACGATAGTCCAACTGACTTTAATATTGGAGAAACATCTGAAGCTGAATTTGAAAAATCAGATCTCCCAGACTTCTCAGAATTCACAGTAGAAAATGGAACAATAAAGTTAGAGAGGAACCTTGAAGACCAAAACCAACAGAATTTTGATGCTTTTCACCAAACATATTCTGGATATCTTGAGAATATCAGTATGACACAACCTAGTGATAGCGGGGACAATATCAATGGTAATACTGAATGTTCACCTTCCAAGAAAGAAAAGGTTGTTCAAGGAAATGGGTAAGAATTGCCTTTGTAAGTTATAACTTATTTGAATTCATTGCTAAGATTTTGGTGTAAAATTTATAAATACAACATAGAGGAGAGGTTAGATCTATAGGCTGTTTTAATTTGAAGTTCATGGTGAAACAAGAAAGTGTGGTTTGGGATTTTATGAATCAGTGTTCAGTAGACTATTGTTCTTAGTTTCACATATAACAGATCTAATTTTCTTTTTAAATGTCCATCTTTGAAAGCTATTATGGTTATGATTATCATATCTTTTAACAGATATAATCCTTTGAAAACACATTTGATGTCACATGCAGCCTCTCCGTCTTTTAATTCATCGAATTCTGAGAAGAGTACCACCCAGTCAAATCCACTTCCAGCTCACTTCATATCAGCTACTGGGGACAGTCATAGTGGATGGTCAGTATTGCTCTTTTCTCTAATGGTATTGTAAGAATTGTTGAATCTTTATAGCCTTCATTTATCGGCTACATCCATTTAATCTATCAGAATGCAACAGCTAAACTGCACTAGTGGGACCCCACTTTTTGAAAAGAGGAGATAGCAAGTTAGTAAGCTGCTTGACATTTTCACTACTGACAGTGTTTCCTGACTCTAAGTTGAAGGATGTGGGTAGTATGAGACCCAGGTTACACATTTTTTGGTGACTCCAGAAGGATTCAAACCCGGGCCTTTGACTTGAGAGGCCAGAACGCTAACCACAACACTACACTCAAAAGGTCTTATTTTACAGACTCCTCAGCTGATAATAATCATCAGATTTGTTGAACCTTTGACCCCTCTTATGCTGACCCTTTTTACCATATGTGTGATAGATTCAGATTGTAGACATCTTGATAGCTAAAGAGGTTTCAAATGTTTTTCCAATCACATCTGTTTTGATGTCATTTTGAAGGTATGAAGTACTGGAGGTGAATGAAAATGGAAATATGTACCCAAACTCATCAGTACAGTTAAAGAATCAAGGGATCATCAAAACCATAGACAAGTCTTCAATACCCCTGACATCAGGATCTATCAATGTTCCCCAATCTACAAGTACACCAATATCCAGCCAGTCCTTTCTTCGAACAGTCCCTACTAGTGGTTTTGTCTACACTCCACATCCAAGAAGTGGGCAGGTCCTCTACATAACAGACCCCACCAGTTTAACTCCTGAAGGGACACAGACAAAAGTGCAGACAGTTTCACCTCTCCTCATGAATGGAGCTAACATGATTACGCCAGAGGCAGTCGCACAGGTGAATCAGATCCATACATTGTTTTGTTTAGCTGTTTTTGTGACCGAGAACAATATTAACTTGTTATATAGAGAGATATTCTGCAGAAGGTACGGATCAGCCATAAATTAAGTAGTACAAGAATATTATACATATTTGGATAAGGAAAATTGAGTTTAGTCAATTTTAGACATAAATAATTGACACTCAGCATATCTCTGAACAATACATTTACAAACAATATAAATGTAAAGATACTAATTTTTTTGGGTCAAAATGAACAACAGCAGAGACAGTACAGTATCTTATTTGCCATTTAAAGTAGGAAGACATTTGAAAGAAGAAAGATATATTATATTCTTTATGGTTTGCTAGCTTAACTTAATTTTTTATACCTACAGATTCATCCAAAAATATTATTTAGCAACAGTAATGAAAATAAAAGTGCAGAGCAGGAGAACACAGAAAACCAAGCACTCAAGACAAGCCAAAAAGAAGTTCAACCCAAAGAAACCTCCTCAATGTCTATACTGGACTCGCCTGAAGCAGTAGATGAAGAGAGGGAATCTCACAACATGAAGGAGAGAAAAAGGAGGTGTGTATTTTTGAGTTGGTAGCCCTACACTTCAAAGTTAAAAAGTAATGCATATCTAATCAAAGATAAACATTCCATGCCAGCTCAGGAGAGTGATAGTATGAGTTATTGAAATGAGTTGAGTCATTCGTCTCATCTTCTGCCTTGGTATTTTGGGATCAAACCCTAACAATCTTTTTAATGTTTTGCAGTTTTTCTGCCTACTTGTTTCTAGAAAGAAGTCTCATCAGGGTTATAAGGTTTATCTTGTTTTGTTTGTTTATTGTCTTTATTGTCATAAATTAACACATATTTTTTCTAAATAACTTGATCAAACTTTTCCGATATTAAATTGTAAATGCATTACTCTGATTGAAGCAAAATTTAAATGAATGAATTTTTTACTTTTGAAAAAAGGATCAGCTTGTATTATATTATCAACTTCCTATCCACTAATATACTTAAACAATATAAGCAGCCTACATGCCTTCTGAACACAATTTAAAATTTAATCTTTTAAAATTTAAGGAAGCCAATTTCACAAGGAAATTCAATGATGAACATCAATATATCATACATCTATCATTAGTGTTGGGAATCGGTTGAAATTTTGTAATCGATCATCAGTTGGGGGTAACCAATCGATGATCGATTAATAATCGGTTACATGTAGTTGCATTTTGGTGTCTTAGATTGATTCCTTCATAAGGGTAGAAAAGTTTAAATAATAAGTTTTCTATTTTCTTGCTTGCATTTTCACTTGATCCTATATTTGGAAAATAAAATTAAAAATAACATGTTTTAGTAATGAAATCAATCAGAATCATTCTTTTAGTAATATTACTGACAATTACTGTAAAAATATCTTGATTTTTATCAGTAATCGATTAAATTGATTACAGAAAGTTGTAATCGATTATGTGGTCAAATGGGTCAACCGACTAATGCTCGACCAAATCGATTAATCGGAACCCCACTATCTATCATATATTCAAGATAGCGACGTTGCAGTATAGGATCTTTTTCTTATTCAAGCATGACAACATTTCAAGTGTTGAAACCTTCCTAAGTTCCTATTATGAAAAAAAATTAGATTGTTCATACATAAAATTTCTTTATTTTACTTGTACTACTAATCTCTAGAGTGCCGCTAAAACAGTTGATTTAAATATACTTAGAATTATATGTATTATGTTAGCTAGTTTATTGATATTGGGAATATAAATGATATATATATATGATATATTGAAACAAATTCACTAAAGATATAGCTTTGTTTGGTCTTCTGAATTTATACATTTAATAAGAACTAAAACTAAACAACAAATACCAGAAGTTATCAAATAGAAGATATCTTTTGTTTTCAGTGTGATAGCACTTTTCTCTCATTGAGACAGGATAGAGGCAGTGCGCCAGCGGCCAATTGTGAAAATATGGGCTTTTTCCTGTCACGAGTTCTGAGATAAGAGATATCACACTGAAAACACCAGATATTCTGTTTATTATATGTCCCAGAGGTCGAAAATTCAAACGGTTGTGATTTACGATGATGTCGCTGTATGCACTGGAGGTTTATATTTAAAGTGATTGTGTCTTTTATATCAAAATAATCTATGGTTACTAATACTTCTCTATGCAGAGCTCGTATCAAGGAGGCCTGTGACCTGATGAGGCAGCTTGTTCCAGGAATGTCAGACAAGACTGATAAAGCTACAGTCTTTGAATTTGCAGCAAGATACATTTACTTCCTGAAAAACTTTGTTGGAAATGCCCATGACAAAGTAAGTAATCAAGATATTTTATTTAAATTCATCACTACAGAATTAATATTGGTAATTAAGATTTAAATATGTTGTTAAAATGTTTCACTTCTTCTGCCATATTGTCAGTTATGAACACAATTGAAAGTGTTTTTTAATGAATGACTTCAATGTATTCAAAGTAAATATTTTCTTTCCAGGATTTCCTCATCAAGTACAGTCCATATTAGAAGTTTGGCAACTCTTTCAAATTTTAATTCATTTATTTGAAATATTATGATGACGGTACATATTTTTTCAAATATTAGAGTTGTGAATGTGAATGAATGTCATGCTTAGAGATGAAAGATGCAATGTGTCAATGATAATTGTTCAGTTGAGTTATGTGTAATCATAATACAATTTCAATATAATTTATGATGTGATGTTTTTATCACTTACTTTATTGAGTAAAGATATTGTTAGATATAAGAAACAACATGTGAATTAACAAAAAAAACAATGAGTGAATTCATTGGAGTGAGAAGTCTAGAAGATATAATTTGTCCAGATGTTCATTGTCTGATCCGAATGCAATTATTGTATATATGTGATTATGAACATCTGTGATACCTAAAATAAACATCAGAAAAATAACCTTTGTGTTCATTAACCTCCAAACAGTAGTCATTTGCTTTTTCTTAGGATAAGTTAACTAATGATGTTGTAGAAGTTGAATTTGTTTGCAATAGTACCTAGCTTATGATTTGGTAATACATGTATCAAGAGATAATTCATAAAACTGTTAGGTTGCAAAAGATGGACGTGGTATGGTAAGGTACAAGAAGACAGCGATTAATGAGATTGTCCTTTTTGTTAATGTCATGTGTCTTTGATTTGCAAAGCAAACATTGAACTTGAATTAATTTCCGAAAACAGAATACCATCGTTTCACTATCGGTGTTCAATGCAAGACGGGTGTTCATCATGAACACCGGCTTTGATCAACACCTCGGCAACATGCATGTCACAGACAATATGAGTTGGTAGGAAAAATGAATATGAATACTCGAACTAAACAAAGGAGCTAGTGTGTAAATATTATGAACAACCAAATGATGCTGATTTAACTTTACAGTTTTCAAGGCCATTGCTTCTCCATAGACGAGCAAAAGAAAAAATGCTCTTCACATCTTTATCATTCTCTCCCCACAGAGGCAGATCAAGTCAAGTTGATTTAGCCTCTGTTATATTACGATGAGTTTGTGGGATAGAATGGGAGATGCCTGATTGGAGGCAATCAAAATAAGTTGTTCAATCAGCGATGCTGTTTTTAAATCATCATTTTGGCTACTGAAACAAGGCAAGGCATTGTTATATGAACCACCCTTTCCATGCGAGAAGCCTTGTCATTTAATAAGGAAATTCAAAAGTATTGTGATGAAAGTTTTTTTCCGCCAGGGGAAACTGCCGGAACTCACGGATTTAGACGTAATAGAACAGAGGCTAAATCAACATGACTTTATCTGCCTCTGTGGGGAGAGAAGGCATCTTTATTGATCCATGTTTCAATGGCAATTTCCAAGAAAAAATTGCAGATCTAAGTTAAATAATCACAGCACTCTTCTTTATACAAAAGCAAGTTTATTTATTTACAAAAAGAGAATGAAGATGATTTTTTTCATGATTCAAAATGAAATTTGTAATTTCTTCACCATGATAACTATAGTGTTGGAATATCTTCCAATATTCTTGGTCCACTCAGATTGCACAGTAAATGAAAGTATCTGACAATATTCTTCATGTCTTCACAGTATGCTCATGTTCCTGATAACTCCTGACTCAATCTTCCCACTCTGTCCTGATACATACACACTTTGTCTTTCAACTCGTGGTACAGCTGCAACAGTAATCATTTCATAAGTACATCAATTGGACAAAGCTGAACAAAATCTGTCACAAAGCATAGCAAGCTCTAGGGTCAATAAGGGCTATGGTTTGGCATGCTGCTTACAATGTCTCTGCCAGCACTTCAGCATACACACCCTATAATAGATTGTCCAATCAAAAATGCTTGTAGCGAGGTAGCATTAGTATTAAAGGGGCAGTAGCACGTTTTTTGATAATTTTACATTTTAAATATTTCACTTATAATTGTAAGTAAATGCTAAATGTATCATATTGACAGTGTCAGCAATCTCATAACACAAGCCAATCACCCATAGTAAGAGGACAAAGTATGAGGCTTCACATAAAATCCATTGGCGGCCATTTTTTTGTGAACACCTTTAATTCATTATTGTAAGAAAAATGTATCTCATGGCTGAACTTTACGTTATATATATTTAAATTATTACTGCTTTATTTAGTTTGAATACATTGTCTTTCAATTGGAACTATTTATTTTCATTTTCCTGACATCACCTTATATTCCCCCTAAAAACGTACTACTGCCCCTTTAAGCACAATTCTACAAGGCCCAAATTCAACTTATGCCTTTCCTAGAAAATTGTCAACTGATTAAATGAAATCTATCTAACCTTATCCACTGTCAACGATACAAATAATTTCCTTGAGAGATATGCTTTGTTAACATTCCAAAAAATATTTTAAAGGTTTATCGGGGACTCGAAACAATATCATGGATGATCAACTTCTTTACTGCAGTAATTATAATGTAAATGCATTTTGGTTTATCTTATGTTGATACATTCATGGATTTCATGCAAATCTGCAAAGTACAAAGTCCTCACCGTGCTGTATGTGAGTTCCTCCCTGTGGTCGTGCAGTGCAGCCAGCAGTTGGTCTATACTCACATACGGCAACCACACAGCCTGCGGACTGTGGTACAAGCAGCCCTGGATAACAATAATACAGAGGAATAACAACAAGATAATCAGCAGCATATAGTTGGGATCAAGACTTTATATTTCAAAGTATGTATTCATTAATTTTGAATCTGAAAGGAGCATTATTTCAACCTTTCATAAATCAAGGCCTCATGTTTCAAGATCTGGAAAGAGTATTATGAAGAATGCTTTTTTCTAATAACTGCAGCAATCTTAACTTGAATGGGGGAGGAAAAGGTTTCTTAATATGCTTGCCCAATACCCGGAACACGCCCTTGCTCTCTCAGACTCTCTCACCTTGAGACTGAACATGGTTCTATCCTGCCCCCGGAGTGTGTCTGACACTGCGTCAATGTACTCTGTAGCCAGGTGAGATGCTTCTTCCAATAGGTCGTAGTCTATGTATACTCTCAATAATTCTGCGCTGTTCAGCTCCTACAATAAACAATCATCAAATTTTAGAGACAATAAAGCATATATATGGTATATGTACCATCACCTACTGTTGTGTTATAAATTAATTATCAAAATCTCATGAAAAGCATTTCTCCAGAGGCAATCCTGGTGTGAAAAGCAGGTATATCTTAGGATTCTTGCAGAGAAAGATATGAAATATTCAGCTCAATCCTTCATTTTTACAAATCTTTCTTGCCCCCTCTAACCAGTAGTTATAACATTGAATAACGATCATTCTCTTTTCAGTCTTGGTCCAAGTGCCTATATCTGTATGTATTGGACTAAAATCATTTATGAAACAAGTGTTTGCCATTAATGTGGCAATGTCCCCCCCGCTGCTTGGATATGGCGATAGAATTGTCACGTTTCAAAAGTGGTCAAAGTGCTGTTGTGACCTTGGAAAATAAGGTCAAGGTCACCCAAAGTGACTGGTGTCTGTGTAAATCCCCAATGTAGTCTCAAACCAAACTTGAAGACATTTGGTGCAGTGGTTTATGAGATATCAAGTAAAGAGTTTCAAAAGTGGCCAAAGTGGTGACCTAGAAATTAAGGCCTAGGTCAGCCAAAGTGACTTGTGTCTGTGTAATCCCTCAATGTAGGCTGTGACCAAATTTGAGGACATTTCATGAATTGGTTCATAAGACATAAGATGTTTCAAAAGTGTTCAAGGAACTGTGTTGACCTTGAAAATTAAGGTCAAGGTCATCCAAAGTATTTGGTATCTGCCTAGTCCCACAATTTAGGCTGTGACTAAATTTGAAAACATTTTGTAAAAAGTTTCAGGAGATTTTGTGTAAACAAGAGTTTCAAAAGTGGACAAAATATTGTCAAGGTCACCTAAAGTGACTGGTGTCTTTGTAATCCTCCAATAAAGGCTGTGACTAAATTTGAAGACATTAGGTGCAGCAGTTCATGAGCTATTGCGTTAACAAGTGTTTCAAGAGTGAACACAGTGCCGTTGTGACCTTGAAAATAAGATCAAGGTCACCGAAAGTGACTGGTGTCTGCGTAATCCCCCAAGGGAGGCTGTGACCAAATTTGAAGACTTTGGGTGCAACGGTTCTTTAGATATCGCGTTAACAAGGATCCGGACGTACATACGTACGTACGGACGCACGCCGCTGAATACAATTTCCCCCGTTCCGCCGGGGGACAATAAGCAATTCATTGAAAATTATCAGTATTTCTGTTTTGATCAAACATTCATTATAAAAACAACAATATCCCTTACTTATTTTGTCAAGTATACTGAAGTTTCATCTATCACTTACTTATTCAGTCCAGTATACATCTAATTTCAACAAGACTGCTGTACACCTCACCTTGTACGAGTTGATGAACCAGGTGGGGAGAGGGAAGGCGTGAGAGAGGAGCTTCTCGGCGGTACACCTGTGATATCTAGCGGTCTTGTCCTCGTACAGATCCAGGTACCTCTGTAGTAACGTCCACGCCTGGTCCGCAGCACTGCAACAACAGAACAGTCCACATATGTATACATGTAGTAGATAAGATCAGATCAATATTTTAGAGTGAGTGTGTGAGTGATTTATTGTTCAGTGCCACTTGGGCAGTAGGTTCAGCATTTAGAAGCACTGGTGTTTACCTATAAGAAATTTGGTAAATAGCTACTAGAAATTGAGCAGTTACATGACACATGACATACAAAAGAAAGAATGAAAGATAAAGGATAACCTTTCTACAAACACTTAATTTCACCACACACAGTAAAGTGTCTGGATAGAAGTTGCTACAAGTGTTCAATATACTCAACGCTAGTAAAACATCACAGCAATTGAAAAGTTTCCAAAGTAAATATTGTTTCTTTCTTAGGGATGATTAGGTATGTAGATTGGTTAAGCAGCATTTGACTTGAAGTTTATTACTTGCATGTCTTCTGATCACACATCAATAATAATATGCGAAATAATATGCGAAATTTGTATAGTGCGGTAGCGCTATTTTTGACTCAACATCGCTTTAACAATGTTTCTCCCTTCCCTACCTCCTCTCCTTGTGAACAGCCCCCATGTTGAAGTGGTTCTCCTGGAGCCACTCCCAGGCATCCGCCGTCGCGTCGTTGTCTCCGATCATGAAGTAGTTGCTGGTCTTAGCAAGATTCACACATCTGCAATAATACTCTCATGTTAGTGACGAGAAATTATGCTTTGATGTTTGACCATGATGTTTCCAAGTCAAATAGTTATCAAGTTATGCTCTGGTAACGGAACAAAGTCATGGGGCAAACAATTTTAAAAAAAGATTCTACCATGGAATTTAAACCTCCAAAAAGGCATAACACAACAGTATTTCCTTCATAAAAAACAACTTTAACACTCCCATAAGTCCGCAAGCATGGCCACGATTAACATAAATTGCAAATTTGAAAATTCATTGGCCCTTTATGATCTAATAGGCTTCTACCAAAAGGGAAATACAGCAGAGTGAATTATTCTGAGGACTAAGCCAATATGATTATGATAATTTCAAAAGCCAAACGAGCTATAATGCCAATGGCTTTGGTTTAGTCACCTGAGAGCGAGGTTTTCAAATATTGTGTTGAGTTTGAGATTGAAGTACTTGGCAACAATAACTGCTCGATCAAACAGTCCAGCATTCACCAGGAGTCCAACCATTTCATCTGGGCCGGGAGTTGGGCCTGAAGTGGAGAATATACTTGTATTGTAGATTACAGGTACAAAACAGAACATCAGGCTTTCTTGGTTCATACAATTCAAACTTGCTGTGAAAATACTGCTGTTTAATTAATGTTGCTCTAAACTGTATATTTCTAAAATAGCATACCGTATTCGTCCTATTAAGCGCCCCGGGCGCTTAGCTTTAAAAAATCCAAAGGGGGCGCTTATTAGGATACCCCAGAAAGGGGGGCGCTTATTAGGAATACCTTATAGACAAGCTAAACTAGCACTTGTCGGGATTCTGAACGAGAATGAAAGTAGGTCGATCGTTGAAATTCAGTGCAACTACACATTCACATGCCCGGATAAATAAAAACTATTGGAAAAGCAGTAGAGTTAGGCCATTTTACGTATGAAGGGGAGTGGAGTGGGCGCTCTGTTATATGGACATTTGTAATAGGGGGCGCTTATTAGGGAGAGGGCGCTTAATAGGACGAATACGGTATTTATCAACATCAGCAATACCAATTTAATTTGGTGCATTGAGTTAAATGAGTCAAACAAGAAAGGTTTAATTAAATTCACATCACTTTCCTATTTCATTTCTTCTCATTGGGTCTGTTCATAAGAACTTTCAATGCATCTGTCAAAATCCAATTATGGCAAAAATTTCAAACCAGTTATTGTCTACATTTTTTTCAAATGAAATTATGCTTTTCATCTCTTTTTGGTCATTTAAGATTACAGTATTCTCAATGGTTATTAAGACAGCTTGATTTCTTATTCTGCAATAAAAATTCTTTTAGCACAAATTTTGTTTGAGTGCAATCAATTAGCTTTTGATATTTCTAGCCAAGAAAGTGCGTGCAGTGAAGCAGAGGTTACTGGGGGAAAATGATCTGGGCCCAGATTAACTAAACTTCTAAGAATCCGTAAGTTTAAACACTAAGAACATTCTTAGGAATTTGGTGAATCCAGCCCCTGACTAACATTTGTGGAGCAAGAAAAAATATTCCAATGAATCAAAGTAAATAAAAGTACCGAGGGTACAGAAGCTCACCTTAAAATGAATGATGTGGTAAAATGGTTTGTGTAACCATCTTTTATATGATTATTGATTATGGCTGCCATCATGATTTTTTTATCTTTTAAAATGCTATTCTTCTGTTGGAAACCACTAGAGCTTGAACAAACATTAATACAAGAATGATATAATCATGATTTGTTAACAAGCAGTAGGTTTTTGTATAACTTTGTTGTATATCTATGGCTAAATTGGTGACTATCTTGGACTTTTTAATCTTCAAAATGCTACTTTTATGTAGGCATCTGTATTAATTTCATTATGATATCTTGATTGGTTTATGAGTATTCATTTAGTCACACTCTCAACTTCCAAAGAACTAAAAAGATGATGCACATAAACATTTGGAATATATCCCTCTGACACAAATCACAAATTCAGCTAGTGATATGTCTCATGTAATTCTAACTGAAGATTTCTGAATATCTTAAATCTTGACATATGTTAGTGCAATCTGATTGGTCAGAATAGGCTAGCAACTTGGGGGTTTATGCTAATTACTAGATATGATGACCTATGATGACCTCTTGCACCTGCATGTAGCTTATGTAACTTATCCTCTTATGTAAGTTACTGTTATTCCATATAGTATTCATACTGTAATATGCACAAGGATCGATTCAAGAGAAACCTCCCTGTTTCAGTATTCATACTGTAATATTACTTAATATGTACAAGGATCGATTCAAGAGAAACCTCCCTGTTTCAGTAGTCATACTGTAATATGCACAAGGATCGATTCAAGAGAAACCTCCCTGTTTCAGTATTCATACTGTAATATTACTTAATATGTACAAGGATCGATTCAAGAGAAACCTCCCTGTTTCAGTATTCATACTGTAATATGCACAAGGATCGATTCAAGAGAAACCTCCCTGTTTCAGTATTCATACTGTAATATGTACAAGGATCGATTCAAGAGAAACCTCCCTGTTTCAGTATTCATACTGTAATATGTACAAGGATCGATTCAAGAGAAACCTCCCTGTTTCAGTATTCATACTGTAATATGCACAAGGATCGATTCAAGAGAAACCTCCCTGTTTCAGTATTCATACTGTAATATTACTTAATATGCACAAGGATCGATTTCTTGTTTTTCAATTCAAAGTGCAAATTGGCCCATGGTCCCGACTGGGATATAGCCAATCAAATCAATTTCTCATTGAAATTTTATCGAGAAGGTCGCGAGAACATAATTTGATTTGCTATATCCCAAGTCGGGCCGCGTGAGCGAATCTAGCTACTGAGCCTAGGGTACAGATAAGTGGAGTTAGCATAACGTTCAGACCCTGAAACAGGATGCTTGCATGAATGACAGATGTTTATGGTATCATATTCACTTATGGTCTAACAAGTTTTTTGTTTTAGAAACAAAGTTATTTTTATCTAGTGTAAATCATGTACATGTGTACAAATCAAAATATGTTTTTCTGAATTGCGTCTTCCCTTGCAAGTTTGCATTTGATTTCCAAATTTATGGCCAAGATGACAATCATTTATATTAGGCAATGAGCTTTCCTATCAATTACTATAATGATCATATCAAGTTTCTTATGACTGAGTGGGGTTTTAAATCATTTCAAGGCAAGAGCTTTCCTATCAATTAATATAATGATCATATCAAGATTCTTATGACTGAGTGGGGTTTCAAATCATTTCAAGTGTATAATGAAAAGGAGTCATGTTGTGTTTATTGATGGGGACATGATGTCTCATTCAGGGGTGAAAAAATCTCAAAAGTCAGGAAGTCATGGACTTGCAGCAGTTTCTTCCCTTCAGAACCTGACAGTCACTTTGAAAGCAAATCATATCTCAAAATGAGGTACCCGGTACTGAGTTGACCTCCAGATTATTTCCATTGCAAACCTCTCTTCTACCCCCACCCCTTCTATCCCCCCTTTCCCACCTCCCTTTTTTTCTCCTGTCCTTCCATTGCAAACCTCTCTTCTATCCTCCCCAACCACCCCCCCCCCCCCCCCCCCCTATCCTTCCAGCCCCTCTCCTGCAACTCTCCTCTAAAGAGTATCTGTATTGCATATTGAAATGAGGGGAGAACACTCACTATATGGTACGGTAATATGTTTATTGAAGTATCTTAACTAACAGAGAGAATTGGTGAGAAAGACTTTGTAAAAAAAGAATTGTTCAGACAGCTGTTCAATTAGTTTTGAAGATGAATATTAAATGATATCTTTTATTAGCATATCAAAAAAAATAAAAGATAATTTGTTATTCATTAACCAAAATTTTAAATTTGGAATAAATTAATTGCATGGGAACAAAGGAGTAAAAAACCTAACAGTTAGTGTTGGGAGTGAACAAATTTAATCATTTTAAATGCTTTTGAAAAGGATTTGTTTGAATTGAATGATCATTATAATTATCTAGATAATCAATGTTCAGACCGTAATCAGATATAGATGATTAAAAAATGTATATTTATCCCTCACTGGCTATGTTATTTGCCATATATGAAGTGTCAGGAATTATGTAACCCACTGATGGAGTGAACAACTTTTATCATTTTATGTTTTATTAAAAAGGATTTATTAAAACAGTCATGCTTCAGGCTGTTCGCAGATAAAGATGATTCATACATTTTTTTGTAACTGTATTTATAGTGTTGATAAATATTACAACAAGCGTATCAATACAAATACAATGACATTGATTTGATTGATCAGGAAATGTATTCTTTTCAATGAATTTCATGAAATCTAATTGAAAATTCAATATAATTGACATATTGACCATCTTGGATTCTTGATAATAAAATAAATGCGTCTTTGTCAGGAATCACTATATAAAAAAATACTCACTTTTCAGAATGATATCTTAATTGATTTAATAGGAGTAGTACTTGGCCTGAAATCTAATTGAAAAATAATGACTTCTATGATGACATGTTGTTCCCAGAACCCCTTCAGCATGATACAATTATCATTTAGTTTTACAGGTATTTATCAAACATATGGTATTGGAACTGGAACCTGATACAAAATACCTCTATTATTAACTTATCATGTAGATTACAGTACATAAAAGCAGATTCTTGACTTGTTAATATTAACTCATCGTGCAGATTGTTGTACACAAAAGCTGATTCTTGACTTGTTTAAATTGTTATTTGTAAAAAGTATTACTTTTAATAGAATACAAGTATACTTTTCATAAAGACAATTTATATACTTTCCATAAAGTCCATTATGTTCTATTTATCAATTAGGTCATGATTACTATGCAATATACAAGCAGGCAGGGCTGCTAGCCCCAGATCCTTAAGGAGAGTGTAGCAATTCGTGTATTTGGCTTTGTGTACGTATATTTGGAGAAGCATCCTAGTGTGCTGAGCATGTAAACCTGAACTCTGGCTAAGCCCTTATGTGTGGTATTAAAAGACTTGACATGAGAGAACATGAATTGTTGTGAAAAATATATATAATTTCACAAAATATAGTTAGCTTATGTCCTAAATTGATTTTGTGTCAAGAAGAACTTCTGTTAGATATAGAAATGGTACAAATATGAGTAAAACACAGGAACTGGAACCTGATGCAAAATAACTCTTTCCACATCAACTTATCATGTAGATTGCTAAACACAAAGCTTATTGTTGACAAGTTTTGTGTAAGTTGTTATTCTTAAAAAGAACATATCACTGTCATGAGAATACAAGTCTAATTTTCATAACTCTTATTACATACACATGGCCATATAGCATAATGCTCTACCATATCAGGTCAGGTTGATTATGCAACAGACTAGCAGCTGAGACTGTGATGCTAGCAGCCTGTATTGGGATGTGTATTAGAAAAGCATAGGAATATCTGAACTCTGGTTGACCCCTTTTGTGTGGTATTTAAAGGAATATAAGGGAGATACCATTGTTTAAAATTCAACATGATGTTTAATGTCATTGGGTTTTTGCACCTAGTTTATGCAGCCATAAATATTTTAAACAAATTAATTAATTATGTTTGTCTTTCATCTTAATGTTTTAGAAACACTTAAAAATATAGAACAACTTGCATGACAATCTTAAATATTTCATATTCAAGATAATATTATGATTAGTAAGTTCAAATTAGTGAATTTATATAGTGCGAGTGATCACTTGATGAAAGCTTAAAATTTAGTAATAATGATGTGTCATCTGCAGCTGAAAAGTCAATATGGCTGCTATCGCGGCCATCTTGGATTCTCAAAACTGAAACGGCTACCTTTGTTGGATTAATCACTATAGGTATAACATACTACAATATGAAAATGATATCTAGATTGGTTTAGGAGAAGTAGTCATTTTCATGAAATCTAATTGAAAATTCAATATGGCTGCCATGGCGGCCATCTTGGATTCTCAAAACTGAAACATCAACCTTTCTGTGAGGAATCACCATAGGTATAACATACTACAATTTCAGAATGATATCTAGATTGGTTTAGAAAGAGTAGTCTTTTCATGAAATCTAATTGAAAATTTAATATGGCTGCCATGGCGGCCATCTTGGATTCTCAAAACTGAAACGTCTACCTTTCTGTGAGGAATCACCATGGGTATAACATACTACAATTTCAGAATGATATCTTCATTCGTTTAGGAGGAGTAGTCTTTTTCGTAAAATTTAATTGAAAATTCAATATGGCTGCCATGGCGGCCATCTTATATTCTCAAAACTGAAACGTCTACCTTTCTGTGAGGAATCACCATGGGTATAACATACTACAATTTCAGAATGATATCTGGATTCGTTTAGGAGGAGTAGTCTTTTTCCTGAAATCTAATTGAAAATTCAATATGGCTGCCATGGCGGCCATCTTGGATTCTCAAAACTGAAACGTCTACCTTTCTGTGAGGAATTACCATGGGTATAACATACTACAATTTCAGAATGATATCTGGATTTGTTTAGGAGAAGTAGTCTTTTTCCTGAAATCTAATTGAAAATTCATTATGGCTGCCATGGCGGCCATCTTGGATTCTCAAAACTGAAACGTCTACCTTTCTGTGAGGAATCACCATGGGTATAACATACTACAATTTCAGAATGATATCTGGATTCGTTTAGGAGGAGTAGTCTTTTTCCTGAAAGTTTACGGACGGACAGACGGACGGACGGACAGACGGACGACGGACGAAGCGCCACGACATAAGCTCACATTTACTTTGTAAAGGTGAGCTAAAAACAAATGTCACAGAAGAATATTGCTTAAAGAAGAATCTCTCACCAGACGCTACACTTGGATCAGGGAACCTGCGGATGAGTCTGAGGCGAGCATCAACCAGGATGTATTCCTTCTCTATATCATTCAACTCTAGGATCTCCATCTTCTTCGTTACTGGAAGCAGACATAATTAAGTAGATTTATCAAGTTTGATGATTATAATGAATCTTAAATAATCTGTTGTCATGAACATGCGATGACAATGATGAAGAGAAACCATCTGACTTTAAAGTAAATTTTTTGATTTTTATGTAATGATGGACTCAGTTATAGACTGTTAAAACATTTGATGCCTCTGTTGTAGTTACTTCATCCATAACTGAGAGATGGATCAAGTTACACCACACCTGATCGCTGTTTGGTTGACAGCTGAATTTGTCGAGGACGGCGATCAGGTGTGGTGTAACTTGATCCACCTCAAGTGATTGGATTAAGTAACTAATTTGTATCACGCCAACATTGCACGTTGTCAAAATCTGAACTAGATCGGGGCGGGATATTTGAACTTGAAATCAGGTCGTGGTGTACCTATAAGATACACCACGGCCGACATCAAAGGGACCGACGTGTTGGCATGGTGGAATTACAGAAGGACCTTTACATTTGCAGGGTATCAAATTTAGAAAACAAAGTTAACTAATAGCAACCTGTTCCAAGTTATTATCATCCTGTTACGTTCAGCGTAATTGTATCCAACTACCTCCTACATTACCTGGATACGTTTTTAGTCAAATGCTCTGACAGGTGGTTATGTTAAGGAGGAAACATGGCTCTGAGGTTTTCTGCTCGTTAGTTTAAGGGTTTTTCCAGTCCTTTAGGTTTTTCCGAGAGTGAAATGAAGAGTAATCTTTCCTCCAATTTATAAACCGTCAAATGTTGAAAAATACATTTTGTAATTAATGATTTCAAAATCTAGATGCGTTTGCGTGCTAAACAGAGAGCAATACAAGGTGTGGTAAGAGCATGAATAATAAATACGCTGATGTAGCAAGATTAGTACTTTTGCAAAAGCAAGAAAATGTTCATGACATACAGTGCATTTGCTTCTCTGCTCCGTCCAGACCATGTTTAGGTGAGATGGCAGCATCCTCATCATCAGACACCTGCAATGAGATCATCAGTGAGTTTAGTCAAGGTTTACTAACAGGACAAAAGTTGGCTCAGCTCAACTCATCTTTACCTCCGTCTGTGTTGTGGCTGCTATCACATAACACTTAGTAATTTGAAAACAGACAGTCATATTAACAAACGATGCTAATTTTACATGGACAAAGCTGATGTTTATGAATTAGGTAAGTGAGCAGTTCAAGTCAAAGTTACATCCCCTTTTAATTTGTAGTAATGAAGTTTTAAAGTCAAAATCAAGAAATGAATAAAAAATCAGAATATGCTTAACATCACAATTTTGCATCATGCAACTTTAACACCATACAGACACAACATAAAACCAAGTTAACATACAATAAAATTTGAAGTTTCCAAGTAAACAAATTTTGACTAATGCTGTGGAATTAAAATGAAGTGGTGATATTTGGTTACGTTCAAATTTCAAAACATTTAAACCACTAAAAGCACACCACCACTATCCATAACACACATAGCAAAGGTTAGATATCAAGCTAGATTTAGAAAGACTGAATGAAAGTACCAACTCTTGGGTCATTATCTCTATACCCACCTCCATGTACCGTGATGTGGTGACAGGTTTTACAATCCAGGCGTACTCTGGTCTGACCAGACGGAGAGAGTTAAGGGAGGCGAGATAACACTGGGCCTGACGCTGGAGACCCTTCACTCCCGGCAACTCTCGACCCAGCCGCATCCCGTGCTCGTACATCACATGACCAGCTGCAAGTGAATGAACATGCTGTTAGCAATATTGCGAAGCTGTAAGATAAATAACATACTCATCAACATGCTCTGCCAGATTGATTTAAAAAAGAACAAGGGCAATAACTCTGGCATAAATATCAGGACCTCCAAAAAATTAAATTTGGTAACATTTTCTTGAATGGTTGAAATAGTTTCCTCTTTAACTTGTTCGACGGGTGGAGCTCAAGCCTGTATCCCACTTAACTTTGAGTCCTGTGATAATATTGCATCCTTTAATGTCATTGCTTTTTTAAACAGGGACACATAATCCCCCTGATAACTGGTTCGTTTCATCAATAAGATGCAATGTACGCACCTTTCCTGAGGTTGTTCCTGTAGGTGTGGAAGGCGTACAGCAGGTTATAGTAGTTGTGTGTAGCCAGGTCCACAGATCTCGCTCGACTCTCTAGGATGTTCACAACCTGCAAGGTCATTTCGATAACATGAATAGAACTGTAAGTTACAAGGTAAACATTTCAACCAGGGAAAATTATTAATTTTGTTTCTACGAAATGAAAAATCAAGGAAAGTCTGTGCTAATTTTTAATAGGAAAACGAATCAAAGACTCTTTCATGAAAATGTCATCAATCATGATTAAATGCAAAATGTTGCACCAATATGTACAAAAAAATTGGAATGTAAGAGACAGTGCTTTGGCCTTCTGGGTAAGTTAGACTGCCTTTCAATGCTAGTACTAGATATTTATATTTAACCAGCTGGATACATTAGCACTAGATAGTTCAACCATGGTCTTATGTACAAATATCTGAATGCAATTGTGTAGGAAAGTTATAAATATCACTATTGTCCCTTGGGTAAAGTTGGACAAGTCAGGCTAAGTTGTAGCAAAAAAAAACCATTATAATGATGATAAATCTTTCTATCAAAGACAAACTATTTCTTGGGGTGCGTTTGAGCAGAGGGAAACAATGAAAGACCGAAGAAAGGTCAACCCCCTGGCTCTAATGAAGGACATCATCATCCCCAATCCCCAACCCGCATGAACATTTCTGGATCCACTGTCTCCTGTCACTAACCTCGTCCTGCAGGTCCACATAGGGGAACTCCACCAGCGCCTGAAGATCTCCCCTCTCACACAGGATCACTAGCAGCTGCCGCAAACAATCCTTCCTCCTGCAAACATCACGGGAAGGTGTTTCATGACTGCTCGAAACTAAATCTTCTTCGAGATAAATGTCAAATGATTCCTTTTCTGAAGCCCCTTTATTAAATCTACCAAATGTCCCCAAACAACTTTATTGTACAACCTATGGTCCCTTAGATTTAACATAAATTCATATGTGCTATGACCTATGGTATGATTTTTCCCAATATTACTGATCAAGAAACATCAAATGTATTCTTATTGCTGTATCAGAAATTTGCTTCTGACATTAGAACATTAATCTCAGCTGGTTTTACCTCTCAAATGAGTTAATACTATTGAAAGCTTTGTCTTTATCTAATTATATCCTTAACTAATTCTTGAAAAAGGTTTGTCTAAGGGACAGTTCTTTTGAGGTATTGTTTGAGGAAAAGAAATTTAAATTGAAGCAGTGATGCTTTGTATTCTTTGTCAAATTGTTTAATCATTAACTAAAATGTTAGCCCTCACTAACATATCTAAAAATAAGTGTGAAATAATCATGTAATTTTCATGTATTAGCATAAACAGGGAAGTACTCTTGAATTTTGTTTCTACAAAACCCTGATAGAACTGTCCCTTTAAAGTAACAAAATCTGACCTGCTTGGATCAGGGTTGGCGACCATTGCTTTGTAAGCGTCCTCGTTGTGACCCAGTTCCAGGTGATACTTGAACACTTTCGACCACAGAGTTGGCTGTGGGAGGAGCAACATTGAAAAAAAAAAGAGGAAAAGATTAATTTTTTTCACCTTTCTTACAAAGGAAAAGAAATTAAACCAACATAGAAACATTGTCTTATGTAGGATCACATTGTCTGCATCAGTACGAATTCTTTATAGGATGATTCCTTTGCAAGTTTTTAACATACACCCAGAGACGGGTACCCACTGCCAGCACTGAATGTCCCAACAGCTTGGCCACAAAGACCTCGACAGAACAAAGATAAATGAGTGTTGAATTATTCTTTTTACAATTAGTACCTCCCTGATTAATGGATGTAAATTGGCACATATCATAATTCTGTATTTCTAACTATAAAAATTAAGTATCAGTTCAATACATGACACCAATCATTGCCTGTTGCACAATCAAATTATTAAACATGTTTCCAATAATTCCTCAGTTACACTACTTCACAAGTAGTCATACTGTCACTCAACTTGCTACTTGAATCACAGGAAAAGTATACCTCGCATTAGCACCATATATATATACCGGTATATATAATTATAAAGAAACCATGAAAATAGAGTGGTGAAGCAACAGGTGAACAATAACATTGATAAAAGGCAAATAATGATATGACCTGCAGATGACAACAAAAAGGACAGAATATACATACCAGGTTTTCGTCATCATCATTGGCAACCCCTATGGCTGTCTTTGCTAGAAAGATGACCATATCAGGCAGATTGAACTCTTCAAACTGACGGATAACCTGTGTCAAGGAAAAAAGACTCTGGAATTACTTTAGAAAAACTACAGGACAAAACAGTCACGAGTGACCAAAGCTTGCTGATTTTGTCATTAGCTAACACAAATGAAGGGTAGGAAATTTTCCCTGAATCCCAAGGGTAACAAATTGTCAAGTATCAAGGTGCAGTTCCACTGCTTGGCTACAATTGATTGAAACACAAAAACTAGTTTGTTGTACGCTATACAGGCCACAAAGTTCTCAGTGAACAAGGATGAGCCGTTCCTTATCGTTGACTGACCTTGAGATAGTAGATGACCTCCATCTTGTGGAACTCTTCTTCCTCTGTCTGGAGCAGTTTCTGACTCAGGAACATCTCGTTGCCCACTCCAGTTCCTGCCTGGATGAAGCACTGGGCTGCCTTCTGGGGTTCACTGTCAAACAATACAAATATATTAGTGGCTAATAAACAAAAAGTGTGGGCATCACTCATTGATACATCCAACAGGGGATTAAACAGGCAAACTTAACGCTTTTCAGTTATTTCATAAATGTTAAATGGGACATTTTTCTTGTTTTTCAATTCAAAGTGCAAATTGGCCCATGGTCCCGACTGGGATATAGCCAATCAAATCAATTTCTCATTGAAATTTTATCGAGAAGGTCGCAAGAACATAATTTGATTGGCTATATCCCAAGTCGGGCCGGGCGAGCGAATCTAGCTACTGAGCCTAGGGTACAGATAAGTGGAGTTAGTACAACGTTCGTACCCTGAAACAGGATGCTTGCATGAATGACAGATGTTTATGTTATCATATTCACTTAGGGTCTAACAAGTTTTTGGTTTTAGAAACAAAGTTATTTTTATCTATTATGTACATATAAATCAAAACATGTTTTTCTGAAATGCGTCTTCCCTTGCAAGTTTGCATTTGATTTCCAAATCTATGGCCAAGATGACAATCATTTATTTTAGGCAATGGATGTCCATGAAGACGTCTAATAGTGGGGCGGTTAAGGAAAAAATCTTGCACTTTGGGTTAAAAGCATGAAACTTGGCATGTAGATAGAATGAACCCTACTGATTATTTTTGGATGTGGATCCACGTCGGCAGACCCCCCTGGTGGCCGTTACGGCCATTTTTTCAAAATGGCCGCCAATTTATTGAAATTCATATACAACTTGAAACTATCAATTATAAAATCATGATTTTGGTGTCTAAATGCATAGTTCTGAGCTCAACAAAGCTTTAGACTTTAATCTAAGAAGAAGTAGTATCATTTAAAATGCAAATGTGAAGTCACTCTTGATAACATTTGCCTTCACAACGACAAAGAGCAGTGCACTGGAGGCTGGCCTTGTAACACTTGCACAAACCCCTGCATGCCTTTCTGCAATTGCAATGAATCAGTTCATAGCATGCATCTTGAGCTTGGCCAATGGTTGTCCACTTTGGATGCCATGCAACATCAATCTTGTCCCATCCCCAATCTGAAGGACTTGGTAGCACTGGCTCTCTTTGCAGAACTTGCCCCCAAACATGCCCTCCTTGGTAGGTTGCCCTTAATGCATGCTGCTTTAGAGCTGCTTGTGTTGGAGGGATATTCTCTAAAGATCGGGAGCGTCTTGCAAAGAGGTGCTTTCTTGCCTCATTCACCTTTGAAAGTCCGCATGTTCTGTCATACATGAGAACAACATACTTCTCCAACAAAGCAAAGGTGTTGTCAGGTATACTTGATGGAACATTGGCCAGAAACAGGAATGCATCAGTGACGTCTGGGAATACAGTCCAAGTACCCCATGCTGTCCTTTTACCTTTACCAGCAAAGAAGGATGTGTTATCACTCCCTGTGAAAGCATGAAACATTGCCAATGATTGTGCTTTGGATGGGCCAAGGGCAGCTGCAATATCATGTGATGCAATGTATCTGTGGTGTTTCCCTACTCCAAACGATATCCACACCTCACCTACTTGAATGCTGTGCAGTTTGGACAGAATCAGTACCACCACATCAGTATCGGATGTCCTCACCATAATTTTCTCATGTCCTTCACATGCAGCATCCCACAGATGCAATACTACACGTGTATCCGCCTCCTCGTGTGAACATGGTTCTATCTGAACTTTGTCATCTCTCCGAGGTGTTGATAGGACCTGGTTTCCATGAGTGCTGTACACCTCTTTGCCTTGAAATTCAGTGCTTGTAAGTTGTTCTGCTAGGAAGTGAAAGAGCTCTGTTTTGTTTTCATTGACACGAAGAAAGCTTTGCCAGTTATTGGGAACCTTTGATGAACGCTCAACCCTTCTGCGAACTCCCTTTCCCCTTCTTTCTCTGGTTGCTGCCTTCAGACTGTCTGAGGTATAAACATCCCACACTATGTCAAGTCTGTCCACATGGTGCAGCTGGTGCTGGATATATGGTATGAACACAGTCTTGGCGTAATCTTCAAAGGTCTGGGAGGTTCCTGGTGACAGCATTTGAACTATTACTGCTCCATCCAATATCAATGCAGTCACTTGTGGTCTTGCTTCCGCTGGTTGTGCTAGTGACTCAAGCTCTGCAAGAAGATCTGCTTTGTTGCCAGATCTCATTTCACCAGCCTTGGAAAGTGATGGGGGCCATGGCTGATTCTCATGCTTAAAGAAGTCATCTAAATTGCCTTCCCTGGACTGGCATGCAATGTATAGTCTGGAGAACAGGGTACAGTCTTCCTTCATTGTTGCCACTGGGGACTTCTGCTTCGGAGGACTGCTTGAGAACAACTGGAGCTTATTCTTTTTGAGTGGGTCTTTAATTGGTTTTGTTTGATCCACAAACCTATCTTTGACAAAAAGATTGTACTGCTCCTGGCCTAGTTTGTAGGCATCCCTCACAGTCTTCTGTACATCAGAGTCCATAATGAGCTTTGTGTCAATAGTGAGGAGATCGCCACTGTCTTCTTTGAATGGATTCCCCATCTCTTCAAATATCTCAATCAGAGATTTTACTTCCTTGGCAAATGATGTTTGAACTGCTGAAGTTTCTTCATGGTGTTTTCGTGAGTCATTGGTGGTGCTGATGGTACTGTCTTCAAACTCTGCTACCATCCTTGAAATTTCAGGCCCTGCCACCATCCAACGTTGCAGGGCATTTGGGTTATCCGTCAAACCAACAGCCCCACCATCACCTTTAACAAGGGCATTCACCTGTTCATGAGCCTGATCCAATGCCATGGCAGAGAAGGGGCGCTTCGTCTTGCGTGCAACAAACCCTCCTGAGATGAATTCTTGGTAGAGGCTCGGATGCATAATTGCCAAAGAGCACATGTCTCTAATATGCACAGAAAGCCATCTTGCATAGTTGATATGGTCAAGGCTGAAAACCCATGGGATGAACTGTGCAAGTGATTCAACATATTTCTTGAAGTCTCCCTTTCTGAATGACTCAATGATCTGGAGAACCAAAAGTTCCAATTCGAGAACAAGTGCCCAATATTGAAACTGCGGTTGGTCAACAGACATTCGGTCACACCAAGCTGTAAATTCTAATTGTTCTTCTCCAGCCAGTGCTGTCTCTTTGTATCTATCATAGGCATGGTGTTGCAGAATGAAGAGAGCAGCTGCAGTGACTTGATGGGCATGTCGAGTCCTGGTTACATGTGTAGATTTCAGCAGGGAATCAGCTACCCCACTTGTGGCGATTCCTGCGTTAGAAATGGCAGTGGACCAACCACTACCATTAAGCCAGTCACCAATGATCCTGAATGCTGCAATCTCAATATGTAGTCCACCAAACATGATCAAATATTTATCTTCTCCATGTGTAGCAGGGAAGTTCCACTGAATCGTTTTTGCAATAGCAAAGAGAGGCTGGTCCATCGCTAACACTGGAACCTGACCTGGGTTGAGGTATTCAACGGCAGTCTTGACAACATTCATCGAGTGCTGAATCATGGTGACTGAATGTGCACATTCCAGAAACAGAGGCATGAGGGCTACTATAGTGGTTGAAACTGTCATAGCTTGCTGCAATGAGGCATGGTAAGCAGCCCATGAGAGAAAGTCACCTTTGTCTAGCTCTGGTTTCTTCAATAGTTCCCTCACATGCTCCAACCAGGCATTTTCTTTTGCAAGTTTAGAAGTTGGAGTAGGGTTTACTTGTCTAACTGGTCCAGTTAAATGAGGCACAACAGGATCAGCTCTGGTCAAAACCACTGGTGGCACATTTGTGTAAGCTGCTGGAAGTGCCTGAATGCTCTGTCTCTTCTTTATAGTCTCATCCATCACAGGAATAGGACGTGCTCTTCCTTCATTTTCCATTGAAGGCTGCTGCATCAGAGATATGCCTGTCCCATGAAAGGAATCCTTTGATGTTGTGGAACTTGGATTATGGTCAATATTATCGACTGCTGCCACTGTGAAAAGATTCCCTGCAAGCTTTTGGGGACAAACCACTCCCTCCTCATCATACATGGCACACACTTTGTTGGCTATGTCTGAAGAAATTCCAAGGACACGATCATAAGAGATGGACAATCCCATGTTATGCAGAGTATCAATCAAGCCTCTCTTTCTCGTTTCTCCATGAATCTTCAGAGCAAGATAAATGGGTACAGGTGTCTCTCTCTCCCTGTTATGCCTGTGAGTTGTACTTGATAAAGCCCGTTGTTTGGAACATTTCAAACTGTTAAACACAATAAGTTGTGAGATAGTTTGGTTTGCAGAGGATATTGGCTTGTCTTGAGCAGAATGCTCTTTAATATTGGGCCCACCAAGTATCATATTCACTATTGCAGTAAGAGTTGAAGGCACAGCTTTCTCCTGACAGTCAACTGCAAATCGTCCATTGAAAGTCTGTTTCAATTCAAAAATATCACGTCGTATGATCTTGGATGCTTTTGCTAGAGTCAGTGCCTCAGAATCAAAATCTCCAGTGCATGCTTGCTTCAAAGCTGCTCCAATGTCCTGATCATAAGCAAGTAGGACCTCCCTGCCTTCAGAATGAGATCTCAGGTCTGGAATGGCAGCCAAAATCCTGTTCTTTAGTCTTGTGGTATGAACTTGAACATCATTCACTGCAAGGTTATGTAGTCTAGATATGTAAAGATTCTTGAGATCCCCCATACGAAACACGGGTCTGGCTTCCATTGACTCTCTGTAGGTTTCTATGTACGAGACTAGTTCAGCAAAAGCTATGCCATGTAAGACACTCTCTGATGAATTTTCTGTCAAACCCTTCATTGAGAGTTGTGCTTGTTTGTACAGTTTTGCTAAGCATTTGGCATGATAGTGTGCATCAATAGCTACCATGTCTCCAGCCGCTAACTTTGCCAGTAATTGTGTGTCACAAAGTTCTGTAGCACACCTTCTCACTTTGAAATCAACATCAAATGTAGAAGCTCGGTGAAGACCAGCGGACCCAGCAACTTCGTCACAAAATATGCATGTGTCCTTTGCTTGTTCCCGTTGCTGCTGCTCAGAATTGTACTTTCTTGTTTTCACCGGACTTGGCTCATGTAACTCTTCACTCTTTTTCTTGCATACTCTCTGAAGTTTGGCATTACTTATTTTGTTTCTGCAAGACTTGTGCCATGATGCCCCTTTTTCATGTAATCTATCTTCCAACCCTAAACTTATAGTCAAGTGCTGTGTATTCATATCTGATGGAATGGCATTAAGTTCTTGAAATTTGAGAAGATTTTCAGCAACATATTTGTACCCTGCACCAACATCCTGTCTTGTTGAATTGTTAGGACATTGAAGGGACTCTGACGTTTTTGTCTGGCAAAGTATACATAATTTCCAGTCAGTTGGGTTACTAATCTGATTAGAACAGCTGGGCTCCAGGGCATCTACAAATTGATATCGTTTTGACATGGTTAATTGTAGATGTCTAAACCAGCATCAACGTCACAATAATATCTTGGATTTGACTTTCTGTGTTATTGTACCTGTAACATACAACACAAAGGCCAATGTCAGTTCATATCACGAAATAGCTGTTTTGCATGGCATGCATAGTCCTGTATATCATGTATGTGTTAAACACTTGGTGTCTTCCTGCAGAATCCACGCTTGTGCAATTACGACAGCTTGTTCCGGCTTTTTATACTGGAGCAGGCGGCTGCAATCTGACTAAAGCCTTGAAAGGTGCATCCCGGTTTGGATACTGAAAGAAAAGGTGGTTCAATCTGGTCTTTGAGATGCCATACAGCAGATAATCATCAAAATTTTGGCTGCCTGTTTTGTTGAAGGAAGGACCCTGTAATATTGTCATTAAATATTGTTTATTTTGAATAAACTGTTATATGTAATTGATTATTTCTATGTTTTTTGTGCCCATTGATTGAGTTTAACCCGGAAATATACATTTATACACCAATATCCTGATTATACAATGTAAAGTTCCAAAATCATATATATTTTAAAAAATTGGCGGCCATTTTGAAAAAAATAACTGTAATGGCCGCCAGGGGAGGCTGCCAACGTGGATCCACATCCCATAATAACCAGTAAGGTCAATCCTATCAATGTGCCAAGTTTCATGCTTTTAACCCAAAGTGCACGATTTTAGCAAAAATTCTTCCTTAACCGCCCCACTATAAGAGACAAAGAGCTTTCCTATCAATTAATATAACTAGATTAGCGTTTGCGGGATACCGCAAAAGCAGAGCAGCCCCGGAACTTGGGGTTTCGCCTTACCCTGTTCCGCCTTTTACAGGCCTCACCAAATTGGGAATTTTCTCGTGACCTTGACCTTTGACACTCAAGGTCACACAATCAATGAACAAATTTCATTGAGTAGAACATTATTGTAATGAAATAAAGTGTTAAAAATTAAATTAATCCATTTTCTCCATATATGTTGACCTTGCTGTGACCTTGACCTTCGACAGTTCGTACCCAAAACTTTTTGAAAATGTTGTACTTTTCAAGAGATAATATATACAAAATCTAAACTTCATAGCACAAAAACTTTTCAAGTTATTGTGTTTACAAGGTATTGCAATAACTCATATCTCATGACCTTGACCTTTGACCTTCAAGGTCACACAATAATTGAACACTTTTTATTGAGTATAACAATCATGTATTGATTAAAAGTCATCATAGGTAAAATTAACCATTTTCGCTAAACCATGCTTAAGTCATGACCTTGCTGTGACCTTGACCTTTGACGGATTGTAGCCGAAACCTTTTCAAAATCTTTTACTTTTATTACTCGTGACCTTGACCTTTGAACTTGAAAGTGAACAAGTCATAATGATTCTCTGGAAGTATTAACATTTAGACATGTTCATGAGTTCTGAAAAGCTAAATGGGATAAAGTTATACCCAAATTTAGTGCATTTTGTAATAACTCATATCTCATGACCTTGACCTTTGACCTTCAAGGTCACACAATCATTGAACACTTTTTATTGAGTATAACAATCATGTATTGATTAAAAGTGTTCATAGTTAAAATAAAGCATTTTCGCTAAAACATGCTTACGTCATGACCTTGCTGTGACCTTGACCTTTGACGGATTGTAGCCAAAACCTTTTCACTTTTTTTACTTTTCCAAGGATGATATATACCAAGTTAGAGCTTCATAGCACAAAAACTTTTCAAGTTATCGCGTTTACAAGGAATTCTTAGAGTGAATACATATCTCGTGACCTTGACCTTTGACCTTGAAAGTGAACGTGTCAAAATCGTTCCCCCAAGGTATGAGTAATAAGGTATGAATAAGAGTTCTGGAAAGCTTAGTGGAAAAAAGTTATAGCTAGTAGTACGAGTGCGGCGGCGGCGGCGGCGGCGATGGAAACTTCACAAAAACTGATAGCAGCCCCGTCCATAGACAGGGCTGCTAATGATCATATCAAGATTCTTATGACTCAGTGGGGTTTCAAATCATTTCAAGTGTATAATGAAAAGGAGTCATGTTGTGTTTATTGATGGGGACATGATGTCTAAATCAGGGGTTAAAAAATCTCAAAAGTCAGGAAGTCATGGACTTGCAGCAGTTTCTTCCCTTTAAGGCACAGGACCTAAAAGTCACTTTGAAAGAAAATTATATCTCAAAATGAGGTAGGTTATTGAATTTCGGACAAATTCTTAGGTCAGTCAAAGATGAAAGATCCAAGAGGTAAGAATAGAACAAAACAAGCACTCACTCAAAGTGTAGATAGGACAGGCCAAGAAGAAACCTCCGAGAGGCAACGTTCCACTCACACCAGCTGCTGAGCAACCTCGTGTACTCCTGAAGGTGGAGGTACTGACACGCCCCAACTAGGAACTCTGGGAACAGGAAGTTGTCGCTCATCGGCCATCTTGGAAATGTTAAGGAAATTTTGATAGAGGTATTAACCAAGTAATTCTTAAATGGGGAAAACTTATGCTCGTTTTATATATGGACACTTAAAGGTTTCAGCTTTGACAGCAAAATAAGATGAGAATCAAACATGAAAAGAGTTAAGTTATACATTTTGAAATAATGAAAATGATTTTTTACTAAAATCAGAATAAAGAGTTCAAGCCAAGTTCCAATGTCAAAGTCATTTTCTCAAAAATAATTGATATCACAATTGTTTTATTTTTTTCAGTTAAAATCTTTTTTTTCCTTCAAATTAACGAAAAGTAATCAAAAGTATTTATCATCCACATTTTACTTTTCAATTGAGTCTTAAAAGATTATTATGCAATGTAAGAATGTACGATCACTTGATACAAAATAAGATCTGACAAATAAAGGATACATGATTTTGGCGATAGCCTTGACGAGAGGCACAAGAGTGTGTGACCAGACGGCGCGACTGCGATGATCGACCCCCGACATCTGAGTGAGAGAGGATCTAGCCTGGGACCCTCCCACTCCCTGCACAAACAGCTCGGCTAGCGTCACCTGGGGTAGGTCTGTAACATACACATGGAAGACTTCAATACCGAGGGGATATATAATACTGTGCATAAAATCAATGATGCAATTCTAGTGTTTTCCCAAGGTTAAATAAAGGCAAGGAAACTTCATTCTAAAAAAGGACAAAACTTTATTTAAAAGGGCTCAGACATAAAATTTCGAGGCTACTTATGTATTAAAAAAAACCACAGGAAATTAAATGTTTCTGTTAATAAAACAAAGAATAACTTGAAATAAATCTGATTATTTCACTGATTTTATGGATCTTAACCCAATATATATATTTGATTAGTCTTAAATCTTTAATGCATGTAAAGAGATCAGGCTGTTTACACCAGTACCTCCGATCAGCAGGTTTGATGTATTGAAACAATAGCTCAATCATTAAATATTAATTATTTTCTTCTTTTGTTTATATCATGTATTCCTTTGTCAAAGATTTCCGGATATTTCTTTGTCTTTCCTCTTTATCATTCTTCATGACCCATCATTATAACCCTCAATTCCCTGGGAATCATACAACATATGAAGCGATGAGAAACACTGAACTGAGTAAATACCACTTCCATTTTAACAGGGTACAGACTCACAGCTCGTAGAGTGAAGGATTTTTATTTTGGTTTCAAGATGGAGAACTAATTAGCACAAGTATACCCATGCTTTCGAAAATCTTTCATATATACCCTTGCTTCCCAAAGTGGCTCAAATCACAAACATATAATTGATGTAATGCAATTTGACAATCATACTTACTTGATTTAGATGATGATATATTTGTTGATTCTGATATTTCTAATGCTGCCAACTGTCTGACATTGAACTCTCTGCAAAATAAGATAACTTAAATGAAGTGGTGAAAATTGAGCAGAAACCTCTTTCAAGCAAGATAACTTGAATGGAAATTTAGAAATTAAAAGGGACAGTACTATTGAGAAATCTATTGTTGAAACTAAATTCAAAAGGACATTTCAGTTTATGCATATAATGCCATTAGTACATGATCATAACACAAGCAAATTGAAACATGTAACTGGGGGTTACAGTTGTGTTGATCTATATTTCACATTTCGTTTCTACAAAATTACTCTGATAGGACTGTCCCTTTACAACATTTAAACTTACTTATCAACAAGGCTTTAATAAGCAAGTAATTGGGAAGTTATGCCTTGCAGTGGAAGTTTTAAAACAATGGATTTGAATATTTGGGATGAAAACTAGAGAAGACTATTTCAGTACTTACAGTGCAGTATTTTGGTTGCCAATGACAACAGCCTGAGAGGCCCACACCAAGAGAAGATAACTCTGTACAAGTGAGGATGTTAGTGGAATCAGATCCACTTGAATAGTGCTGGCCACATCTTCGGTTAGTCCGAACTGAAACAGTTGTTCAGGAATAAATATCAAAACTGCCAATCAAATCTTCTGCATAAGGAATTAAATCAATAGAAAGATTTCACAATAAAAGTGTAACAGAAAATTTTTCTTGGGCTTAGATAATACATTAAACCCTTTATGCCCTTAGAACTAGAAACATAACATTGAAACAGAAAAAAAATGTTTGAGAACATTTTTTGGCAGCGATTATGACGAAGTGAAATGTTCAAGGGAACTTGGACATCACACAATATTAAAGGTTGGTCATGATTTTCATATTAAGACTCTCAATTGTTTAGTAATTGTTACGACAAAAAAAGAGTATAAAGAAAGATGCCTTGAGAATATTTGAAATGAAAACTTTGCCAATTTGAGAAAACAGCATAATGAAACCTAGCTACTGAAAGTTTTACTTATTACCTGATCGCCGAGTCTGAGTGCTGCCACCTGGAGGATGAGAAGATCTCGACAGAAGGCGAGACGTGTGGTTGACAACTGCTCCAGACTGACAGCCAATATAGCGGAGGATGTTGCACTGGTGAACAGCTGACTGCAGCTGAGTTGTCGTGCGGCCTCAACAGCTGAGGGACAAAAATCAAATTCACCAAGCATAAAAATTGTTATTATAAGAGTTTACGTAGTTTGAAAGATGCGCAGTATTATTGATATATCTATATATTGCAAAACAGAAACAACACTTTACGAATCAGTATACAACTCTGAAAATATCCAAATAACTGAACGTTTTAAAATTAACAATGTTCAACTAAAAATGAAAAAAATCACGACATTACATAACAGAGAGTTCTTAACAAAGTGTGAACTTGTGTTGTGAAAATAGCTTGAATATGTATAGAGGTCACCGTTGATTGAAAAAGCTCCCTTTCCAAAACAGCTGATAGTTAAGCAATGATGATTGTTCTTAACTCAGCTATTAACGTTTTATATTAACATATATATATATATATGTGAACTATCATATATTATACAAATAGATTATAAATACTCACTTGAATCGTCCAACATGAAGTCATCTTCCTGGTTGCTGAGGTCGAGGATCTTCAGCAGGACTCGGAGAGCTCCCACCACGTTGTTGATTTCCTCCAACCGATCTCCAATATCAGCAGGAAGGATGGAATCTCCTCTATAGATAGACAGAAGACATTTGATTAAAAGAATATATATGAAAAAAGGTTAAAAAAAGGCAGGGTTCACAATAATGTAAATCCATGCAAGCATGCCTGCATTGATTATTTTGTTCTGTATCATGTCTTTATTGCTGATTGGTTTAAGTATGTCTCTTTATCAGGTGACTGAAATTACTCTCCCAAAATTCCACCTATGACATTCCTACCAAAAAAGGCTGGTTATCTTATGTGTTTTCTGACAACAAATGGGGAATATGAGGGGTTATCAGAAGAACAATTTTCAGTGTAACCCTTTGTTCTCAAGGTTGTTGTCAAAGCCAATTGGATCAGTCTATTTTTTTTGGCAAATGGTAGTGATACAAGCAGAGTTATAGCAGGGACTATTTGTGGTCCCTTGGCCTTCTAGGGGTTAAGAAAATATTATAGTCACCTACCCAGGAGGAAAGAAGAGGCTGTCAACCATCGAAGTGACGATGACCTCGGGTGACTCGAACATGCTGGCCTCTGTCTGAAACTGTAGCATGAGCTCTTCGGTCATCTCGTTACTGATGTCTCGCACGCACTCACACAGCTTCACCACATCATCGCTCAGGCTCCAGTCTGCACAGGAGACAAAGGAGGATAAGTATTTCTCAATACAGACACTAAGTTAAAAACTTTAATGTAGATAAATCCTACAACTACAGGTTCAATGCAAACACTGAATTGTATTTTGAAATTCGGGGTTCTTTTTAAGTGTTGGTAAGTAATAGTCCCATTGATATCTCTTACAGAGCTTTGGCAGTTAATCACTCAAGCTCCTACATGCACAGAAGACAAGGGCAGATAATTCTTGGTGCAGTGACATTTTTATCAAATTCAAATGTAGATATATATATCCTTTACATGCACTCAATTTATGTTAAAATAATTGTACATTTGTGATGACATGCCTTACAATAAAATCTTCTGTAAATTGAAGTTCAACCAACTATGAATTTCCTCATATAAATTTCCCTACATTAAATATCTTATATTAATTGGAAGGCATCTTATCAACTAAACAATAAACATGAGATCAGAATCATGTCAACCATGGCACTCATTTATGACAAGCCTTCCATTGATACCTCATTGAAAGTGTTCGCCGTTTCAATTTACAACATCCTTGAGGACTGTTAACAAATCACCGATGTAGCTACCTTCAGCAGGAGCCTGCAGTTCAGCAAGATCAGCGTCAGACAGCTGCGCAGAGGGTAGACAGTAGAGCTCTTCCAACTTGTCACATGGACGCAGGTAGCTCAACGAGCCCTGGAGGAATACAAGCAGGGTGACACATGTGACATGTGACATATTAGAAGAAAATCTTTGTTTAACCCTTTCACCCCTATGAGCCAGAAATCAGATTAAAAGACTATTTGTTAAAGGTTTCTTAGGGTTGATAACAAGCACCAAAGTTCAAAATCTAGAGACGTAGTACAGTAGGACTATAATTATTAGTTACTGCTCACGGTTGAAAAAATAAACAACCATAATTATTAAGGACATGTTGTATGGTTCTATGGGCTAGTAGAAACAATAATAGCTTGATCTGTTGCAATATCAGCAATCATTGCCTACTGTTAATTTTTTTTATAATGATTTGAAGTTGTGAAAATGATTTCTATACCTTCCTTATAAGACACACCAACCCAGTGAGGGTATCTGAAAACAGTCCTTTCACCTTCGCACCAACCTGCAAGAGGAAATTTCAATTGAAAATTATTTCAAAACATTGAAAAAGTCATTAATTTGGGGCCAAAATGGATATAGTGTTGGCATCATCAAGTAGTATCATCCCCAATGCCATCAGACAGGTTATATCTAGAGTTGTGACAATATATCCATACATTATGAAATGTGATAGCTAAACTGACAATTTACATATCGTAATACTACCGGGTATTTATTACCCATATGGTTGAAAATAAGTAGTGACATATTTTCAATATGAGCACAAGTGTATATCAATTTGTTAGAGCGCGAGTTCCCGTATCTTTTTGCCTGTGACGTCGTAACTTCATTGTTCGTGACAGAGGATGTGTCATATGACTTTTACAAAACTCATGCAAATTTGTGTATAATCCTCGCTCTCGCTCGGACAATAAAGCAATGCAAACTCGTTTGTAAAAAACACATGACACACTTCCTCGGGTAATAATCTCTGTCTGATTGTCATATTGTAATTCATAGGTATCGTTTTGTGACATGTCTGTAGCTTCACTCCCTTATAACATTATTACAAAATCTAAATTTTCCACAAAAAGTAGGGAAATTTTACAATTTTGAATACTCTATAGATTCTAAAAATCAAAAAGTTGTACCATAAATAGTAAAGTTTTTGTCCTATTACTGTTGGATCCTTGGGGAATTGTAGAAACAAACTTAACAAAGGTTAACTAGTGTCATCTTTATAAAATTGCCCTAAGCCTTGTGACTAAGGCTACCTTAGTGTTTTGTGCACAGGCGTAAATTTCAAAACCATGGAGACAGGGGGCCCATCTGCAAGTGTGTGACTAACTAATAGGGGCGAGCGACTATTGACACCTAAGGGACTGTTGCGATAGTGATAGTCTATTGTGAGTAACTTATGCAATAGCAGTAGTCTATTGTGGGGTACTATTCCAATAGTAATCAATAAATGAAAGGCAGATATTTTTCTGCATTGTTTGTGATATTTCGAACCCGGTCACACTTAATAATCTTTAATTGACACTAAGATTGTTACCTGTTGTATATTTCGGTTGCTACTTTAAGGTCTCAGAAATGTGTTCCAGTATTTTCCAAATATAAAAAGACATGTTTTTGTGTGAATTTTACTTTTTAAATTGAGTTAAACAATTGAATCGACTGAAATGTTGATACTATCAATAATTAGACTTGCTATTGATACATTTGATTGTTTCAAAAATGCCTATCGAAAAAGTACTATAGACACAGCAACTATTGTAATGATTTGATGGTTTGATCTACAGTAACTATCGACTAACCTCCTGGTACTGTATACAGCATGAGTAGAACTTGCTCCAAATGTAAAATGACAGTTTGATCTACAGTAACTACCGACTCACCTCCTGGTACTGTATACAGCATGAGTAGAACTTGCTCCACTGCTCCAGCTGCAGCTGATAGTAGTCCTCCTCCTGCATCTCCACATCCATAGCACAGTTCCGGATCTGTCACCAGCAGGCACACATGTTAACATCTTACTTAGCATTCAGAGCATCTTAGTTAGAGAATTGCAATATACCACAGGGGTTGAAATAAATCATGTTGCCATACTAGTGATGGTGATGGAGGTGTAGGATGAAGTGTCACTCAGTGTTGCTCATTAATAGACAGACAGACAGACAGACAGAATTATTTTATTAAACTATCACATGATATGTTGCAGTTAAAATGTCAATTGTAAGAGCATAATATAGATCAATGACACTTAAAGGGGCAGTAGCACGTTTTTTGATAATTTTACATTTTAAATTTTTAACTGATAATTGTAAGTTAATGTCAAATGTATTAGTTTAACAGTGTCAATAATCTCATTACACAAGCCAATCATCCATAGTCAGAGGACGTATGAAGATTCATACAAAATCCATTGGCGACCATTTTTTTGTGAACACCTTTAATTCATTTTTTGTAAGAAAATGCAATCGCATGGCTAAACTTTACGTTATATATTTCAATTATTACTGTTCCATTTAGTTTAAATACATTGTCTTTCAATTGGAACCATTACTTTTCATTTTCCTGACTTCACCTTATATTCCCCCTAAAAACGTGCTACTGCCCCTTTAAGGATGGGTATTGTTCCGGATCTGTCAGCAGCAGGCACACATGTTAATACAGTGTTCAAAATATAGCCCGTCCGCCAGTCCTTTAACTGGCTACTTTTTGCCAGGACTGGTTACATTTTAGTCAGGACTGGTAACTTTTAGAAAATGTTCTTTATTTTCCCCTAAGGAATTGACCAATTAATTTTCAGGACAGGCTAGGTTTTCAATCTATCTTATACACTGGTGTTAACATACAAATTCATCTTACTTAGCATTCAGAGCATCTTATTAAGAGAATTGCAATATACCACAGGAGTTTAAATTAATCCTTTTGTCATACAAGTGAAAGGAGGTGAGGTGAGGTGATATGACGTTTATCGCCGCTTTAAAGAGTATTTCACTTATATTGCGACTGCTAATAATATTATTGCAAGGAGAAAGCCGGCAACACTATTGTGGCTATGTAATGTGGTGAAACCTGCAAGCATCGACTAGAACTAGCAACGATGGGTGGTACTGCAGTGAAATTCAGTATAGCATTGCACCCAAAGCTGACTGCGTGTACAACAGTTCTTTACCGCAGACAAAGTTGCCGAGCCCCTGGCAGGATTCAAACCACGGACCTCCTGATCCAAAGCCGAACGGGCTAACCACTGCGCTATCCCGCCCCCACTAATGAAAGCAGGCCATGGACAGGTACAGGATGAAGTGTCACTAATAGATCAGTGACACATTTACAGCTTGTAAATAAGGATGGGTATTGTTTCTCATTTCCATATTGCATTATTTTGTGAAAAAGAATTGCTTAATTGCAAACGTACTGCAATCTCTTTGGCTTTTTTTCTGAATTTCAGATTGAGACTGTTAATGTTAAAATGTCTGAATTATATTTGACATTTTCAAAAGTAAGTTTCAATATGTATCATGTTATTTGGTATTGCGATGTACTTAAACATCAACAACACTGGACATCCTTATTAATAACAACCGGTGCTAATATCCATCATTGATACCTACAATAGGTGGCTGTAAGTATTGCCCGAGGCTCTCAAGGCATTTATTTCAAGTCAGCCAGTTGATGCTAACTTATGAAGCTCACCTCTGATTCCACAGCATTAACTACTTCCTCCCTGAGATTAGCGATGTTGACGATACTGTCTGGTTGAAGGGTGGAGTCCATAGAACGTCTGTATACCTGTCATTAAAGAATACATCTTACTAAACAGTTTCACCAAAAACATGAATTTCAAAGAATTCTAAGACAGGTATAGGATAAATGATACTGTAAGCAACTTGGTTAATTTGCAAATTACTGTAAGCAGCAGAGCTTCAGATTGACAGTGGGCCGGGCCATTTCCCCATAAAATTGTTTAATGACCCATCATTTTTAAAGTGCTGGGGTCCTACAAGCCCATGCCATGATTTTAAGATCATGCTACTAACTATTTTAAAGAAAAAAATATGTGTATATAAACTTATGTAAAGGAAAATCTATGGAACTATGTATGTTTATATATGACAATTGTAAGATAATTCAACATCTATTTGTTATAAGTTCATCCCAGTATCCAGAAAAAGTTATATTATTTTCCTTTGGACCCTGCAGAAAGAAATTAACCCCCTTAAATTTCTGAGTAAGGGGCTCCTGTGACCCACAAGAATTTTTATAAATCTAAGTACTGATGCAGAAGTGAATTGTCTCTTTATATCTCCGAAATCTGTATGAGCATTTTAACAGCTATTCAGAAATGCTAGGGTACCTACATTTAAGGCCTTGAGAAGATCTTGACTACAAAAGCGTCCCGGGTGGAAAATGCGTTCCAGGTAGATGTCTCGAGGATCACGGAAAGATGGAATGAGAATATCTGCAATCTCTGGGGGCTGTAGCAGAACCTCTACCATAGACTCTGTGCCGGTCCTGTCACTGTTGAGACAGAAATTGTATTGCTTATTTTCTCCTCAATCAAACTGACAATGTCATATAGAAAGGAAAACAATCTTAACAACATCCCAAATGTAAATTGTTATTTGCAAAAGAAATCTTGTTCATCATTTTGAATCGATTGTTACAACATCCCTCTTCACTATCGACAGCCATATTTTTACACTACACAAATTGTAACAGTTTTTCCTACCTTGAAATGAGAGCTACTCTAGCAATTGTCTCCCCTGATTGACTGGTCCAGAGAGTGACGAGTTTATCAGATGTTACACAGTAGTCCACCAGATCCTCCTGCGGGTGAATAGGATTCATTTTTCAAACTCATAATTCCATCAAAAATCAAAGCTGTTACAGGTAAACAACTGGACCGTAACATGGAAACTTAACCTGATCAAATAGAAAACCTCTTCAAAATGTCCAAATATAAGCATAGCAATACTCATAGAGCAACCTGTAAGTGAACAATAATATCTACACTGACTAAGGTTATGAAGCCTATTAAGATTATTCTGAGATCATATTTTAGTTTTGAAAATTATTATCATTTCAAATTCAAGTGTATCAAATAATTGAAACTGAGACAACTCTTATAAACAAACAAATAAAAGATTTGCAAATTCAAGAACCCAGAAGCACTAGACTGGCTTTGAAATACATCTTAAAGACATAAATGAACAAAACGAGGTTAACAACTAATGACATCAATGAATACTCACAAGAGGCCCAAACACTGTTGCATTATGTTGCAACTCAAATCGGCCAGAGGTGTAGACAGGCTTTACTATACAGAACTGTAATAAAGCATGAACATATTTTGGTGATTTTCTGGTAGAAAATGAGCTAAGCTAGACAAAAATAGTGAGATGGACATAAATTTTGAAATAATGATTAACAATTCATTTGTTCATTATTCCAATATCCATATCAAGCATAACTAATTCAATATCCCATAACAGTGTCTTTAATATTTCATTGTTAATACCATTTTACTTAACCTATTTCTGCAACATCATTCATGGTATGTCCACCATTAGCAAGAAGTCTAACATTAATCAACCAGTTATTATTCTTGAATAATTGCAAACAAGGATGTAGTACTTACTAGTGCTTGCACAAATTTCAACATTAGTTTCATAGGCCTTGTTTGAATAAAATTACCCATAACCCCTAAATTAATTTGCAACAATTTGTAATGTACTAGCTTTAGGTAGAATTTGATATTTTATACAGTGCTTGTAAACATGAGAAATACCATTCACCAGATAGTTTCTGACATGCAAAGGGCATGATATGAAAAGTAATCATATCCGAGGGTCGAGTTATATCCTCGTTAAAACACTTGTTCAGCATTGATTCATCTGCTTATAGATTGAATAATTCACATACCTGATTTTGATCTGGGAATGTCAGATGAATACAAAGTTTGAGAGAGTTGTTTCGAGGATCGATGACTTTCTTGATAGTATGGCCAGATGCTGAAGAGAAGATATCAGAAGTCTTATAGTGATGCATGATATCAAGTTATCATCTTATGTTCATGTACATACAAAAGAAAATACAAAGAAATTACACAAAGGAAATGAATTAGTTTCACTTTGAAAAGAAAGAAATGGAAGTTTTACTTTTCAGAATCATATGTTCACTAACAAACAGATAATACAGTTTTAATTTATGACAATGTAAATTATCAAAGGGAGATAATTCAAACTTACTGCTAGTCACTGGCGGGAGAGACTTGTTTCTGGCTGAAAGGAACTCCAGCATGTTGTAAGCCAGGATGCAATCCCGATTCTGAAAAGGAGTTACCGGTAATTGTTTACACAGAAAATATTTAATTTGACCCACCAGTCTCTAAAGAAAAAAACCATACCAAAAACGCGCAAATTGAAACCAAACAGGGGAATTGTAAGAGGGAATACATGGGTTTTATGTCACAATAATCCAAGCAAATATGAAAATTTATAACCAACTGTACAAAATTGTAACCCTGAAAATATAAGGAGATTAACTGTCATCACTATTGGCCGAGGTAGGATTTATGATACCCTTATACTAAGAAACAAAGAGTATTAATGACATGTAAAATGACTCAAGAAAATGTAAATGGTGTAATCATATTTTTAAAGATATTTGAACATATTTTATTTCTAATAAATCTTAATATAGTTATCCAAGAACCCTAGCTGCCAATACAGGCATTCGTCTGAAAACTGCCACTCAAATGGTAGCATTAATGCTATAGACCCCTTTGTCTACCTAATGTGCCACTGGGAATAAAATTTGAGCAAATGTAAACTGTGTGCTAACCTTAACAGACCACATCCTGAGTTTGTGATCACGACACACACAGAAGATGAAGTCCTCCCCATGTATGGAGTGTATAGCAATACCGGTAGCAGTCCCTGCGTCTTGCTGCACCCCTCTGAAGGTAGAGAAACATTTGAATTATGTTAAATTCTTTAAGGCCTTCGAACTTCCATTACACTTCTTTGAATTGTGTGTCCTGCATCAAATACTCATAAAATTTATACTTTGGTCTCAGAGATGTAAAGTTTCCTTTATGGTACTATTTGCTTACTTATTGAGTTATTCAATTGCATCTGTTGCAACCCTCAGGACCTTGTAGTAGCAAGTTCCTGGACTAAGCAGGAACAATTAACGCTTTAAGTCTTTCAAGGGTGACAACTAACCTGACAAGGACGGGCACGAGACCTTTCCATAGTTTCTGCATCATGGAAGACTGACTCAGTTCATGCTGTTGTACAACTCCTGGGGAGAGAGTAATAGTTATGTAGTATACTTTCAATTGTGGAACAAATAAGTGAAACCCTTCAAAACTTGTAAGAATCTTTACATTGGATTTTACATATTAAGTAAGCCCATTTTGATTAATGAAATTGTTGATGATGATGCATTTCATTTTGGTTGGCCATATAGCTGATGCATCTTTTTAAGAGCAAAATAGGGATGGTTCAAAATTTGATTTAAATGTGTAATCAAATATTTTTTTTTCCATTATTTTCATGTATCAAGTTCATCATTTGTAGAAGTTTACCCTTTCACCACAACAGGCAACAGAACAGACTCGTAAACATTTCTGTGTTTTGTTTGTTTAGGATGAAAGAACTTAACATTCCACACCCATCATAGCTTTGATGCACTGCCTTGACTTTTAAAGAGACGCTGTATAAACTTTTCTAAATATATTTGTCATAAGATATTGGTAAAATAACTATATAACATAAATATGTGGCCAAAACAGCAACGATACACAGTTTCTCATTGAAACAGCTCATTACAGCTAAGTAAACATTGCGTAACAAGGCGTCTGCTTGTCAGCGTCCAGCGACAAACCAAAACGCGGCTGAGAGGCCACGGAAGAGGATACCAGAAATGACGTGGCAGAAGGTAAAGCGTTCATCTGCTTATATGGAAAATGATGGGCGAAATCCGTAGTTCTGCGTTTTCCAAGCAATTAACAGTATGTCATATCATTGTGTTACTGTCAACTGTCCTAGAATATCTCCTGATGAAATCTCCATAGAAAAATTTCCATCACATTGATCGTTCACGCCAAATTGACCCGCTGTGTTAGGTCAAAGAGAGCAATTCGAAAATCTACATCGAACTCACGTGTTCCGATCACTACACCAAATTTTGGTTTCGAGCTCGCATTTTCACAGTTTGGCATGCAGAGAAAAAATCCTTTTCTGATTAGTAAAAGATAACACAAAGCACAAAGTTTTGGGCTGATTTATGGAAATTATGGAATTCACAATGCTCCGTATTTTTATTTCCTCAATCGTAATATCGTAATTTGACAAAAAAAATAGTAAGCATTACGCCAAAATCGTAAGGGTAGGCATGTCTGGATTATGCGCACATCATCGTTTCATTCATTGTCTTACATATTCATAAATAGAAATTGCAAGATGACTAACTTAACTACCGATTGGTTGAAAGTTTGATTTATTTGGACGATGTTTAGTATGTTTACTAGACGGTTAAACTTTAGGCTTTTACTATTAGCTTGTGCTGTTTTATATAACGAGGGCATACATCGAGAGATTCCCGTACCTACTAACACGTCATGAGGCAGCCACGAGGCAGTCACGCTTCAGCGCGTTTTATTCTGTTCGCCGGCCAATTAGGCGGTGTATTTATAAAGTCGTAATTAAGCCGTTACTAGGTCGATTTGAGAAATTTTAAGTTGAGTCAATGTCAAATAGCTATGCCTTTAAAAGTTTTCATGAATCCCGAAAGTTGCCATATGGCATTTCAGTCCATCTTTAACATAGAGAATATCAGCAAATATACATGTGCAGCATTTTCTTTTTCAAATATCAAAAAGACCAACCAACCTTGTACACCAATCTGTGGCATCTTGACCTGAATTATCCCCCCTGCGTCAGTGGCAAGAACAAAGAGAGCCTCCCCGTCGCTGGTAATGTGGCTCGCAGCAGTCAGAAGGTGGGCAGTGATGCTTCCACTCGGATTCAACATGTGCGTGTTCTTGCCGTCAGTCGAACTTGCAACAGAAGCATCGAAGAACACAGACAGCGGAGATGTATCTGTTGCAAACCGGGCTTCCTGAAACAGAATTTGTCATATGATGTTTATGTTTCAAGATGATTATTTAAGAGCAGTTTGTGTTCAACGTAACAGCAGACAAAGGAATATTCATACTGTTCCTTTAGTTAACAGGTGGATCAGGAGACCATTTCACATTACAGTATTACAATTGAACTGATGAAACATTGTTATCTACACACATTAAATGTCAAACAAGCAGAAATTTTAATTACTTATGTATTTATTTATCTATAACTTTATTTCTATTGAAATTTTGAATTGAAAGTTAAGAGAGTTAACATATACATTACCCTTCTTTCCAACTTCTGTGGATGAGGGAAGACGAGTCGATGAACGCTGGCCACGGTCGGGACCAAGATGACAAGATTGTTGCGTACTTCATGAATAGAGATGCCATCAAGAATGGGTGTGTCTTGAAACCGGTAACGAACATGATTCCCTGTCAAATTGACATCCAGTGACTGTTCCACAAGCTCCAAAATGTCATCATTGGCTCGCCTACATTTGGAAAATAATACAACCGAATGATAGATAATAGCCTAATAATCACTTACATGTGAGTCTTTCAGGAGCCAACTAGTATGTCTTTTTAATTGAAATTGATTAACGTGTTACTGTGTGGACGAATAATTAGATCATTACTTGCAATTTTTTCTATCAAATATAAATGATGATATTCAACAGGCATTCATGAAATTGTTGGTAAAACAGTCCTTCTAAATTATTTTACTACTACTAGTTAACAATATATTGGTATTTTAGGTGTTGACATATCATTTTGATGATAAACTTCATTAAAAAATTACTTTAATGATTTTTTAGTTTTAAAGTTGCACCTCAATAAATTCAACAGGACCATGAAAGTCACAACTTGTCCCTCAAAAAGTCTGTTAAATAGGAATGACTGAAGTGGAAAGTGGTCATTGTTTCTCCATTTGTTTTGTTTATCAGTTATTTTTAACCAATTGTGACTGAATATGGATCACATTAACAAATGCAAAATGAATCATCTTACCAGTAAATAAATCTGTTTCTAACAGGAGAATTTTCGAGGCCAGTTCTCTCTGAATCCTTGAAGCAATATCCTCCACAACTCTCCGGCACCTTGATGTCTTGAAGTGTACTGGCAGAAGCACCTGACAATCAACATCAAACAATATCATTAGGCTAGCATTTCAGCAAGCACATATCGTTTGTATATATTTCTAGGTCAAGAGGTTCTACCTGCAACTGGATTGTATGCAACTCGCAGTGCAATGATACAGCTTTTGGCAACAGAATTTTAGGTTTAAGTTCATTTCGTACTATCTTTAGTTCTCAGATTTTCATAGAATTGTCTTCTTTAGCTCCAAAATGTAGAGAATCTCTTTTAACCCTTTGATAACTGTTGACAATTAGTCTATGGTAAGTTTATCAAGGTAACAGACTAATAGAGGTGTACAGAACTTTAATAACATTGCATTATCCCACAGTGACTTTTCAAAGTGCTTGGCCAGCTCAGGGATTTGGGAAGACATCTTTGACAATGGGCCATTTTCAGGGTTTTTCAATTTTCTGAATTTCAAATGGGCCTTTGCCCATTTTATCAATAGTAAACTGTGAAATTTTAATTGGCCCTTTTTTCATCCAATGTTCAATTTGGCTTATGGCCCTTGCCTTTCCTAATCACTGCCAGCTGTCAATGATACAGTGACTTTTGAACTTTTAAGTAATGGACTTTACCAGGTGTTTGATTATGTTTTTTGGGATAACTGCACTTTAGTGTCACTAATGATTATCAGTGATGCATTACCTTGACAAACTAACCCTATGATGTACAAAAGAACCTAAAGGTTAAAATATTAGTCAACATCTACCTATGGGTCAGTTTGAAGTTAAAGAAGACAATCTGATAGGAATCCAAGGGATTGCAAACTTATGCAAAGAGCTAAAAAGAAAGTAGGAAAGGAACTCAATACATGTGAGCCAAGTAAAATCTTCTTTAGATAGATATTTGTAGACTGTCATTTTTAACAACAACCATTTTGGGTTCAGGATTCCCACAACAGTGTCAAAGCTAGAATGTTCTAATCATCTCACTGTGTTGCAGTAAAGGAAAGTAAAGTGCTTCAAGTGTCCATTTTGTTCAAACTTTTTTAAACCCTTGAATTGATTGTCTTTTTAGCCCTTTTTATAGCGACATCCATGGGCGCTACACCGAGCAAGCAAGCACACGTCGAATGAAAACGTGATAGGCAACCTCATCGACAGCCCTGCCTTGTTTCGCACTACGTTGCTAAAATTACTTGACCTAAAAAATCATGACTTACTAATTTTAATAGTAGAATGATCGCTGCTTGCGTATTTCACAAAAGCGTTTTTGGGAACCGAAGAAAAGAATACAATTTTCAAAGTGAAATCTCTGTCTTAGTGACGACAAGTAAATGTTGTGCATGTATACGCTTTTTTCATAAAGGTTTATAGTAATGAGTTACATCAAAGGATAAACTAATGAATATAAAATATCTCCATGTTTTATTTGAATAAGGTTATTTTCCTTATACTAAAAAAGAGTTTATGTTATTTCAAGTTTTGTAAGATGTAATTCAAATATTTGCATTCTATTATTTTTCAATAACATAATTTACATTACCTTAGAAAATATAAAAAACGAGGGTAGGTAACCGTAATACTTTTTATTCATGTAATTGTTGGTTTGTCATTAAATAAAATAAATGTACTTTATAAAGTCTAAGATACATTAATTAGTGGTTAATATCAATGACTCATGTAATTAATGATTAGTTGGGAGTTTTTTATATTTCATATATATTTTTTTAATAGACTTTGCAAAACTAAGATCACATGTAAGACATACATTACGTTATTAGATACATTTGTTACTGACAGAAAGACGGATAGGGCGAAAAACACAAATACCCCCCCGAATTCGGTTTGCCATTAGGTCATTCTTTGCTTCCTTGAAATTTTTAAAGTTTCAAGTTATTGTCAAATCTTGTTTCTATTTTTCAGGATTTTTAGCTGTTGCAGACAGGCTGCATTACTATGGATCTTGCTGGTTAACCTGTCAACTCATGAAATAATGTCAATACCATAGAAATTACATTAAATATTATCATTCCTGATGCCTTTTTCCTAAAATTAGCTCCAGTTTATGACTTAAAGACATTATTTTTCATGTTGACCTTAAATTATTGACTTTATATTTTGGTGGTACCTGTGTTTGAACCATTCTCTTAAACATTGTGACTTTATCTTCATGTCATGATATTCTGGAGATGAAGGTCAGCAGTACACGTTGTAACCAAAATTTCCATTAATAAACTTATAATGAACTGAGGTTATGTTGTTACCAAAACTGAAATCATTGTAATTTTTTATCGTTTCCGTGATTCAGTTTCTTGGACTTTATCCTTGGGCTGATTTATCCATTATCCTTGTGCTGATTTTATTTTGTACAGACAGACAAACATTATCCTTGTGCAATATATACACCTTCAGCATGAGACAAAATATATTTTGGTAATTATACTTAGTAAAACTGACTGGATGTTGCTACTTTTTTTTTATCTTTTTATCCCCAATCAGATCTAACAATCATAACATAAAATAGACTGTCTGACAGGTAACACTATATCTATTTCAAAGGATTTCTAATAAAATGATGAAGATCTCTGTATGGATGTAAACCTGTGTTTATTGTAATTTCTTTCCATCGCACTCCAGAAGAGGCTGTTACAACAACCTCACGGTGAAGAATCGTGCTCAAGGTTTCCGCCATTTTTAAAAAATAGTCTCGTTCCCGAATAATCTAGATTATAGCATAAAAACAATTGTCCCTGAAAACAGAGGATACATTACACAGGCATGAAATAAAAAAATTTTAAAAATTGAAAACGACTACACTTTTTAAAAGTTTAATAAATCAAAAATAAAGTTTATGTAGAGTAACCATTTTGGTTCATAGTTATATTTATACAAAACATATTCATAAAAGAAACGGAAATCCATCAATTCATAATATGATATGACTCAATGTTATAGACTAATCTTTAATAATATAGTTCAAGTCGAACATACGTATTCGCTTTAAAGCGATTCATGAAGGTGTTATGGATTTTAAGACAGAATATCAAACATATTGTCATCTGACTCAAAATTCGTTTCTTTTTTTCAAGAGCTTGATATTTTAATTCACTTCCTGCGCCGGCGGACGCACGACCAACGCGTGAACAAAACAGACCAAAAGAAGCTTGTTTTCTCCTTGAAATATGCCTAAGTGAGTTTTTTTATAGGATAATAGCTTACTTTTAATTCATTAGATTGCATACCTCAATAAAGGCATCGCATAAACGCACAAAAATGACTGTTTTATTCATTTGTCCACATCATTACTGGGGGTCCCATATTACAGTACTGACATGTATTCATTTGCTTTAGTTGACAAATCACCGTGTGTCTGGCAGTTCGGTATGAGAGGGAACCAGTGGTTTCGTATATAAACATCTTCTCGGCATCCATTTATGATCTGCATCAGTAATCCTGCAAACCAATCATGCATACCTACCTGTTTTCTTTATTCTTTATTTAAAAAACAAACACAACAAAGTACAGTCAGCTCTCGTTAATCCGACACTCGTTAATCCGACAATCACGTTAATCCGACAAAAAATGAAGGAACCATTTAAAACAGTGATAATTACTTTCGTTAATCCGACATTCTCGCATTCCGACTCCGACAGAGCAATCTAGCAACCGATTGATGCAAATACACTGTAAAAGCATCGTTAATCCGACAATCAACTTGGCCGGTCGGATTATCCGACCGTGAATAAACAGTAACACTCGAGTGGTAATTAGCGTGGGCTATACTGGCTGCTTGTTAATGATGCCGGTGAACATCACACTTGTTGTTTAGAAACACACGATAATCAATTGAGACGATTTAATTAACAACTAACAATAGATCGATGTGTATAAAATGTTTACAACTGACCTGAGTATTCATCACTACACAATGTCTGTCACGAGTACAACGCCCGCTAAGCAAACTCGAGTAGAAGTCACACCCTTGATCAAGAAGGAAATCTGTCTTTTGAAGAAAGACAAACCCCAGATGACACAACAACAAATTATCACTTTTGCCGAGCAAAAGTTTAGTGTGAAATCATAGTCACTAGATGCTGTCACATGTCAGATTTAACAATTAAATTAGTTGTATGGAAACTGTAACCTATTTCACATCCGGGTCAAAATGGCTATTGACATGCGGTAAAACCAAACGTGAGTTTTGTGATTATGAAACTGATTGTTTAAGTGATTATATATGTATGTTATGCCATTTATGAATGTTAATAAATGAAGACAAGGGTGAAATTGTATTATTTTTTTATTATCTTGAAGTCTTTTATATACGATCTAGCTGACTAGAATGTACACGTGTCAACGATGTATTTCTGATAAGCATGCAGCATTATCATGCCATTCAGTAAACATCGAGTCAATTATTTTCGATCAGATTCGTTAATCCGACATTCTCGTTAATCCGACATATTTAACTGCAACCATGATGGTCGGATTAACGAGAGCTGACTGTATCTTCTCAGTTTATTTGTTACATCGATCATTTAAACTACCATCCAATACCTTTGATGTACAATTATTATCCTTTAAATTCATCTAAATACACTATTTTATCATCAACAATGATAATCGATAGCTTATATGTACTTATTTCACTATTTCACTCTACGAAACTCTTTCACTCTACGAAACTGTTTTTCATTTCATCTACAAACCTGTAAAAATCCCATCTACGAACTCGTTTCCTGTACGAATAAACCTACACCCGTATGAGACTACCCAGAATTTTTTTTCGATCACCAAAGAGTATTTTCATTTCAAGTCATCTTTTCTGCAACTCATCACGAAATAAGAATTAAATACAACATTAATAAACTATAGAAAATATACATGATTAACATGCCGTCATTATGGCAGTTCCGGGTACTCCAGATATCACATGACTAACGGGGCTATGTTAAGCAGATAAGGGAAATGCTGAAATTGACGTATTATACGTCAATCAACGTATGATAGTCCGATCGAGGTAGAAACCCATAAGTCGAGTGACACATTTTGAAGATTTTGGTCAGATGATAAACTTACGCTTTTTAGTGAGTTTTCGGCAGGTGCCTACAGTAATCAAACACGCCATTTATCACTTTGCTGATTATATGAATTTTAAAACTTAAAATCTACTAATTTTTTACTTTGACAACAATAAACATTGCAATGGTCCGTGAACAAAGTGTCCAAACGCGAAATAATATCACAAAACAATAATAAAGTTTCCAAAACTTATATAAACTGCAGCATTGACTTTTCGTCGACTGGGTTTATAAAACCTGAAGTTCTACTACTCGATAAATTGGTGTATTTTGATGTCAATCAATGAATTAGTCCGCCACATAGACAAAGTATGGAGGCTGAGAAAAGCGTGCATCCAGCACTTTTACCGAATTTTTTTGTCATGGCTGTTTATTTAAATTCAAAATCAAATAATAATAATAATGAACATTTTTAAGCCTAATATCCAGTGCAAGCACTGCTCATTGGCTGTACATTATCACCCTGAAGGAATTGTACTTTCAAAGCCGCTACTAAGCGCTTCGCGCGACCACATAGGTCCGTACTTCCCGTATTCAGGTACCCAATTGTACAGCTGGGTAGACTGAGTGCAATGTGGATGAAGTGCCTTGCCCAAGGACACAACACGGTGTAAAGCCCAGGTCACAAATCTTTGGTGTCTCCACCTGGATTCGAACCCGGGTCTTTGGCGTGATAGGCCAGCACGCTAACCACTACACCACCGCGCTCCACAACCACTACACCACCGCGCTCCACAAATGCAAACATGACGTCAAAATTAATTTTAAAGCCTAAAAGGCAATAAATTTAACTGCATTCATTCGTGCTCACATTCCTGTCTTTTGAGTATTTTCCAGTTAGAATAAAGATACTATGAGTACATGATATGCTACATCAAAGCAGAGGAATTCAGAAAACTGCTGTGTTCCACCAATCCGGTTTAGATAGTTATTACTTTATAAGATATTATATGATTTAACAATGTTTAGTAATGAAGTAACATTTTATAGATTGGTTATAAAGATAAGTTCACTTCAAGATAATAATTTAGTAAATATGGCAGAAATATTGTCAAATTTTGACAGCATTGCAGGCGTCCATGTGAAATGATATAAATTAGGACATTTGACCTCTGTCTCACCTCTTACTCTATTATAGCCTTTAGTAACATTGAATTCATTACTACCTTAATAACCCCCTCCCCATGTATTAATACTGATCTTAACACAAGGTTCCTGTATAATGGAACCCTTATATTTGCTGTTTAATAATTTTATTAATGAGATTGAATTCAACCCTTAATATTCTGCACTTTGTTGATTCGCTGTGCTTCTCAGTGCATTGCCCTGATGTCTGTTGCTGTGTGATGCAACTGTTAAGTTCCTAAACTTTTTGCCAGTTTGCAGTACCCTGAAACTGCCCAGAAAATATGAACATCTCTTTCGAGATTGCTTATATATTAACATGAACTTTTTTATTTTTCCAGATATTACTGTGACTACTGTGACACATACCTTACGCATGATTCAGTAAGTATTTTTGATAAAAGATTGTTGTGAAGATAATTTACAACACCTTGTTACCTTATTCAGAATCTATTTGATTTAGTAAAAGTAAAGGTGGCAAACCTGACAATAAATGCAAGAAAATCATGGAAAAAGAGCTTTCAAAATGTCTATATTGATAAAGTGCACTTCACATTTTTAGCTCATCTGGCCTGTAAGGCCCGATGGGCTTATGGCATGGCATGGTGTCCGGCGTCCGTCCGTCCATCCGTCCATCCGTCCGTAAACTTTGTGGAATTTCGACTTCTTCTCCAGAACCATAAGGCCTAGAAATCTAAAACTTTGTGTACAGACTCCTTGACTAGTGAGGATTAAAAATTGTAGCTTTGGTGGCCCTGTGACCCCTAATAAGGGCCACAGGGGCCATGCCCTAAAAACCTATTTTTATCTTCTTCTCCAGAACCATGAGGACTAGAATGCTGAAACTTTGTGTACAGACCCCTTGACTAGTGAGGATTATAAATTGTAGCTTTGGTGGCCCTGTGACCCTTAATAAGGGCCACAGGGGCCACGTCCTAAAAACCTTTTTCATCTTCTTCTCCAGAACCATGAGGCCTAGAAATCTAAAACTTTGTGTACAGACTCCTTGACTTGTGAGGATTATAAATTGTAGCTTTGGTGGCCCTGTGACCCCTCATAAGGGCCACAGGGGCCACGCCCTAAAAACCTATTTTGATGTTCTTCCCTAGAACCATGAGGCCTAGAATGCTGAAACTTTGTGTACAGACCCCTTGACTAGTGAGGATTATAAATTGTAGCTTTGGTGGCCCTGTGACCCTTAATAAGGGCCACAGGGGCCACGTCCTAAAAACCTTTTTCATCTTCTTCTCCAGAACCATGAGGCCTAGAAATCTAAAACTTTGTGTACAGACTCCTTGACTTGTGAGGATTATAAATTGTAGCTTTGGTGGCCCTGTGACCCCTAATAAGGGCCACAGGGGCCACGCCCTAAAAACCTATTTTGATGTTCTTCCCTAGAACCATGAGGCCTAGAAAGCTGAAACTTTGTGTACAGACTCCTTGACTAGTAAGGATTATAAATTGTTGCTTTGGTGGCCCTGTGACCCCTAATAAGGGCCACAGGGGCCACGCCCTAAAACCTATTTTCATCTTTTTCTCCAGAACCATGAGGCCTAGAAAGCTGAAATTGTGTGTACAGACTCCTTGACTAGTGAGGATTATAAATTGTAGCTTTGGTGGCCCTGTGACCCTTAATAAGGGCCACAGGGGCCACGCCATAAAAACCTATTTTGATGTTCTTCCCTAGAACCATGAGGCCTAGAAAGCTGAAACTTTGTGTACAGACTCCTTGACTATAGTAAGGATTATAAATTGTTGCTTTGGTGGCCCTGTGACCCCTAATAAGGGCCACAGGGGCAACGCCCTAAAAGCCTATTTTCATCTTCTTCTCCAGAACCATGAGGCCTAGAAAGCTGAAATTGTGTGTACAGACTCCTTGACTGATGAGGATTATGAATTGTAGCTTTGGTGGTCCTGTGACCCCTAATATATATAAAGCATAATTGATAATGAAGCCTGATGAGCTACAGAGCCAATGGCTCTATTTTTAAAACAAATTTTGTCAGACATTTGATTTTTAGCTCATCAGGACTGAAAGTCCAGATGGGCTTATGGCATGGCCCGTCGTCCGGCGTCCGTCCGTCGTCCGTCCGTCGTCCGTCGTCCGTCCGTCCGTAAACTTTTGACACTTTCGACTTCACCTCATGAACCATACACATTAGAGAGCTGAAATTTTGTGTACAAGTACCTTAGCATATGGAGATTCTAATTTGTAACTTTGGTGACCCTGTGACCCCAAATAGGGTCACAGGGGTCACAACTTTAAAAACCTATTTTCATCTTCTTCTCCAGTTCCAGAAGGACTAGAGAATTAAAAATGATATGTGCAGACTCCTTGGCCAATGGGGATTCCAATTTGTAACTTTGGTGACCCTGTGACCCCAAATAGGGTCACAGGGGTCACAACCTTAAATACCTATTTTCATCTTCTTCTCAAGTTCCAAAAGGAGTAGAGAGTTAAAAATTATATGTGCAGACTCCTTGGACAATGGAGATTCTAATTTGTAACTTTGGTGACCCTGTGACCCCAAATAGGGTCACAGGGGTCACAACTTTAAAAACCTATTTTCATCTTCTTCTCCAGTTCCAGAAGGACTAGAGAGTTAAAAATTATATGTGCAGACTCCTTGGCCAATGGGGATTCCAATTTGTAACTTTGGTGACCCTGTGACCCCAAATAGAGTCACAGGGGTCACAACCTTAAATACCTATTTTCATCTTCTTCTCCAGTTCCAAAAGGAGTAGAGAGTTAAAAATTATATGTGCAGACTCCTTGGCCAATGGGGATTCTAATTTGTAACTTTGGTGACCCTGTGACCCCAAATAGGGTCACAGGGGTCACAACCTTAAAAACCTATTTTCATCTTCTTCTCCAGTTCCAAAAGGACTAGAGAGTTAAAAACGATATGTGCAGACTCCTTGGCCAACGGGGATTCTAAATTGTAGATTTCGTGACTCCATGACCCCAAATAGGGTCACAGGGGTCACAACCTTAAAAACCTATTTCATCTTCTTCTCCAGTTCTAAAAGTACTAGAGAGTTGATAGTGATATGTGCAGACTCCTTGGACAATGGGGATTCTAATTTGTAACTTTGGTGAACCTGTGACCCCAAATAGGGTCACAGGGGTCACAACCTTAAAAACCTATTTTCATCTTCTTCTCCAGTTCTAAAAGGTCTAGAGAGCTGAAATTATATGTGCAGACTCCTTGGCCAATGGGGATTCTAAATTGTAGATTTCGTGACCCCATGACCCCAAATAGGGTCACAGGGGTCACAACCTTAAAAACCTATTTTCATCATCTTTAGCTCCTAAAGGTCTATTGAGCTGAAAGACTGCATGTAGACTCCTTGGCCAATTGGGATTCTAAACTGTAGGTTTTTGTGACCCCATGACCACAAATAGGGTTACAGGGGTCACAATCTTAAAAACCTATTTTTCTCCATTAGATGACAGTTTATGGCAAATTTATTTCTCCTTGGATATTTTAGTGTGGACTTCTTTCAGTGTCTGATTTTGGGGATCTCAAAAGTGTTGAATAATAATACATTTGTTTTGTAATATTTTTATAGGTTTTCTTGCAATAGGTAACATCAGTTTCATTTTAAGCTCATCTTGCCTGTATAAAGCAAACTTGATATGATGCCTGATGAGCTACAGAGCCAATGGCTCTATTTTTATAAATCACAGTGCTGGGTTAAAAGTGAGACAGAATTTATTTAACTATGTTAGAACATTTGTGAAAATTCAAGTAAATTGCAGTTTGTACTAAATTTATTTTCAGCCCTCTGTAAGGAAGACTCATTGCAATGGGCGAAAGCACAAAGAAAATGTGAGGCTATTCTACCAGAAGTGGCTTGAAGAACAGGTGCAGAAGTTGGTGGATGATACAAGTAAGATATTTGTTTTGTAAAACCAAAATGTTTAGATTATACATCTAAAATTATATGAACTAACACAAATATAAGTTTTTAATATAAATTTTTGTGAAGAGTTTAGTGTTCTTCCCCCCCCCCCCCCCCCCCCCCCCCTGTATAACCCATGAAAAGCAGGTAAACCTTGAACCAGAGAAAATGTTGTCGGAATCCAGGATTTGTACCTTCTTTTGTGTTATATAGGTGTTCTGTCAAACTTTTCATTTCAACCTTTGTATCAAAATATTTTCTAAACATAAAATACATGTGGTAATGTTATCAATAATTAAAATCATGAAATGGCAATATTCTTTACTCTTCTACTATAAATAAAATATGCAACCTTTTGGATATTGAGGACCATGACTTCTCCTTGTTAGAGATATTGTTTGCAATATTAATATGAAAAATGGAGAATTATATTCTTTTGTCCTTTCAGCTGCTGCATACAAGGCGGGGAAGATCTCCAACAACCCGTTTGGCAGCGGAGGGGGGCCCGGAGGACCTGGGGGAGCAATGGTACCACCTCCTGCCAGTTTGGGGGGTACGTCTTCTCTTTTATTTAATGTTCTCATTGAATGAAAAATTCTTAAACTTTTTATTAAATGTTTTTATGCCCTCAACATCATGTAAAAAATTAGCATGTTTATCACTGAATATGTGATACATTCAGTTATATCATAATGTCATGAATAAAAGAATACATGATGTATGAGTGATGAGGTTGCATCCTAAGTTCATTGAAAATTATATGTGATATGATAAAGCAATAATGTAATAATGGATATTACATCTGATCATTAGCATATGTAACAAATGACATTGAAGTAGTCTTGGAATATGTGTATATTTGAAATTGCAATCCAAAAGTAGAATTTGTATTCATAATTGCAAAATTAATGAAAACAGTAGAAACTTAAAAACCTTGAGTAAAAGCTCCTAGGTAAAAGTATGATGAATTTCTATTAAAAAAAAAATGTGTTGTTTTGATAGTGAGAAGAAATCTTGACAAGCTAACATTAGATTGTAAAGTTTTCTAACTTGTTTTACTTTTGAATTAATACCTCTGCATCACTTTGTCATTGTATGTGGGATATGATCTGGAAAGTTTACATATTTTTTGCGCTCATGTTTCTGATCATCCTTTAGGACTGATTAAGCCCCCTAAACTAAGGAGACTTAGGAGAGGCCTTAGACTATTTTTATCCTTTAAAAAGTCACTTCCAATCATTTGACTTCAGGCATTTTTCAGACAACAAAAAGAAAAAAGACACATATTTACATTTTGAACCAAACCATCTGCAATTTTACAACTTTGCCTTTTATTGATCAAACCCACACCCGGAGAGTTAGACAACATTGTCAACAATGACATTTTAATTATCAGCAGCTAACCAGCTAGCCTATTTCACCCAAATAAATAAGAGATCCATTAAGTAGTCTTAAAGCTAACGTCAGGGTTGAACAATTATGCTACTATACTGACTATGCAGGTAATAATGAAGCACCTGTGTGTTGCAGGTAAAGGTGGCCCCCCGGGACCAGGGGGACCGATGGGGGGTGTTCCTCCAGGTATGCCACTGATGGGACCCCCACACGGAGGACCCATGCCTCACATGATGCCAGGTTTGTATTACTCATCCTTCTACATCACTCAGTTTAGCTGTATCCTTGAAGCTCCTACAATACATTGATGTCTTTCAAAGCAAATTACTCATGTGGGTACACAAAGCTAATAAAAAAATCTCGACAGAGAAATATAGTAAATCGAGGCAAAAGAGTAAACTTGATCACTTGTCAATTGAGCAAAGCATATATTAGGATATTGTTTTGCAAAGGCTACATCTACTTCTGAATCCTGAGGAACGTCACTGTTAGTACTGAAAGGAACTAATATTGAAACCTTCTTTGCATCAAACCTTTTCATTTTGGTTGTTTTAAGCAGAGGGCTTAATTGAAGAAATGATTTATTAATGGTTTTAGATTCGTAAAAAAAATAGAAAAACCAAATCACTTTCTTCATAAAGGTCTTGAGTTATCTGTTTAAGATTTTGTCAAGTGCCCTTTGAAAGCTCAAACAATAAGTTTCTTAGCATCAAAGCTTTTTTTCTTGGAGTTTTAAGCAAAGATATTGTAATAAAAAGAACGTTAATGATGGAAATGTTATAAAAAAACTATTCCATTATAATTACTGAAAAGAACTCTCTTCGCTAAAGTCTTGTCATTTGCTTATTTGAAGTTTTATGTTGTAAGTCCATGTTCTAAATGTATGTATTATTACAGGAATGAGACCCCCAATGGGACCGCCTATGGGACCCCCAATGCACCACATGATGTCTGTAGGAATGAGACCGCCAGTAGTTGCCGGACCCCCTCCTAACAAGATGCCCAGGAAATGATCCAAACATCTCAGCTTGTTTGAAGAGACTTGTAATGAAGGATTTGATAAAGTCTGAGGGGACAAGATATAAAGATCAACTACTGCCTGGCCTGAACAGTCAAGTTGACAATATATTACAGTGGTAGATCCAAAGAGGGATTAAGTTGGTTCTAACCTCCACCTTTTGGAAGTTTCTTAAATGTCATTAAAAAAAGTTAAACATCGAAAGTGAACCCCTTTTCAATAAGTGTACCACCTTTGAAAAGATTGTCATCAGATGAGCTTAGAAAAGTTTACATGAGTTCGAGACACACAATACACAATAATCTCTGCTCTAGTTAATATATTAAAAAATGAATAACTCTACTCTGTAATATCCAAGCTCCTGATATATTTTAATCAATGTTTGATAGATGTCCTTCCAACTTTTGTTTTCTTTCATATGTACATACTATCATGTGAATTTTATTTGTTTTATATCAGTCATTCTCACATCATGAATAAATCAATGTATCGTATTGGTACTTCTTGTTCATTTGATTCCTTACCATTTTGCAGTAAGTTGCACAGTTTTAAAAGTACAGAGTTTCAACTGAATTAACCCTTTACCTTTGGATTCAATGATATAAAGGCTAAAACACAAGAGAAACCGCTTATGCTTGAGATTTCAAAAGCTGAGGCAAGAAAGCTGAAGAAGTAATCAAAGTGCTCAGAGGAAAGTCTTGCTTGTACACAGCTTCTTTTGTTCACAAGGACAGGTAGTGTTGAAACAAAATGGTCTTCTTCTTCTTCTTCCAAGTATAGTAGTATCCTTCATATGTGAAGAGTTTTACCACTACAGTAAAGAGGATAGTCTTGATTGTACACAGTTTCTTTTGTCCACAAAGAAGTGTAATGTTGAAACAATAGTCGAAAACATGCTATATTCAACGATGAAGCTTTTACTTTTAAAATAAGATTGAAATATAACAACATAGATACAGCATTCTGTTTGATTAGGAATGGCCTTTAAGACACTAAAAGACATTAAAAATTGTAAAATATATTTCATTTTAATATTTTAACAAATGTATGTAGTTTATAAGAGCCTCAAAAACTAATCAAAAGGTAAAAAACGATGTTTTGTAAAAGGAAGAGTTATCTCCCATCGATAAATTTCATTGATATTATTGTGCCGAAGCATACGAAAATGACAGTTTGCGAATGACCACTTTTGCAGCGGTGTTGCCGATTGCACATCTTTAATCGCATCCAATCAGGTTCCTACCTTTCTTTGCCATGTATTTGGTTGGGAAGATGTTGTTAGATGCCTGAGCTGCCTCCGTGAGGAAAGAATGTGGTTTCCTTTGAGTAGAGATGACAACCAGTACATGTTCATGTTCTCAAATGTGTCCTCCTTCAAGTCTACAGTGTCAAATGATTGGGACATACGGAACAACAACATGATGTGGTTCCGCTAGCATTCAAAATGGTGATGTATTAAGTCATTGTCTAAGAGTCAAGTTCAAATGTCTTGCTGAAGAAGTTAAAAGAATGAGATAATGTAAAATATGATTTAGCGATGTCAAACAAATTCTTTGAAAGTTTTTTTTCAAACGGCATTTCGCACTGAATCCGATATCTGGGTACTAAATATCGTCCTTTCAAACTCCGAGGAAATGTTTTGTCTTTTGGATATGGTCTGGGTAATGTGTTCACCTTCTTACATCTCTTGAATTTAGGTTATCGCCTTTATATTATAGGATGAATAATTTTAATAGCTAATTTAAAATGTTTGTGTATCAACTCAACGGCATGACTTAAATTGTGAAAACAAGTTCTGATGAACTTCACAGAAAATGGCTCTTTTCTTATTTGTAACAGAACAGGACCAATTGATTTAACGTTTTCCTTCTATTCTCTGATATGAAACAAAACAAGAATGCATATGTGTCGAAAGAATTGAAGTTTTTGTCATATCATCTCTTCAATTTGAGGTTCAAAAGAAACTTTACCCCCGTATTTTAGTAATTATTTTGAAAGTATACAAAGACAAATTGAAATCCTTGCTCACTATGATATACCAAACACACGGCACGGGCATTATTTGCTAAAACACAAACTGTTTCTCGAAATTCATGATTTTTGGTGACTGCACGTGCAATTCCTGCACAAACAGTATAAAAGGTGACCCGCTTGGTGAACTGACACTATTGCAACGAAAAGCACACGAAAAGAATGCTAAGATAACACCAGAGTAACGAGAGCGAGCTGTCGGTATGTCCCAGTTGGGAGCAACCAACAGCCATATACCAAGAACTCCTGGATGCAGCCGACAAACCATCATTAAGGTGTTAACCGTCCCAGGAGTTTGTGGAAATGGCTACGGGTACTCTTTACTTGCGAAAGTCGGTTTAATATGCACCATGCTGACGGTAGAGTCCGGGTTTATTGGCGTAGAGGAGAGCGACATGCACCAGGTTGTGTACAAGAGGTTTATCCCTTTGGTGGCGGTGGAGTGATGGTCTGGGGAGGCATTGTCGGGATCAGAAGACACCTCTGGTTACCATACAAGGAAATCTTACTGCTCAGGCGTACCAAGATCAAGTACTGACTCCCGTAGTGCTATCATTCCTTCACAACAGGTACTGGGGACCATTTTTCAGCAATATAACGCCACACCTCATATTGACAGATTGACTAGATATTTCCTTGCCCAGAACAACGTTAACGTTTTAACTTGGCCAGCGCGCTCCCCGGACTTGTCATCTATAGAACATCTGTGGGATCATCTTGAACGACGACTGAGACGTCGACAGACGCAGCCATTATTCAGATAGAAGGCATTTCATGACGAGTGTAGACAGATTTCATCTGACGTCATCCGACGCCTAACGTTATCCATGAGACAGCGAGTTATGGCCTGTATCAACACCAATGAAGGTCACACAAGATATTGATGTGACATCTAGTGCTCTTGAACTGACAAAAATATACCCTAGTAGCTATTGCTACTTAACCATTTGATAGTAATATGACGTCTCATGGCAATCTTCCTTTCTGAAACAATAAAAAAAAAAATTTTTTTTATAACTTTTTATTTCCAAAGCAATTTACAGTGTTTTTTAAAAATCAACAGATGACATTCCGGTACAGCATTAATAATGAAAAATCACATAAGTACAGTATGGCAAATAGTCAAATTTACGTGAATAGATTATGGCAAGTTGACCAAAATTTATAGAAAAGGCTAATATCACACTCAATGATCGCTTAACATTTAGTAAGTAAATAATAGTCACGCATTTCGTTTTTGAATACTTGGAATGGTGGCATTCTGTTATTCAATTTGTTTTTAAATATAAGGTATTTCATTATTATTAAGATGATATTCAGAGGATCGTTATTTTTATCCGGATAACCAATCTAGCATGTTTCTTTGTAATGTTTATGTGGATAAGAGCCTTCTGACGTAGCCAGGATTCTAGTTGTTGCCAGATTTCATTTACTTTTTCGCATGTCCAAAATAAATGAACTGGTGTCTCGATTTCTTGAGAACAGAAACTACAGTTTGGATTGTCAACATAACCTTATTTATACAGAATGCTATTAGTTGGAAGTATGTGATGTAGTATTTTATATTGAAACCATTGAAGTATAGTATCTTTTGTGCATCTGAAAGGGACCATATTGTATTGAGACCAGTTATCAAATGTGTTTTCATTAAATATGTTTCGTTCCCATTTAATGCTGTGTAAGTTTTTTTTGTGGTGATTAGTATGTTGTAGAAATATTTAGATCGTTTCAAACAATTAAACACATTTAGCAGTGTATGAGGCAGTATTAGATTTTGCAATTTTTCTAAATGAGTCATATTCACATGTTTTTCATGAAAATATAGTTTGATAGCAGCGATAAGGCCATTATAGGTGACAAAATTTGTTTTGATCTCGAAAGATTTAGAAAATTTCTCATAGGTAAAGAATTGTCCGTCCTTATCAATGAGATGGTTAATGAAGCGTACTCCCTTTTCATTCCAACCTTTATAGTAGATAGGGGTACGTGCAATGCGTATATTACTATTAAGCCAAATAGTTTCTGATAGTATGTCGTTCCCTTTATGTTCTGTTCTAGAGTTGAAGTCCCACCAGGCTGTCAAAATATCTCTGTAGTATTTGTTAGGTGTAAGCGGAAGAAGCTCATGTCTCAAGTAATCACAACTTTATTCCAAAAAGTTACCCGAACCTAACTTAGGGAGATTGAGGTTAAAAAGGAAACACCATTTAGAGTCTGAGGTGACGAAACGCCGTAACATTGATAATTTCTGCGCCTGCACTGTTGCTTTGATATTTGTCACATTGAATCCTCCATTCTTTTTGTCACAAATTTTTTGACTTCTTTTTATTTTGTCAGGTTTGTTCTTCCAAATAAATTTAAAACGTTTTCTTTGAAATTCATTAATACATTCAGTATTTGGGTTTGGTAATGAACTAAAAAGGTGATGTAATTTTGGAATAATTAATGATTTTAAAACAGTGTTTCTTCCAAATGGGGTAAGGTTATGTGTTGACCAAATAGATATTAACCGTTCACACGTTCTAAGTTTTTCTTTATAGTTAATGTCTACTATATCTTCCAGATCATGAGTAAACGTTATACCTAGGAGGTCAAAGTCGCCTTGGTCCCAGTTTAGGTTAAGTTGTGGACATAACTTCATTTTTTATCCCTTTTTTGATCCAATCCATATGAGACGCGTTTTTTCAATGTTAACCTTTAAAGGGGCAGTAGCACGTTTTTTGACAATTTTATATTTTCAATTTTTCACTGATAATTGTACGTTAATGCTTAATGTATTACTTTGATAGTGTCAAAAATCTCATTACACAAACCAATCACCCATAGTCAGAGGACAAAGTATAAACACCTTTAATTCATTTTGTGTAAGAAAAGGAATCTCATGGCTTAACCTTACATTACATAATTGATTTATTACTGCTTCAATTAGTTTAAATACATTGTCTTTAGATTGGAACCATTTTTATTTATTTTCATGACATCACCTTATATTCCCCCTAAAAACGTGCTACTGCGCCTTTAAACCTGAAAATCTGGCAAAGAAATTCAGTACAGTAAAAACAGCGAAAAGACCTCGTTCTGAGCCATCTAAAATGCATGATGTATCGTCTGCAAATTGATTCAGTAGAAATTCCATATTACCTATTGTTATCCCTTTGATGTTTTTATTATTCTTGATCATTATCGCAAGTATTTCTGCACATAATATGAATATATAAGGCGAAAGTGGGTCGCCCTGACGGCATCCCCTTTGTATCTCAAACATAGGTGAACCATAACCATTTACCAGTACATTTGATTCTATCCCATGATATAACGTCTTGAACCCTTTACGTATCGATTGCCCAATTAAAAAAAGCAAGTGTTTTATCTATAAATGACCAGTCGACCGTGTCAAATGCCTTTTCAAAATTTATAAGCAAAAGGAGTCCAGGTATTTGGTGAGATTAACAATAAATTATTGGTTTCTATAGGTGGTGATTCATTAATTCAATTTACACAGCTTCCTTGCCAGCAAGTCTCAATGATATCCGTTTGGTAATAGTTTATTTGAAGCCACCCTTCTCCATTCTTTTATTAGAGGACTTATTCCAATTAGTCAGCAAGCGTGTTAAGCCTTCGTGCAGAAATATGAATCCAAACTTTTGCCATGCTTACGCGATATTAACTCTATAGAAAGTACTTATTGTGGTGTTAAAGGATTTGTTTAATGTGTTACATCATCTCTATGGTAACAACCAGTTACAAAACTCTTCTAGTCCATGTATTGATTTGCCTATAGATTTTGATGGAGATTCTTGCGAGAAGCACATCAGCTTGTTTACAAATATACCCCGGGGATTCAAGGATCAAGAGTTGCATTAAACTACTATATATTCCATGGTATTGTTTGAGACCAATACATACATGACTGTAGGTGTTATATTGGAATCTTAAGTGATTAAAAGAAATGAATAGGTTTTCAAACGATGTTCAATGCTTCTTTGATAGCCATTTTAAAAGAAGAACAATTACATGATTAAACGTCTTTGTTTTGCAATAGTCGTGACCTTTACGTACATCAACTCAGCAATTTGTAAATATACAATTGAAAGTTCAACACATGCATATTATTTCCTCGTTCAAATGCTTTTATCATATCTTGATAACGATATTGGTGTCGAAATTATAAAATATAGATAAATATACTCAAGACAGTGTGTCATTGAACTATTAAGCAGTGTATTTTTTATCTCGCATGTCCTTCCTTCAGTGCCCTTCGCATCAAAACTATTAGCTCTACATTGCTGAAATCTTGTGTATCGCCACCTTGACCAATCGAAAATATAAATGTAATGGTAGATTCGGGGCTAATTATTTTTTGTCTGCATCTCTTAAGGAACAGCGCCGGATCTCATAGGATCATTTTTTTTTTCAGAATGCAATCTTCTAATGTGGATAATGTTTACCGTATTTTGTTTGTGTGAATGCATCTCGAATTGATATATAGGTATATTCACTCGGATGCGATGGTAATTGTTGAAGAACGATTATACAATCTATCATGCACGTATTTTATGTTTTATGTTTTATATCGATTTACAAGACTTGGAAAAAAAAATTGTCTGTCTGCCTGTTTTTTTCAGGTATTTGACTCTTGGCTCCGGATGTTGTTTTTCGAGCCGATTCAATCCAAAAATAAAATCATATAGGATAGCCAGTAATGGTCCTTCTTTCCGGCGACCTGAATCATCGATGTCCCGAATAAATGTTAATGAAATGTCAGAAATATGCTACATACATGTACGCTTTAAAAAAAAGTTGAACCATTGGGGAAATGAAATAGTGGCAAAATAAAATTCGATTATTCAAACACATTCTTCCTCGACATGTGAATATTTTTATGAAAGAACCCTATTCAATTAGACACACTGTTTAACAAAAACTCCTTTCTTTAATTGTAATGTTTTCTTATCGTACTTGATTGGCAATTTGTTGCAATTTATGTTTTGGCAAAACATTCTGTTATGTTTCTATCAATAGAAGATGAAATACATTATTCATACATATATGTTAATTGAATATTATATTAGTTTCTTTGAATCATTCATAATTGGTACGTTGTTATCATAACCCAGATTACAGATTCTTGGTCTACCTTTATAGCAATAATAAATGATAATAGTCCACTTATAATGCACATATATATCCATCTGCTATGCGCTAGCGCTACATATTATTACCGTAATGGAATTATACTATCGTTGCTGACGAAGGCGCAGTGAATCTACGTTATTTCAGGTACTCATTAATACAGCTGGGAGGACTGAGTGCAATGTGGATATAGTGTCTTGCCCAATGACACAACACAGAATGAAACCAAGGTCACAAATTGTTGGTCTCTCGACAGGGATTCCAACCCGGGTCTCTGGCGTGGCAGACCAGAACGCTACCCTCAGACACTACTTATTCTAACAGTTAAAATGGAAGAAATTGTAAGCCGTTGTAGACCTTTTCGAATACATCCCAAGTTTATATATTGGTAAATACCCGTCGAACATATTACGTTTGGTCATGATTGAAACAGTTGTAATACTCGGAATAAGACGTAAGGTTATACAGAAAAACAACACAAGGCATTTTAATTTTGTTTCTTAATCACCATTTTCAGTAAAATCAATCGCATGAAATAAACCAGAAATGGCGGTTTCGTGACGGCTTCTGATTCAGTGATATCATTGACAGTCCTTTTATGACATCTCGGACCACAAAATACGGGAAATTACGTTGGACATATCAAATGGATCAATGCACATGTACACATATGGAATATATAGCACTGCTCATGGCCTTATGTTTACATCAGCATGGCAACATAGCCTCATAGCTGCTACTTAGTATGCGACTGACCATACTTATACTACTTCGACATGTGAATATCTAATGAGATCTCTACTCATTCAGACATACTGCTAATGAAAACTTCCTCCTTCTTAATTATTCTGCTTGATTGGCAATTTGTCGCGATTTATGTGTTGGCAAAATGTTTGTATAACCAAAATTACTAAATTAATCACACATACTTGATTTGTGTCGTTCATAATTGTTAATTTGTTATCATAACCAAGATTGCAGAACCCTTGTCCTCTAGCATACACAAAACTACGTTATATCTTTAAAAGTTTGAGCTGTAGCAATTATTAACCGTGGCATGTATACATGTATTGTGTTTTGTGAATGCATTCTGGAGATGGAGGTTCATTCATTTATGGGATGATATCATATTATTTGAGTAACAGTACTGGAACTTTTGCAAGACATTAATTTGGACTCTTCTTATGGAGAAAGTGATTGGTATTAAATTTAATCACAGCAGTTGTTACATTGGCGAAATTATGTCTGAAAGAAGACATTTAATCCTAAATTTGGTGACTTTCTACTCTAATAAGGAACACAATTGGCAAAAAGGGTCACGTTTTAGAACCCTTATCAGCTTCTTCTCAAAAAAGAAAAATTAATGTCGAGGTTCTTTTGGCAGAGAAAATAGTCAATAATGGTTTTATATCACCCGCCACAGAATAAAACAGAACAGACAAATAAAAAACGGCATACTTGACCTCTCTTTGGAGTCAAAGAAAGAAGAAATGTTATGTGGAGTTTGTTTTCAAAAGAACATATAGTCATGTGAGGATTAGATCAGAGATCCTTAATGCGAGAAACAGAAGGAACATCTAAAACCGAATTTGAATTATCTTCCTAAAATCAAAGTCGAGTTTATTCTTTGGTTATAGATCTATACTTAAGGTGTGAGATTATGCCAAGATGATTACTCAAAGAATCGCGTGATATGTTGATCCTGCAGATTTGTATCTACATATATACATGTACATAGATCGATAATAGATCACTCCAATTATATCGCGACTACAATACAATGACACTAACAACGGTATACATGATAATTGGTTCCTGAATATATAAATCATTCTGACAAGCCAACAATTGGATTCTGTCACAGTGATAGAGTCACTGATACTAGACAATTAGAGACAATAGGGACAACATCACGTCATTTTCAATATTTCATAATGAAACGTATATTCATTTGAAATAGTTTTACACACCTTACTCATTAGTATAATCAGTGATTTAAAAAAAAACCCACCAACTTATTCATGAATGATGCGAAGCATTATACACAATTTAATTTGATCCTACATCAATCTATCAAAACTAACTACATGTATTGGATTCTGTAACCATTAGTGACCTACGCCTCTTGTATTCCTGATTTTGATCTTTTTAAATTTTGAAGTTTTCCCATGCTCCTTCAATCTTAATTGAACTTCTTTCTCATTGAAGTCCTATTCGCAAAACAACATCTTTGCTTGTATACTGTTTCAGCTTTTCTAAAACAGCCATAAAATTGTTCATGCTCTCGATAGATGCTTAATGCTTGAAGTCGGTTATTGCACGTGCTGAAGTGGTAATTGATTTAAACGCAGATCTTCATTTTTCAATGTTAAAAAGGGGGTTTGAATGGGGGTGGTTAGGTTATTGAATGAAACGTTAAAATGACGTGTTGATATTTTGACCGATGTGAAGCTTTCGAAAACCCGAACCGTTTTTTTTTCTATCTATAGTTAAAGGTGCCGTTCTATAACTTAGGGAGAAAATGGGAAATATCTTAACAAAAGGTCAATATTTTGAAACAATATTTTTTTCTTTCGAAAAACAATCAATTGTTTGTTGGCTACTGAATCTTTAAACTTGATAAAACAATCATTTTGAAACATTCGTTTGTGATGTTTCTACAGAAGCTATGTTTGTTGACATGCAGTGTTATTCCTCCCCGAGATGCATGGATGTGTCAGGTGAGATTATCGACCCGGACTACCCGCATGTAGAGTAATGAGTGATTGATGCTGTCGTATTCACTGAAGCAGACGACTGACAAAAGATTAACATCGCAGACGACACCGGATTCAGAGAAAAACAGACGACAATAACAATTTACTATACCGCAGACGACAAAACGCTATTCTCGAGTGAAGATCATAGCAGGATGTTTCCCTCAGTTTTCTTTCTGTGCTAGTAAATATTTTGAAGTAAACAGTTTCTGAACATATGAAGATGATGAGATTTGCCTTGATAACAATCTGGTGCAGGTGACATTAACGTTCCAGATGTGCTAGCACTCGGCGAAAACAGACACAAACGTTTAACACACTTTGATAACCAGACGACAACGTGCTATTCTGGAGTCAGGATTATAGCAGGAGGATTCCCTAAAGTTCGTTATTGGAAGGCAAACAATTCCTGAATATCTTTGAAGAGATTTCATTTGACAAATATCAAAACATCTTCGGCATTTGAAGAACGTGGTTTGTTTGTAAAAACTCTGATAAGAAGGTCTTTCTTTAAACGAGAAAACGAACAAGTTGTGAATAAGCATACGACTACGCAGACGACACCAAATGTTATAAGACGAGAAGCAGACGACATAAACTCTAATCTGAAAGTTTGATGTACACACAGAGTTGGCAAAGTGCTTTTCTTCTAATATGTTTCGGAGAGATTTCATCAGGTTAAACACTTCTTAACGGACTATGTATAAAATAAAAAAGCAGAACACAGTAAGTGATATAAGAAACGGACGAGTTAAAATACAGAGTTAACATCAAAGTTCAAGTTTCAAATATCTGGCGGACAAAAAGTTGTGTAAGTGGTTGGAATTGATAAAATAGATAAAATAGTCAAATGCCTGCAACCTCAAAGAAAGAAGAGGAATAATTTTACCTTGGGACTTCACTTGTAATATATTTTTCAAGAATCTTTTGAAAGAATATGTCATCAAACTTTACTTTAATGAAGTTAACCACACTTTACAACTCGGACAGACACTGCTGCAATACTAAGACAACATAAAGATTAATCTGGATATTAATGTGCGTTTGGATGGGCTTTTTTTGTGAATGATTCCGTGAAAACCTTTCAAGCTGAAACAGCGACATCATTGGTCATTTGATGTAAGTTGAGTTGACGAATTTTTTAAAAATATATGTTATAAAGAGCATCGTTATTACAATCCTCAGCAGCTGTACATCATTCAATAAGTTTACAAGTCGATTTGAAGAAAAACATAATCATGGGATAAAAAGGATAATTTCCATGTGTTGAAGCATTCTCTCTCTTGGTAGCTCATGTAGATAATACCCTTTTGGTCTGTATTTTATGTCTCGAGCGTTAAGAATAGTGTATTAGTGGCAGTGATAAAAAAAGAAAAAGGGGAAAATAGATTACTGTGTATGAAATAGTGTATGTATGAATTGTCTCCTATATTAGGATATATATGTGTGTGAGATTTTAAGAGAAAACATCTGGGCTGTTTCAGGGGAAGTCATAACACCGTTACTACAGATGTTACTAATTGGCGTCGATTGTTGCTAGCATTGCTTCTAGCAAATAGACCCCAGGCGCTTTCTGACGATATCAATACAGAGATAATACATTGATGATGGTGTATCGCTGTCGATTTGAAATACTAAAGTTATTTGTATATAAAACTAGATTTTATTGGAATATAGATAAAAATGCTTCAATTTTGTCATATTCAATTACAAGAGTGTGGCTGTTTTAAAACTTTTCTAATAACTGCGGCTGAGAAATCCTTTCATATACAGTAACCTATCTTAAAAACTTACTTTGACTGATTCAAATTTTTAAATTCTGTCAACAAATATTTATTATCACGGTTTGGAGCTGAGGAAATGCACTGCTTACAAAATAATAATAATTTATTGACTGCCTCTTAAACGATTATATGTTTGTCCTCATGCCTCATCACGAAATTCGATTATCTATGATCAACGTTTATTGACACAACTGCACAGTGCTTGCGTTATATTTATATTTAAGTAACAAAATACTGTTTTAGATATCTGCGAAACGTCAGAAACTATATTTCTTCCTCTAAGCTATGTAATCAATCATGCGTTACATATTTCTACACCGAATAAGAACATATAGATCTATATGCATAATCTACGAGCCTAAAAGTTAGTCTATGAAATATATCAAAAATGACTGTATCATCATTTCTTTCATTTCATTTCATCTAGACTTGTAGAATACGGAACTAGATTGTATAATTATTTGATACACAGAAGGTCAGCCATGAAGCAGAACTCGCGAACATCATACTATGTATTAAGAAAAAAAAAAGAAATGGCATTTGTACAATGGATAACGCTCATTAAGAACGAAATGTCAGGCTGTGATACTCCTAAAGCGGAAGTGAAGAAACGACGCCCTCAGAAAACTTAACATTGAACCAAAGCATGTCGTTTAGATCACGTGATAAACTTACAGCCAACTATTGTCCTCGAATGGTTGTTATGGCACAAACTTCCAAAGTCTATCCATAGAAACGTATTATAAAATTTTAATATGATGATAGAAATCTAGTCAACAAGTGCAGAATAGTTTGCTTATTACATCAGGTAATATTTTTCATCAACATATATTTTTTATCTCAAAACAATGGTTGATGATATGATAAATGGCGAGTAAATCAATATACCATGCATGCCTATAAATTTGGATTTCGATTAGAACATTGTGTATATCAGATTTCGATTATTGCATATTGCAAGTTTCAGGGAATGATGTCGAATTTACTGAATTTATTTCCCTTTCAGAAGGATGGATATCTCTCTCATTAGCAGAAGACTTGCAGTTTTTATCTTCTTGACTGTAGACTTCATCGCCGTCGTGGTACGTGGGGCATCAAACGCAGGTAAATTGGATGAGCTTTTTCAAAGATTTAGCTATAAGGGGCAGTATATCGTTGCAACCAATAGAATAAATATAACTTGTACAGAAAATTAAAACCATGAATCTGTATTGCATAGTTCTTCACTATAAGCTGTCTCATAAAAAGCACAAATCAAACGAGTACGGCGTTTATATGAAACAGAATGTTAAAAACATAAATTGGTCCTTTTCACTATTTTCAAATATTTCATATGCGTATTTAATATAATATAAAAGAAATAATACATTGACATTTAAACCCGATTTTACATGACGAATTTATAATCTCAAGGAAGGGGAAAATGTCATTTTTAATAAATATCAATGTTTGAAAAAATCATGACCTTTGATAGTATTTGCACATCTGCATTTATCAAAAGCAGATCAAAATACTAAAAATAATTTTTGGGGGATTTTCAATTTCTTTCTTGCACTTATTCTTTCGTGCGACGTTTTGGTGTAGACCGTATGAACGTTTTCAAACTTTTATTGTGCTTTGTCTACTAGTCTACTATTGTTCAATGTAAATAAATAGATCAACAGGTTTTTATATCAAGTCGTGCTGTTTAACAAATGCAGTACTGTCGATCTACATTTATTTAGATTGTCTATTGCTATTCGTGTATTTAATTATTATTCCTTCAGTGCCAGCTTAATCATTTCCTCTCATCGCTCTGTTCAAAAGATAGGCAATCATAGGATCTGATAAACGTTTTCGTCACAACCACATCTTCAGGTAAAAGAGACATGGCAGGTTCCATTGCCTAAGGCGTGAGATGAAACGGAACAAAATTTAAAAATCAGCAAATTTATTGCTCTTAACACTGTTGCCATAACAACATTGTTTTGATTATTGAAATTGACGTATTAATGTTTTATGTCTCTATTGTGAAGGTCCGTTTTTAAACGAACTCGTTGTGATGTAAGATTAAATCAATGTGTTTTATGTATTCATCGATTAAAGCTAATAACGAATTTTTAAAAATCCTGCTAACAAGCGGAAAAAATTAACCCTTTCAAGAGCGCTTATAAAATATTGATCATCAGAATGTTAAATTGAAATATGCTTTTTTACAGCGAAAAACAAACACTTGGGGAAAACTGATAAAGAATATAATTTCAATTTCGTTTACACCGAATTTACATTTCGATATCTGTCTTATCGTTTTAGAATACAACACGAGGCACGTGCATAGTCACAGTAGTAACAATCTAAATAAATTTAGATCAACAGGTTTTATATTTGGTCATACACAGTATGACAAAATAAAAATCTGTTGATCTAAATTTATTTAGATTGCAGTAGTAATAACTCCCTGGATTGACTTTTGTTCTAAATGAAGTTAATCTTTTACTATTTACTATTCGAAGCTCTGGTTTCAAAGGGGAGGTCATGGCAGGATTGGCAACATGATCTCAATGTTATCTTGATACTAAGAGCATGTGGAGTGTGGGACAGTGGTTGATTTAAGCCGAGACCTATGCCTACAAGACACGGATAGAGAGACGGGAAAATCGTAATAAAAACAGACATAAAGATATTTGTCGTAATTGATCTAATTAAATGGAATGGAATACATGTAATCATAATCATTTTCCAAATTCAAGGAAACTGGAGGAAACTGAAATCGCCATGATAATTGTAATGAAGCAAGCATCAGACAAGGTGACTCAGTGTGCCACTCGCTTTCACAAAGTCAGCCCAATCTTCGCTTTCGGTTTCTTGTTGGTATATTACGCTGGTTTCAGAAGCTTATTACAAAAGGAAACATACGTAGTTACAAATTTAAGCAATTGGTTAAAGGCATCTCAAATTAAACAGAGAAATCTGTAACAGAACTTTGTCTTTCATGGGCAATTTGTGATTTTCGATTTTAAAATCAATGAAATTTTTTAATGCTAGGAGCATCAGGTAAAACTTCTCAAACTAAACCAACCAAACCCTGTACTGCCGATATTGCTAAAACGAACATAATTTCACTGGCTGGTTATTTAATAGTGATACGAAGTATTTGTCTGTACATGTTAGGGTATTTTAGGAGCTTTGCGAGGGTGGTTAGCTGATTTCCGTTTCTCAGTATTGCATTGTGCTTTGCTGCAAGTTAAAAGTTTGTTATTTTTCCGTTTTTGAGCGGCTTGATTAATAATTTGCTTCACTAATTGTAAATCCCTTTTCTCAATATTTTGGTTTGAAATTATTAGTTTCTGAATCATCAGATTGAAACAACATTGTTTTATTCACAAGTGTCGCAATATCTACTAATATTCCTGGAAAGAGTGATCTGTGGTACCAAATTGATAACTTACAATATTTAAATGACGATGTTGCCTAATTCATTTCTTAATGATAACATGAAATGGTACAGCGATTACATTTGTTTTGAAAGTGTTATTTATGTATAGGATAAACATGACCCGCGGGTATTTTTGAAAAGTATGCCAAATGGTCGCGATGAATGCCAACGGGTCGTAGGCCAAAGACCATTTCCTGAGGGAGGAGGCCATATTTTTCATAAATGCCAACGGGTCATGTTTTATCTAACTTATAAACCGTCAGAAACAGTGGGATACCATTTTGTACTATTTTGTACAGCCGCGTCAGCCTTGGTATGTGTTGCACCTGCAGCCAGAATTTTTTAAATAAACATCTTAGCCTTAGTTTACCTAAAAATAAATAAATAATATGAAATTTCAAACCAAATCTCAGGCCTTAGATATAAGCGGACCTAAAATAACGGTTCCCTCAGCGCTGTCACAATGGCTCAGTGGTTAGAGCGTTTTGGAGAGTGAACGATACGACATCGAGAACCCATTTCGCGAAAAAACATTTGCAGATGGGAACGTTTGATTTGTTGTATTTTTCCAAAGTGAAAGTCCGTTGACACTTTGACGTTAAAAAAAATCATCAGTTATATCGTTTAAAAATAATTAAGATAATTGCCTTGGGACAAAGGGCTGTATTAAGATAACTGTCTTTGGAAGCGAACAAGTATCAGACCTAAGTGCAATTACGAAAAAAGGTGTCTCAGAAGAACTATTGAGTGAGGTTTATAATTACATATTAAGTAGGTTAGTTTCCAAGTTGTAAGTTTGTGCCTTAATTAGTACTTGCGAATGTAATCATTTTGTTTACTTGCGAATGTATACATGATAAAAAAAGGAAATATTCATCAATGTTATTGAGTTGAAAGTGAGGTATGGTATAGTTTGGTTTTGTATGTCATGTTATTAGGAATAACGTATGAGGTATGAGGTATTCCAAAACCTCATTGAGTTTAGAATACCTTTTCGTAAAGATAAGTTCTATCTGAAAACAGAAAGACATTTTCTTGGTACATGTATACCTAAGTTATCATATCTCTTGCGTTCAAAGTGAAGATAATAAATCCGTTTATCTTTCACGTGATCCGGCATAATTACAGGAAGAGAGACAAAAGCCTCAAACCCAGCGATTAATGTTTCTATCGATCACACCCCCAGTCCAGGAAATTGCATGTGGTTTCTTCTCACGACCCTCAACGAAAAGTTTATAGACTTCCTGGTATTATATGTGATTTATATGCGTGTTTAGGAAGGATCGAGTTGCACATCTTGTATATTTAAAGGTCCTTGTAAGCAAAGAGGAGTTAAATGAGGCATCCATGTATTGTTTAGTTGTTGTGATTTTTCTTTTAAAAACTTGTTCATTTAAATAATTATTGCCTCTATTTAAAATATAATCACAATGAATTAATACTTTTTAAGATTAAAGTAAGATTTATGTAAATTTATCTGTTTTTTACATTCCTTGATTTTTATCTGCGCTTAATTCGAAGGAATGTAAAAATTATCTTGAACAATTGTATGTTGAACTTGACAATTATAAGAACGTTAAATAAACCTGGACGTTCAATGCATGTTATAAATTTATATGCCCGCTGCTGAGATGTGCAATGGGTATCAAATTCCACAAATAGTTTAATAACTTACAAAACTTACCGTATGCTATGGTAATGTTTAAACATATAAAGTCATAACTTGTGAGATTTTATGTTATTGTTACATTATTAATACATTATTAACACGACGAGAACACCATACATATTTTCCGTACAAGATCAATATAAGCCCTTCATCATGCATGTAAAATATAAGAATATAAAGGCTATAAAATATATCGCTATTTCTTGAGAAACCATGTACCAACCTAGATAAAATTATTTGTGAAACCATTATACCGATTACATACTAAAATAACCTCTGAGAAAAATCTCATTAACAACAATAAAAGCTGCATTTTCTACGACAATACATTTTCTAAAACATAACTCACGCTTGAAGCATCATAACATAGGTAAAACAGTATTGCAAAACTTTAACAATTTATAGTAGAAGTTGTGACGATATATCGATACATTGAAAATCGTTATACTTAATTTGTGATACAATGTTTGTATCGTGATACGTATCGTTTATTTACTTCACGCACATGTTAAGATGTTTGTCAAAATTATTCTTATTAAATGAAATACCCTGAAAATAGTGCATCCTGACATGCATAGTATCGATAAGAGTTGCTCCTTAATATCGTCATATCTATGGTATCGGACATGTCCGCAACGTCACAACTCTTATTTCCAGCTAATTATTACAAACAATAACGAAAGTTTGATTTTCTTCACCATTATCGTACCTGCTTTTCATTGAAATAAACTAAAAAAGAAAGGGTCGTGAAACACATGTACATTGAAACATAAAATGAATTTATTTTCAAACAATCTATCTGAACAAGGTTACAACGCAGTAGGTAATGAACCGGTAGATTATTTATCGTAGTGCAGTTTAATGTTAAAACTAACTGTTATCAGATTGACATTTCAAATAGTATGCGTGGTAAGATGTCAAAAACCTTAAATTGAAACTAAAACCTATGATAAACAGATGTTAAATTCAATATTGATCAAAATGAAGGTTGCAGACACTAGAACAATGCCCTAAATATTATGATAAAAGCTATCAAATCAAACATTCAAGATCTCAGTTAACGGTTGCTACCTGTACGTCTGGGTTTGAAAAGATAACGTCAGGCAAAGACAGGTTTCCAATATAAAAAAATGTTCGTTGTTTTCTTCCAAAGTTTCTTGTCGCTTTGTTTCTGAAACTCAACACAACGCTATTCTCGATCGAAAGTTATCACCCTTTGATTTGTAATTAAAAATCGACTCGCTGCCTATTTACGACCCTGTGCAGTACAACACAATGAGTTTTCCTGGGCCTTAGGTAGCTTAACTTCGCACAGATGCTGCTCTGTGAATACAAATATGAAATTAACAGACAAAATATCCGTTGATACCTAATTCATTTAGCGTACTTCTGTTTTCTACGAGCATGAATACCGTCTCCAAGGGCTTGTATATTGCCATTAAGTAGTTAGAAGTTAGTAGTTAGAATCCCTATATTTTTCTGATTTACAACTTTGAAAAACTTGCATATTTATCTTTTGACTATCTTAAAAGTGCCGTTTTTTCTTTTTCTTATTGAAATCTTGAACTTTAATGTCAAACTAACATGTTTCAACTTGAGTTTGATAGAGACCTTACCATGTTTGATATGGAATAGAAGAACAAGGAATCCAGAACAATACTAAATCTCAGAAGGCATCCTCAGAGCTAAGGCAACATGTTATAGTCTTAAGATGGCCTAATAAGGTTGGCCATGGATGGCAGAATGATATGCGTTTAATATCTGTAGCGGGTAATCCAACATTCATTTTTTTGCGGACCTGATAGAAATTGCTTTTTTTTTTGAGATATTATTTGAACTTTTGTGAAACAAAACATAGTTTTGGTATATTTTGAGGATCTTTGAAGGAGGACATATACTTTTAGAGGGAAAGTTTAAATTTGAAAAAAAAACGTGGTCAGAAAAGTAATTTGTTTTTAATTCATTGGGTAATTGTTGGGTAATGTCGTACATCAATACTATTAGTTTCTTTTGATATTGTGGTCACTGATTGCATTATTACCTTTGAGTGTGGATTAGATACGCCTTGAACCTACAACTATACCAGGTTAATAAATAAGTATCAATATTTATCGATTTGAACTAGCTCATTGTAGCTGTCTGTTACAACTTCGATTGATTAGACGATGATATATAATATAAGTGCCATTCAAAATATGTTTCTTGTTTTCCCAATACCATTGTACCCTTGAAGGTCATGAGACACTATGATCAATGGTGGTAGATCTTTGTACATATGTAATGCAGGAAGTGAAAATTAAATTAGTGGCATGTTTCTCTTTGTTTGCAGGCTTCGATTTTACATGACAAGCAAAACGACTTTTTATAATGTATTTTAACCCTCCGGCCCATATCGTCACATTGTCATTTTCAATCAGTAATACAACTAAGACATCACATGACAGAAACTAATGTAATATAGATCGAAAGAAACCACGAATATTATATATATATACGTAATCTTTATTGATCATAAGCAACAAACTTGAACTCCGAAGGTCTTGAATGATTAACTGTAGCTCTTTAACAATATTTCATGTAGGAGGGGAAATCAAATTGATTGAAAGGTTGTTTTTATGTGGGTTCCAATTTAACATTCGACAAACATCAAACTCTAGCCCCAAATATCAAAATGTGTACTGATAGTCAAGGGTTGTATTTTTTATTTAGAATCTTATTTCACCAATGAAAAACAACAAACTTGAACCTCAATATCTGAAAAAAGCATGATTGTATATCTTTGAAAATATATATTCAATGCAGAATGTGAAAGTAAACTGATGACAAGGCCGTGTTTGGTATGTAGATTCTTATTTACCTGCGATAAACAATTAACAAAAACATTTTATAACTTGCATGTGGGTATCTGTTTTATAACATACGGACAATCCAATAAGCGTAGACCCAAAATTAACATCCATGCGTTCTAAAATACCCATCCTTGATTTATTCAGATTTACTGCAAAATCCCATTTGTTATAATTGATATATTCGTACATGTATGTCTAATGTTCTTTGTAAATCAACAATGTTATCTGCTAGGAATGCATCATACTCAGCAAACAATAATATTTTGATAATTTCAATGTATTCCATTACAAATATGTCATGGGTATTACTTTGATGAAGATCTGCAAGATTACTAATGAATAGAATAAAGAGCAGTGGACTCAACATACAGCCCTGTCGAACACCGTTACTCGTTTTGTCAGAGCGTAAAGAAACACATACATTTGAGTACATATTTGCATGATCTTATTCATATTACCGTATATACTTATGTCCAGTAAAATAAAAAAAGTTTCATTCTGTAAATAAGGTCGAAGAAATCGATGAAAGGTATATAAAGCAATGTTTCGCTTAACGTAAGTACCAAGGGGCAGTGAAGACATAACATACATTGTGGAAGAATTATTCCTGAAAACGCCTTGAGCCTCATATGGTAAGTCATTGAATTCTGCCCAATTCCGCAGTCTCATTTCAAGGACATGTGTAATTAACGCTATAACACTTAACATAGATACCCCTTGATAGTTAGTCGAATGAGAACTCTTTAGTAACATTAATGTCAACCATTCGCATTGACGGTGCCACGTTGTATTTGCCAAGTAAGGTGAATCTACCTAAGCTTGGTTACAGTTCGTGCACATAGCAGGATTGTTAGATTCCACGTACCGGTATCTTCCCTATCAGTCTCATATACTTCATACACATGCAAAGCATACTTGGCAAAACACCAACATCCCAATCGTTGTTATTGATATACGTTAAAAAAGGTCTCTATCCGATATACAAAGTGTTGGCTTTCACATAATACTTGAATTTTCTTGCAATTCATCACGTTGTGTTAAAAGCCTCGTTTGACTTTCATACTGGAAACACTTGACATGTAATACAGCTACTCTGTTCAAACCTTTATACCATAGTGTTACCGATGTGATGTTGACACGTTCACTCATTGCAAATGGTGTCAATGACAGCGTTGTGATTCTGCATTCACCTTTGTTTTCAGCATGGCTGTTTGTTACGTTATACATTTTATTTCGTTTTTTTCTTTTTTCTATCGTTTCATGCTAATGTCTGGATGGTTTGAATTGAAGTATTAATTTTTTAGTTCATTTGGACAGGGTTGGTCAAGAAAGCATTATGATTACAATTTGGAAAATGTACTAACATTATATTTTGATTTAATCGTCCGATAAAATGAAGGAGCTAAGTCCTTATGTTTCTGTATGTAATCGCGCTTCCTTTGCTGAATCAGATTTGTTTTTTTTTACTTCTGGTGTTTTGATAATCAAACCTATTGATTGAATTGATTGTAACATATTTTATTCATTCAAGAAAAATGTTTGGCACAAGTAATAACCTGTTAATATGTTTACATTACAAATGTTATATTCAGTATCATACTTGCCTTAAAGGGGCAGTAGCACGTTTTTTGATAAGTTTATATTTCAAATTTTTCACTGATAATTGTAAGTTAATGTTAAATGTATTATTTTGACAGTGTCAAAAATCTCATAACACAAGTCAATCAACCATAGTCAGAGGACAAAGTATGAAGTTTCACCCAAAATCCATTGGCGGCCATTTTTGTGTGAACACCTTTAATTCATTATTTGCAAGAAAAAGGAATCGCATGACTAACCTTTACATTATATATTTGAAGCATTACTGCTCCATTTAGTTTAAGAACATTGTCTTTCAATTGAAACCATTAATTTTTATTTTCCCGACATCACCTGATATTACCTCTAAAAACGTGCTACTGCCCCTTTAAAGTCACACCTGAGTTTGGGCCTATTTTGGCAACCACATTAGATATATAATATACAGCATACTATTTCAGTATGAACGTGACGGAAACAAGGACCTAGTAGTTAAATGGCTCCTGTTCGTGTCGGGGTAGAATGTCATGTTTAGCATGTGGTTTGTGCATGTCACTTAATGAGCAGCTCACACGGCGGGGGTATCATGAAAAACGCTTCGTCAAACAATCAATAAGATAAATATTGCTTTATCGGCAAGACTTTCCGGCCCATTGTACCACAGCAAGCTAGAAGTGTGAAGATAAAGAAATAGAGGTGTTATTTTGGTGATAACAAAATACAATCAATGTCATTTCTCAAGAGATAACGCAAGTCTTTTCTTGTAACCTCCATATCAAGTGGGACACTTACTGTGATATGCTTACTGATTGGTTACAATCATAGTTAGTTGACCAATAACCAACCTTGGTCCAATCAAAGCCTTTTGTCTGTTGTTGGTCAATTGATAGACTGGATATCCTTAGCCTGTGTATTGTTAAAATATATAGAAAGAGAAAGTAGAAAAAGTTTATCAAAGTTCACAATACTTTAAAATAAGATACAATAAACAAAAATAAACACTGATTGTGAAAAGTACCCGGGCATATGGCCTATGAGACACGACAGTCGTTAAAAAGCACATTAACACACTCAAATTAAAATGCAGCAGTCAATTGAGAATGAAAAACAATACTTGATTTGAGGAATATGGGTTTGAAATAAGTGCAGTATCAGGGGTGGCATATTGTCCAAGGCTAAAGAAGTATGCCCAACTTGTTACACAGGAAATGTGGGAAGAATGGGCAAGATAACCTCTGTGAAAGAGTATGAATCAATAGGTCTACATTCTAATCCAATACCGAGGAGAATTAAAGATGAATGTCAAAATTGTAAATGCTTAGATGAATTATTTAACAGACCCTACAAGAATTAATAATGCTGACTGCTATTAAAAACAATATGTTTAAGAACATGGTGAGAGGGTGTCCCAAATTAGACAACTTGTTCCCAATCCGATTCTTTGTGGATAAAATATGTTTCAACCAACGAACATAATGTAACTTTATATTAAAGGCACAAACTGGGTTGAATTTGAGATTTAAAGGTTCGAAGATAGGAGATTTGAATGTCATTTGTATAACAAAACCTGTCATCCAATTTATTGCCATGGGAATCGAAACATTTTCAAAGAATGTGAATAAAAAATATCGACAATATGAACGTGGTTATTATAAACATGATTTAATATTCTTGATAATGTTGAAAGGAAAGGGAAACCTTTCATCTAATGTTTATTAATGAGGAACGAAGACGATGAGTAACTCAATACTTACAAAAAGGAACATGTGGTGAAACTTTTTTACTAATTTTTGTACCAGTGAGTTATTGTACTGGTTGATGCGGAATTGCTTTGTTGATTTTCAAAAACACTTACTCGGAATTTTGTCATTGTATTTGCCATGAAAAACCTATTAGTGTATTTGTTGTACACACGTTGACGATTCCTTGCAGTTGTATGTATTCATTCAGCTGCCACCAAACAGTTTGTTGAACTGTGAAAAATTTGTAAATTGAAAAGTTTGATTTGGTCACTCGTTCTGCAAAACAGTTTGTCAGTGCAAACTCATTTACGAGTATTCTTTCTATAGTGTTTTATTTCAAAATGTGCTACAAGAGAGCGATTTACGTGTTAAAGGGGCAGTAGCACGTTTTTTGAAAATTTTATTTTATAAATTTTCACTGATAATTGTACGTCAATGCAAAATGTATTATTTTGATAGTGTCAATAATCTCATAACACACATCAATCATTCATAGTCAGAGGACAAAGTATAAAGATTCACATAAAATCCGTTGAAAACTTTAATTCAGTTTGTGTTAAAAATGAATCGCATGGCTAAACTTACATTATATATTTGATTTATTACTGCTTCGTTTAGTTTAAATACATTGTCTTTCAATTGGAACCATTAGTTTTCATGTTCCTGATATCACCTTATATTCACAGGAACCCGATATCGTAAATAAAATGTAGGTAAAACGTGGGTAAGAAAGATCCGTCCCCTATATGTATATAGAGTAAAGGAATAAAGGCAGCCATGTTGCCGATCTCGACTCGCTTCCGAGTTAAGTCAAAATTATCGCTTCAAATCGGTGACATCTCATTCACATACACAAGAATCTCTTAGTTATACATTTCTCAGCAAAACTTAGCTTGTTTCAAACACATGTCACCCTTCAAATAACTTTTATATCTATTTACATTCGCAAATCGACCGCAGAAACCTCTGGGGTGAACGTTACTCCGCACCATATGCCTCTCGAGCGATCTGATTGGTCCGTTAGGCGAATTCATTTAAAGCATTGCTTTACAAACAAAACGGCGTGGTTTGGACAGTGCAATGTTTCGGAAATGATTTCGCTATCAATTTCTGATCAGAAGATTGCTTTGTCTTTAGTAGAAAATGAACATTCTGTTGTTTTTATTGGCCAGACAGGCACCTGTAATACTGTCTTGATTGTTTACTTAAAAATTGAAAGAAAGTGTATATGAACATGTCAAAACTCTTCACGACTGGGCTTGGCTCAGTGATGTACGTTTGACCGAAGTTTAATTGCCAAACTTTCTGTCCAGTGATGAGGTAAAACATAAGAGTGATTCTCTACAGTTATTTATCTAAATATCAACGTCAAATACCTAATTATTAATTTCTGATGTTTCATTCTGATATTTGTGTTTTTCAGTTTTCAGTGTCATGTACAACATCCTCAATTATCAGGGTGTAGGTTTATTCGTTTAAAAACCCTGAATACCAGTGCTATAATTTAACATTGTTTGTATTATGCAAACAAAGGATGTACTATGAATATTTATAATACATTATATATATGAAAGATAAGTTTTGAAGGTCTCTTCGAACTGTTATCTACGAACCTGGTGTCTCTACGAAACATCGGTCTCTACGAACCTGTTTATCTACGAAACCACTGGTTCCCAATTATCAAAACCTTTTGTGAATACTTTTATAAATAGGATGTTAATTCTGAAATAACGTAAAATTAACATTTACCAAAAAAAAGTTTGTCTGAAAATTATTTATGATTGCCAGCATTTTATTCATTGGGTGTACAAGTTAACAAAAATATACATTTACAGTTTTGGTATAAAAGATTCCAAACTGACATTAATAAAACATAATAATGCTTAACCATCAAATCAAAATTTCTAGAAAAAAAATATAAACTTATCATTCCACAGATTGTGTTAATAATGTTGATACACTTTTGTATAACACAATGTTGTGGTCGTGTTTCACTTTACTTGAATTAAATTGTTTTACTTGAAATAATTCAATGATTATAATACATCAATTTAAATTTACTGATATGTAAAAGTATAGTATTATGATTTTCAAAAAATATTTATTATTTTCTTGTAATTATACACAAGAGACAAACAAATCTTGAACCTCTCTTTTTTAAATAATGAAATGGACATTTCCATTTATTAATTCTACAGTGTGTGGCTTGGCCGTCACAATCCCCTAGTGCAAAAAATGATTCTACATACCAAAACAAATAATCATTTGACTCCATTGTCACAACCTGGTTTGAAAATGGTGGTACATCAATAAAATCGCTTTTTAAATTTTTCACGATGTTTAGAAATTATCTAGAGAAATTCGCCCTTACGATTAACGGACCTATCAGATCGCTCGAGAGGCATTTGGTGCGGAGTAACGTTCACCCCAGAGGTTTCTGCGGTCGATTTGCGAATGTAAATAGATATAAAAGTTATTTGAAGGGTGACATGTGTTTGAAACAAGCTAAGTTTTGCTGAGAAATGTATAACTAAGAGATCCTTGTGTATGTGAATGAGATGTCACCGATTTGAAGCGATAATTTTGACTTAACTCGGAAGCGAGTCGAGATCGGCAACATGGCTGCCTTTATTCCTTTACTCTATATACATATAGGGGACGGATCTTTCTTACCCACGTTTTACCTACATTTTATTTACGATATCGGGTTCCTGTGCTTATATTCCCCCTAAAAAACCTGCTACTGCCCTTTAATGTTTTTTACTTATTGTTATCATAACAGTAGGTTATGCATTAATGTTCAATGTAATTATGTACACAACTGGAAAAATGTTTTGCAACACCCTTTTCAAACTTGATTTCAATGCACATGATCTGAAACTCATATAAAACATATGGGCTCTACGCGTATTCTTTTATTTTTGTGTGTGACAAATTCAGTTTTAAAAACCCGAAAGGATCAAACCGTTTAAACTCTTGTAAATAAGCATTTTGATACAATTATTCTTGTTAATGTGGTTTCACAAAACTTGTGTTTCGTTTTTTGTTCGTTTTGATTAGTTATTTGACAAAGCCAGATACTGTCAACATCAACCTAAACAAAGATAACATTTGTACGGAAGCATCCTAGTGCCATTGTAAAAAAAAACTTATCTCCTAATAAGGATTCCGTACATTTGTATTACGATGAGATTTTGGCAATGATATTTGTCTCTTTTACAAGACCCAACCCGGTAGTCTTTTAAATTAAATAACGTTTAACACATTACCAAATCATAGAAAGTACAATGACATTTGAAAAACGATCTCCATAGAAACTGCACGATAATATGATCTTATTTTCATGGTTTTGATAAACATTGCTAACCCTTTCACTCCTAAAAGCACGAACTCGTGCCAAAAACGTTTATTGGTTTCCTAGAATTGAGTTATTGTTAAGCTCCGCTTGGGCAGTATTGCAGCCACTAACGACGAGCGTTTCTAAGGAACGAATTAGTTAAAGCCACCATAACATATGTACAACACAAAACAAGTTAACAGTAAAAAATGAGTTTCTACTGGTTGCAGACGAGGAGGGGCTGTGTTTCCGGGCCGAGTCTCTGGGGCACAGAAAGGGTAATCTGTACTACTGCACAGACCCTGATCTGCCTGTGTGCTGTGAGAGAGACAACACACACACGTGCTGCAGGACCGAGACGGTCAGGAGTGTGTGAGTAGATCTATCTACACGGACTGGTAGACACAGGAACCCGATATCGTAAATAAAATGTAGGTAAAACGTGGGTAAGAAAGATCCGTCCCCTATATGTATATAGAGTAAAGGAATAAAGGCAGCCATGTTGCCGATCTCGACTCGCTTCCGAGTTAAGTCAAAATTATCGCTTCAAATCGGTGACATCTCATTCACATACACAAGGATCTCTTAGTTATACATTTCTCAGCAAAACTTAGCTTGTTTCAAACACATGTCACCCTTCAAATAACTTTTATATCTATTTACATTCGCAAATCGACCGCAGAAACCTCTGGGGTGAACGTTACTCCGCACCAAATGCCTCTCGAGCGATCTGATAGGTCCGTTAATCGTAAGGGCGAATTTCTCTAGATAATTTCTAAACATCGTGAAAAATTTAAAAAGCGATTTTATTGATGTACCACCATTTTCAAACCAGGTTGTGACAATGGAGTCAAATGATTATTTGTTTTGGTATGTAGAATCATTTTTTGCACTAGGGGATTGTGACGGCCAAGCCACACACTGTAGAATTAATAAATGGAAATGTCCATTTCATTATTTAAAAAAGAGAGGTTCAAGATTTGTTTGTCTCTTGTGTATAATTACAAGAAAATAATAAATATTTTTTGAAAATCATAATACTATACTTTTACATATCAGTAAATTTAAATTGATGTATTATAATCATTGAATTATTTCAAGTAAAACAATTTAATTCAAGTAAAGTGAAACACGACCACAACATTGTGTTATACAAAAGTGTATCAACATTATTAACACAATCTGTGGAATGATAAGTTTATATTTTTTTTCTAGAAATTTTGATTTGATGGTTAAGCATTATTATGTTTTATTAATGTCAGTTTGGAATCTTTTATACCAAAACTGTAAATGTATATTTTTGTTAACTTGTACACCCAATGAATAAAATGCTGGCAATCATAAATAATTTTCAGACAAACTTTTTTTTGGTAAATGTTAATTTTACGTTATTTCAGAATTAACATCCTATTTATAAAAGTATTCACAAAAGGTTTTGATAATTGGGAACCAGTGGTTTCGTAGATAAACAGGTTCGTAGAGACCGATGTTTCGTAGAGACACCAGGTTCGTAGATAACAGTTCGAAGAGACCTTCAAAACTTATCTTTCATATATATAATGTATTATAAATATTCATAGTACATCCTTTGTTTGCATAATACAAACAATGTTAAATTATAGCACTGGTATTCAGGGTTTTTAAACGAATAAACCTACACCCTGATAATTGAGGATGTTGTACATGACACTGAAAACTGAAAAACACAAATATCAGAATGAAACATCAGAAATTAATAATTAGGTATTTGACGTTGATATTTAGATAAATAACTGTAGAGAATCACTCTTATGTTTTACCTCATCACTGGACAGAAAGTTTGGCAATTAAACTTCGGTCAAACGTACATCACTGAGCCAAGCCCAGTCGTGAAGAGTTTTGACATGTTCATATACACTTTCTTTCAATTTTTAAGTAAACAATCAAGACAGTATTACAGGTGCCTGTCTGGCCAATAAAAACAACAGAATGTTCATTTTCTACTAAAGACAAAGCAATCTTCTGATCAGAAATTGATAGCGAAATCATTTCCGAAACATTGCACTGTCCAAACCACGCCGTTTTGTTTGTAAAGCAATGCTTTAAATGAATTCGCCTAACGGACCAATCAGATCGCTCGAGAGGCATATGGTGCGGAGTAACGTTCACCCCAGAGGTTTCTGCGGTCGATTTGCGAATGTAAATAGATATAAAAGTTATTTGAAGGGTGACATGTGTTTGAAACAAGCTAAGTTTTGCTGAGAAATGTATAACTAAGAGATTCTTGTGTATGTGAATGAGATGTCACCGATTTGAAGCGATAATTTTGACTTAACTCGGAAGCGAGTCGAGATCGGCAACATGGCTGCCTTTATTCCTTTACTCTATATACATATAGGGGACGGATCTTTCTTACCCACGTTTTACCTACATTTTATTTACGATATCGGGTTCCTGTGCTGGTAGACTACAGTTTAGTATCTGAAGTTGAAATACACCTTTAATGCAGCTTTTTTGCCATTAACATTGAAAGGAGCCCTCTGAAGCTGTTGCAGTGATCTAAACGTGCTACAAAAGCATAGACTTGCATGGGTCTATACATCTTCCTACGCAAAGCCTAAAACGTCAGTTTCCCAAGTGTCAGTTTTATGCCTTGCTGCCGACCCTTGAGTTTTCTGTGCTGATAAAAGCGCCCCTATACAGGCGAGTGTTAGCAACTTCCAGTTACTTTCTGATTGGACTATTGCGTTCTCTCATAGTAAGCTATAGAGCAGGCACAGAAAACTCAAGGGTCGGCATTAAGGCATAAACTGACAGTTCAGAAACTGTTTGTTTAGGAATTGCACTGGATTGGGGTCTATATAAATATTTTGTTTCAGGGGCTGTTAGACAGACTAACGGACTGGTATTGCCGCTTATAAGTTGTGATATACGTAATCAGTATTTATCAAACCTATGATAGTTGTCAGTAAGAACAATTATTGGAACTTGAACGAATTACCATCGGCAGTACAAGTCCCAGTGAGTGGATGTACAAAAGTAACAAAAAATCATGAGGTACAAAAGAATTTACACGCTTCAGTTGGTTTTATCATATGGAAGATTTTCGATTATAAACATTTAAAGTGTCCGCCGTCTTTCTCAAAAGCTTATTATTTACAGTCTAAGAATACTTCTAGGTAATTTTTATCTTTTTATTTTTCAATAATGATATTTCATTACTAAATTCCTTTTCACCAAACGCATCTATTTGTTGAAATTTTAGATATATATCGTTTCAGCAACGACCAGGCAATCTTGTGGGGCTTCGTGTGTCTCACTGTACTCTCGTTCGCGCTCGTGTACTACTATTTCACGAGGGAAGGCGATTACTGGGAGTCGGAGAACATCAGACTGGCTGCCAGCCATATGGCCAAGAGGTTCGGCCTCAGCTGGTTCAAGTAAGCACTTCAATGTTTGAAAAGCATTCCGATGATGTTGAAAGGCATATCTGCCTCTAAAGTGGCTGAATGTTGGGAAGGCGGTTTTCTCTCTCCAAGATCAAAAAGAGTAAACTCGCTTGAGAGAAAATTTCATAAAATGAATTGCTTCACAAAGGGGAACTTTGTTGTCATCGATTCACTTCCGGAAATAGAGTTGATCAGACAATTTTTGTAGTGATACATGCATGTACATACTCTTACCTTCATATTAACAAAATAACAATACGTTGTCACTAAGGAACTAATAGAAAAAACATCTTTACTTATCCCATGCAAATATTTGAATATTCTCTATGGAATTCATATGTCTTGCGGTTTGGTATTGGATATTTTAAACTGCTTCAGAAATATGTTGTGTTTATCAATATTTGTATCGTGTCTAAGACTAGGACTAGGGTAGAATTATGTTGGTCATTTGCTATCAACAAAGTTTGTTGTCAAAAGTAGATTTAAAAATCTTGTTATTGAGCCTTAACCAATTAAATTCAAAATAGAGTTCACCCTTCACAAGGCCAGTTTATGTTAACAGGTCCAAGAAGAACATGCACACGCCGCTAGACTGGCATTGTTGATATGACGACTACATAAACATTTTGCAATAACAGAACGAAATGATAAAACAAAAATATTAATCACATTGCACAAAAGATTAATAATTCTACTTTTCGTGTCAGTGAAAATATCATACAAAAAACTACACTTAAATGCTAAATAAACCTGGATATATCTTATTCTCATTCAATCTGTTTGCCTTTCAGAAGAAATAACGCTCGAGATGAGCGTCTGATGAAAAGAGGGTTTGACACAGTGCCCGAGCGATCAGAGTCAGCCTCATCATCGAAATCAGCGGATTCTACGGGCACACGTGATGCAGGAGAAGAAAACGTCGATGTTATGAAAGCAAATTGTTAAGGATTCTGTCTATCGGCTGACTCTTTTTATAACATGACTTGTTTTTTAATATGCTCAGTTATTAAAGTTCGTCATTACTTTAATTGGTTGATAAGTTAGCATAATACAGAATGTTTGTTTTCTCTTTATGCTAGAAATTCAAGATGGCGGATGGAAGCCAATAGTCCTATATATCGGGGTATTTTTTGTGGAAACATATTATATGAAATTAAGTGTGACGTTTTTGTTATAAACTTATGTAAGTATAAACAAGGAAGTACTTTTGAATTTTGATTCCACAAAAAAATTCCCGATAGGACTGTCCATTTAAAGGCTACAGAAACTAACTTCTTGAAAAAACATCATTAAAGAATAAATATCCTTGACCTTCTGCTAAGATTAAATCGACGAAAGTAAAACTTGTTTGTAAAATCACAAATAATTTGCACATGTTGGTAGTTATGCTCACTTTGTGGTAGACACATGTTGTATTTTGGCAATGGCAGAGAGGTATACAAGTTCAAGAATACCTTTCTATTTTGCTTTCAAAGGAACTTAATTGTTACAAACATATTCCACAAGGCCTTTCAAAAACTGGTTTTGGTTTGAATCTTCGGAGGTGTAATTAACTCCCAATAATCAGTAGTTACATGATATATTTCAAATGAGTAAGTCTTGAAGAATTCATAATACTGCCACTTATTGTTCTATCAACTAACCTCTGCTTATAAGATAACAAGAATAATGATACATTGCCAATGTACTGTACGATCAAAATATATCTAAATCCATATTGTTTATAGGGTACGTATTCCCGAAGTCCATGTAACTATTTCAACAGAATCTTAATCATGTAATTATGTCTTTGTTTTGGGTCACGATCATTGGACATTCCAATAATTTACACCAAAATGTAATACATTTAAGATGATAATCCCCATTCATACTATATCCGCCACATTCAATAAGCTGCATTACAAGAAACATGCTTCTCCACACTTAAAACAAATTCATTACAGTCATTACGCTATTTATCAACAACATTCTTTCTTGATATGATAATCTTGGTTAAATTGTACAATCAAAACGTTTCAATAAAACATTGGCATTGATTTATAACTAACAAAGCTGTACTGTCCTTTGCAGAAAGCGTCTTGCCGGTACAAACACTCCAAGTCTTTTTCTCTGCAGACCAACCACATCATCAAAAATACAAATTAGTCAGCGTACAACAATAATAATAACAACTCTAAATAGTTTTCACCAATAAGTATACCTCTAACCTTAGAAGAGACAGAAAAATCCACTACCACTTTAGATGAATATTTTGGCACAAGCAACCCACCCTTTTCTCTGAAATATTATTTTACAAATCAGCGAACTGCTGTAAACGTTGATTAACAATATAACAAAAAATCTTTCAGAAAGAATCTATAAGGAAAATACCTCGATAATTATCATCACAACCATAACGCCCTTTCTTGTGGAGTGGAACGACTAAACCTTTACACCCCTTAGTAAGAAAACTTCTTAATAGGATGTTATTAAACAAAATTACTAAGTAAGGAAGACAAACACCACCACACCTTTTTAGCTCATCTGGCCTGTCAGTAAACTTTGTGGAATTTCGACTTCTTCTCCAGAATCATAAGGCCTAGAAAGCTGAAACTTTGTGTACAGACTCCTTGAATAGTGAGGATTATAAATTGTAGCTTTGGTGGCCTTGTGGCACTTTATAAAGGCAACAGGAATATCTTTCAAATCTATTTTCATCTTCTTCTCCTGAAGTATAAGGCCTAGAAAACTGAAACCTGTCGCCTATATACTTAATATTATGATTGGTGACCCTGTGGCCTCTACAAAGGGGGAATCACATTGGCCACACTCTACAGCATAATTGATGATTAAGCCTGATGAGCTAGAGAGCCAATGGCTCTATTTTTATAATCTCCGCTAGCACCATCAGGACCTGCAGCCTTGCCGAGCTTGAGATATTTTATAGCTGCTTCAATCTCCTCCCTCTTAAATTATTGACATCAACGTCATTGTAACCATCAAAGATCCTCATCGTGATTATTCAAAACACCCTTAAAGGGGCAGTAGCACGTTTTTAGGGGGGATATAAGGTGATGTCAGGAAATTGAAAATTAATGGTTCCAATTGAAAGACAATGCATTTAAACTAAATGAAACAGTAATAATTCAAATATATAATGTAAAGTTTAGCCATGCCATTCCTTTTTCTTACACAAAATGAATTAAAGGTGTTCACACAAAATGGCCGCCCATGGAGTTTAGGTGAATCTTCATACTTTGTCCTCTGACTATGTATTGTTTGACTGGTTTGTGTTATGAGATTTTTGACACTATCAAAGTTATACATTTATCATTAACTTACAATTATCAGTGAAAATTTCAAAATATAAAATTATCAAAAAACGTGCTACTGCCCCTTTAAGCAATTAATTAATTAAGCAATATTCATGAATTTGCAAAAGTGGCAAAAATGTCATAATCACGTAACCGTTCCGCTGGAGCTTAGTCACGTGACGGAAAGGTTTAATAAATGTCCATAATGAATGTTTGTCACCCTGTTAGTGTCAAAAACATCTTAAAACCGGATAACAGTATAGCAGACATATCGCGAATCCCCACTGAAAATCGACAAAAAAATCGATCAAAAACTACCCTTCTTACAAGAATCCATAGTGTTCCTTCATTTCTCATGGTTACCTGATCCGACTATACAGAGAGGTTGTGAGGATTGCTGACAACCCTGAAACATGAAAAAGAGGGCCGATATCTGTAACGTTAGTCCACCGCCAACGTTCCATCCTAGTGACGTGAAGGATACCAAACATCAAAGGTCGACATGCCATTATGTTCTCATGAACTTGAACGGTTGTTCATTTGAAGTCTGAACGTCAGCATGCAACAATAATATTCAACTGCGATTGTTGAGCTCTCAAGGCTGGTTCCCATTTGTACGATTTATAGATGTGTCAATCTGACATTTAGGACTTTATCCACACATTCCCATTAATAGAAAAACTTGGATGACAGGTGACGTAATTCAAATTTTGGCTTTTTTCGTTTCACAGCGATGAAGATAGTGAGATCGAATCATGTGTAATTGGATATGCTTTTGGGTAGCGATTTTTTAAATATATTTTTAGGGGCTGTCGTCAGGGAGATCCACTCTCCCCCTATTTGTTTTTACTATGTGTAGAAATATTAGCATTTCTAATACGAAATGTTATTGACGCAACAGGTATTAAAGTAGGAAATATACAATATCTATTTTTCAGTTTCATAATATGCTGATGTAGTTTTGATGGTTCGGCGAGATGCCTCTAAGCTGTACTTCAAAACTTTAACATCTCATTTCTGGCTTTATAGTAAACACAGACAAAACAAAACTCATTTGGATTGGCTCAAAAACATGGTTAAATAATGAAACTATTTCAAAGTTTTCCACTGATTTAGAAGAAACGGTTAAAATGAATTATGATAGCAAACTAAGACAATGTGAAACTTTGATGCCAATATGGTCAGTGCGTATAATATCCCCTGTAAGGAAAAACACGGTTCTCAAATCACCGATAGTTCCAAAACTTAATCACTTATTCTCTGCACTTCCCAACCCCCGGATGCAGCTATTGAAAAAATCCCCAAAAATATCATAATTTCATTTGGGGTAATAAACCAAACAAGATAAAAAGATCCCAAATAATATGTGATACAGAAGGTATTCCTATTATATGATAGTTTTACTAATGATACGGAAACACACGAGGCTAATAATTCTTTTATCATATAATGTCATTTTGAAATAAAAGGTCTTGAACGAAAATATGATTCCTTCTAAAGACATGTTTAACCTAGATTTTGCGGAGTTATTTCTTTCACATTACACGAAGGTGAAGGTCATATGCAGTTGTGAACATTCTAGAAATAACCCTTCATGAAATGATTTTTCATAGTCATAGAAACGTTTCCAACAATCTATCAATATTTTATATCGGATTTCCACTGCACGAGCAAACATTTGGTTTTCTTATAACAAACAATGTGTATGAACCAATTGCAAACGTCGCTAGAACAGGGAAGTTGTAACTGCCACATGGTTGTTACGAACCTCGTCCCAAGTGCTGATCGTCTAGACAACATGATTACAAGATGGCTTTATTGCACAGATAACACTGTCCATTATATGATAAAAGGCAATTATATACCCACAGAGATTTATGTAATATATACTCTGTTGAGGTTAATTTCTTTCTTTATTGGTATTATAATCTATAAAAAAAATAATGCCATAAACAAAAAATTGTCACTATGTGCAAGATTTCCATCCCAGTTATTCCCTTTCACCTGGGCAACTTCCTGAAATATTCGAAAGGCTCCCAAACTTTTTATTAAATATAAATGCAAAAGCAAATGTTTATGAATGAACAATTTACAAAATGGGAACATACATTCGGTCATGCCATTTGTGAACTTGAACGTTCACGCTATAATGTAGCGGCATTCAAATGCACCAAGGCTACCTAATGGTTCCAGAATCTGATCTTGCATCATATTTTATCTACTAATTCACATCTACGTTGACAGCGACTTATGTTGTTATTGTCTGAAAGTAATAGACGCTATTGTTCACTTATTCAGGGAATGCATCAGTGTACGTCCCGTTTGGTGGAATTGAAAGACCGAAGCTCAGATAAATGTAAGTATATCCATGGAAACTGTTTTCCTGGGTTTAACTCAAAGGAATAATTACCCTTTATATATAATCATAATAATTATCAAAAAACCCATTTTTACAGAAGAGCACAGCACAAGAAACCAGACTTCAAGTTTATCAAACGGGAAGTTGCCAAATAAAATATGCAGCAACAATATCTTCTGATGCTAATTGCTTCAACAAGTTTTGGTCAAGTTGCCTTTTGCTGTTTCGATAATACAATAATAATCCTTTGACGAATGAGCAACTCTGGAAAACGCAACATAAATGAAAAATGAACATAATACACTTGGCATACACAAATATTTCTTAATGAAAATAAATTAAGAGATAAAAATTTCAGAACAGCCCTATTAGTTGTGAGGCTGTGTTCTCATATTAAGAACTTCGTAAGTGTTTGCTTCAAACCTCTATTGCCATTCTCTCTCCACACAGAGACAAAAATTTGAAACTTATGATACCTGCCTTATTTGCAGCCAATGAAAACGCCTCTGGGATACCTTTGACTGGGATCATCCTAAACGATCGTAAAATGACATGGAAATATCATGCCTTTATGTTAATTTTTCATTAACAGTGTGAGGGGGAAATATTTGAAAATCAGATATTGATTGCCTGTTTTATAAGATAGTAACTGTTAACCCAAAATGCTAATGAGAAGGTAATAAGTGATGTTTTGTAAAAGGAAGAGTTATCTCCCCTGGATGTTAAATTCCATTAATAGCTTTGCCCAAGCATACGAAAATGACCGAGGCTATGCGAATGACCACTTTTGAAACGGCATAGATGATTAAACAACTAACTTGGATTGCCTCCAATCAGATTTCTACCTTTCTATCCCATGTATTTGGCCTAATAGAACAGAGGCTTGTTCCGGTATGACTGAGCTGTCTCTGTGGGGAGAGAATGCAATTTGAAAGAGAGATACAGGGGACTGACTGATTGAAGCGCACATAAAATATAAAGAACTCGCTTGTTTATGTACATAATGCATTAGGTCGTCCAAACAAAATCTCCCCACTTATTTGTGTAACCATGCGAGTAGGTGGCTTGTGTCATGACTTTATACTAGATAATCAAAAATTAATATAGATTTGTTTAAAAAAGTATTATTATTATTATTTATTGGTTTCTCGACGTATCTATTTTTTGCCACTTGTTTAATCAAATTTTACGTCAAATTAAAAAAAGTTACATGCTTCAATATTTTCGTGAGTACCTATTCCCGACTTGCGGAATACAGAGTTATCGTTCCTAATTAGAGTTATCCGCCCTTGGGAACAGGTATGTGCACTCTCCACTCGTTGACGTTACCGTCATGGGTAGTGATTATTGCATCATAAAAGACTGCAGTAATTCTTTATAAGCATGAACTAAACAAACACCGATCAATCCTAGTCTATAATTGCGTCTTTTAATTAAATTTAACTTCTCGCATATACTAATATATTTTTTTGCGGTTAATAATTGCAAGCGTAGATCCAAATTATATCGTTGCAATACCTTTTGGATCTTCACTCGTTTCTGATTTTGAGGGATACAGTTATTATTATTAAGTGATCATGCTTATAAAGAACTTAATGTTGACAAAAGTTACAATGTTGACAGTGCTACCCTGTCGGAACTTCTGACAAATCAAAACAACTCTTATTATTATTAACCGCGTAATTGGGTAATATGCCTGCTGAATGGAGCAAAGGGATTATCAATCCAATACCGAAATCATCTACTGATGACCCAAGAAATCCCCTATCCTACAGAGGAACAACCTTGACAAGTTCCACCTACAAGCTATACTGCAGTGTGCTGAACGCAAGGCTGGGTTACCATGCTGAACATAACAATCTTTTGGAGGACGAACAGAATGGCTTTCGGAAAATGAGATCGACAACTGAACATGTTTACTCCCTTACATCAATCCTGGAGACAAGAAAATGTATGGGCATGAACACTTTTGTTTCTTTCATCGACTTTAGAAAGGCATATGATTGCATCGACAGAGGTATTATGTGGAACAAGCTTCAAGATTTGGGAATAGGTGGTTGTATGTTTCGTGCGTTGGTGTCGCTGTATAATTCAGTGAAGTGTTGTGTTAGACTTAATGGCCTCAGAACTGAATGGTTTGACGTGCATTGTGGTCTGCGACAAGGTTGTCTCTTATCACCCTTACTTTTTAACCTTTTTTTTAAATGATCTTATTCAGCATGTTAACGCTCTCAACATCGGCATTCAAGTAGACAGCTCAAAGATTTGCATATACTAGCATACGGAGATGACATAGTTTTACTGGCTGAGACGACAGAAGAGTTGAACACTCTACTGGACACTCTGAACAGGTGGTGTATTGTGAATAGGATGTCAGTCAACCCAGCTAACTCAAAGGTAGTGCACTTCCGAAGATCTGGAGAAGACAGAACAACGAAAGCCTTTAGATGTGGAGAGACTAATCTTGATGAAGTAGACTCGTATACTATTAGGTATCTGGGACTTCTACTGACAGAGTCACTCGACTATACTAGGATGGGGAAAGCTGCTGTAAATGCTGCAAGCCGGGCCCTAGGATTGCTTATCTTCAAGTTTAAGATTCTCGGAGGTATGGGATATGAAACATATACGAAACTATATGACAGCATGGTATGGCCAACTATCTCCTATGGGGCAGCAATCTGGGGTACACACGCAATTCCCGCTGTCAATGCGCTCCAGAATAGAGCAATGCGGTTTTTTATTGGACTGTATAAATACTCTCCTAACTCAGCTGTGGCCGGTGATATGGGCTGGACGCCGCCCTGCGTCCGACTCTGGGACAGCATTGCAAGGTTCTACAAACGTCTGTGTAAGATCAACCCAGATAGAGTTTCAATCAAGGTTTTTTATGTGGGCAAACACGAAGGCGGAGAGAAAGAACAACTGGAATAGGAGAGTGCACAGAAAGCTGATCAGTCTGAACCTTCAGCACTTCATCCCTCCACAGAATACCTTTCATGCGAACTTCATATCACGTGAGATTAAAGGAAAATAATGGACGAGTACCTAAGGGATTGGAAGATTGACTTGATACGGGATCAGAGTAAACGAGGAAACGGCGGCAATAAGCTCAGATTTTACCGAACTTTTAAAGGCACTTTCACACCTGAAAAGTACGTCACAGAAAATATACCGAGGAGTCACCGCAGAGCATTAGGCCGATTCCGTTGCGGCACCGCCCCACTGCATATTGAGACTGGACGCTATACTAATACACCAGTAACTGAGAGGACGTGTTTTAATTGCCCTGACAACATCGTGGACGAGTCGCATGTTTTACTACATTGCCCTTTATACAATGATTATCATTCTGTTTTATCTAACTACTGTGAGAGTGTAAACGAACATTTTGGTACTTTTAGTGATGTACAGAAAATAAATTGTATTATGTCATCTCCAGACATTGTCCTTTTATCTGCCAAAACGTGCAAGCTCATTTTACAGAGAAGAACTGGTTTACTTTTTAAGAAATGATGTGCTATTTCATTATTGATGTATTTACGTTTTTTGGGTGACTCATATTTTACACTTGTATATTGTATCTAAAACTCGAATGTAATTTATGTAAAAAATGAGGTTAGACTTAAAGAATAATATGTCTGTGTGTCTGTCTGTGTGTCTGTCTGTCTGTGTGTCTGTCTGTCTGTCTGTCTGTCTGTCTGTCTGTCTGTCTGTCTGTCTGTCTGTCTGTCTGTCTGTCTGTCTGTCTGTCTGTCTGTCTGTCTGTCTGTCTGTCTGTCTGTCTGTATTAATGATGTTCCTATTATTATTATCACATTTACTGTAATAAAATTCAACTGCATGAACTACATAGACAGAATATTTTATTTGAGTCTCACCTTGTGAGACATATTTATGTTTATATCTTGTACTGTACTTAAGGTAGACCCAATTGCTAATGAGCTGATCACCCAAGCACAATCCGGATTATAAGGATTACCCCCACTGCCAAAACATAGTTAATCTCGGCTTAACACTAATGTTCAAAAACACATGAAGCAGACCCAAATTTTCACCCTTACTGACTAAAGGTCTACTTCGTGTGTCATAACCGAAGACTTGAGTATATGCTTACCCCTTACATGTATATAGGGTCGTATACCCATTTGTCGAATTTCTAGTTTATACATATGTGTCACTTTAAAGTGGTTAAAGGGGCAGTATCACGTTTTTTGGTTGAAAATTTCAAATTTTCAATTTTTCAAGCATAATTGTACGTTAATGCTTAGTGTATTACTTTGAAAGTCAAAAATCTCATTACACAAACCAATCATCTATGGTCAGATTAATTACATGTATAAAGATTAACAGTTAGATTAGTCCATTGGCGACCATTTTTGTCATTTTTTTACAAGACATATTTGCTTTATTACTGTTTTATTTATCTGAAATACATTTTCTTTCACATTGCAGCAAAAATATTGACTTTAATTTTAATTATGAGGTAATACCAAGCCGTTGTAAAATCAGTTATCCAGACACAGTGATTCGTATACACGTATAGAGTGTATTTTTAGTTTCTACATTGCTAGATGATCGTTCTGTAGAAAACCCCTAATTATTTGCCTGGAAATTGTATTGTATATTGTCAGCACCATTTTTTCTGACAGAAAAATGGGGGAGGGTGCTTAGTTAAGTTCTTTGTGTGTGTAAATTTGCAAGCTTGAAACTACTAATTCGTATCAATACCTTAGCTTGGTGTTTATTTCACAAGTCAAGTTGCATGGTCATGACCATTCTCTCCCCACAGAGGCAACTCAGTCATACCTGAATTAGCTTCTGTTCTATTACGCCTAGATCCTGGGGTTCCGGCAGATTGCCCTAGCGGCAAAAAGTTGTAACTTGAGATAGCTCCCTTATCTGCAGCCAATGAAAGCACCTTTTGGATATCAACGACTTTGGGAATTCTCAACGGTCGTACAGTGACTTTCTAAAGCATCATGCCTTTAGGTTTATTTTTCATCAACAGTGTGAGAGGGAAAATATTTAAAAATCAGATATGGATAGGGTTTTTCATTAGAAACATACTGTTTTATAATTGTGTAAATTGTTCTTTGTTTTGTGATAAATTTTATTTTAATAATTTACCAAATAAAAACTAATGAGAAGGTAAAAAAGCGATGTTTTATAGAAGGAAGAGTTATCTCCCCTGAATACCGAATCACCGGGAATAGCCGGGAGTAGCCGAGCTTTTGCGAATGACCCCTTTTGAAACGGCGTCGCTGATTGCACAACTAACTTCGATTGCCTCCAATCAGATTTCTACTTTTCTGTCCCGTGTAGTAGCCGTTATAGAACAGAGGCTAATTCAGGTATAACTGAGTTGCCTCTGTGGGGAGAGAATGGGTCATGACATGCAATTATGAAACTGTACAGGCAAAAAAGTGTTGCTATACATCCTAAGACAAATACATATCCTTGGCGATATCAGTATGAACTCTTTCTTCATCTTATTTGATGTGGAGATATATCCAATCATATTATGTGGGAGAGAATTTTAATACATTTGTCAACTTAGAAACGGTACCTGTACCTATAAAACTCCTGGGTGTTAAACAGAAACTCTATATGCAGTTAGAATGTGACAGATTTCCCTTATACATTCATTCTTATTGTAAAGTATTTCGGTACTGGACTTCAGTATACAGGCCTTTATATCATTTACAAAAGAAGTGCTATTGCATGATGTTTATATCTAATAGAAATGGGCATAAAACTGGATGGCAGATATAAAACAACTATTGTTTAAAACAGCTTTTGGTTATGTTTGGTACATCAAGAATTAGGAATATACCCAGGATTTATAAAATAATTCACTCAAAGACTAAAAGATATTAATATTCAAAATTGGCAGGGAAAATATCCCTTTCGAGCAAACGTGATATCTACCAATTGTTCACTTAAGTATCCATACTTGTACATGTACCGAATAATACGTATCTTGTCTCTAGCACGTGTTTAGGGAGAATATAAGGTGATGTCAGGAAAATGAAAATTAATGGTTCCAATTGAATGACAACGCATTTAAACTAACTGGAACAGTAATAATTAAAATATATAATGTAAAGTTTAGCCAATATTCTCGATGAGCTCCATCAAATAAAAAACACCTCTTTATAGCGTGAATCGGCAACCACATATTACCCGAGATAATCAATCAATCAACTACAAACAGCCCAGAAGGCAAAACTGACAATTATCCGCAAATATTCATCTAACCTTATTGATTTCTTACGAATAATCAATTGACTATCAATAACATTGAATATTCAAAAATGTTTTAATATAGTAAATTAGTTCTAATGTGATAAATTTCCCCTCTACAAATCAGCTGCGTCACAGGTATACTCATTCCAAATACGTGTCTGTGTGTCTATCTGTAATTTGACCCTTTCTGAGAATCAGTGAAGCGGAACGAATCTGGGTTCAGTCACACACACACTGCCCACTGTCACGTTGTTTGTCCAGGCCTGTCTATTCGGTTCGCCGTCTATTCAGATCATCGTCACTTCAGTACAAGCTTCGGACTGGTATGTTCCAGCGTTACCATTCTCTTCTTCACGAACTAAAAAGGTAATAATTTTTTTACTTGTGAACATTTCTAATTGCATACGAGTAGGTCAAATAATTAATAAAATAAATTCTTTTTTCCATAAAGGATTTGTTCATAAAAAGGACATTTCAAAGATGTAGTTTTCACGCTTTTAATTTTGATCACGGCGACATGATTCTCTTCTTGACAATATAATAAGGTAATTATCGTTTTCTATTTATGAAAATTTCACTATATGTTGATAGAAAATTTAAATACAGGCTTTAAGATATCTCCTTTTTAAAAGAAACACGGTGTTCTACCGCAAAAGACCTTTTTAAAAAGGTTTCATGAACAAATCGTTTTATAACAGCCATGGTGCTAGCATGTCACGCCGACATGTACAGTGTGGTTGCTAACAAGGTACATCTGATTTTTTCGAAAGCAACGCCTCTCAATTAGAGCTACTGCTTGGAATTTGCCCAAATAGGAGCTCAAGCGCCGGTATTTCTTCCGTATTTGACATGACGAATATTATCTGAAGCCCTGAATGAAAAGTTTTAAAGTTTTTAGACCATTTGGGACACCGGAATGGAAAACAATTCGAACTATGAACGCGATGCCTTTTTTTTTCAATCTGAAAAAATATAGTTTAGCTTTTAATTGGCAAACTCCCGGAATTAATATTGAAAATATTTCCATCACATATTGTATTTATGAATATCATTCCATATTTATGTCATTTCAAAAATATATACTTCCGAATACAAGCCCATTTTTTTCTAATAAAGACGTGGGCTTTTGTTTTGTGTTAATACTATGATTGTGTTTTTTATGAATTACATATTCAAACAAGTAATATACATTAGCCAATTAAATACATATATGAATTAATGATTATTATAAAGACATGATGATTAAAGTCTAAACAAACAGATGCTGCAGGCCTGTTTGACCTTTGAACTTCGTATGTCCTATTTTACCTAGATCATTTGGTCCTTGCAATCAATCAAGCAATCAATTCATTCTGATTCACTCAAAAACATCAACCAGCGATTTAAGAGCAAAATTTCAGAACAAATATATGTAACATTTAACATTTAACTTATACAGATTTTCAAACAGCTTCTGTGGGTAGATAATGTATTTTCTAATACATTTTAAGTTCTTTGGTGCGTTTTACAATTTTGTAAAAGGAATATTCATTGGATATTGATAGTCAAGTTTGGAACATGCAACAGGTTTTACATCTGATGGAGTATCGCTGAACTCTAGAAAAGTTTATGGCATATAAGGATTCCCCCCAAAATGTGATAAAATAACCCCTTTTAACAATGAACTGATCCAGTCGATAGCATGAAGACTATTCCGATAACGTGTTTGGCTAGAATAATATAGGGGGGGGGGGGGGGGGGGGGGGGTGAGGGGCTGAGCTTGGGTTCAAGATCATGCGTGCCGGACAGCTTAATCCAACGGTGGCGCTAGCAGTGTTCAATTTTAATTTGTTTATCATCATTTACCCACCGTTGGTATTTAAAAAGAAAGAGATCATAGAGAAGGAGAACAATTGTTTATAAAACTTACAGGTAAGATGTCACAATAAAGTTGCTAGTGTAGTTAAAACGAAGGAGAGGTTACAATATCTACTTTATTATCTCCTTTATCAATCAAATATTTAACTCTTTATACTTTCTTTGGTATCGATATCTTTTTTTATTTATAGTTTTAAAAATCCAGTTATTTATCTTATTTTTCAGGAATAAAATAATTTTTTTTTGTAGCGAAAGCTTTATATGTTAAATATACTAGTAGTGTAGCAAGCAGCGCTTATACAACATAAATATAATATTGTTAATTTAGATTAGTTTAAATGTATTGATGTATCAATCAAAACAGATAGGCAAATGGCGATAAGTTTATTTATCTTTCCTACTTGAAATCATTATTATATTTTCTGCCGTACTACTACTAGTACTAGACAAACTGGTGTTGTTGATAATCGGCAAACACGAGACGAAACACGAACTTAGGGACTCAATTATGCGTAATCGTATGCCGCACATTCATATTTTCAGTCGTCCCTAACACAAATTAATATTTTTAAAATATTTTATCCAAGCCACATTGGACGTACCGCCACTGCTATAAACATTCTTTCCTCCTGAGATCAACTCGCGCTGTGCAGAATCAGTATTGGTTTTATTAGGGACGCCGATCATTCCGAAACCGGATTGCCTTGCTTTGGTTGATCAAATATTTATTTTGTGTTATTTTATCATCTGAACTTTACTGCAAACGACTTTTTGAGAGTATTTTAAGTAATCAAACATGATTTTACCAGCTAGAAAGAAATAATGTGTTTGGCTGTATGTGTAACCTTTGTATGTTAAGATGAATTTAGATTCTAAAACGTTAAACCAGAAATTGTACACCCACATACATACCGACTACACATCATTGTTTGCGTAAACTTTGTTAGTTTGGTAGTTTGATATGATACGTAAGCACCGTTTCAGCATGTCACAGATTTGGTTAGACCGGGAAAATATGTCATTAAGTTCGTAACTTATTCTAATTAGTCAAGTGCTTGTTATAATGACTGGACCAGCATCTGACTACACAGAGGATATATGTCTTTTCTTGACTAATACCATGTTTATCTCATCGAGTGAGGTAGAAAGTTTATATTTTCACGAGTGGCGCAGCCACGAGTGAAAATATTTAACTTGTCTACCTCACGAGATGAGATAAACATGGTATTTGTCAAGAATTGACAGATATTCTATTTATTATATGATTAAATCCTTCTAATTACGTCAAAAAAGGCCAATTTCATGTTGAGCGGCCGCTTGGAAGAACCCGTCACCGCGGTAACAGTGTGACGTCATATGAGAATTCATGACGTCAGACCATTGTTACATGACGTCAAAGTCTTGAACTTGACGTCACTCGAGTGGTGATAAAGTTTATCACCACTCAGTAGAGTGACGATAAAGGTTATCGCCACTGTAGCCAGATAGAGGGTTTATTTCACTGATAGAACAGAGTATCTCACCCTCAATCATATAATAAATGGCTTCATCCACTCCACAGTGTTCTTTCTTATTAGGGTTTCAGCATCATACTTCTTCCAGTCGCTTACTTTCGACATTGTTGATAAAATTGTAAAGAGGATTTCAGTGATAGCCGACGCCCTTTAAAGGGGCACTAGCACGTTTTTAGGGGGAATCTAAGGTGATGTCAGGAAAACCTTATCCCTGCCTGCATTAAATAAGGATGTTTAACACATAACCAGAAACTTATAATATTGGCTCAAACTACTGCAAATATGAATAAATGTGATCTTGCGATAAGCAAATGAATCACGATTATAGCTTTTGAATATTAAACCAACTGTTGTGTGAATCATATTTTGCGCATCATTATTCCCCTTTGGAAATAACTCGATACTTTGTACCCATTTTTTATAGCTGACTGAACCGAGTTCAATATGGATGAAGTGCCTTGCCGAGAAATACAACACAGTATTAAAGGGGCAGTAGCACGTTCTTAGGGGGAATGTAAGATGATGTCAGGAAAATGAAAATTAATGGTTCCAATTGAAAGAAAAATTTAGAATATAAGATTACCAAAAAACGTGCTACTGCCCCTTTAAATGATTGCTTTGATCACGTGCGGACGCACGTCAATTTACATGTATATGGCTCACGATCTTTAAAATCTATGATGAGATCATTTTAGGTGTCCTTTATCAATCAAATATTTAACTCTTTATACTTTCTTTGGTATCGATATCTTTTTTTATTTATAGTTTTAAAAATCCAGTTATTTATCTTATTTTTCAGGAATAAAATAATTTTTTTTTGTAGCGAAAGCTTTATATGTTAAATATACTAGTAGTGTAGCAAGCAGCGCTTATACAACATAAATATAATATTGTTAATTTAGATTAGTTTAAATGTATTGATGTATCAATCAAAACAGATAGGCAAATGGCGATAAGTTTATTTATCTTTCCTACTTGAAATCATTATTATATTTTCTGCCGTACTACTACTAGTACTAGACAAACTGGTGTTGTTGATAATCGGCAAACACGAGACGAAACACGAACTTAGGGACTCAATTATGCGTAATCGTATGCCGCACATTCATATTTTCAGTCGTCCCTAACACAAATTAATATTTTTAAAATATTTTATCCAAGCCACATTGGACGTACCGCCACTGCTATAAACATTCTTTCCTCCTGAGATCAACTCGCGCTGTGCAGAATCAGTATTGGTTTTATTAGGGACGCCGATCATTCCGAAACCGGATTGCCTTGCTTTGGTTGATCAAATATTTATTTTGTGTTATTTTATCATCTGAACTTTACTGCAAACGACTTTTTGAGAGTATTTTAAGTAATCAAACATGATTTTACCAGCTAGAAAGAAATAATGTGTTTGGCTGTATGTGTAACCTTTGTATGTTAAGATGAATTTAGATTCTAAAACGTTAAACCAGAAATTGTACACCCACATACATACCGACTACACATCATTGTTTGCGTAAACTTTGTTAGTTTGGTAGTTTGATATGATACGTAAGCACCGTTTCAGCATGTCACAGATTTGGTTAGACCGGGAAAATATGTCATTAAGTTCGTAACTTATTCTAATTAGTCAAGTGCTTGTTATAATGACTGGACCAGCATCTGACTACACAGAGGATATCTGTCTTTTCTTGACTAATACCATGTTTATCTCATCGAGTGAGGTAGAAAGTTTATATTTTCACGAGTGGCGCAGCCACGAGTGAAAATATTTAACTTGTCTACCTCACGAGATGAGATAAACATGGTATTTGTCAAGAATTGACAGATATTCTATTTATTATATGATTAAATCCTTCTAATTACGTCAAAAAAGGCCAATTTCATGTTGAGCGGCCGCTTGGAAGAACCCGTCACCGCGGTAACAGTGTGACGTCATATGAGAATTCATGACGTCAGACCATTGTTACATGACGTCAAAGTCTTGAACTTGACGTCACTCGAGTGGTGATAAAGTTTATCACCACTCAGTAGAGTGACGATAAAGGTTATCGCCACTGTAGCCAGATAGAGGGTTTATTTCACTGATAGAACAGAGTATCTCACCCTCAATCATATAATAAATGGCTTCATCCACTCCACAGTGTTCTTTCTTATTAGGGTTTCAGCATCATACTTCTTCCAGTCGCTTACTTTCGACATTGTTGATAAAATTGTAAAGAGGATTTCAGTGATAGCCGACGCCCTTTAAAGGGGCACTAGCACGTTTTTAGGGGGAATCTAAGGTGATGTCAGGAAAACCTTATCCCTGCCTGCATTAAATAAGGATGTTTAACACATAACCAGAAACTTATAATATTGGCTCAAACTACTGCAAATATGAATAAATGTGATCTTGCGATAAGCAAATGAATCACGATTATAGCTTTTGAATATCCTTGATAATTTTAAACCAACTGTTGTGTGAATCATATTTTGCGCATCATTATTCCCCTTTGGAAATAACTCGATACTTTGTACCCATTTTTTATAGCTGACTGAACCGAGTTCAATATGGATGAAGTGCCTTGCCGAGAAATACAACACAGTATTAAAGGGGCAGTAGCACGTTCTTAGGGGGAATGTAAGATGATGTCAGGAAAATGAAAATTAATGGTTCCAATTGAAAGAAAAATTTAGAATATAAGATTACCAAAAAACGTGCTACTGCTCCTTTAAATGATTGCTTTGATCACGTGCGGACGCACGTCAATTTACATGTATATGGCTCACGATCTTTAAAATCTATGATGAGATCATTTTAGGTGTCATTTAGCATAGATGAGATGTTAGAGCAGCTGACCTATCGATAGAGGTCTCAATATTTTCTTCTGGCTTTGGGTTTGCACGATATATCCCTAGATTGTATTTTAAACGTTCTCATATTTCTGCGCGGTTAGTGAATAAAAGTCTCTACACGGTCGTCGCTAAATGGTTTAGAGTTTTCAGACGTCATTCCCCTTACAGAATTCCATATATCTTTGTTCTTTCGAAATCTCAGCTCTAAATTTGTTTATCACGGATAACGTCTGTATTTCTTTCCAATCAAATATGGTGTAAATAATCTCCGTTTCATGTTCTGTTAGAACTACATGCGCAGGGCACAGTCAAAGTTACCTTCTTCATAACAGTTTCACTTGATCGTTTTGCAACCAGTCAGGAATAGACAGTTCTAGCCAAGAAATGTATGTACTTGTAACATAGGATTCCTTGGAAGAAATATCCAAAATAACATCTCTAACAAAAGACATCCCAAAACAGAAAAAAAAATCACAGTTGTTTAAGCTTAATCAGAGATATGATATAACATATATCGTATATAAGGTCTCTGGCTTAATCAATTTGTATGATGGATCAGCTTCTATTGATAGATACATACCAAATATGAACGAAGCCACGGAATCCTACAACCCGGACCTTGTTTTGGAAGCTGAAAGTTGTTAAGAAAATATGGTTATCTATTATCTGGTAGTGTTTCACTTCTAAATGACAGAATTCAGTGACCCTAGGGTCCGGCTCCACCTGTCAGCCTACTGGGTTCATAATGAAACAGATAACTCGCCCCCTTATTGTTAGGGCCTGACACTACATGATTATTTATCTGGTTCGAAATCTCAAGTTGCACCGACCCATTCAGCCATGAAGAAAAGATTGCTGGGGTTAATGGATAAAACAAGAGAGTTCGATCTCAGGTCATTGTAATGTAAGACTATAGTTTACCCCCATAACTTAAACACCCAATACGCTGACAAGCAGTCAGGTGTGACAAAGAATTGAACCGCTACCAATTGTTAAGAGTAAACCTTCCAATGCGCATGCACATAATGTTTTAGACTAATGACTAGCGGTGTAATTTTAACAGGTTGTTTGTTTTACTTCTATCAGTATTTTAATTTTTTGACATTACACATTTATTACGTATGTCAACTTGTCAAAATACTTCAATAATCTATAATTTCAATACTTTTCGTTAAAAGATTTTGATAAACTAGTAAATTTCTATGAAATACAATTCCTGGGTCATCATTACAATTAATATTGTGATGTCAATCATATGGAATTGAAAAAAAGGTTCCAGTAACGCAAAAGAGGAAGTTGATTATCCATAAGAACTTCTTCTTCATCAAACCTGCTTCTAAAATGCCTCTCAAAGAAGAAAACATTTTGAGTTTGGATGCAAAAAATTGTATCAAGTACAAAGAATAAAACATTTATTTCCAAAATACATAGAATATTAACTAACTGTACCAGACATTTATACCAAGATAGCTCCAAACCAAAATTGATCAGTTTGTTGTGATAGTTTACAAAGACAGCTGATTCTGGTTCTTTTATTACCTTCATCTATACATATAATTGGTACATAATGTTAAACGTTATTGGTACGGGTTGTGAATGTTGAACATGGTGACAATAAGATAAGAGTAGCCTACAATTACAATTTTATCATATATTACTTATCAAATTATTTCTCAATAAACTAGCCTTATATAAATATTTACCCAAGTTGCACAATATCTTTCCATTATTACAACTAAAAAGTTGAATAAACTTTATTACTGATGGACATTTGAAATAAAAAGGTTTTTATATGTAATATTCTATTGTTGATATACGATAGACATTTTAATACGAAATTGAATTCGTCTTCTTTATCAACGTTATCTGTATCATATATAGAGGATATTATATGAGTGTCCATGACATACTATGTTTACGACACGAGTGGCTAAATATTAGTACTTCCCGAGCGAGAGCGAGGGATATACTGATATTTAGGCACGAGTGTCGTAAACATAGTATGTAATGGGCACGAATATAATATCCTATTTATTACCGTAGTTCCAAAATTGAAGAAAATGCTCAAAACCTACTTCTCAGCATAGGCAGACTAGCGGGCGGCGGCCCGTATGGATTGTGACGTCATAGGTGAACCGTGACGTCAAATCATTGTTTATTACTTGACGTCACAATGCAAAAGTGATATTTTGCCCTAGGGCAACATATGAAAAATATGAACCTCGATATGACTGCCCTCGTAGGTAATAAATTGTATTATATCTAACAGTTTCTACCGCTAAATGGTGTGAACTAAGCCTAAATTTAGTGTCAACAGTGTCTTCTTTTCATATCTTAACATAAATGTCAATAATTTAATTCTTTTATCATAATGATATTATATGCGATGGGTCAGAATGTGTTTACTAATGTTATCTCAATATGTAGATTATTAATCATTAATGTTTTTTTAAAAATCCTAATTTAAATTAACAATCAAATCACGTTGAATGTTGAATTATGCAACAAACTTAAAAGTTATTTGAATTTGAATATAGATGTTTGGAACACATTTTGACGAATCAATTGGTATATAAAGGTAAGAGAAGAAAATACGAGCAGATTCAGCGTCTACAGTATGGGGGACTCATTGACAGACAGGCAGATTCTTTATTTGACCTATACTCGTCGTTGATAGTGTTTACTACCTCATGATTATAAGTCTTATAATATAAGTCTTTTCAAAAGAAATATATTCTAATTAACTAGCAAAGTTTGTAAAAGAAGCTCTTAGGTTAAGATGTATCAAACCATTTTGTCATATGTCTATGGCCTTAATACCAGTGTTTGAAATATAGCCCGTCCGCCGGCTGGCTACTTTTTGCAAGGACTGGTTATTATTTGGTCAGGACTGGTGACTTTTCGAAAAACTTCTTAATTTTCCCCAAAAGAATTGACCGATTAATTTTCAGGAAAGGCTAGATTTCCAATCTATTTCATACACTGTTAATATTGAATAAAGATTGAATTGAATCGAAGTCTTATTCATTTTGAATGTAATCAAATAGATGAAGACTGTGCACTCAGGCAGTTAAACCCATATAGAACCGTAGACGGTTTATAGGAAGTTAGATGTATAGAGGATACTGAATGGAGTTTTCCAATACCAGGTTTATTTCATCGTGTGTCATGGCTAAAGTTGGTATTTCACGAATGGGGTAGAGAAACTACATTAAGTATTCTATTTATTTTTAATGAAATATGTAGTAAATATTATTATTGAGTAGGTTCGTGCATCAGCCATTTTGCGCTCTGGCACGTATCCTGTTTTCCCTCTCTCTGAATAGGTCTACAATATTTTTCCATGAGTTGTTTTGTTTTGTCAGAAGTTCAGACAGGGTAGCACTGGTGTCAAATCTCCTTGCATCTTGAAGTTCTTGACAATCAAAGATGATATGGTGGATGGTTTCCTTCCCTGAGTCACACTGTAGACATGCAGCAATGGTGGCAAGATTGAATTTGTGCAGAAAGTTTTGGCAAGGATAGTGATTTAACTTTATCCGGCTGAGGAGGACTTGATCCCTGCGATTAACCTTTGTAAATCTAGAAAGTTCAACATAGCTGAAACCTGACCAGTGGCGATATAATATATATATAATAGAATCATATTGCTAGACTCAATATCGGAGTGAAGCGGGTATTATTGAGGCTAAGTTAAGTTAGAGTCAGACTGATATAGATACTGGCCTTGCGTAAATAAGAACTCGGGAAAAAAAGTCTCGAATTGTCTTTGATTTATACAACTTCAACAGGATCTGTTTGATCTGCACGTGAAATTCGCGTTTTGTGCAAATGTCTTAAAATTAAATTGAAGCAATGTTTAAAGGTTGAGCGTACAAGTTAGATGTACCCATCTTTTTTAAGATGCATCGGTCACTAATCCTGCTGTGAACATGGATCTTGAGGCCTCCTGGCCCGCAACGATTCTTGATTTTAAGATTGACTACACAGTTGTGAAGAAATTAATATTCGTCAGCCAAGGTGTATCAGAAATTACCAATGTATTGGCTAATAGACCTTTGTACAGTTGAAACAAATGAAACCATAGCGACGAAATCGGAATCGTGGAAATAATTTTACTTTCTTGTTTACATTGTATAGTATAGGAGAAGGCATTAAAAAGCAAAGATATGCTTGGTTGCCAAACCTGTCACTTTTTTTAATAAATATGTTTTAACCATTACGTGTTAAACCATTAGGCCTATAGCAACTT